>JAWWMP010000171.1:24074965-24112025 GCA_035047865.1 Dendrocincla tyrannina | reverse complement strand
GGTCCTTTTGTATCCCTCCCCTTGAACCCTCCCTGCTGGGAAGTCTATAAAAGACCTGGCCAGGTGAATAAATCTCTTTTTCTGCTTCCTGTCCTCGGCATGCGTGGATCTCTTTACTGGGACCTCAGGAGACCGCGTGGCACGGCCACGTGGACCTGGGGAGGAGGATGGGAGAGGGGGAGCGCTCCGACTCAACCGTTGCATCTTTGGAGGATGACTGCCACTATCGTACTTCAGACTAAGGGATGGAAAATGGTTGATTTCCTTTTTAGGCCAAGTGTTTGCAGATTGGACAGTGATGGCCTAAGTGATAACTGATGACACAGAAGTGAAACAAGTGCAAAAGAGAGAAATGTTAGTAAGAACAGACCTTTGGTTAGTTTGTGGAGGTGGCATCCTCAGCATGGAGCCAGTGGGTAGAAATGGACCATGAGGGGCAGAGAAGGATCTCTCTATTCTCATCGTAACATTTTCCAGAGTCAAAAATTTTCATGCTTTAAGATTTGGCTCTAACTCATATTTTCATGAATTACTGGGGAAGAAAACATTTTAAAAACTAACACTGGAGAAAAAGGTACGAGTGGGCAGAGCAGATGCTGTGGTCCTTTTCCTTTGCTCTTGAACAGGCTGTTTTTAATGGCAGCCAGGATGGAGCAGAGCTTCTTTCAGTGACAGATTTGGCTGCCACATGAAATATGTTGCACTTTTCCTTGTGTAACAGGAGACCAGTTGAAGTTCCTAAGATCACACTACGAATCTCCAAAACACATTTTCAATTACATGTTAAGCTAAGTAATACAGTACTACTCCGTGAATATTCATCGGCTCTGAGACATGGAAGATAGATATGTATAATGTATGAAGCAATGTATGTTATTAAAGAGCCAATTCTACTCCGTGTTTCCCTGCCTAAGAGATCTAGGTCTATTTTCCTTTCTGGGAATGAGATGCCTCAAAAAAAAAAAAAAAAAAGTAAAAAAGATAAAGTAGATTAAAAGGTCTGAATGTTCAGGAATTTTAATCTTCAAAATCTGTTTTGAACTGTCTCTGTCTGGTCAACATATATAGATATAAATTAATATAAATAGGAGGAAAATATTTACTGGTTACTTCGTTTAATTTTATTTTTACCTATTTTCATTAATTCGAAAATACAGCTAATAGCAAAAGTGGCATTGCAGTCTTTAGCTGATAAACAAGAAGCTGCTGCAGAGTCTGTAAAACTGGCATTCAGAATATTGTATGACAGCTTCTCTTGATTACTTATTTTCCCTTTTCAGGTGCGTTTAGTATGTCTTAAACTGTATCAGTAGAAGTTTTTATAAAGCTGAAGTTAATTAAGAGGCGTAAAACTGTGATGTTGGTGTAAACCCCAGAAAACTAAAAAGGTAGCAATTGGCTCATCAGCTACACTGTCAGAAATGGCAACTTTCAGAGGATTGTGAATCAATTTAAGACATAGATGGGTACAATTTTCTCAAGAAAAAAAGGGTTTAAAAGTGGAAAAAAAACCCCAAAGACCCAACCTGAATAGGAATGCTTTCACTGCTGAAGGGGTTGCTGAGCTTTGCTTTGGTCTGAACTTTAAACAGCCTCCCAGAGTTCTGGAATCCTGGTGATACTGTGCTAGTGGAAAAAGACACACACTAAAAAAGCAAAAATGACTGAAAGCAAAGTTGAAATAGAAAATAAAATAGTCTAGATTCACTGTCCAAGCTGAGACAGGCACATGGAGGAAATGCTGCAAACACGGGTAGAAAAAGAACATTGTTTTTCTTTGTCAGTATGCCTTTAATATAAACTAAAAGTATCTTAGTTCTTTACTAAGTGTTTTCTAAAATGCTTCACTGAAGCTATGACAAATGCTAATGAATTCTAGTATAAGCTAAGGACTACAGAATCTACTGCAGAGAAGTTATGGATGGTGTATATTTCCATTACTAATTCCTTCCTCAGATCAGGTTGTTCAAAGCCTTGGGTTAGATGGGACTTTGAGCAACTTGATCTAGTGAAAGATGCCCCATCCTATGGCAGGGATGTTGGGAGAAGATCTTTAAAGCTCCCTTCTAACTCAGACCATTCTCTGATTCTATTCTTAATACTGCCTTATTGATTCTGCTGGAGGTATTTGAGTTACTATACAGGAAAAATATGAAATCTGGATTTGCAGACAGATAGATGTACAAGATCTCTCTTTACCACTTTACCTTGCCCAGGCCAAATATTCATAAATGCCAGAATAGAGCCTGTGACAACTCCAAACTCCAGCTATGAGGGTTGCAATGCGCCAAGAAATACTTAACTTCACACAACCACTAAGTGAATTATTAAATTAAATAAATCTATGTCATGTGTGGACATAAGGACAAAGCAGTTTCTTATATTTTATGGGTTTGTAGGCAGTGTTCTCCTTAGCTGGCGGATGATAGGACTTAAAAAAATGCCCATATCCTAACTGTCCCCTGAACTATGGGTATAGTGTTGGTTTCTGCTATGTTCTGTGCAAACCCACTGTCCTCACACAAGACGAGGAAAATTGTTATCAGTCAATCTCTCCCTGTTGGCCAGATTGGTCCCAGTATTGGTGACAGGCTCAAAGGCAAATGCAAAAAAGCCTAACGCATGGCAAATAGAGAAGCAATAAAGGACATGAAAGGTCTACCCTTTCTTTCTTTACTGCCCCTCAACCCCCTTTTTATATATATTTAAAAAAAAATAAATTTCAAGATCTCTATCTAGAACAGCTTGCTCCTCATTTCAGTGGCTTAGGACAAAGCCTTGTGGGTTTGATTTGGTGACAGCTTTGTTGCACTGTGGGTGCAGTAGCAAAAACATTGGTCACTCCTGTGAGGGACACAGCCTTAATTGGCAAAAAGCCTGTTGGTTGCATTTTCAGTAGACAGAGCACATTTCTGCGTTCCTAGGAATTAAATCTTATGACTGTGTCTGTCTGAATATATAAAAGAAGACATTTGGCAATTTTACTGGAATCATAAACTATGTATATAACACTGATAACACTAATTGTTACTTGAGGGATTTATTAGCCAAAGTAGTTACTTCACTTGAGTATCCAGGATTCAAAACTCACTGACAAATTCTGCTTGCACATAAACCTCAGGGGTTATGAAATCTTATTAATTGGGAAAGTGTAAGACACAGTTAAGCCATGAACATAACGAAGATGTTTCTAGTAAGACACTCCTGGGATACAGATCTGTGCATTTCAATGACTGAAAACTTTGTCTAGCAATTCCTGTTCTGTGAGCAATTACTGTTTAATTCATACCACTGAGCGTCCTCAATCAACAAATACAAGTGTGATGAGGTCATGGGACAAATGAGTATATTAAAGAGCAAGAGAAGATGTATAATTTTTCAAATTACTCTGAATATGACAGTGGGAAAGCTATTCCATATGCCAAGACTCAAGACATGCACCATTTTTCCAGCAGCTTAATGGTTTAGCTCCATAGCTTTCAAACATTCAAGTGAACACCTGTCAATGTGCAGGTGTGATATTCTGCTGTTTTGTGGTATAAACTGTGATTCCCACGTATAGCAATGCTGGCAGCCTTGCCATCGTTTAAATGCAATGGTGAGCTCTTCTCCGCTTGTGACCAATGGAGTCCCGGTGGTCACCGTGAGGCACTGCACGTCTTGGCAGGTCTGCTGCTGGCATCCTTCATACTGGGATTAGTTTAGATTTCCTGCAATAAATGTGTTGTTTTCCATTTGTTAACACGTGGGGACTTGCAACTCTGACAACTGAGAAAAATACACTAATTTATATGATGATTACTCTTGTTTTCTCCGATGTAATCTGAAAACACAGTCTCTTATCTTTACCACCTCTCTTGTGCCTGCGTGGTCCTCAAATCTGCAACAGCTGCAGTACTAATTGGATGATGCTTTTTTTTGGCAGCAAGGACAACACTAGTATTTTCTATTACAGTAAATTCCAGATGTGAAAATAAAGTAAATCCATATCTTCTTAGTAACACACAAAAAACCAGAATTATCGCAAACTAAACTCTTTTTTTTCTTTCTTTTTTTTTAATCAGACAAGTTATTTCACAGCTGTTTCTGGCTTGAGTAGTTAAATTATTACAATTAAAACTCATTGGGATACTAAGAGTTTAGGGGTACATTGAGTTACCTTAGAGAGCTGATGCAATGTCAGCTGAAATACATACCTAAAAGTGAGTCTTATACATATGTCTTTATGTGTCCCAGTACTCAAGGTTCATGTGTACCAGTGATAAATATCTGATAGCAATTAATTGTTTATTTGATCTGGCACAACAGAGAACATGAGCTGATTCAAGAAATTAAAATTAAATGATAAAAAAGAGACCACATGTAAATCAATATTTCCTTTTTGATTTCATATTTCTATCATTCTCTTTCATATCCCTAAAGGCCATCTCATAGTAAGGTAATTAATAATTTTTTTTTTAAATAGGTCTTTGAGCTATTCCCTTGGTTTATTTTGTTAGGTGTGGATCTGGTGATTCCTGTATATGCCTTCATCATCCCAGGGATTGGCGAGTACAGGGAAAGATCCAGCCCTGACCTGAATGGAGAGAATTGCCACAGGACAGTGTCAGGGGTGCAGGAGTCCCTATATTGCAATAGGCAGGCATTAATTGCAAAAATGAGGATTTCCATCCCACGAGCCCCACAATAGGTTTGTTCCTGGACTTTACTGTGCTTTTTTGAGGTAACACTTTCAAACTGAATTTAGTGTTCTTTAAAGATGGGCTGGGCACACTGCAGTGATGCCACTGAATACCTGCATGGACTTGACAGTGCCACTTTTGAGCTGCTAATCACTAAGTGGCTTGGAGTATGATTTCACTACAAAAGCTTTCCTTTCTATGTGGTAGCATAGAAAATGCTAACAGTTATGATCACTATAGATATTCAAGCTAGTTCCTCTGATAACAAGAGGAAAAAAAGGCTTAATGTGTGTCCCATGGTAGAGTTTACTTTATTTTCCTTTGGTCCCATGAGAGCTTTAATTTGATGACTCTTATCTCATGCTGAAAGACTCCTCTTTTCTACAGGCTCTGGGGGTAGGGGAGGACGACAGTTCTGAGGGAGTTGCCTGCAGGCATCATTTCTCAGAAGTTCCTGGGGTTGCAGTTTTACCTGTTGTTTCAGTGCCTAGCACCAGGAGTTAAAAGAAACCCATTTGCCTCTGAAGATCAAGTAAGTCTTCTTCGCAGGTTTTATTTTTCTTCTGTCTTCAACATGCAAAACAAGCTTCTGTGCATGCTGGAGTCCCCGGCACAATTTCCTGCCTGGCAAAGTCTTGCAGGGTTCCCGTTTCACTTCTCCTGTAAAATCATGAGCCTCTGCAGCCTCCATTACGCTGGCAGGATTGTCTTCTGCTGTGGTCTCCACGGTTTTCACTAATTCTGCTGTTTTTCCGATACTTTTAAGATTTGCTCTTGGTGCTTTGTTGAGTTGAGTGCACCTCAACTGAATCTGCTTGAAGTCATTAAACCAGAGAGAGAGCACTGAGCACAAGCAACAGAGATGCAAGGAAGATTTCTCTCTTGCCTTTTGTGTTTTTAACTGAGTGCCCTGTAAACCAACATCCTTGATCCTTTCCCAGTAAGCCTCCACCAGCTAGCATCACTCTTTAACTTGTGTTGAGTTTCTTTGGTTACTTACATTAGTCCCTGAGCTCAGATTTTCTAGGCCTGTGAAAAGTTAATTTTGTTTATGAAAGTAAAAGGAAAATATTGCTTCCTACTGCCCCTTTCTTGCCTATTTGAGTCGTCAGCTTTTTGTGTGCAAGGCTTCTCAGGGAAGGTACTACTGTGGCCGTTCTAAAAGGGACTTTTGGGCCTTTATTGGCCAGAAGAAAACTCACTCAGAGTGTCTCCCCCAGCTTGTCATCTCATGAGTTGGAAAAGTTCTTAGTTCTTTGTGATGCAATCAGTCACATTTCTTAGTCCCTGTAGAGCTTTCTTTTCATTATAAATTTTATTCTTGCCTCCTTGAGGTCTCTTCCCAGGATTTTGACTTACTAATATTCAATATTTGTACTGCACTTCACATTTCCAGAGCACTTGAAACTAATGAACTCACCACAAAGACTTTTACTGATATTTTTCAGGGTTGTTAGTGACAGACCTGGGCTTATGGTGCAACAATTCAGTCTGGCATGTTGGTGTTGCTCTTTAAGATGAGCATCATAAACTACTGCAGCTGGTTTGGAGGCATTTGTGAGCTAATGAAGTCTTTCCTCTGGTCCTAGAAACATTTCAAAAGCTGTTCAACGCTGCTGGTCTTCAGTTCCCAGTACGTTTTTTGCAGTCCAACATGTTTTTCTTCTTCCGTTCTCTGTTTATGAAATCTGTCTAGTTTTTGGTTTGCCCTATATGTCTGTACCAAAATGCTATATTAACTGGGGGTCAGTGTCTCATGCTGAACTTCAGTATCTTGATTTCAGGAGACTGGTTGGTTCTTTTTCTTGGTACAGCTTGGACTTCCTGATGGTTTAAAGCAATGATTTTCTTTTTTTATTACTCATTTTACATCATATTACCCATGCATTGCATCCCTTTGGCCAAGGTCTAATCAAGACACTCCATATTTGGTCTTGATACATTGAGTCCCAGTGCATGACTTCTTTCCCTTGACAGTGGTTCATTTTTCTGATTACTTCTGAAGGGACCATAAGTATCAAGACCTGATCTTTTCCTTCTTGTTTGCAACTACCTCTGACGTATTTATTGACTATCATCACAACCCCCTCCACCCTCTCCTCTGTAGCCCCAGCAGTTGAGTTTGTCCACAGTGTTGTTTTGCAGAGTTCTGGCAGTTGAGTGTGACTAACTTTTCAGCCACAGCATTAAATGTACATCAATTATTTTTTAAGGAGTTTTCTGTGGGTATAATATTGGAAGAGGAGAAAGGAGTCCTTCTGTTCAAAAACACTGTTAACCACCTGTGAAAGGAAAAGTCACCAATGCACATGGGGTTAAGGGTAAATGTGAGACTATGCGAACCAACACCTGCTTCTTTCCAATGCATGTGGGGTCAGCAGCTCAGGTAACCCTGGCACAGAAATCTGCTTTTTGTACTTTTTTTTTTTTGGTCTCCTTTCCGACAACATAACATGATCTCTGCAAGATAGAGTCTGAAAGCAGGCACTGAAGCCATAAATAGGATCTTTGCAGCAGTGTTCAATGGTTGGGTAATTTAAGCAGAAGACAACAAGCACAGCTGATGGGATTTGGTTGTTTTGTATGTCTGTGTTTCTGCAGGACTAGAAAGCACAACTGCTCATGCTTTGTAGCTGCTCGTGTGCCCTCACCTTGTCATGTGAATTTGACTTCATGCCTGCTGATTTCTGTGATAAAAACTCCTGACATTTTTGCATTTTGCTAGTTACAATCACCACAACTTCGTTTAATTTTGCTCGGCAGCTTTCATACATACATTTAGCCATCTGTGGTTGTAGACCAAATACATGCCTTTTCTTCACATGTTATCATCAACATTACTGTGACTAATCTTTAGCACTGGTTCCTTCATCATTCTGAATAAACAAAAGGGAGTAGTTGTAGCTTGCAGCTATCAAAATTCTTCCATGGTTTATTAAGTAAGAAGTGATATGTTCTTACTGATCTGTAGGGTGGAAAGAGAGTATTGGAAAACCCCCATTACATTAATGGGTTGTACAGATCCCCACTGTGATCTCTTGCAAAATTAACACAGGCAGTTTGTAATGGCTTTCATTGCCATGGCAGAGCAAGAGATACATCTTTAATAAACTGTTAAATGATGTAGTTTTAAACCTATGCTTATGTTAATGCATTGTGATCAGGGAAAATCACTCTTCAGTTGAAAGAATGCACTGGGTCTGGGCAAATGGAACAGATTTGGAAATTGTAGTTAATGATGTTTGTTGATTCAGCTAGGACATTACTACAGGCAAATTCATCCTAATTGGCACTCAATTAGGGAAGAGCTCTGGAAGTGTTTTAATTTGATAAGGTACTTTTGGTCTTATTTCTATATTTAAAATCTTTACCTATTTTGGAGGCTAAAATATTTTTTACATACACACAAACCCAACTATTTACTTACAGACACAAATATGGGGCAGAATATATGTAATACGTATATCCAGACAAAAATAGTATAATATTTAAGTCATTCTCTGCTTTAAAACTTCACGACCAAAATATTTGTTCACAATAAAATGACTTCAAGTCCAAAAATTAGGAGACTGCCAAGAAATAATATTCTTATTGCCCATCACAGAAAATATGCATTCACATTGCAGAGAGCCATTATAAAAATTTATTAATATTTAGATAAACATTTGTTTAAAAAATAAATCTTAGAATAATCTTAATTTGAGAATATACATTTTCCCATAGATATTTAAATCAACCAGAAATTTGCAGTCTCTTTTTTGGCAGATGCCATGTTTTTGAGGCCTTGTATCAGTGATGTCACATGTCACGTTTTGGTCTATGTCCAGAAATAGGAAGATTTCTGACTTCAGTTTGCCTTTAATATAATTTCACCTCAAGGAGGTGGAGGCCCAGCTTTGTGCAGTGACAGCCCCAGGAGGCACTGGAATAGCAGTAACAGCGGTAACAGCTCAGGGTATGAGGGATGATGACACCTTTGTGGGTGAGGAGCACTGCTTGGTGATGTATTTGGGCGTTTTCTCTCCCATGTGTTGATGGAGGGTAAGGGAGAGATGAAACCCCACACACCTGACTTCCAAAGCGTCAGGTGTTTCCTGAAATGTGCACATGCCTGCCAACCAGAGCTTCCTTACAACCCTTACTGCCCATCTAATCTACTGGAGATCCACTCAGTTTTAGTGATCATTCTTTATAAACACAGATTCATTAAAATATGTTCAAGTTTTTTTTTTTTTTTCCCCGAGTAGTTCAGATGACATGAATACTGATCTGGAGACCACTGATATAAAGTGAAAAATAAGATCAAGGTAGGACAATCATACTGGTATGTTTGTATCAAGAAGGAAGAGAGATTACCTTTATACAAAGCCCTTGACTTCCAGGGTCACAATTACCTAAAGTGAACTACCACTACCTTTTTTTAAAAACAATTTACATCAAAAGCAAGGAAATCAGCATGTAGAGGTGTTTTCTGGGGACATTTCATATCATCACCATATGTCACAGTCACAGCTGTGACACTGACAGGGAAAGACAGAGGTGCTGCTTTAGGCCACAAGAGATGTAGGGCTTTCCTGACATGCAAAGAAAGGATCTTGTGAAAATCTACATGTGTTTTGTAGCCCAAAAGTACGAACGTGCCAGGAGGTTGTTGCCTTGTCCCCCTCTCAGGCATTTGTGATGTAACATCTTTTTGTTTCTGTTGCCCTGTCCTTCTAAAAATTCTGAATAAAGTTTTTAGCATGTGAGCTGGGCTGTGGCTGTTTCATCTGAGGATGTCACTAAGTAATGCTCCAGTGAGAATCTGATTTCTCTCCTCTCTAGCAAGGGTAAATGGTAGAGACTGTGTGAGTCAAGGGTGGAGGAGACAGAAGGTTCTCTTCCACAGCCCAACAGCAAGCAAGGTACTTTCTAGCTTAGGAAGCATCCTGAATAACAGTCCATTGCGTAGCTGGTAATCACTGTAGTCATTCTGGGTCTGATGCTATGTGTCAATAGCTTTTGGTAATCCTAAAGGATTTGTCTATCAGTAGCCCATAAAAAGCAGTGCTGAATACTGCTACCTACTGTCAACACACTGACACCAAGCATAACAATAAGGATGGAGCTGTTGGTCAGAGCTCATCATATAGGTACTGTGTCAGACCTAATAGTATCTAGTGGGAAATAACCTTTTTGACAAATATACTGCAAATTGTTTAAGTACTCCTTCCTCTTGCATTGTCATCTGATTGTAAGAATCCAGTGGTTGCACATGCCTGCAGCAGGAAAGGCTACATGCTGAGTCAGCATTACAACGACTGCAGGATTCACAGCATTAAATGAAACCTGGTCTGTAATACACACCTGTGTACCTGGTTCAGCATGTACCGAAGTGGTGGAGTATAATCACTCTACATTTTGGTCCATCCAGAAGCAAAGGTAGCACAGTTTCCCATTACATAATCACAGCGCCCTGCACCAGGTGCTTCTCTACTTGCTTTGGCTGAAGTTGCGAAGCGCTGCCTGTACCTCATGACAATCTGTATTACCCTGGACCTGCGAGAGCTGCTCTCAGTGCCATCCTGGAGGGGCTGCACCGCAGAGATGTCAGTCAGATTATGAGAGGGAGTTGCAAGAATAGTGTGCACCCTGAATACCTTTCTTCTAAATTGTTAGCAGCTTTAGCAGCACTAACTCAGATAATCTGGTAGTATTCAGGTGCACAATCTTTCTTTTGGTCTCTGTTAAGAAATATGAGATATTTTTTCAGAGTTGGACTCCATGGGCCTGTTTTACTGCCAAAAGCTAAAGGCTGTATTTGCAGTGGATTTGTGAAGGCACATATACTTTGGAATGAGCTTGGAATTGGAATTTGATGGCTTGATCATTGTAATACTTTTTATCTTTAACATCTGGACTAAATTTAAGTTGACAGTTTGGTTTCTAAATCTTAAGAGTCTGCTTTAGAGAGAAACTCCCACAGTTTTCAGTCTTTCTCATTTACTCAGCTTCCTAAAATTTGACCCCTTTCGTTTGTGAGTTTGACACTTGGCTCTCAGCTTTCCAGTGTCAGTCTGCATTTCATTAGCACATCAAAAAAATCTTTTTATCAGTTCTTTCACTGAGATCTAATACCTTTTCCCAAAACTCATAGACAGGTTTTTAACTAATATTTTAAATCTGGACATGGTTATAGTTTCTGTTTAAAAGCAAATAAAAATCAGCATTTCCAAATTTTTGCATATGGTGATAGTGGATTTTCTTATAGTGTGGTAATCATTGTAGGCAGTTGATTTTCTCACAACAGCCAAGTAGTAAGTTAGCAAGCATCATTCAGCATTGCAAAGTAATGCAAATGGGTGATAAGTGTTTTATTCTTTCTCCTGGGCACAAAAAAAATGCATTTTTCCAGTGTGCAAGGGCTCTGGAACAAACCCTGTTACCTGCCATCTTTCTTATGAAAGAGTTGTAACTCCAAGCTTTGTGCAACACTAATTCTCCTTCTGAGGGCGGAGGTTATACACCATTCTTTGACTTCTTACAGTAAGAATATGAAGTTCATTTGCAAGTTTGAGTGTGCTCTTTCAGCTCAGCAGATCTCAGTCCCTGACAATGGTGTTCCCCTACTAAAGCATGCTGTGGTGTTCTTACCCAGATATCCCTCCACAACCATGAGACAGTGGCACTTGAAAAATTCACCTCCCTCCTTTTCTTAACATTACTTTTCCTCAGACAGTCCCAATGAAGACAGACTATTCATGTCACCATTATGAAAACATTCTGCAAAGTGTTCTCTTTAATTAGTCAAAAAAGAATTTATGATTCCCTTTTTATCAAGCAATGTATGTGCTGCCTTAAATCATGCTTTGATAGATCTCTGAATGGCATGAGTAATTAACAGCCCCATTATAGAAGCTTTGTAATAACCAGTAACATCAAAGGGTAGGAATAAACCAGAAAATAGACCAATAATTAAACCAATAAATCTTTTAAGCGTAAGTGGATTAAAAGCTCCTTTGAAAATAAGCATGTGCACTAGCCAACATCTAAATTATGGACTTTGTCCAAGAAACTCATATGATGCTGAACAGAAGATGCAACAAATGTCCATCACACAAAGGGATTAGTCTTGGTGGTTTGTGTGATAAGAAATACATATTCTGCCTGGCAAACATTCAGTAGCAAAATGGCCTTGTAGTTTGAAACCATGCTGGCCAGGCTTGTATGTCAGTGAGTAGTGTACATCAGTAAGAGCAGATCTGCAGAGCAGTTGCTGCTGAAGACATGACATCCTTAATACATGCATTTTTCATTATTTCCTTTGGACTCATCTGAACTGGTCTGGTGTGGTGAATCTCTGTTTCTGATGGGCATACTGTGGATGCACTGCTGAAGGATATCTTCCAGCTTTGTTTTATCCGGTTTGTGTACTTGGACACTGCTGTGTGAAGCAAACATGAGGGTAACAACTAGGTTCAGTTTGAACCATTTCTCCCCATCTGTGCTAAAGGAAGAACACAGACATGCTCTTCAGTGAGAAAAAAGAGAGAGGGAAAAATGACCTTGAACATTTTCTGTTCTTGGGATGTCTTACTCTGCATCATACTTTCTCATTGTGAGGTATAGCTGCAACTTCAGTTACCTGTACTGCTTGGGTCATGTATGGGGGAAATACAAGTTTTTATACTTAGGTGGCATCAGGACTGGGCTCACTATAAGTTATCTTCTACTGCCACGTGGCTGAAATAACAAGGATTATCTCGTGGGGCACTGTCAGCTCCTGGTGAAGGGTGCAGTCCGGGCCGTGCCCCGGGCAGAGGGATGGCCAGTCACCACTGCACTGCACAGATGCTGCGTCTACAGACACAGTGAATTCTCAGTCTTTTTCTGTGACAGAGCTGAAAGCCTGGCAGGAACTATCGTATACGTAGCAGTATTCTGTAAAAATCTAAAACAATGTGGCAGGACTTTATTTTGATATACTTGATTTTGACAGTGCAAACTTTATGGTTTTTTTAAAAAGGATATTATGGTATTGATATTCCAAAGTTGACATTGTATCTAAAAGTAAAACTATATGTGTTATACAAGACTCGAATGACGGAATAAATATTGCTAAGTGTCGCTTAGAGAATGAAATGCAGAGCTGGAGTACACCCACACACAAATAAAAATACTATCTGCTGGGAGTTCTTTATTGTGTTTAGCAGAGAGCTATAAATGCACATTTGAACAGTGATTTCTATCACTACTTTATCTTATGTTTAGATCTTTGAATTTACAGAAATCATAAGCTCAGTTTACTCTTGGGTACCTGAATACATTCAAATAATTTTCTTACAGCCTTATGCAAAAAATGAAATTGAGAATCTTCAGCTAACTTTCTTAGGATAGTCCACCAAGATTATGAAGTTCTGAGTTCATGACTGACCACAGCCATGATTTCAAAATGAAAACAACAGTACTGGGTTACTAGGCTCCGTACATGGAGCACGGTTGCAGCCAAAGATATTATTTTGGAATATTTAGTTCAAAGAGATCTAGATAAATTCAGGGCAAACCTTTGCCAATAAATGAGCCATTTCAATTTCAGGACAAAGCTTTGCTAATAAATGAGCCACTTAATATGTAGCCTAGCCAGCTTGTAGTTGTGAGTCATGTATTACAGAGACACTCAAAGAGATTCCTTGTTTTCTTCATGAGCCAAACATGCTTTTCAGTCCCTCCTGCAGCAATTCTAGAGCTTGTACACTTTGAGAAGTAACTTTAGGATGGTCCCAAGGAGTCCAGATAAAAATAAACCTGTCTGAAAACAATAAGTGAGATTGCTCAGTAATGTTTTCCACTGTTTGTTTTTTGCTCCATCAGTGAAAATTTGCAGACAGTTCCTGCAGTGTATTCTCTACGAGCAGCTTAGTGCTCACTTCTTCTGTTTGCTGCTTCTCTGGTTTTGATAGTTCCACACCTTATTTGAAAGTCCACAGAATTTCAATATCAAACACAACAAAGCAACTATTTAAAGTGTAGATTTTTCCTTCACTGTCTTTGTTCAAAGTATGGCCAAATATCAAGATGAGTTTGCAGTTCTAATTTTTATTCCTTCAGTTCAAAGTCTAAACTTTCTTAAAATGTACATACTTACACTGACACTTGTCTTACAAAGTTTGCCTTTGATCAGCCAGTGCTAATATACAGAGTATGACACAAGTTATGATAATTCTATTCAGCAACTAGAAATCGCAGTTTAGGAGGAAAAAGAGGAGGATTTATGCTTCATAAAAATATACACCCTGTATTACTGTATTGCACACTTCCTAAAGTAGGAATATCTGGGAGAAAAAGAATGAAGAAAAGTGTTCATGAGTGCCTGAAAGAATGTAGCAGATCAACATGTACCACCTCTAAAATAAAAATGCTCTAATATAAATCTGTTGTATTTCAGCTGTATTCATGGTTTTCTGGCAGAAAGCTCAACTGCCTAGCCCTGATTTTGGTGACCACGTGTATGTTGGGCCCATGTAAGGAATAATACAGCTCATGACCAGGCATTTATGGACACACTAAATTATTAGAAAGTACTAAGAAACAAAATGCTGAATTATTAGAAAGTACTAAGAAACAAAATGAGTGTTTGTCACAGACATTTATTTATGCTAAATTAAAATTTCTAAACCTTTCAAATTAAAACAAGGGTATAATTGTTTATTGTTCCCATGAACAATACTTCAAACTACAAACTTCCTGGAAAGTCTAAAATGTATGACACAGCTAATGGGGGGGTGGGGGGAAGGAGTATCCTCTTGTTGCTTTTCTTGGAGTGAATATGAAAATTTATTAGACTGATCAGAAGCCATGATGGGAAAGTGGTTTTGGTGACAAAATGCCCTTTCAGTCATTGTTCAGAAGCCACAAGATGGACAGTGAGTGGCGGCTCAGGAGAGGAGGTGCTCAGCTCTGAAAGTGCAGTGATGAGCAAAACCAGGTTTGCACGCTTGTGGTGCAGAACAGAAACCTTTGCTAAGTGCTTAGAGAAAGTTTTTGGTGGTCTTGGCAGGTCCTAGAAGACATTGCAGAGGACAAGGAGCAAAAGCGTTCCCTGGGAAGTCACAGGAGGGAGGGGCATGTGGGCAGTGCCTTTGACAAAATAAACTGAGGCAGGAAGGGCATGGGCTTTCCTGCATTTGGTACTGACAGCTCTGTGATGCATTAGTATTGAGAGTGATGTTTTGTGGTGTGGCCCTGAGGCCAGGAGGGCGAAGGGGGTGGTGGACTGTTAGATGGGGGACCCAGAACACCTGTGGGTACCATTCCCGAGGACTGGCTGTGCTCAGCCTCTCCTCTGCACCTCACAAGGGGGCTGTAGCCCAGCCTCAGAGCATGTTGCTTTGTCCTCTATTCCACGGCACCCAGGGATGTGCAGTTCATAAATCTGACTTGCAGAGGTTTTGTTCTGGCTTGTACTACAAGTTCTTTCAATGAATATGGACTCATGTATGCATGCATGTTTTCCTGCATGTGAAAAAATGACTGGGCATGAACTAAACCTTCTTGTATTGATTTGCAATTTCTGTGGTCTGAAGGGTGTTGTACTTCAAATGCAGTCCCTATCTCTGTCCCCACAGAGGGCTGGGCAGAAAACTGAGCTGGGCATCGATGGAACAGTAGGGAGAAAGGAGCCCGCCATGAGGAGTCTGCCATAGTCCTTGCTGCTAAGCTTGTCCCAGCTGGAGGTTTTCCATCCCTGTGGCTCCATTTTTATATAGAAGAAATTTTAATAACAACTCCTTGAGTTTGTAAATGCATAGATTACCATTACACCTAGAAAAAAGAGGGGTTTTTTTTCTGCTGTGCGTGAGTTTGGTTTTGCTGCATGGTGGTAGTGTGCTCTGCAACACATCTGATCTGGGGAAGGTGTGGGTTTTATGTATGCATTGTAGAATATGCAGATGAATGAATACAGCTCTGAATCAGGTGTCTCTTGTGTTGCCTTCTGATCTTTAAGGTGGAGATAGGCCTGTTTCACTAGTTACAGAAACAGGGAAAGCAAACATAAACCACATGATCCAAGAGCAAAACTTCTTTCCCCACACCAGGGAAAGCATCTCCGTGGTGTCATCAGGATGAAACACACTCCGGACCACACCACACAGGGATGTGCACTGAATACAATTGGAAACACTTAAAGGATGAGTGGCCCTGTGGGTGCCGTGGGTGCCTGGCACACGCTGAGGACCCACCAAGGATTCCGGGGGCCTGTTGTGGGCGTGCTGAGTCAGCAGCAGCTGAACAGTGACTGTTCCAGTCAGGGTGCCAGGCTCTTTCCAGTCCTGAACTGCCAGCCTGAGCCTGAAGCGTAGATGGCTTTCTAGAAAGGCAATCAAGCCTGCATGTGAATGAGGGTAATGTTCTCTCTCTGACCTTTTCAAGCTCCCAGGAGAGAAGAGAATTGAATCCCTGCCAGGGGAAGGGTTTAAGTTGACATGACAATTCTGGGATTAGGCAGCTGTCTGCCAATGCTTTTGGTAACCTAAACTGCATCTTCTTCCATTCATTTTCCTGTTCTGGGTCCTTCAGGACTGCTGTTAAGAAAAGGTTTAAATTAGCTTTATTTTCATCCTCTATAAAAGCTGCTGTTTCTTCCATGTTTGCACTGTTCTAAATGGATAAAATCAATCTTGCTGTACAACTAGGACAATTCCAAAGGAGAGAGAGTGGGGAAAGAGTCATTTCTGTGCCTCCTGAGGTGTACAGACTCCAATGTCCTTGCTGAGACAGCCAGTGAGGAGTTACCACTCTGATGGGGAGGAAGATCCCTGCAGACAGGCTGGGGCAGAGCCAGACACCTGCAAGGAAACTCAGTGCCTGAGCCGGAGCCATGGCTCATGGTCAGGTTGTGCCCTCTCCTCCTTGTGTCTAGTGCTGATTTAGCAAGGAAGAGAAGCACACGTGAATGATGAGCACATGCTGTGTGCTGCTTGCAGGTTTTAATGTACTCGCTACAGAATTAGATCTGTCTCCATGCTGTACTCTGATTTGCATGCCAGATTGCAGGCTCTATTGCCTTCTTTGTTTCAATAGCAGAGATGTCATAAAGAAGTCTGGTTTAAAATAAAGTGGTTTATTTCTTTTGCTTAAAATAATGAAAGAATCTATGAACAAGTATTTTCTTTTTTAATGCTTTTAATACTTTATTTTTTACTTATGTATTAATTCCTTTTCAAGTTATGAATATGAAATGCAGTTGATTAAACTTTTCTGAATCACTTTTGCATTTTCTATTGGCAAATAAAAAAACCCCAAAGGAGACAGCATGGCATGGTAGCCTGTGCAATAGCCATGTACCAGAACAGATCTATCACCAGCTGCTTTAGTTTCTTCCGCTCTTAAATGATACATAACTGTAACTCTTATAAAAGTTCGAAAACCTTGAAGTGCTAGAGTCAACAGCTGTAGTAACGGCAGATTGTATGTGCTTTGTCAACACAAGTAACTTGGATACTGAAGCCTTTATTGCAAGCGTTGCCTGGGAAACCCTATGTACAGCACACTGGGTTTGTAAACCCCACCATACAGGCAGACTATAGCATTCTATATAAGGAAAGAGAAGAGATTTCCTACCAGTCCTCAGCCAAGATAAGAAGAGGGTAACTGGGAAACTAGGGCACATTGTGATGACCAGAGTCACAGCCGCACACAAGCTTTGTGTATCTGGTGTGCAGCTTGAACTGTGGCAGTCCCTTTTATTACAGACAATCACTTACTGATGTTTTCTTCATGAATGCTTAATGCAGTATATAATTAGACATGGCAAGTGACTGCCAGGTCTGGAATTAAGACTTGAGCTTTCCTGGCTTTCAGTTTAATGCTCATATTACCAGACACTGGAAAGGTTTGCAAGGGCTTTTGGCACAGGCAGCTGAGCACCTTGGCTGGCACAAGGAGCAGCTGCCCTGCTGGAAGCCCATGGCTTAGTGCTGTGCTGAGCTAGGAGGCAGGGCTGGGATAGCCACTGCCAACTGGCCCCTGCTATGTCATTACCAGGCAGGGCAAGGTCTTGCTGTTGTACTGTTGAAAGTAAAGTTGTAATTTTAATGCTTCCCCCATTTATTTTCTTGCTCCGTCAAACAACCAGTCTGTCACAGTAGGGAGTGAATAGAAAAGAACAGGAAAGAGTGGAATGGGATTATTCCTCATGGGGATGATGCTGATACACTTGGTTTTTCCATTTTTTAAATCTCTGAATCTGCCAAGATGTCACAAATGTTATTAGAGAGAAAAAAAAATATATACTCTATGTTAAAACAGACTTGAGATATTCAGCTCTATTTTTATATTTTCGTAGCTGTAACCTGTACTCCCATTCACCCAATAATGTGAGAGCCATCGAGAGCTACATCTCTGATTGTGCATCACACATTTACGTTTCCTTCTGAAAATGTTTTGTGCTGTTGCTCATCCATGTGTAATCAAGTTTAGCACAGGATAGAAAGGTGTTTCATTGTATTTAAATGCACAGACACTTTAAAAACATGTATTTTGAGGCTGACAGGTTCTCTTGGTAAGTATGCGAGCAGTATTATTATTGGTCCAGATATTTTTAAAAATCAGGCTATTTTAACATTTCTTTAAAAAACATTTTAAAATAACAGGGCTTTCAAACCTTTTTTTCAAAACCGTATTTGTGACTGATTTTGTTTGGCTAGAGGGCTGTAGTCAGTTATTAACAGTACCTTCAGTGGGCTGCATATTTGGACAGAAGTCCTTAGCTCGTCAAAGAGAACAGAGTCATGGAAAGGCATTCTAATAAATTACAACTCCCTGAAAGTAGTGCTTTGCTATGAAAAAACACACCTTAAATTTAAAGCTGACTCAGAGTAGCTTGTTTCAGGTCATGACAATATATCATCAAGGTTTCAGGAGTGCTGAAATGGATTATTAAAAAAAAATGAAAGTAATGTTATGTTTTGAAGAGCTCAAAATGTCCCATTCTTCTTGCAGTTCTGCTTGGAAATGTTTTCTGCTACTGGGACTTGTTGTAAAAAGGAAATTCCAGAGTTAGTTTATCTCTAAACTCAAGCCATCCTGCATACACATAGTGACCTGGAAAGTTAATCAGATTTATTAGCTATGTAAAATCCTGTATCTGCAAAGTGTCTCTTCTGCAATTGCTTCCTCCCTAAAGGAACAGCACATTTTCATGTTGCTTTGTTACTGTGACAGTTTTGTTCTAATTATAACCAATCAAATTCAGATATCTTAATGGCTTTGCAACTACTAATTTTAATCAGAACTGAGCACACTGTGAACATGTCACAGACTACGTAGTCAACCCTGCTTCTGTGAGCTGCTCCTCTGAGGAAATAAGGATGTTTAAATCAGGGGAATTACCCAAAGAGCAAATATGATCCACTTTTTACAGACAAACACAAACTCAAGGGGATAAATGTTGAGGGATACAGGCTGGTATCTGTCATGGTTTGGGAGTCACAGCTGTTTAAAATTGTAGGTTTTCAATGGCAAACTTCTGACATCCCTACAAGTATTATTATTATTTTACCAAACCAGGCAGTATTTTAGGCTGACAAGAGCTTTCCAACTCTTTATTTATTCATTGCACCTGTATAGTGCCCTCCACACCTGCTGAGTTAAAATCCTGTTTCTCCCTGCTTTAAAATCTGCTAAAGTAGGAAGCAAAGGTCTTTGACAGAGAGAGAGAAGTGCCTTGGTGAGGAAGGCAGCACATCTTGGGATCTAAATAAATTGGAGCACCTGCTGAACCCTTAATGACTATGTTAATCAAAAAACAACCCAGGAGACCCAGTGGGGCTGAGTCAGCTGTGGAGGAAAGACCTGTGCACTGTACTGGCAGTTGCAGCTCTGTAACCCTCTCTGGAGTGGGTCCAGTGCAGGCTGCAGCTGGTCAAGCCACCGTAGGTGGCAGGGATGCTGTCTGTGAGGGATGCTGACCCTGTTCCCCAGACCCGGGGTCACAGACCCCCCTGCTTCACGCTGGCACTGGTGGCTCTGCCCTAATCCTGTGCTGTGTTGGGCTGCTCTCCATCACAGCCCCAGGCACGTTTCCATCAGTTGGTCAGTGACCAACTTAAATCTTGGCAACATTTAAAACTGTGACCTGCAAGTCGTGTCGCCAGTGACCTTGTAGCTCATGACCAGCTACCGGTTGTAAGATACCCACTGTACCTCTTAATTTCAGGGTCCTTCAGGAGAAGAGCTTAAAGTGTGTACATTGCTGATGAAGAAATAAAGCCCCAATTAATGCCCTAAGGCTGATCTGTTTGTCCTCCATGTCCACCCATTTGCCTCTGCACCTTGGTTGCTTCTTGGAAAGCTTCAGATTTTTTTCCAGTGCAAATAATAGAATAAAGGAACAGAAATTTTTGTCTAATCTGTTTCCCCATTGAGGAATTTCATTTAGTTTTAGGGAAATACCAGTTGGCACCCTCAGTTTCAAAAGCATTTACATCTAAGTGTGAAAATCACTCCCTCTTCCTTGCCCCATTGACATAAGCTCCTTTACAAAGACCTTTATGTTTGGATAAGGGTCTGTTTACAATTTTTAAGGGTTTCCCCTTCAGTTATGAAAGTAGAAAATAATTTAGACTTTCCGTTGTATTTCACTGTAGTGATGTTTTAATATGCAAAATATTAATATAAAATTGTTACAAAAAAGACTACTGAGCTCATACAATTATTGTTCAATGAAGCAGGTAAGTAAAAAAGAGGTAATTGAATTTAAAGGTCTTATTTTGAAGTTGAAGAAAGAATAATGCCATATAAATTTGGCTCACAGAAGAGCAATTTCATCTGATTATAAAATGGTTGGTGTGAAAACAGCCAGTTGAGGAAACAGCCAGTATAGCCAACAAGCTGTATTGAAATAAGTTGTTGAGGTGCTGAAACATCATTAACAGCCACCTCTGAGCAAATACAGCTAAGGAGAGAAACTACTCATCCAAAAACTTCTACTGTCCCTCAAAGACTCTGCAGGCTGACCAGGACGGCCTGGGCACCCTACAGAGTCTGGTCTCCCCCTGCCCATCTGGTCTGGTACAGAGCCATGCAGACCAAAACATCTGTTTGTGTTTGGTTACAGCATCTAAAACTAAAAAAGTTAGAAAGGGATGTTGGATTGTCTCATCTTTCTTTTCCTAATATAGAAAAACTTATCTCTTTTAAAAGGCATTTACTAGCCTCTCACTCTTCCCTTAAGTACACTGTAGTTTAAAGGAGTTTCTATAAATAATGGAATTGCAGATATTGATTACTTTCAAATCGCAGTAGTGTTGCATAATATGATATTGGCAGCCGTGCTAAGATAAAATTGCCAGATCTATCCCCAGCAGCAGCATGGGCAGCAGGTACTGCTGTCCTTACAGGGAAACATCACTTGTCTCCCCAAGAGGATCTTTACAGACAGTGTGGGATTTGATGCCAAGCAGACCTCCTTAGAAAACTGGATTTGAAAAGTGGTTTTCAAAAAAAAAAAAAAAAGAGTTTGAAAATATGTCCCCGAGTCAGTAGGAAATCCTTACGCAGCTAGCTGAAAAGCATAAAGTTAGGGGTGAACACATATTTATGGAAAAGATGTGGTCTCCTGAAAATGAGAGGTAATGCTTATTCTTTGTTCCTGAAGGACTCTTCTTCCACCAGCTTATCCTTCAGTAGCACTCAAAATTATTTTTAGGTTACAATTTGTACCTCTGGAGGAGGGTGTCAGAATATTTTCTAAATTTCAGCACACACAAATTGTGGTCTGACCCACAAGGTATCCTTGAAAGCATTTTTTTTCCATGTGAATGAAAAAATTGCTTCTCCTTTCCCAGAGTTCTAATGGAATTAATCCGTTGCTACAGGGATTTATTAGGCCATTAATTAGCTTCTTACAAGTATTGTCTCATTTACATTTCTGATTATGATACGTCCTTGTCTGCCTTTTGAACTTTTGTGTTTCTGTAATTGCTTGGCTAAATAGTTAGGACAGAGAGCCCCACCACCTGTTCGTTATGCATCCAAATTTCTCCTCCTAATTTTGAGACATGAACACATCAAGGATACAGGACAAGGTTCTATGTATAGAAAGTCTTCCTTCCAGATATGCCAAGGGTAAATGTTGCAGTAAGGAGAAGAAATGGTCCAGGGTGCTGCGACTGTATGCTTTACCAAAAACAAAACTCCAAAACAGGGAAAATATGTAAGAAGAAATATAAGCATATGCCAATGCCGAAATCCTTGCACAAAGACCTTTGAAATCATAAATCCAAGAACACAATCCTGGAAATGTCTCTTCTGATAGTAAAAGAGAACAAACTTTAATATTGTAAGAACTATGTCGAAGTGATTCAGTGTTTGGTTGTGATTCGTAGGACAGAGTAATTAGCTCTAAATTCTTCATATAAACAGAGTCTTCTCTTCAGAGCATACTCTCTGCTGGTGAAACTAACTTTTAAGACAACATGAAAATGGTAATTACACTAACCTTTAAGTATTGGAGTCCTGTCTTCACAGGCTTCCATCACAACCTTTGCTGCTTTATTAAAAAGTTGAAGAATTGAAAGGACTGTTGTTAGCAGAGGAAAAAAAAATAGAAAAATAAAACAATGCGATACTTCAAGCGGAAACATCCAGTGTAATGCAAGTGCTCCTATCCATCATATCCATTTGGATCTCATGGCATATTCTGTCACCAACAGCAATCAGGGTCTTGATTACACCATTAAAATGTCATCTGTCTTCTCTCGTAGTGAAAAGTGGAAAAAAATATTAGCTATTTGTTCCATCAAACTGGACACCCTTTGTACTTTGCACATACTTTCCTTGAATGCATCTTTTAAATAAATGCGGTTGTTTGCTTCTGGGTGTAAGAAATGTCAACTTGCATTACTGCAGTGGTTATTTTCATACGTCCTTTAATCAGAATGCTGCATCGTGTTTCCCACCATGATTTAAAGTCATTCCTTCTCTAAGTTTCAAAGTACTTTGCATCTTCTGAAAGGCATCCAAACATATTTTTCAGAAGTTGTATTTAGAGACAGTAACTATCTTATTCATTATTTGACTGGTGTGGTTAGCCAAATTATTGTCATGAATAATGCCATTCACTGAGCTGACAGAAATACTGTGAAGGGGTTGATGCTGGCCTGTTTTCAGCTGGGATAAAGTTAATTTTCTTCCTAGTTGCTGGTACAGTGCTGTGTTTTGAATTTCATATGAGAATAACATTGATAACACCGTGATGTTTTGGTTGTTGCTAAGTAGTACCTTTTTTCTTTCTCCTCCCCTTCCCACTGGGGTGGGAGGGAGTGAGCAAGTGGCCTGGTACTTAGTTGATGGCTGGGGTTAAACATGACAGATTTTTTTTTTTTATGTACTCAGTGTCATTTAGTGTAAATACAGTACTTCACTGTATATTAATGGAAAACCTTCATGAGATCTTTTTAAAAAAATAAGATAGCTAAATCTTGGGAGAAAAAGATGGGCTCAGCGTGCAGGGGAGCTCTTTTTAAGTGCAGCGTATTTAAGATACCAAAACAAGAGCTGAAATGGTTAGGAAGAAAATGAGATTAATTTAATTGCTTGTTGGTTGGGTTTTTTTTTTTAGAGGTCCATGTCTTTGTTATCATTCTTGAGTGTCTGAATACATATGCACAGGAATAGGTTTCACTTGAATATAAGCACTCATGCTGTAAAGCTGTATCAGAGTGACAATCAAATAACCGTCCCCATATCATATGTGCTTCATGGATTTATTACTAGGATTCAGGAGTGCCTCTGTGCTCCTAGGGCTGCTCCCAAGCCACCAGTATGATGAAGATGTACTCAGACATGCTGGAGTTGTTACTTGTAACCAATCTTTCACACTCATGTTGGGAGGAGGACATAATTCTGTAGTGATTATTGTCGTAGCGTTTTGTAGTGGTAATTGAACAGTTTCTATCTTTATCTTTGGTATGGATGAGAACATCAATGACATTCCTTTCTATAGCTCTACCTGTAGTATGTGAGATCAACCCCAAATTTCTTGCAGAAGTCTTTGTGTTCTTCATGTCCTAATGGAGAGAGGGGTTGCACCCTTGATAGTCGTGTCACAGTCACAGACATTGACTCTTTGCAAGTTATTATTGACCTGATTTAGGTTAGGCTCTATATCACCTCCAATTATAATTTATGCACTAGCTGTGTCTGATGTTATGTGAGTTTTCTGTTAGACTATCACTATATATTGGATTTAAACTTTTTAAAAATAAATTTATATTGAGCTGTCTTCATCAAGCATCCACCAGCCACTCTGTTTTTAATATAAAACACCTATACACTGCACTGCTGCTTTGATGCTGGTGATGGTGCTGACTTCTAGGTCTTTCAAAGATTTGTAACCATCCTTCTGCTCTGTTAAGCATTTTAAATGTTTGATTAAATGGATGCTGATAATCAGAACAAGGCAAGTGCATCATAGTCTGCCAGTAATTCAACAAGACTCTTAGGTTATTTGAAGAAATCAATTTATATGATTGAAGGCGGTGAGAAAAAAGTGAGGTGCCACTGAATACTTACACAATAGCAATTGTGCAATAAAATGGCACAATAAGTAGAAAATAGTAATAAAGTGCTAAAAAAAACCAAAAAGCAAAACATAGTTTTACCAAGTAAACTAGCTATTCTCAGGAATCTTAATACCATGTCTGACTCTCATAACTTAGTCAGTTGATATTGGCTTTATAGATCTATTTAGTATTACAATATTGAGAGAATCCTGTGTGGCAATGTGCAACATACTTGTAATTTGCCTATAACTAGAATACTTTGCAGTCCTTATTCAGAAGACAGGTAGGTTCAAAGAAAATGTTTGTTAAGATGTGGAAGAGAGATCAAATCATTTTCTGAGATTTCCAATAAAATATTCTCATGAATTCAAATTCATCATCATATCATATGACCAGCCTCACCTCCTGGCTTATGCTGCTCTGCCACAAACATAACACTAAAAGTCTGTAATTTGCAGACCAGCTGCAACTCTTGCTGAAGTTAATGAAGGCTGCAGTGGTTTGGCATCACTCAGATTCATAATCATTCCCAGCACTGAGAAAATAGTAATAAATGGAGAAACTGTAAATTAGAAAAAATCTACAGGTTGTCACTATTAATGGAGTTAATGATCCCTCAGTCTAAATACATTATAGTAAATACAGAATTGCTCTGTAACTGAGGTAAGAGATGGAGATTAAATTAGTGTTACCATGTCCAAGAGACTGAGCTCAATGTAACTAATACCCAGTTATTTGTTATATACGGATTCAAATGCATTCTTTTTACGTAAAAGTCCAGTGTGTGTTTTAACAGCTTTCAAATACAGTTCGTAAGCTTTCCTCTAGGAACATCAATTCATAGGTCTTCCAATTCAAATTTACATCTAAAAAAGGCCGACTTGGGCTGTCATATATACGTTGAAATCTGTTTGATCCAAATCAGTTCACTCTGGGTGGATATAAACAGCAAACCAAGTCACAGCAATTGCATGATGTATAGCATCTTAATCATGGCTGTGGCTTATTTATTTCATGGCTGCAGCCAGTGTTGTGTACCCACGTATACCAGCTAAAACCTACATGTCAATTTTTCACTTTTTGAAGATCAATTGAAATAAATGGTTCTGGTCTGAAAAATACCACAGTATTTATAAAACTTCAACTTGGGCTGTTAATGAAAGACAACTTTGTTTCTTTTTAAAATACGGAGATTGATCTGCCTTTCACCATATAAACAGGAAGGCAAACTTCTTCCCCCTCTTGAAGGAAGGCAATATTAACCCTCAGACTGGCATTTAAGATGTCAGATTATTTCTGCATCATATGTTGCTTATTGTTCTGTTTTTCTCATGGTAATTCCTAACGCTTCCAGCTGAGGTTTCAGGCTGTGCTCATCACTGTGCAAACCCACACAGAAGTGCTGTGTGCGAGGGCAGGTGCCAGCTCACTCCCTCAGCAGATCCGAAACCCAGCCCAGGGTCACAGTCCTGAGCCTGAGCTGGAGGGAAGGGCACGTGTACTTGGCCTCTACGGCAGAGCAGTGTGGGCAAGCAGAACACAGTCTGCTGGTCATTTGGAGCAATCACTTACATGCCCAGGATATATATTGCACATGCAAGAATTCCTGCCCTAAAGAGCTCTGAGGTCCAAACCAGTTCTAAAGGACCTTATTTTTTCAAATCTTCTACTAGGAAGAAAATTGAAGAAAATAAGTAAACCGGATTTACTTGACTGAACAAATAATGCTGAAAATCGGAAAGGAGCTTATAAATCAAATTACAAATTTTATTACTATCATTTTATTTCCATGTGTTGTTAAACAGCTGTCACATTTCCTGACTGTGTTTGGCTACACGGTGAATAGTGGCTTACTTTTCCCAGACGTGCTGTTCACAGAGGTATGCTGTTCTCAGGTTAGAATTGAAACTCTGCCACTGACATGAGCTCCAGTATGTATTTATTATTAATACAGAGAATCCAGTAATGTTGTGTGCTTGCTGAATTAAAGGCAGAATCAAAGGCATTTTACCTGTCAAGACCTTAGTTCAGAGTTCTCAGTTTATCCCGCAGTGGATGACAATGTGTCATTGATTTCTGAAATGGAGGAGGCAGCTGCCTTCATTACACTGAACCAGTCTGGCAACTTTAAATCTGTGCTCAGTGGCAAATCCAGTGCTGATTCAAACCCTGTCTGGTGTTTCCCATGGTAGGCATGTTGTTGCACACTGTGATATCACTGAACATACTGCATGTGCATCTATAGATGGTGAAGGCATCTATTGGTAAGGGTTTGGTGAACAACAAAAGTGGTGCCCCAGCAAAATGCAAGGTTCAGTACTGGGAGCCCTGCTGGCAAGGAGTGCATTGCAGAGCTGGGCCTTAAACCTCTGCTCATAGGCAGTTGCTATTTTTTTAACAATTGCACACCGTTCTGTGCAAAATCTGGAAGTGACCAATCCTCAATGAACTCCTGACTGAAAGCAGCATAAGCTTCTCCTTAGTTCTCCAGGAAAATGTATCTGTATTTTCAACCATATCCACCTGTCCATAAAACAACACAGGAGGCATCCTCTGCCTCAAGGGTCAAGAGATGGAGTTTCTGGCACACTGAGGATGTGAGGTAGTCCCAAAGCTGCTGGAAACACCTAGCCAAGAGTTCATCAGCAAAAGGGCCCAAGGAGCCAAGCTTGCATGTCTGTGGTGAGGAAGGGCAGCTCGGGATCTCAGCTGGACACTATCTCAGCCAAGTGCTTTAGCTCCTGTCCAGCATCTCTTCATTCCCTTTCCCTTAATAGCTGCAGGGTAATCTCTGTCTAATGCCAGAGCGTTCTGAAGATACCAAGTGTTGTTTTCAAATGACCTGCATCCATCTTTTATCCTTATGTCAAGCATTTTCTGTCAGTTGGTTCAAGGCTTCAGAAACATGGACAAGAAATGCTGGAAAAAGGAATCTTTTGGGCTGAACATGTGCAACCTGGTTCTGATGGATTGGTTGGATGATTATAGCTGGTGCACATCCTGTGTCAGACCTGAGTTTGAATCCAGACCTGTATGTGACTTTAAAAGCATAATGTTTTCCTTCTTGGTTCCCATTATTATATTTCATTTTTCCAGCTTCAGTCACGATTTGGAAAAGGGCTTTGCAGGGAAGGCTTCCTTCCAACTCTGCATGCATAATCTTTTGCATTTTTGTTCATTTGGTCTATGCTTATTCTGTATACCATCACAGAAGAGCGGGTAATTAAAAACACAATTAATTTCTTGCTAATTGAATATTTTCTGAGTAATTCACAAACCTGGATGATTACCAACAGCAGGCAAATATTTAGAACTGTTAGCCAGCATCTAAAAGCATAGAAATAATCATCTAGATTTGCACAACTTCTGATCCATCTGTGTAACACAATATATGCCACTGACTTCAGTCAGGGAGGGCACCAAAGCTTGATCCTTAGGAGGTAGTGTTATGCATTTCGGAGATGGGTTTTCCTTTGATTACTTCTTTTGTGCTCTAAATCTGCTTTAGAGAAGCTGCATATGATGCTCAGCAAAGGCTCTCCCTGCTCCATTGCCAGTGAGAGGCAAAGGAATAACAGCACTTCAGTCCTCCTACTGAGGGGACATTTGAGGGGCTGGGAAAAAATGAAGCAAGGTGTGGATGCTCACCTTCTGGAGATCAGACTCCAGGCTTGAAGAAGGGCCTGAATCCCTTGGCTTTTTTGCATGGTTTGTGCAGAGCTGAATCAAAGAGGAGTGATGTGAGGAGTGTGGGAAATTTGGAAATGAACTGCAAAGCTTGGAAGAAGCTAGCCAAGAGCTGTCAAAAAGTAGGGAAGGCCTGCCTGGACTGTCTCCAAAGAGATTTGAGACTAAGAGGAGCAAAGCCATCTCAGTACATTGCTGGAATTAACTTGAGGCATGGCAGTGTGCCCAGGTTAGAGATGGCATCAGGACTCTGTTACAATCCATCTGCAATAAATTGAATGTTCAGTCTAATGCAAGAACATGATGTGTCCTCCAGAAGGAATCACTGTCCTTTACCCAGAGATCTGCATTGCACAGTGGATGCTGTAAAAAGTTCCAGTGTACCCAAGCAGGGGTTTCCCATGGGGCAGTACAGGCAAATGGCATAAGCCTGGCCCCAGTTATGTCTTTTTTGAAAGAAAGATATTTCTAAGTGATAGCAGATGTTTTTACTTGTCTTATCTCCTCTGAAACAAAGAGAAATATTGTGTCTTCTTTCATGACTTTTGTAGACAACATTTTCTGTTATCTCTACATTTCATTTAGCCCACAAGAACAAGGTCTTATTTCATCTTTTGCCAAGAGCAAGGAAGGATAAAATACTTTTCTGCCTCCTTAGCTGTTTTCTCATCTTGATCACTCAAGCCCTTGTCACCTTGACAGACAACTTTTGCCTGCTCTGGTATCACTATCAGTCTCACAAGCTGTAGAGTACAGCATAGCCTCCCGGGGAAGCCAGAAAGTGAAGTCTTGGCCATTGATTGGATAGAAAATCCTCCACCTATGTCTGTGTGTTGGATGTTGCCAGGGTAAAGTCAATGAAGAAGGAGCTTATTATGAAATCCTATTCCATTTTGCTTATGGTAAACATTTGAACCATTCAAGGAGAATGTGATATTAGGAAATTACCATTTGCTGCATGCCAGCTTCAAATAAATCTCGAACAGCACTGATAAAATCAGGAAATCTTTTTTGCTTACACTGTTTCAAAACAAGTTACTGAATTTTACTTTACCCTCTAGGTAATGTGAAATTTCAATCATGCTACAGTGCTTGGAATCTAATATTTGGCTCTTTCACATCACTCATTACCTCACTGAGTCCCACATGCCAGTTTTTAAAAAGGTTTGCTTTTACGCTGTCCAAGGACAAATATGTATTTAGCAACATTTAATGACTCAAAATGTCCTAGAGAGAAAACCCTTGCTGTGCTGCTGGCTGTAGTAGCTGCATTGCTTCCCAGGGCATATTACAAACCAGCAACTTACAGTGGGTGTGATGGGGAAAAGCTTTCATAAATTCTCCTTACTACACGTGTGACTTGCTTTGTCTCTTCCCTTTTGTTTTTGTTCCTCAAGTGGCTGCAGCCTTTGCTGTCCAAGTATTGTGCAGAGATTTGGGGTTATTTTGAGATCTGGCCGGGAGGTCTGAGTAGATAATTAACTGGAGGGACAAATGCTAATTGCCCAGTCTCACTGAGAATCCTAGAGGTAGGGAGGTAAGACCAGTGGCCTGTCACAGCCCTCAAAAGCCTGGGAAGGAGAGAGCCCAGTGGGAAGAGGAGGAGCTGTAGGGCAGACAAAAGCCACACAGGTGACTTACCTGCCAGGGCTGTGTGTTCTTTAAAGACAAGTAATGGAGGTATGATGACCTATACAGCACTTAATGTGGGAAGGAGGGCGGTGGCTGAAGAAAGAGGAATAGCTGCTTGGGGTAGGATCATCTGGTCTCTACTTCCATTCACAGAGCTGGGATCCTCCCAGACTCCAGCTTCCACAAAGCAGGACCAGACCAGGGGATACAAACTCCCAGTATCGGCATATCTATTTATTCTTTCCTGCTCATCCTTACTTGCCCAAGTTCTGAGCCCCTTATCCCCCTTCCCATCTTCTCTTTTCCCTAATCTCTATTTCCATAAGGATATTTCAGATATCACTTGCACTTATACCAAACTACTGGGAAAGTTCATGTTTCTCAGAGGGATAAAAATCAATGACTGTACCTAATGCAGAAGGTGTTGAACACATACAGTACCTCTGATGGTTGGAGGACTCCAGTTCCAGGCAGGCTTGGAGCTGCTACAGGCGTGTTTCATCCACAGGCTGGTACTGCTCAGGCCCAAACTGATCCATGGACATACAGATGAGGCACTTCCTCTTGTTGAAATGTCATTGCAAGGCAAATAATCACTGACAAGAAAAATTGGTCAGCTCAGATGCAAACCAGGTTATTCAGAAATATAGGTCAGGGTTTTTTTTCCTCTTGCCAAGACTAGGGTTTGATCTGGGGATATCTGCATCTGGTTCAAGTTCAATAACTGAGTTTATAGTCAGATGGGTTACCTAGAAAAATCTTTAATTGGTCTTTCTTTACAGCAATGTATGTCCATTAAGTCATTTATCCTTCTTACACGGTGCCAATTTCCAGATGACCTAATTCAGTATTTAGGTGTAAAAATGCTTAGAAATTTCATAGTGAGGGTTGGAGGGGGGGGGGGATTTTCTTTTTCAACTTTTTTAACTCCAGTCCTAGACAAACAGCAGCAAACCAAACTAAAATACTATTTTTTTTTTCTCAGATGTAGGCAAGAATTGTTTGCCTTTCGTCAGAGAATCCAGCATGGGCAGAGTCAGCTGAAAACAGCGTTAGCCAAAATGACCCCATAAGCAGTAAAGGCAGCACAGAGCATGGCTGGCCAGCTTCTCAGTTGAGCTAGCTGTGAAAGACCTTTGAAATCCTTAATGGCAACAGAGCAAATTACATTGAAATAGCATGTTCAACAGCATTCAGTTTAAATTTAACTTTCTAAAAGCTGTATTGAAATCACCAGCTTGGAATTTGGCTCACCTAATTTTACATTCTGAAATGCTTGTCCTGCACTCGGTGCTGGGAATAGCTTTGCTGCTGAGACCATCGCTGCCACTTCTCCATCCGCTTTATTGGCCAATGTTCAAATTTTATTTCTTTAGTTAAATTTTATGGTTAAACATTATGTATGGGCACACCTCATTTGATCAGTTATAGCCATAGAGTTTAGCCAGTTTATGGTGAGATAGCCCACTCCTGTCAAGGAAGGGATGGAATTCACTGAATTAATAAAAACTCCTTCAGGCAGTAGCTACGTCTGAGCAGCACTAAGGGGAACCAATCCTGTTATATTATGATAGTTCAGAGTCGTACAAGTGTTGCCCTTTTCAGCATGGTTAAATCCACATATGATGCATTTTGAGGTAAATGGAATCTCTCTTTTTGGTGGATAGATGATGGAAATTATTGATGTGTCTGTCTAATGTGCTTTTCTCTTGGCAGACAGCCTAGTCTTCAGAGGATAACTGAGAGCTCTCATATGCTGTAAGTGTTTTTTGCAAGGGTTCTCAAGTCACATGCAAACAGAGCAACTCTTGCTCTGCAAGATGTACGTAATGGCGTTGATCCCAGTGGATGGTGCTCACATCCAGCCAGGAGAGAACTGGGCCCATATTCTTTAAACCCACTGCATGGTGGGGAAAGATCCAGTCCCAGGAAGTGTATTTCACAGGCATGAACTGCCTGCAGTCTTGCAGCACTGGCTGCTCCAGAAGGTGCCTTTTGCTCTCATGTATATCGTTTTCTATGCCTATTCTTTAAATACAAAATAAGCATCCTTACATCCATGTCCAGCAGTGAATCTCTGCTATTCAAATTGCACCCATGTGAGGCAGTGAGGGCTATGCAGCCACTGTACTTTCAAAGCATAGTACCTTTGCTCAGCGCTCTCCAGCCAAGCAAATGCTTTAGACTCCACTTCTTGAATCTTTTTTTGACAGGTTTTATGAAGATATATAATGTGTTAGTCATAGCAACATCTATAACTGTTTCACATAGATGTGGCCATTGAATACACTTTAGATGAGCAAAACTGTATCAAAAAAGCCCTTAATGAACAAAAATGACAGGTAGAAACAAGGACAAACTTCTGGACATCCTTACCAGTACTCAGGTAACCAAAGGGTATTCTCACTGTGCACATGCCAAGTGGTATGGGCAGCAGGGACTGCCAGCACTTACTGCCTAACCTCCCTTCTTCAGATCCTGCAAACATGCAAGGCACTATGAGTGAGTTGTTCAGTCTCAGTCAATAAAATGATGAGTTGGAAGTTATCTATGTGCATTTGGGAGGATGCCTGTTTTTCTCATCTTACCTTTTGCCTTCAGATATGACCTAAGTATGTAGATGATGACTGCTGAGTCTTGACTGCATCAGCTCCAATAGCCACATTTTCACTATATCTACATACCATATTTGGGTTTGTTTTCATCTGCAATATTATGGATGCTGCTTCCATGGGCTCTTGCAGCCCATCTATCTCCTACTGTAGCTGTCAGCTGAGTGGGAGCTTGCTGTGCCTGCATGGTGTAATGTATGGCTCTTCTGTGGAAACTCATTTTGCGTCCTTCCATTTTAACATAAATTCTTTCAGCTCAGTTCTTTCAATTCAGTCAATGGTCATATGTTCACAATTTCTTCAACCAAAAGATGTCCATTTTTGCTCTGGCTAATGCCACTTGTGACTAGTTGAGATGGTATGGTTGGCACTTTTCTTTGGCAAACCTTATATTTCTGACAAATTCCCTGTGTAAGTTTCCATTTCTTCTGTGTCATTAATCATAGTGCTCTTGTATTTAATGTGATCAGCCCACAAGGCATTTGGGAATCCGTGATGATACTTTCTTTCTCTTCATTTTGAGAAGCGTGATTTGTGTAAACTTCAAGAGTATTTCTGACATTACTGAAAGCTCCCTTTTATAGCTGGCATTTATGGATAGGGGTATGTTGATGCTTTCTTTTTGCCATTTACGTGGTTGCTGTTGCCATATGGGCTAATACCCTTCTTGACCTATCCATTTTCAGATTTTTCCCATGGGTAGATAATGACATGAAAGTCTCTTCATGACATGTGCAGGTCTACTGCTGGCTCATATCAGACTGACCATGTGATGGGAGCACGTGCACTAGAAAGGACACTTTATTGGTATTGAGTTGGGCCAGGTCTGCCACACAGGAATCACTTCATGTTTCTCCATTGTTTCCCTGGTGTTTCTTTTCCCATCTCCTTGACCAAGTGTTTTCTGTGGTGTTTTTTGCTTTTTAGTTCCATCTATAATAGAGTTATGGATGTTCATATACCAAGCCTTTCAACTTTAGCAGACATCCTTCTTTATTTTTATCTCTTTTTTTTAATTTTCTTTAAAAAAAAAAATGTATTTGTTGTTGGTTTTTGTTTGTTTGTTTTCCCTAGTTGTAATACTCCTTGCATGAGTCACTGCTTCCTAGTGCTGAATCTAAGAAAACTGAAGAGGCCAGTGAGTCCTTTCTACAAGGACAGGATTACATTAAACACTCCAGTTCTGGTTGAAGCTTCTAAAAGCAATACTAGTAAGGTTTGTTACCTTTTTATGAAGGACTCAGTTTTTCTAGAAACCAACACAGTCATCTCCAAAATGTATTTTCTCCCTACTCATGCAGCCCTCAAAGGCTCCTGCCTATGCTTTTACAACATTTTAACTTGAAAACTGCATAGAAAAAAATGAAATGCTCAAGGACTACCAGATTTAGATGAGTTCAAGTAAGCACTTAGAAATAACTCTTGCATGGATGCTGTGCTTCATCCCACTGTCACTGATTCTGTACTAGAAGTACTCCTGAGGGGTGCACAAATTTTGTTTAAAGACCGGATGCTGATAAGTAAACAAAACAGACAAGGGCTGTGGCAGATTCTTGGGTTTGGTTACTCCTTGTTATAAAAAAATGGTTCTTTGACAGATTTTTGCCTCATCCCCAGCCACTTCTGTACTGGTGTTGGCTTATTGAGGCTTTGATTCAGCTCAAACTGCTGAGAGCAGGTGTTGAGAGGGTGGCCTTGGTTGCTGCCTTCTGCAGTGGTGAGATTTTTGCACATAGTCCATCACTGTGTCTGGAAGGAAAGTGCCAAAGCCTTCAACAGAGGGAGGGCAAAACAGTTAAGCTGGTGTGATAAGCAGTTACACGGAACTGAAACTTTGAAGGGCTTCGACCTTAAACTTGGCCTTAGTTCAGTAATGTTCTAGGAAAGTGGTGCATTTTTGGGTGCGGTGGGTTGACTTTTTTTGTCGTCAACTGAAAAGGTGTCATGTAAACTGTCTCAGTCAAATTATACTTCTTTTACTACTTGGAAGCTGTATTGCCATTATTCTTTCACATATTACTTATGCTGTTGTTTCTCTTTTCCTGCTCGTCCAATTATAGTAAAAAAAACACACCAACCAAAAACCCAACAAAAAACAGACAGACACACGCACACACAAAAAAAAACCACACAAAAAACCAAACCAACAAACAAAAAAATCCCCCTTTTATGAAGTTTTCTGCTGGCCTGTTAATATTCTTTCTTCTGTTCTGCTCAGCCCTTCTCCTTCTTCACGGACAGTGAATCCTCCCCCTCAATTCCCAATTGACTAGTTTGTTAACTAGTGTTGGTTTAGACTGTACCCTATCATCTTTCATGGCAGCTAATCTCAATTCAGAGGTTTATTCTCATGTGTGGGTTTCGTGTGAGATGATTTGAGAGTTGTTTTAAAGTTGTTAGGGGAATTCTGCACCATTTTCTGTACAGCCTCCAGTACAATTTCTGAACTCAGCAAGACTACACTGGCAGGAACAGCAGCGCCTCAATTTCTGTGGGGGGAGGGAACTCAGAAGCTCCTTATTCTGCAACTTATAGTTAATTCTCTAGTATAAAAGTTAAGTAAAACCATAGTTAATATCTCATGTACACATTAAATTTTAAGGGATATATTCTCCATTCATTTAATGTTTGATTACTCCTCTTTGACATTAATTGGAATTCTATGTAAAGGCTGAAGAGAGACCATCAGTGGTAATGTAAATTGAAACAAATCTCGGATATAATACAGCTTTTAAAGAAAGGGTTATTCAAGCAACATTACTGCAGTATCCAACTGTTCTGTCTTTCACAACTAAAGGGTCTTTCCGACTGAATAATTCTGTAGCAGGATGGTATGTATAATCTACTACTGCTACAGGAAGGCATTAAATAAATATTATCAGCTAATAATTTTCTGCAGCAAATGTTTGAAATTGGCTACATAAGATGGACTGAGCTTTGCTGCAGACTCTCAGCCCACAGTGGACGGAGAAGGATAGCTTCAATGTAGTTTACAGCACCTATAAAAAGTGACTGGAAAATTGTTAAGAAAGATGTTAGTCTCCTGACTTGTACATCTTAGTCAGCTGAGCTGGAGGCAAATCACAAGAACAGCAAGGTCTGACTGCTTCCTTATGCAACTGGGGGGGAAAAAAATCCCACTTTCTGTTGACAGGCAGCTCAGTGCTCTCTCACTGTGGTTCAGCTGGAAAAGGCAGGAATAGGGAATACTGAAGCACAACTCACTTCCCCGCGCTGCTGTGCCAGGATGGCTCACTGAGCGCTGCTGCTGCTGCTGCATCTCATCCAGCCGGGGCCCCATCGCTTCCCTGATGTGGATCCTGCCTGTGGGTCTGCGTAGCCGTGGCACAGAGTGAAGCCTCCCTCACGGTAAGGCTTTCCAAGATCTATCTTTAGGGAAAAAGAAGCATTTGTAACATGTTCTACTCTCTCCATCTAAGTCCTTCTTTTACAATGGTGCCTATAGGGGTATTGTCTTTAATCAGTTTTCCTAAATGGGATCACTGCCCTGATTTCATCACCATGCAGCCACACCAGCTGTGGTACTAGCACAAGAGAGAAGAGGAGCGTGGAGTAAGAAGGGCACAGGGGATGCATAAGTTGGCATCACTGCTGAGAGAAATACTTATTTATCTTAGCTTTCATAACGCTTTCCTCCTTGAAAGTATTCCTTCCAAACTCACTTCCTCTGCTGGACCTCAAGTGCCAGTTGTTCTTTGTAGGCAGTGCATTAAAACAGTGGAGAAACAGCCATATACACCCTCAAAACAAGACATAAAACGAGTAGCACTTCTGAGATGGCTTTTTGTTCTGTTTCAGTTTAGTTCTCTTAGTGTTAAACCTTCAATTTCCTTCTACCTAATGAAATGCACTCATAGAAGTTAAATCCAGTTTCTGAAGCACACACATACACAGACCAGGATTTATTTAGACTAAACAATTTTTTGCCTGGAGTTAATTGCTAATTAGCTTCATCTGATTAATGGTAGTGAATGCAAATTTACACCTTCCCTAAAAAAACCCAGTTGTTTCTAGTATCTGCTTGTTCTAGGACAAGCCAGGATGAGGCACAGGCATTTGTGTCTTGAAAGAAATGATTGCAAGGGGGGTAGATTTGCATTTTTGTCATGTGCTAACTATTTCATGTTAAATGACAACCGATTAAATAAATGCAGAAGACAAGCAAAGCAGCTGGTCTAGGCAAGGTTTTCACTGGCAGATGAGAAGCGTGTTTGAAACAGAATGTTTCCACATGGTGGAAAGCCTCAGTCAAATAGTGTGAGAAGGTGGTGGGATGGGAAAGAGGCTCTGTGGGATGCTGTACTTTGAAGTGTTTACTGCAATCAGATTGGACCTACTTTGACTTGTGCAGGGATTGGTTGACTACAGAATTGAGAAATGGAGTGCTTTCAGAGTTCATTTTAAAAAAGAAAAAAGCAAACCTAGTTCTGCAATTAAAATATAGTATGGTTTGAGGTTTCTACAATACAATTTAATCAAATTGCTGTAGCATTCAGCCCCTCAGTTCATGTAAGGCTGTGGTACAGAGCTGTGCTTTTCAGTCTAGGATAAATATCCTTTGTATTTTTGCTTGTTGTGGAATACCATTAAGGGGTGGAAGCAGAGGCACCAGAATGTTTCTGCCTCTTTGCAGATAAGCAAAACTGATAAACCCATAAGAGAAGAAATTTATTTTTATTTTTAAATGCTAATGATATCTGATAGACCAAGTTAATTATCTTAACTATATAAAAAATGTGGGGAGGAGGAGGGAAGGGATGCTTTGCAGCAGGACTATGAACAGCAGCCACAGCATTGCTGATGTGAAGTTCAGAGGAAATAAATCTGGGGCAAGTAAAGAACCTCTCTGGTACAAAAAAAAAAAAAAAAAAAAAAAAAGGAC
>JAWWMP010000171.1:24039875-24073411 GCA_035047865.1 Dendrocincla tyrannina | reverse complement strand
TCAGGCTTCTAAAAGGTTATCTAATTGGTTTCCTACTAATTTTCTATTGATTATACTACTATATTTCAAGTAATCTTACATCTGCTTATCTCTAAGCACTATAATTATGGCCAGTACATATGTTGTGTGATTTCATTATATCCACTGGTGACTCAAAATCCAAGCTGATATAACTGAAAGCAGAGTCTGAACCGTTATGTTTTGTTCTACCACTGTAGAAGTCGGATGTGAGGCAGTCTCCCTGACCTCACGTGAAAGAATGTGCACTTTTATAAAACAGATTTTCTCACAGATAAAAGATACAGTAGGTAATAAAGTAGTCAGGGAACCAAAGCAGACTTGAAAATCCTTGCTGTAGTCATAAAAAGACCTAAAGCTTTTGTTGTTTCATCATAAAAAATGATATTAGATTACCTGACCTTGAGCTCTCATCCCTCACTGTAAACCTTTCAGGAAGCATTTGAGTAAAGCTTGACTTGGGCTCTTTCAGAAGGGAATTCAGAGCACCTGCCTCCACTGACAGGAAAAGGGTCTTGGGAGCTTTGCTAACTAGATTTCTTAGTAAAACTAGGCAACTAAGTTCAGGTGGGAATAATGCTCCTTTTCTCCTAAGTGTTAAGCAGAGAGACAAATATCCTTAGACAGAGCCTTGCAGGATTAAGGAATAATAGTGACTTCAGACATTGTATACAATCCCATGACTTTCATGTGCTTTTCCTCTGTGATTTTACCCAAGTAAGTTTTTATTTGTTAGTGTGCAAGTGTGACATTATATTATTAGGTATCTGGACAAGGTCCATTACTAATCTGTCACTGTCAAGATGTATCTATCAGAAGCAAAAGATGGACTTCATAGCTCCTTCTCTTATAATTCAGTAGAAAGTGTTTTTCCAGCTACCGAGTGAGTGGTAGGATTAATGATATAAAATTACTTGCTTTATAGAAACAATTCAGATACCCCCAAAACAGACACCCAATGCCATTTTAGATCTGAGTTATTCTGTTTAGTCTTTGCCTGTTGCCACAGAGCAACTTGGATGTCTTCTATGTCCCATTGCCAGCCCTGCAGAGATGTCAGTGATACCTTAGGATATCTCAGATGTCACTGGACAAACACATTTGAGCAACTGAATCTCACCTTCTCCACCTAGAATATAAATATTTCATTTTAACAATATGAATTGGTGTGAGATACTGTCACAGAGATGTTCCATTCTTAACAAAAGTAATTTCCAAGACAATCTTCTAAATTCTTGTTGTTTGGGTTTGGGGTATTTTTGCAGATCAGAATTGAAGAACTGATTCCTTAGCAAGTTTGGCCATTGCTTCAGGAGGCAAAATAAAACTGTTACAAAACAATTAAATACATCAAAGAAAATGTGCCAGTTACTTGGAAACCAGGATAATTTTCGTACCGTTATGATGTGTTGTATTGGGTGTCGCTGAATATCATTGCATTAAATTTCAGCTGAACCTCATGGAATGTGTCAATTAACACCAAATCAACTTTTGATGTGTGATGTATTATCTCGGTAGGAATGTTTGACTGTCTATAAAGCTGTCATATCCAGAACTTCAATAATAAGTTACAATGTTTCCACAAAATATCTTGACCTGAAAAGCGGTGGTCTTCAAGTTTAGTTAAAACAATAAATTTTCGTCATTAATTTTTGTATTGGATTTTATGTTCTCTTACATGTGAAGTGCAACAAAATTGCTGTCTTCTGTCAAACACCTGCAGAGGACACTGCTTTTGTAATGCAATACCAAGTCTGAAGTTAGTGCAATACAATAGATGTTAGAGCAGGAAAATGAGGTTTCATGAAAGAAAAGGGTGGGGATTTTGCTTGTTTGTTTTTTTATTAGATAAACCTTTTAAAAATAAAGCATTCATAACCTGCAATCTTTTGAGGAAAAAACTTATTCTGAATATTATCAATATCAAATATTATCAATATTTGTTTGATCAAAAGCAATTCTTCTCTGGGAAAACATTCCAGTGGAAAATTTGCAGGCACTTCCATCTTGTGAATGCTCTGTTAGTATCTTTGCCATATTGCTTTGCTAACCTCAGCAACACTTGATTCTGTTGCCATAAGGTATAATAAATCACATTTGGAAAGGTATTTGCAAAGAAAATATTCCTCCAGAATTAGAAGGCAAACATCTACAGTTCAGTTGCAGTAGATACATGTTGTTACTTACTACATCTCTAATACCTGACCCAGGGAAAGATTTTTCACCTCTGCTTATCTTTTGGAAATGTGCTCTACAGAGAAGTGTTTATAAAAAATAAGAAAGATGTTAGAGCTTTTTTGATAGCACTTAATCATCAAAAATAAAAAATAATCCTATTTAAGATAATGAGAGTCTTGCCATTGCAGTCAATGAATCCAGAACTAGGATGCCAGACTGGACTTAGCTGCTTGTTATTAAATGAAGTCCAAAGGTTCTTTTGTCTCTGTAGGTGTCTCCTGCTGATGTCAGGGCCCCTGAACCAGGCTCTGTCTCTCAAACCTGACAAAACACTTAAACTAGTGCTGAACTTCAGGCATAGGAATAGATGACTGGCATCAGAAGGCCAACCTTGTGTGTAGATAATTTCTAGGTTATCTACCTCGGAAAGGAATTAGGAATCTTAGAGGAAAGGAATTAGCTTCAAAATATGCTTAGGCTTACAGAGCTTCAGGGCCAAGAACCATGCAAATCAGTAGGATGCAGGGCATGGTAGAAAGGGGACCAAAGCTTCAGATACAGAAAATTTCCATTTCAGAATACAATATTTATTGTAACTGTGACCTTGTAGAATATTATCAACAGAACAGATGCTGCTGAAAATATTTCAGGTGTCAGGTGCAATTACAGCCAATAAATTCAGGAGAGAGTTGATAGTTTTACTGTGGTTTAGAGGCAGGGTGGGGTTTTTATTCAATAACTTACAGGGGTTTTTCTCAACTACATTATTGACTAGGCTGATGTGGCCAAAAAGACATCAGAGAATCGTTTAAAATTTTTCATAAGTAAGAGCTATATAGATTCTGGATTTTGGCAAGCAATATGGAGAGAAACAGGCTAAGCAAACCTGCTGTAACAGGGTAAAAACCAGGAAGACAGTAAGGTGTGGAGTGTTTACTCCAGCAAATACAACAGATAAAAGGACCATTTTGATACTGGGCTCAACTCAGTGATAAAAGTTGGTATGAGAGCTATTGTTGTCCTGCAGAGATATGTGGAAAAAGTGCAATACTGACAGCCTGGAAGATCTCTGCCTAGAAGGCCCTCAAATGAGAGCTGACAATGTTAATGGAAATGGACAGGTCCTATTCTTCTTTAGGTTATCTGTGTCCTCAGCAATTCCAGTCACTTCCACTTTTATTCACTAGGATTTAGTATCATCTTCTAGCAGCCTGAGCTAGCTTTCAGTCCAGCATTAGGAGTCTTGCAGAGCTTTAGCGAGATGTGCACATCTCTATTCTATTCATTATAGCTCAGCAAAAAGTTTTGATTTTAATTAGTAAATTCATACAATTTTCTGTGTTGTTTTTTTTTCTAGATAAGCTAAGTATATTTTCATCATTGCAAAAGTAAATATCTGTTAGATTTTACTTGTTTCTTCGGCACATCTATTTACCAAACTGAACCGTAAAAAAGATGGCGAATTCCTAACATGTAAGAGTTTGCCCAGAAAAATCAATGTTGAACAATGACAGCAAAGAGTCCTATAAGTCGCATGACTTTGCCATGTACTCAAGTATTTTTGGAGCCCAAACAGTACATTAAGAAGTGACAGATTTATGTAGTTTAGCTGGTGATTTATAAAGTTTGCTAGCTGATTTAATAGAGTGCTAGAAAGCGTTGTTGTTCAACCAAGTAAAGAGAATCATAAAATGGTAATGAATGTTATGACAGTTCATGAATATTTCATTGGGGGTCTCTTTCAGATGCCTGTTAGTTTATCTCAAGATCTAGGAGTATACTGCATATAAATCTGATGGAGGGTAGTGGTACACAGTAAGCTAAGAGGCAGGAGAGGTTTGGTGAGAGCAATGTGTGTTTGAACAAGTGTCTCAATAGCACTGTATCTCAGCTGAGTCCTCTACAAGGTGGTCATAAACTGTAAAGTATCTCGGGCATCAAGCCGTGGTCTCATATTTCTTTACTTGCTGTTTGAGCCTTTAGAAACAACAGGTAGTGTCTTTCAAGCTTGCCATGTTTAGCACTGATTTCTGAGAAGACTGGTTTAGCGTAACATCAGAGGAAAGCTTTTGTTGAAAAGGGCAAATGAATTCCCATCTCATCTAGTGTTTCTTACCCATGCTGACCACAGCAACACACAATGGGGACAGACTTTTTTAATAAGGTAAATCTGGAACAAAGACTTCTAGTTTTCATCTCTAGCACCCCAAAGTGGGGAATGTACTCTTTATGCTACTTTAAGCCTTTCACGGGTATATTTACCCTGTAGTCAAATATGTATTCCATTGTGAATTTTGTAATAGTTCTTGAATAATTAAAACTGAATTATTTGTGTGACCTAATGCCAAATATTACTGAAACAGAAAAGGAAAAGTTTTTGCCATGTGAGCTGTATTTTTTTCAATGTCTGTTGATCCACGCAAGCAAGATGAACCTGCCTGTTCACAGCAATGCTGTCCACCATGGGGTGGAAATTCTGTTTCCAATTCCTTGGCTTGCTGTTAGTGATAAACCCTTTTGAAACAATGGACTTACAACTTTATGCAGGCTGAAGGCTTGCATGAAACGAAGCAATAAAAGAGCAACATTTGAGGACAAGTCAGCAATAGCAACATGTCAAAAGTTCTGTTTAATGGAAATTACTGAGAAGAGGTGAAAACAAACATGAAGGCCTTGCAGGGGCTTACACAGGTGGTTTCTAGGTTTTTTGTCAGTGTTTGCATGTGAAATGAGATTGAATCCCATCCCACGGACTGAAAACTGTGGCAGGAAGGGTTTTGTTTTAGCTAATAAATCCTTTCGGTGTATGCCTGTGGAATCCAAGACTCAGCTTCAGTTTTGTATCTGTGGGAAAAATGAGTTTGTACCAAAAATGAAAAGGCTCTATTTACAATTATTTAGAAGGAAGATGTTAGGACAGATTCTCTGCCACTAACAGTGTTGTGGCACAACTTTGTACCATTTGACACCCTCTGAAAGACAAGAAGGCAGGAATGGCATTGTATGAAAGCTGTGAGGCCTTGCAGTTTGTCTGGTTGAATCAACATTTGTGAAGGGGCTCAATTCAGTATTAAAATCTCTGTAGCATAAATCATTATTTACTTTGAGTAAAAAGCCTAGAAGTTCATAAGTGAATTTACTTTTATCAAATGAATTTGGAGCTGCAATACAAACAGACATGCATGACCTCCCTTGTCCATCATATTTCATTATAGCCAGCATGGGCAGCTGTGGTGCATTCTTATATATGTAAGCCCAAAGACATTTTATTTATTTATTTATTTATTTAAATTATCACCTCTTGGATGGTAATACACTGAGGAAACAATGTTCACAAATTTTTCAGTGACTTCTGAGACAGCTTGATCTGTATTTCCAAGATGGATGAAGAAGTCTGAAAATATTTGTGAAAAATTGCTTGTTCAGTTCTGGTTTGTGTCAAGGGTTGTTCTGCAGACTGGAGGGAGAGAGATATACTGTCCTAGCAGATTTGACTTATGTTTACAGTAATTTGTTTGACCACTGTTTATTACTTAATAATCAATCTTTATTATTACATTAATTCTAATTGGGATATGTGAAACATGCAGTGGATTGACCACATGACATCAGTATGCTTGCTGAATAATTTAAGCTATTTCCTTCTAATACCGTAGGCTGCGATGTCATTACTTTTTGGCTGTCCTACTATTCTACTTATATTGATGTTATTTCACTTGTTATTACCTTCTTGACATGAAATTGTTTTTCAAATATGGAAATCTTGCTCAAATATTTCTACATGACAGAATCCTGCATTAGTCTATAATGTATCATAATAACAAAACAGTGCCACATAAAGCAAATTATTTGTTTTCTAACCTGTGCCAGCCTTCACAGTAAGGGGACAAAATACGCCAGGAGAATTTTGGTCTGCATATTTTTTATATATTCTTATCCATTTTTGTAGAATGCAGGGAATAATCTTGCTGATAATGGAGAGGCAGCAAATGCACAAGCACTAAGTGGACAGGGTGATTTATCCCACTTCACACTGCTTTATAAGCAGTATGTATCACTCCTGCAAGTAGTCTTCTACTTAAAGAATTGTAAGAAATATATCTTACTATTACTTTTATTGATAAAACAGACAAACCACCTTAATTCATTCTTCATCCAGAGTCTTTTATCACAGCATGGTTGTGATTAGGATTCTGATCACCCTGTGTGCCACTCTGAGATTGAGAGGCTCTATCTACTCATCTGTTATTCTTCACGAAGCAAAGCTCCAGTGTACCATCTGTTTTCTTACTGAAACTTGCATGTAGCTGCAAAGAGCTGGTCACCAGAGATTGAGTCTGGCAAGCAAGCTCTTGGTTTGCTTGGAGATAGCTAAGTGTTCACTGCTATTGGCCTGTTGAAGTTTCAGATGAAAACAAGCTACTGCTCTCTGTTGTATTGCAATTTATATTTGATCTGGTATTTATTTATTTTTAACTTTTATTTAATTTAGGTCTGATCATAATTTATTTTGTATTTTTTCTTGCTTTTTCTCCAAGCAAAAATCACTTGGGAAAAGACCCCAAAAGAACCATAAATAACCATACTATAGAGCTTTAATTGAGAACAGGTCTGTCTCGCATCTTATAATAAAACCTGGAGTAAAAAAGGCTGATTTATGGTGGTGATACCTGCTCCTTTTAACACAAGAAACAGAAATAGTTCCTGGTGTCATCATGCTCAGATAAAACATGGTGTCAGGAACCCACTAGATACACCTGAATGTCATCATCCCATGAATGCTCTTCTTCACTAGGTCACATAATCACTATTGCTTTATTTTAAGAATGAAGGATTGACAGGGACCAACTGAATCATCCAGACATTGAAAGTTTACATTACGTTGTACACCGTTGAGGGGCAGGGGGCTGAACACTGTGTAGGTTTGGGATGTGTCCATCTTCAGGCCTCCCAACATCCCTGCCCTGTGTGCCACTGTCTTCTGCTGTACAGAGGTGTAGCTCTACCAAGCTCACTGCCACTGAGCTTCCCTCACCTTCCTTGAGGCTTTTTTTCCTTTAAACTACACAATTCTACTGGAGCTTCGCAACCTGCAGTATTTTACAATAGTCTGTGCTATTCCCCAAAGAGCAATAAAAAGGAGCTTTTGAGGCTCCTCTTTTTGATCCATTATTTAGAGCCTAATTTGTGCTGTCTGCAATCCCCACATCAGTGCCAGTGGTCCTGCAGTTCTGCAAATTCCCCTCAGGACTAGACCAAAATCATAAATCTCTTTTTAGGAGGTATTTAGATATCATCATAGCACAATTTTTTACAATCTGCTCCTCTTACCATGGATTTGATTTTCATTGCAGAGAAGGACTGTCTGAGGAAACAACTCTATTTCTTACTGACTCTCAGCTTCCAGATTAAATTTTTGCTTGGCAACAAAACTTCCTTTCCCAAGATGATGGTTAGGCTGTATTGGTCCTGGGCTCAACTCAAGCAAACATTTGTGTTTGTACAAAACCTGGCTGTTTTCCCCATATGCTCGGTAGGACTCTGGGAACCGAGCCATACAAAGTCAGCAAGACCTGAAGTCATTAGCTCTGGGCAGATTCTACATCAAGCAATGCAGGTTATTAGACTATGTCAGTAGTAGCAAGGGAGTTTATTTTTGCTTCATTCCTGTAAATGACAGCTTTATAATAAGTGCACACTTGGGCAATCAATCTTTTTTTTTTTTTTTGTCTCCTTCTAGAGCAGGAATAAAACCATTCTTTTCCTTAAATATGCCAAGGCCTTTTTCACTTCCATTTAATTCATTTTGTGATATACAGTGTTTTGCCTCACAGGGCAGGCCGGTGATGCCACATGGCAGCCTGATACTGCATTATTATGATTCCTTCAAATGCCACAGCTGCACACACCAATTGACAAAACCTGTCACTGACACAGCCTTTAGCCCTAGCACCTTGTAGTCAAAGTGCTAATGATGCTGTGTGGTGCAAATCCATGGAGACACGGGCATGCTGCTGGCAAGACTCGCACAGAGGTTTTGCAGGCTTCATCTTTGCATCACCAAGGAATTTTGTATGGGCTTTAAAGCAGCACAGAAGGCAAATTTGTCGAGTAAGAGGGCGAGGATGCACGTGAAAGTTACACAAGAGGCAGCATTACTCCCCTTCCTGCTGGGTGAAGGGCTCTTGCAGGAGGGCTCCGAGGTTTGATCCCTACTTCAAAGACTACAGGCTTGTCTTAGGTTAAGTAGTCCTTGAAAAGTTCATCCAGAATGCTGCTCAAAGGAAGACCATAGAAACACAAGCTGTAATGCTGTATTACCTTGTTTCACCCCATAGTACTGATCTGAAATCTTTCTTTTTTTTTTTATCTTCCCCCCATGTTTTTTTCTCTTTCTTCATTTTTCTTCTCCATTATTTTTGATGTTGAGTAGCTTCAGGAACAGCAAACACAAGGTTTCTCAAGACACCTAGAAGCAGTTGTCTCTAAGTTTTCAAGTAGGAACTAAGAATCTCATTCTGCACATGATATAAATAGCTGGGCAGAACAAAACCTTTTGAAGAGAGCAAAGTCTGAATACTAAAAGTGGTGTGTCAGGAATTGCCAACAAAAAGGTGAGATTTATTTGGGTATTTTTTCAGCCATTGACCTGGGGACTGTAAAAATTGGAGTCAGTGCTAAACGTGCAGATGGAACAAATGGAATATTTTTTTTTTTTTAAAATCATGGCTATCCCATCCAGCTCTCTCCTAAACTCTTCAGTGCCACTGGGGCCTTGCTGGAGTGAGGACATGTGTATGAAAGGAAACCAAATGACATCAGGCCCTTTACTGTCATCTGTAGCTCTTGTTCATGATGCTGTGAACCTTTTATCAAAAAAAGCAGCTTCAGTTTAAAACTAGACGTTGTTTGCTGTATCTAGAGGGGACAGATGGGGCAATGGGGGGCCTCCCTTCTCTGACCTATGGTCTCCAAAGCAGCAACAGTCTCAGAGACAGGAACTTCTGCTTCTGCCAGTACTAGTTGCTCCTCTCTCTTTGAGGATGTTTCAGTTTGTCATCTCTCCAAAAAAGCTGTTATTTTCAGCACCAGCTGAAGGAAAACACAACACGATCTTATGTAAGAGGCTAAAACAATCACTAACAGTGGTGGTTTGCCACAGAAATCTGCAGACTTACATTTTTTTACTCAGAACCTCAGACCTTGTTTAACCACCTTATATCGTGGAATGACAAGGTCATGTTAGAAATCTGAGAGCGGAACTGATTTATGCCCCTGAGATCATGCACATCACAGTGTAGTAGTTGAGTAATGCTTCTGCTGTAACTGTGGGTGCACTCTGAAACCCCTCAGGCTGGAGGAGGCTGTATACAAGGAAGTTTGTCATCTGAATTTCTGCAGTCCCCCCTCCCTGCCCATGCACACCACGTCTGGCTTCTCCCTACATTGTTTCTTTGTTTGGGGGTTAATAACAATTCAGTTATCAAAACTGTTGTTGCAAAATGCATTATCTAACTATAGATATGTCTGAAATAGTAAGGGAAAAATGAATTAAAGGGGATACCTGCTGCTTTCAATTCTGATATCAGAAGCATGTGTGACATAATCCCACTGGTCAGAAGTGGCAGATTAAGCTGCTGATGGGCATGTTATCTGTGAAACAGAGCTACTGCTTTTCCACAGATTGCTTGGGGGGAAAGTACAGAACAGTGAATTCTCACATTTCACACTCCCTCTTGCTAAAAATAAATAAGTTTGATTATCCAAATGTATGCAGATTGAAAAGCAACATTCAAAATAGATATTAAAAAAAACAAATGGAAAGATGTCTTCATGCTTAGGACCTAGAGCATGAGAGGTTTATATTCATGATCATTTCTGCACTGAAGACTCTGTCTATGGCACTGAAAAACTCCATCAAGTCAGATGTTCAAAGTGGCCACACAAAATTACAATCAACTTGGTGGTATGAAGATCCGTAAGAAGCTCTTGTGGACATGGTTTGGTCCCCATGGGTCAGTTCCCTGCTTCTAAAGCATCAAAAAGTAGTTTTCTGTGTCAAACTATGCTTTGTAGATTCATTGTCAGTAAACATACGACTTTCGTGCTGGAGACCAGAGCAGAACATTGTCATGGGTGTGATAATCAAATTTCTGACTTTGCTGTGCTCAATACCTGTGTCTGAAATTCATATAAGCTGAAATTCATTCATAAAGCTATTTCAGTTGAAAAGTTGAAGAAAACAGAACTATAGAAATAGAGAAAACACAGATTTTTTTTTAATAAAAAGTAAAAATAATTGATATTCTAAAAATAGTGTCTTGAACTTCATTCCATATGAAGGGATTTGAATTTTAATTGTTTAAAAGTAGAGACAGTATAAATACATGGACTTTATGCGTGCAACTTGGATAATTTAAGCAACTGTCACACTCATAGTGACAGCAACTGGAAGTTGTCTCCTCTTGTAGAGAAACAGGAAGTTAGAAAAGCAAAGTTTTCTGTGGTTGAAACTTCCCTTTCTGTGGTGATGACTAATCCGTGCCTCTTAACCTACAGCTTTTATCATGTAATGTGTATGACGGGATGAGCAAGTTTAAAGAAATAAGACGGTGGGCATATACTTCATTTTATTTATTTAATATCTTGAATCATTAAAAACACTGGTGGTGCTTGGAAGATGGTTTCTGTTGTTCTGTGAATTATCAACCAGCAAAAGGAGCAATATGTTGACAGATATCTTGACCGTGAATTACAATTTCAGGGATTGAACCATGAAGAATAAAAAAAGAATGAATCCTGTTATATTTGTACCGAGAGTGAACAGAAGCCTACAGATATGTGATAACAATATAAATGAGCATTAATTATTTTAGGATTCATTCGTTTTTAAACAATAAATGTAGAAGGTCACAAAGTAGAGAACTGCTTTCCTAAATGACACTTAAGACTAGGACAAACTCTCCTGGTAGACTGATAACAGGCTATAGTGCTTTTAATCATTGATTTGAATCTGTCTCAAAATGCTAATAATTATTGAGGGTCAAGGATCTCCTCACTCATCTGGACGTTTATGTTTAGAAAAGGACAAGAACAATATAAGAATAACAGGAAAGAAAAAAGAAATTGGAAAAAAAAGAAAAAATAAAAAAATGCAGTGGTCTTTTTCATTTACACCATAGCAAGGAATATAGACAAAATACCGAAAAAAGTCTTCCTTAAGGAAATTATCTGTCTTTGCTTATAAAGGTACCTTTAGAAAAAAATGTTATATTTACTTTTCAAATAATATATAGTAAAGAAATAGATTAAAAAACAGCATTATATTGCAGTGTGTGTTCCTAATTCATGAGTAAAAGAACATGACTTTAACATCTACCTTGGACTAGGAATTTTGATTCAATTTTTTTCATCTAATTATGTTATTTTTGTACCTTATATTAAATTTTTCTATTCCTTTGTTGTGCTGTTTCCTTTTTTTTTTCCTGGGCATGGACTACTGAACCAGAACTAACTAAGATTTGATTAGACCACCTTTATCTCAGCTGTGTCTGACTCAGAACAGAATCAATTCTAGAACAATTGTTCTGTGAAGAATTCCACAACTGAAGAAAAATAGAGCCTTATTTCCTCCAGTCTCATATTGTGCTCCACTTTCAGATATTGACTATGAGGAGATATCCACATGAAGACTTAATTGTACTCTAAATATCCATTGTATATTTCTCTGCACAGCATCCTCACATAAATAATCCATATGGGATCAGGCTACACTTGCAGCTCCTGTGGCACCTCCCTGCTGGACAGTCACTCTTTTGCTGTCAGTGGGTTTTACAGTCTTCTAACTCTCAGCAGAGAAATGGCACCAGTCACAACTCTGTCTGCCTCATTTCTTGAGATGGTTCCTCATTTCTTGAGATGAGAATTGTCTGAGAAAACTGATAATGTTTTTCTTGTTATTAGTTTCAGCCCCTTACTAATGCTGTCCTTGCCCTGTGGCATGTGGAAGGCCCTACTCTATTCATCAGACTTCACTTAGAGCCACCTCACAGAGGTTTTTATCCCTGTCACCTTTACAGGGGCACCTCACATGGTCATGCAGAGCCAAGCTCTGATTCAACAGAGCTTATCCCCTTTGCGAGGGGCCAAGAGCAGAGCTCCCACATGGGAATTGGTTCTCCAGAGCATGTGCCTGTGTGCCAGCTCTGCCTGGAACCAGGGATATCTCACACCTGCTGATGACACTGAGTCTCCCGTTCATGCCACCCACTCCTCAGAGGTCCTTTCTCCAGTGCTGTGCTCATTTTTTATGGTGAAATTATTTGAGGTTATCTAAAGTTCAGGAAAAGAGCAAACTTTCAATTAGAATGCAGTTTGCTGTTGGATAGCCAGTGAAATTTTTGTAATAAATGGAGTCTATTAATTTAGATCCTGATACACTTCTCAAAGGCATCAACTTTGTCAGGTGCCTTTTGGAAAAGTTGAAAATGCTGCTGCTCCTACTTTCCCCTGTTGCACTAGCAACTCTCTATCACAGTAAGGACATTATTTTCCACCATAGAAAAGAGGATATTTTTATTTTCATTCTTCTGTCTTTACTATATCCTCTTCCCTGACTCAGACCTCTCTGTTTCTGACAGTGTGTGACTCAGAGTCAGTGACTTTCTGTATCTGCAGCCCAGTTTCCCAATATGTTATTGAACCTGTTTCAGTATTCTTAGTTGCCCATCCACTTGTGCAATGCAGAAGACCTCGTGATCCACAGTGGCAATAGTAGACGTAAAAATAATAGGCAAACTGACATCCAGAAGCTGTCTACACTGCCACAATTATGCTGCTGTATGTACTTCTGGCAGTTGGATAATCTGCATGTGACATTATTTTTCAGGTTGTTAATAACATTTTGTGAAATTCCGACTTCTGTGCACCATGATGAATTTGAGTACTGTCAAGAATTAAATTCACACCATAACTTCTGACTGTTTCACAAAATAAAGTTCTCTTTAACAAGTTAAATAGCAAAACAATGACTGTGGGCAAAGATTTTCATTTAATAGTATTTATTGTTCTGCCTGTGCTCCAGCAAGCTAATCCAGCTATATCTAACATACAAAAATCATATCTGCTTCCTTCTGCCCCAGTTTACAAACACTCTCTCTGCTTCTTTGTTGCAGTAGCTTAGATCTTCAATAGAGCCACTAATGACCATGTGATCTCAGAGGTACACTTTGATTGAATGATCTTAACTTTCTTAAGTCTTAAATGCCTAACTTTTTGTTAATCAAACTCTGGACAGATGCTTTTATTCAGCAGAGGGTCTCAGGATGCTGTCCTGTGCAGCTTCTGGGACGGATTAGGTGATTATCTTTCAAGAGAGCATTGCTGGACCATTCTGCTTTATAGCTCATCACCATTATCTCTCATTAAGAGTCTAGCCTGCTCAGAAAACAAGGAAGGTTTTCTCATCCTCATTATTTTCCAAACCACTAGTTCCCTGGCAAGAATATTTGTAAATCCAAGTTGCGCATTACAATAGCTAGATGGAAATGTGACCTAAAACTATTGCCACGTAAACCCAAAACCAGATTCGGACATAACAGTGATATTTTCCATAAAATGTGAAAAAAACCCATTAGCAATTGTGTATTTATAGCTTAGAAAATACCCTTTAGGTCACAGGTATTTATGTACCTAAATGTAGAAGTTACTAACACATTAATTCAAATGTAATCTCTTATCTCTTTGCCGCTTTGTTAATCCTAAGAAGTTTAGAGACCATTAAATTATAAAACTCTGTTATTAGATGCAGTCAAATGGGCAAAATCATTTGGCAAACCACACAAAGAAAGTAATACTAATCTACTGAAAACTCTATACATCTTATCTCAAAAGAGATCAATTACAGGCTAAAAATCTCTTAGGGCTATATTCTCTGTTTTAGAAGTGACATAATTTGAATGTGCTGCTTTCGGACTATTAAAAGGCTAAATAAGCCATACCTGAATTTTTATGTTGCTATACTGGTTAATAAATATACTGACAAATATCTTGCAGGACAGGTATGAAATGCTTTACATAACAGAGCACTCTAGTAGCCTGTGCTTGTAAAAGGAAAACTGAACACATGCAAACAGACTCAAAACGAGTAATTCACACCTCCTTTCTGAAGCACTTAATACGCTAAATCAGGAGGCTGGCTGAGTCTGCATGTCACAACACAAATGTCCAGGCTAAGCCTGAAAAGGCTAATCTGCACCCTCTAGTGACCCAAACCAGTTGAAACATCGGCAGCTACATGACTTGGAACATTTGTCCCCGAGTCAAGAGCTTTATTGCTCTAATACTGTTTTGGGGCAAAAATCTCAGTAAAACTGAGAAAACTGGACTGCACCAGGATGTAGGGAACCCTCCGTGGCCCTTAGGTGTTGGCTTCGCCCAGCTGCCAGCCCGGCCGTGCGCAGCTGTACAAGGTGTGGAACAGGCCCGTAAGGTCCATGCTGTTTGCTCTGTTCCCCCTGCCAGCCAGCCAGCCCCGAACCGGCAATCCCGGAGCGCAGACCAGGCGGGTCTGAGAGCTCCAAGCAATCCCTGCATTGCATTTCCCCTCCACGGGAGGGTTGTGCTGCTCCCGGCTTCCTGCAGCCATGCAGCAGGTTTGTTGTACGGATTAGCCTGGGGCAGCCTTGAGTGCATGTTCCAAAAATAAAGGCAGTTATAGTAATCTGCTGTGGCAAGCATGCGTGTGTATGATACACATTTAATGCAAGCCTAGTGATTTAATAGGATTAAATTCTGATCAGCAGAGAGAAGATTGATCATAGTAATGAGAAGATGAGTAGAGTACATCTGGCTCAGCGGCAAACTGGCTTGAAGAAGAACGTGATACAGTTCAGTGTACATTATGAAGGAATCATATTGGACCTCGGGCTTATTTGCTATATTAAGTGAGCTATGCTGTAGGAAAATTGGATAGGCCAGCATTCCCCTTTTTAAGTAAGCATCTAATGCTTTGCTGTGATACTTTATTCCTTTTTCAGTACAAGGCATGAAATGAAGTGTTCAACATAATGTGGTCAAAAAGCAGATTTACAAACAGAGAATTCCCAGCCCAGTGGCCAATGTAGTACCATATAATGCAGTGTTGGGTGAAGATTATCATGAAGCGATTTTCATGGCTGCATTCAAAATCTATGCTGTCAGTAGTCCTGTTTTCAGTAGCAGTGAACCTGACAGGGAAATCATCTGAGAAAGAATAGACTCCCAGTGTTGTCAAAGTGCAAGGCAACTCTCCAAAAGGGACAGCTTGCAGCATACAGATGAAGTAAAGGAACTACAGGGGGTTAGACTATGGTATAGTATAGGTGCTCATTACTTAAAGGTAAAGCAAGCAGAGAAAGAAAGTTCAAGCAGTGGGCTCCAGGGAACTACTAGGGAGAATAATTAAAAATTCGGAGGAATGCTAATGTGCTGAAATAAGACCAAAAAAAAAATAAAAGATTAGGAGAAAAAAAGTAGGTCAAGGGAGTAGAAAAGGCAGTGAAACCTGACGACTGCAAATGTGCTTTCCTGCCCTCCTGGCACCTTTGGAGTTGATAAGGAGAGATTGGCAGAAAGCAGGCAGCACAACCGGCATATCTAAGTGCAACTAGCAGGCACTTTTAATGTAAAACAGTAATTGAAAGCTGTTCTCTTCAAAACTACTTTTGCCAGAGGTGGTTTGCTGTTTGTTTGTTGTGTTCCCACCCCCCCCACCCCCCCGTTCTCTTTTGTATTTCTCGAACATAATTGTTGCAAGGTTTTGCTGGGGTTTTTTTGTTGGCAGTAGGTTATGCTTTAACGTGGCTATTCTATCTTCTTTGCATTGCTGCATTTGAGTTTTGAGTTGCTGCTTTGGAAGTGTAGTAGGACTTTAGTTAAACCTGGAAGTTTATCATACAATGAATGTGCAACTTTTAATCTTAGGAAGAATCTCATCAAGAAATCAATACATGACTTCAAGGAAGTGTGAAAAGTCATTTAACAAAAGGAAAATGAAGATTTATTTTCAAAAGTTGCAAACATTTTTTTATGCCATTGTATTTTTTTTTTACTATATTTAATAATAAGTCTCTCCAAAGGGTCCATCTTTTTTTAGTTCAAGTCTTGAAGCAGAGCAGTAAATAACAACTTCCCTAATGTTCATTATCTGATTAACGAAATTGAGGCGTGTAACAGTGCAGAGGTTAAAAGACAGGGAGGATTAAAGGATGAGTGTAGCTAATTAAGGAACCAGCCCTGCAAGCAATTACATACATGGTTAACTTTAAGCACTTCAGCATTAATGGGACTACTCACATGCTTAAGTTAAGCACATGTGCTTGTGAACTGGAGCTTGAAGACCACATCCTGTGAGATGTTGAGAACATGTTAAACATTGAAGGCAACAGGATTGCCCTGATTCCAGTGGGAGCTGTGGATATTGTGCACTTTCCAGTACCAGGCTTCAGGGTAGGGGAGCACAGGCTAATTGGGAAGAGCCTGTGGCCAGAGGTTTCACAGTGAAACTTCCTAGGTAAATACCAGAGAGCACTTTTTTCAGAACATTCTGAATCCAGCCTTCATTGATGAGCATTTATTTGTATTAAGCTTCCCAAGATCAATACTGAAATTAAGAATGTTTTTTACTCTGTTGGTTAGCAATATAGGATGAAAAAGACAAGCTGAAAGGGATCTATTCCACTGGGGTAGGCTGGGACAAGGTATGGTGCCTGCAAGTGGGTCGCAACACAGTTCAGTTTTACTTCTCAAGCGCCATTTTATGCAGTAGCTTGAATTGAGCTACCTCTTTCACCCATTTGGGCCCCTGTCAAGGTCACAGTAACAATCTTACACAACCGAAACCTCATGCCTAAAGGACATATAGCAAGTCTATATTTGATCCAGACATCCATTGTTCCCTAGAAAACTGAAGTCAGTACTCCTCGTCTCTCCTGTAGCAATGATCTTTTTTAATTCAGAACAAGCATCCTGTAGCAATGATCTTTTTTAATTCAGAACAAGCATCCTGTAGCAATGATCTTTTTTAATTCAGAACAAGCACAGAATCATTGATCCAGTAGGATTTCTTCAGTTTGCCACTCTAAATTTTAGAAGCACGAGTATCTGTAAATTAAACAAGCAAAGAAATCAAATGTAATTTAGTCACATCTTCTGACAGTCTTAACTGCCCACAGTAGCTGGGAAAATATTTCTTACACTGTGTTTGGTTTGCTCTTTCCTAGGAAGAAGGAATGGCTGTGAATATCTGTTCTTGGGTTGTTTTGTTTGTTTTGTTTTTTTTTCTCCTGGTGTGCCAAAAGGAAAGGGATTGTTTGGCATCATGCTCTATGTCATTTATGGTCTTTCTGTATCATTTCCAGGGAAAGAAATAGTTGTTGACACTGATTTAGAAATTAGGATTAAACTGTCAGCATCATAACTGCCAACCAGTTGAGCAGACAGTAAAATGACGGAAAGCGAGAAGACAGCCTTATCCTAGGCTGAGTATATTTCAGTGTCCTACGGTTTCCTCAGTTGGAAGCCATTGGAATTATTGATTTTTATGTATTTATTTGTTTTTCAATTCAAAGGAGATGACCTTTTTTAAACTAGGTTCTGTAAAAACTTCAGGTGTTTCCTCAGCTGTTGTCTTCACCAGTGAGACTCCATTAATAGTGGCAACTGTGCAACTTCAAAGGCAGGGAGGGGAGGGCATGGAGGAGAGGAGGAATTGACTTCACTGATTGGGCTATCAGAAAAAATATCCTTTGACACTGAAACTCTTCGTTATTGTTGACTTGACTGACAAGTTGAAGAGACGGTGGGACTTACAGGGATGGTCCCTTCTCTTGTACTGGTTGTTACTTGTCTTTGACGTGCAAATTCTGGAGCAGATCAACTGGGAGATTTTAGATGCCAGCATCAATATGTGGCTGCTCGGCATTAAATTCCTACTCACTACAAAGATCTGTCCTTTCACAGAGACATCATTCTCCTCACTTTCAGTAAGCTTTCCATACCCTGGATGACTACACAGCCTCAGCCCAAGAACTCCTCTCAGAAGAAGGTGAGATTCTCCTGCTTTCCTCCTCAGCTCTCACATTAGCCAGGTAATGCTGGAAATTATTTCTTTTCTGCCTTTTTTGAGAGAGTGTCCATTAGCTAGTCACAGATTCTCCCCATTGTGTTCATTTGCCCCACTCACACACTCCCATGCACATTTGGGGGAAAAAAAAAAAAAAGGTTTTTTTAAAAGGTAGAATTCACATATAACATATTCAGCAGTACCTTTTATGCAGTGATAAGGCTTGTGTTGCTAGTGTGGATGCCCCTGGTAGTATCAGAAGGGCTGGGTGACATCCTTCTTTTCTGCAGTCATCTTGTCATCATTCTTTCTCATTCTGCTAACATCACAGCAATGTACTGGGGTTTTGGCAATTTTTTACTTAAATTTGAAAGACTACTGCCATAATTCTAGTGCCCCTGAAAACAGGAAAGGGTCATTTCCATAGCCTACCTAAAGGGTTGGCAGCCTGCCCATCATTCCGTGCCACTCACCCTTACACCAGTCTCTGAGACCCTCCACCTGACATGCAGACTTTGCACAAGGCTCAGCAGGAACATCTCAAAGCTGGTTCCTGTGCACCTGAGAGGCCATTGCTGGTTCCTTCAGCTTTGTTGTTTGCTTCATTTAGACACCTCAGAGTGGGTGCCTCCTAGAAGCTGTGAGTGTCTGCACAGTGATGTGTTCCAGGCTCACCTGGCCCAGCCTCTACCAGAGCGACCTGCCAGCAACAGCTTCGGGCTGCAGAGCATAGAGGAAAATTTGGCCTTTGCTCTGCCCTGGAGTCACCCCTTAGAATTTTCGACAGCAGTATCTTCTAAAGGCCCTAATTCTTCTTAAACCTTGTGTGATTCAACATCAAAGATCATATCCAGCTGTGCTCACTATTGCTTTTTCCCTCTTCAGATCCAAATCTGTCGCTAACTGCATTTTCAACTTTTTCAAGTTCCTGTGTCTTTTGAAGTGTCACTACGTCTGTGTTCCCCACAGCCTATTCCCCAACCTGATTTGCACTGTTATCAAGGGCTGAGTGATCCTTTGTCCCAGATCCTCAAAGGAATATTTCAGTTCTTTCTTTACCCGTTTCTGAGACAGTTCTGTCCCTTGGCCTGTGCACTTCTTAATTTACTCTTAACATTCAGTGCATTTTTCTATGGGCACTTAAAATTCACTCTTAACTTTCCTCATTTCAATCAACATTCACGCAGGGACGCTTACATGTGTCTTGAATTGTCATTTTATTAAAACCCTTTGCTCTTTTACCATTTCAATTGCCATTCTGTATAATATCATTTGCATTTGCATGGTACCTTCCCCCATAAAAGACAAAAGATTTTGTTCTCTCTTAACAGATGAGTAAAATGGAATCAGAGAGATTAGAAAGATGTCTTTGCAGCTAAATACAACTATATGGTCTCCAATTCGTGAGCTTAATTGCACTGGAGGAAAATACTGTAAGCACGATGGATTGACATGTAAATCAAAGAGATATAAATCCCACATCTGAATCATGGAACCTTTATTTGAATAACTGCTTTTAATCTTGGTTTTCACTTGCACTTATCCTTGTTATTCTAAAAATGTTTGCTCTTAATGGTGTGCGTAATCATTCAAAAATGCCACTACACATAGCCTTTACTCCAGGTAGATATTACTTACTACATACTGTTCATATATGTGTTTATTGAAGCAGAAAATTTAACATATATTTATTCAAATTCTATTGTAGAAACTTTAAATTACATTAGAAAATAGTTCACTACATCTTCAATTTTATTAGACAAGGTATTTTTTAATTTGTATCCAGCTGAATGTACAATTACAGCACAAAAGATGTACAAATTGAGATTAAGAAAATATGCTATTAGTAACCCTGTTGTTTTCTTAAGTATCCAATAGCATAATTTATTAAAACATATATTAGCATTAAATTTGTATTAACTACACTTAGTGAATGGGAAGCTTGTTTCTTGTTGTTCTAAGCCACATATTAGGACTCCAAATCTGCAGTAGAGGCTTAATGGGATTTTCAAAACTGCACTGACAATCAGGTGCCTGCTTCCAAAGGAATCGATGGATACAAGGTGACCTGTAGGTAGTCTCGAAAATTCCCAGAGGCATCTATTTGCAAATGTTCTCAAAAACCTGTGCTGGGGACCTTCAGATTTCTGAAATTAGTTGAGTTCACCCTCACTTGCTGTGTCTATTCATGGATCTTGAAATAACAAAATAGGCTGTTCTTTTCAGCTCAGAATTGATCTCATTACTACATATGACTTTTATTTGGAAAAGAAGCACATATTCTCTCTGCTCCTGCTGAACTGCAGCACAAAGTCATTTGGCCTAAAGCTTTTCTGCAGTCCTGAAAATACTTGCACTTACAAAAGTAAACAGAACCCATCATCTGCACTGTTACAAACAAACATATAGAAGATACATTTAGTCAGTAGCACATTAGATATGTTGCTAATAAATTGCTTGAGATAGAGTAGAAATAAAATAATGTTTAGGTGATACTGCATATAATTTGAAAAGCAACATTTTTAACTCATTTTTAAGGGTACTTATTAATTAAACATGGTTCCTTTTGGCAGTAAATGATACTAAATCCAAGGCTTAACACATACTTGGTCCACACTTAATTTCACATTAAATTTTAAATAGTTTTAAAATTAATTTTTTTTAATATTTTGTATTACTTCTCTGAAAAATAAACATTTTCATAATCTGTTCTTCCCTTGAGCTAGCAGTGAACTTCAGGAAACTTGTCAGATTTTGTCAGCCTTGACCCCTGGTTTCTACCCTCTCAAAGTCCCTGATAGCTGCACTCTCACTGTGTGATTCCTCAGTGTTTTCCCATTCAGGTTGTTCTGCTATTGCTTATCCTCTAAGCAGACTTTTATTAGAAAGTGATGAGCAAGTTTTTCAGAGTCGAGATCTTTCTTCAACTAACACAACAACAGGAAAGAATTGGAAAAAAACCCAAACAACCACAAACCAAACAACAAAATAACCCCCCCAAAAAAACCAACAACAACAAAAAAAGAGTAATTTTCCGCACGCTCTGTGTGCACAAAGTGTGTAGAAAGAGATGTTGAGAGGAACCAGAAATGGCAGAGTGATGGGAGAGAAGGATGGGGCCAGACTGGGCACAAGGGGCAGACTGGCCTATGGTATCCAGGAGTCAGACCCCTTCAGGCCTCTGTGGCTGCTGCCCTGGGGGGCGGGTGGTCTTAGTGATGCAAAATTAGAGTGTGCTTGGACTGGCCATGCCCTGAGCGGGGCATCCCTGGGACAGGCCATGGGCTGACTGGGGCATCCCTGGGACAGGCTGTGCACTGAGCAGGGCATCCCATAGACAGGCTGTGCCCTGAGTGGGGCATTCCTGGGACAGGCTGTGCCCCCAGTGCGCTGTTCCCATTGCTGTCTCATCTCCCAGCTGTTCTGCAGTGCCTGGGCAGGATCTGTGCACAGCCTGACCCGCAAGGCGCTCCCCACTAAGGCAGGGTGGCAGCCCTGCCGCTGGCTCCCGGTGGGTGCTGTTGCCTGGGCTATCCGTGGGTGGAAGGTGCTGTACCACAGCCCCACATCAGGCCATGGCTGGGGCAGGCTTGCCCTGACCCACACCCTGTCAGACCCTTCCCAGCCCACCCGCCCCTGCCCGGCAACGTGGGCAGCAGAATGGTGGCATGGGCGATCTCTGCCAACCAGAGCTCTTTGTGCTTTGGTCCTTGCCAACACATGTGGTGGGGCCCTACACGGTGTTTCTTCACCCAAGGGCCATGAGGTGAGACTTCATGAGACAGCAAAGCTCCCTCCAGACTTTGGGAACTCTCCCATGAACAGCCGTGTGTGCCAAAATCTCTGCCTGACTGGCCCTAATGCAGAGACCAGCAAACATCCTCTGCCCAAGGATACCTTCTACGATGTGACAATTGTCATGCTGTGTACAAAAAAAGCAGACGTTTCAGTTTGACATACTAAGAATTACTATTTCAATTCTAACCTGTAATTTTAAATAATTTCCATTTTATTCTAAAGAATGACATTTTAAGAGCTTTAAGAAAGAAATGTTTCATAATTTAATCAAAGGAAATGTTTCATTATGTTAATTTTTTCCTTTCTTTCTGCTTTCCTTTTCCTTGCAGCTGGTTGCAAATGTGAGTGCTCTTTTGTTTTGTTTCAGGTTAATCCAATACAGTTTTCATTTTGACAGATCTTCAGGCAAATCACAGTATCTGTTATTTATACAGTTCTGTCTGTTAAAGCAGACACTGCTCACCACTTTAAGGACAAATTGAGGCCCTCATCCTGTAAAGACCTACCTATTTTTATGGGTAGAACTGCTTACTGAGCATAAAGTTAATCACATTAAGCTTGTAAAGCACTAGAGATCCTAGAACAGAAAACATTAGAGATGTGCAAAGTACTATTTTGACTTTCAAACACTTCTCGCTTTCTCTGCCGACTTCTGAAAAGAAGGGGGAACTCATTCAAATGGAATTAAAAAAAAATTTAGTTGGAATCTCAGTTCTGCGTATTTTGTTTCACTTTTTGCAGAGAACACATTCTTTATATTAGTTGTACGTCAGTTTAAAATAATGTCTGTCTGCTCAATTCAACTTCAAATATTTTACTCCAATCCTTTAAAATACCATATAAACAAAGTGGGTAAGAGCGGGGCAGACACGCAGAAAATTATTGCTCACCTTAATTCAGAAGGTGCCCTGAGTAAATCTTTGTTTTACGGCTGGGATAACACCCTATTTGCTCTCCTTTCTCTCCCCTCTGTTCTTTGCAGACCTCAGATCCCAGAGTTACTGACCAAAACAAAAGCCGCTGTGGTCTTTGCTAACCCTTTGCCCGTTCTCCCACCTGAAGTGCCGGCAGCCTCTGCTGTACAGTTCACTCTGTGTCACAGGTGATGCTTTTCACTCTTCTTATTTTTTTTTTTTTAGGGTGCTGCAAGGGTAGGGCGGGCTCTGGCAGTGCAGTTCCACAGCCAGAGTGGCTCTGAAGGCTTGTCTTTATTGCCTCTGCAGTGATGCCAGACCAGCCCGGCTGCCAGAGGCCCAAGGATGGAGTCAAGATGTGCTGACAGAGGGAATTTCTTGGCTGGTGTAACTGCACCACATTCCTGACTGACATAAGCAGAGACAGCATTTTTCTGCCCACATAGCTGAGTACACAGAAGAGGTCTACCAGCACAGCTAAGAGAACCAGAAGTGTGGATTAATTTTTAAATCTAGAGAAATACCATGATTGTTCCAGAAATCTTGAGAAGGTGAGGCCAAAGGGCTCTAGAACTATAAACCAAATTTTAACATCAAGTTTTATAATTAAAAATTCTCATTATTTGCAGTAATGGGGAAGCACAGGTCATGATTTATTTTTCCTTCCAACTGGAAACACTGAATCATGAGAGCCCTTCCTTTCTGCCCTGAAACCATTGCAGCCAGGTGGAGTCATATGTTGACACAAGTCTCCATTACTTGGGCAGAATCAGCGTGTAAATAGCATATAATATTTGCTTAAAGGTTCAAACTTCTTTTTTGTTTAATCTTCCTGGAACTTTTCAGGAAATAAGAGAGTACTGGCACCTCATTTCTTAAGTACCCTTAGTACTGGTTTATCAGGTAACACGGATTTTTTTCATTAAAAATTGATGGTATAGAAAATAGCATGTCATTGGCAGAAAAACAGAAAAAAATCTTCTTATAAATCCTCATGTCACTACTGACAATCCTAATAAAAGTTATCTCAAACCAGAAGATTAAGGGATTTTTTAAACAAGTAAATACAGAAGTAAAGAAGAAATTTAGACATTCAGGTCAGGCTTTCATATAAGTAAATATATTCCTTAATTTATTAATGAAGTTCAGAATCCTGATAAATTGTTTATTAAATAGAGCTTCAGAATCTTTTGTGTCTGCAGCTGAACGTATTTTAAAGAGTTAGAAAGTCCATACATGAAAGATTAAAATAGTGTGATTCACTAGTCTGTCACAGCAGGGTGGCCAAGTCTGCTCCCTTTAAAGCTGTCATTGCCATGTTACCCAGAATACTTACATTCAGAGACTGAGATAAATGTATACATGAAATATTTTAACATTATCAACCAATGAAAATAAAAGTAACAATTAAAAATCTTGCACATCAGTGTTCTGCCACAAACATCCATCTTCTAATTTAGTACACATTTCAAACTTACCAATCATGGATTTGAAAGAATTTCTATCAGTCAAGCTTGCCACTGATGAAACAAATTATCACTGTAATTGTGCTGTGTGCCCACTTAACTTGATCTGAAAGTTTTTTCACACAGCTTGAACACGCTATGTTGCTGATAAGGCAGGCATACATAAACTATCTTTAAGCCCAGCATTGTTTGCTTAGAAGAGTAACCTTTCTGGTTGAAATTTTGCTGGTGATATTTTTTTTTCCTCTGCATATTGTGTTTTGGCAATAAGAATTTAAACCATTCTAAATGAGAAAGATTGAAATGTCTTTTTTTTTTTTAATAGACGATACAAAAAGTAAACAATTATGGGATTGAAGTGTAATTATACACAACTGGCACTGCAAACACATCCAGTTCTCCAATGTAGTTTCATAACTTTGTCTTGCATCTTTTCTAAAGGAATGGTGCAGATGGAAGACACCTTAAAAGGAATGCATTGTTATGACAGTAATTCCTTTATGTTACTTTATTTTATGTAAAGATGTCTGTGAGTGAGGTGTCAGGTGAACACATAGTTATTTAATAGTATTTAGCTGTTTATTCCTGCTTGTGAATCTGAGAGCGCATGCTTGTGTATAATATAGGTATATAATACATGGTGTATTTTAATGCTTAGGTAGCCATTACTGCACCTTACTGGAATGGAATACAGTAATTTTTGGGATTTAATTGCCCTATGGTAAGTTCTAAGAAAGCAAACAAAAAACAAAGAAAAAAAAATGCTGTTAGCTTGTCTGTTGTACTAAAAGTGACCATTAATACTGAAGTTAAATGATGGGCTATAGCCACAGATGTACTGAGGGAAATATCTGGTCAAACTTTTGACAAGAGGAACCACTGTTTTTCCAATTTTTCACAGGCCACTGCGCATCCGTATTATCAATCTTTATGAACACATAAGAGCAGTAAATTAATGAACACGTACTGTGCTTAAGCAAGTCACATATAAATTTATGAGCATACTGGAGTGTGTGTTTTTGTGCTTAGAGCGTCATCTAGTGGGAAATTGCAGAAGGTGGCAGGAGATCGGTTGTGGTGAGCGTTGGTCGATTTAAGCTCAGTTTATGTAAGGTATTAATTTTGACTGTGACAGAAGCAAAAGTTAAGAGGGATAGGGGGAAAGAAGTTGCCTTGCAAAACATCTCAAATATGCTGTGAAGGAGACAAAGAAAAGAGAGGTTATTCCATTTTATAGTTACTGGGTTACCTGTACACCTACTGCTTTTTCTTACTGAGCATTTCCTACAAGATCATGCCTGGGCACTATTTCTTCTCTGACACAGGGACTCATGCAGGTCAGCTGCTCCAAAGTCTGCTTTTGTGGTTGAATACTTGCTTTAAAACTTTAAAATTAAGTTATTTCCTTAATGAAGTTATGCTCTGTTTAAACAGTTAGAAAACAGCAGATTATCAGAAACTCAGCTGCCAGTCTATGTTTCTGCTGCTGATTTCAGACAGCTTGAAGCACAGTTCATGATATTATTAATTTATGAAGGATACAATACTGAATTGCTGAGTCTAAGTAAAAATCTGTGGGGGGTGCTACTGCATCATTATTTCTTCCTGAAAAGAAAATTGAAAGTTCTCTTTTGAGTAGGACTGCATGAATCGATTCAGGTAAAGGAAACCACCTGAACCACTGACAAAACTTTAAAAGGATTAAAATACCTGCTGAAAAAATTGGAATAGCCCAAGGGTTTTTTTGGTGGGTTGTTGTGGGGGTTTTTTTGTGTTTTTACAAACTTCTTATATTGGTTCTTTGAGAGATAATTATCCGAGTGTTATAGAAAAGGCAGTCTTTGAGGAAGTTTTGACCAGACAGCAATGGATTGGGGCAGGGGGATGGGGCGTGTGTGTGTCTCAGATACCTGACCTGGAAATATGTCCTTGCAAACTTACATGTTGTTTGCAGATCCAACTTCTATGCAAATGTCTTTTTTCTTATCTTTATCAAAGATCTTTAGATTTTTTAAGATTGGTATGCACTTTTTAGTAGCAGGGCCTGTAGCAATAGGACAAGGAGGTTTAGATTGAAAGAAGCTAGATTTAGACTGGACATAAGGAAGAAATTTTTTATGATGAAGGTGACAAAATACAGGAACAGGCTGCCCAAAGTGGGGGTAGATACTCCATTCCTGAAAACATTCAAGGCCAGATTGGACAGGGCTCTGAGCAACCTAGTCTAGTTGAAGATGTCCTTGCCCATGGGGGTTGGCCTAGAGGGTCTGTAAAGGTCCCTTCCAAACCAAGCCATTCTATCACTCTGTGATTTGTCACCTATTTCTTACTGGGGATGGGAGAAGGTTCAGTTGAATTTGAGGCTGGACTGAAAGATCCAGGCCTGTCTGTATGGCTTGGGACATAAAAATCAATGGCTCCTCTCTGGAGGACCATCTAAAAGGAAAGCTGTCTTACTCTAATGAAGAAGAAGAGGTATAGGGAGACATCAGCAAGGGAAGAGTTAGTAAGAGATACAGAAACAGAGAGGCAAAGTCTGAGAAATAGAAAATGTCATGAAAATTAATAGATAGACAGTAGGAGAGGAAAAGGAGATTGCACAATGAGAGAAAACAGGGACCGAGAGAAGTTCAAAGAAAATACTAGCTTAACCTCAGTAACCCATTCACACTGGAAGGGCAAAGAATCTCATTTAACATTTCTTAGGTTTCAGAATTCATTGTACTTTGAAAGAATACTTGATAAATTATTTAGACAGTTTCCACTGAGATTGGAAAAATCCCAGCCTGTCAGAAGCTAGGTTAAAAAAGGTTGGTGCTGTATAAATAATTTACTTCTTTGAGGAGGAAAAAAACATACAAATGCTATGTCTAGAGTAGAGAAGTGCTAAACCTGCTGAAGCTCACGAGCCATACAGTGAATTTAAGCCAGCACTACAAGCTGAGTGCTCTCATTTAAAAGCAGAGGCTATGCCAAAGCTAAATTATCAAAAGAAGGTCAACATTAAAGATTCTACAATTCGATTCTTTCATACATTCACCCTTTTAACACCGAGAGCATAGTCCAGTTTAAAAAAAAAAATCATAAGAGGCTCTTTTTTCAGTGATTTCTCATTGCAACTAGCTTAAGTAATGTGAGCTTATCATATCAGTGTTGGGTTTTTCTTAATTCATTAGTTTTATTTCTATAAAGCGGCACCCTTCAGCTTCACCATAACAATCCCACCAGATAGCTCCCATTCCAGTTAGAATTGCTTGACATTGAAGGGAATCAGATCAAGGTGTTTGTTTGTTTGTTTTTACATGGACTAATTACTCATTGTGGTTATTATAGTATCTTTTAAGACAAATCACCATAGTAACAGAAGAAAGGAATTTTTATATATGTACACATATGTGTTCTATTACGGTTTTTATTTCAGTAAATAGAAGTGCAGAATTTAGTGACATCAATGACCTTCTACTGTGACACTATGTGATACTCCCAGTAATGTCATTTGAGTAGTATCAGCTGTATAGTGAGCAGAGAAGCTGTCTCCACTGCCAGCATAGCTTTGCTGGCTGTCATGTAATAACGCTCCTCCCCAAAGACACCATTCCAAAGGAAGTTTTTGTCTCCCATTCCTCACTGAAGTCCACAGAAACTGAGGTGACTCAGCAGCATAGGAAGGGTGAGGCCCTAAATGCCATCCTCACTTCTTACTTCTGGCCAGTACAAGAGCTCTTGGATAAATAACAATGATCCTGTCACTTAACTCTGTGTATGGCCAATGCACTCAGTGTATTGAAGAAAGTGACCACTATCACTTTTTGTAGCAGCGTATTTATATGGTAGGTGTGACAACAGCTTGTAAAGTCATACGGACTGTGTAGGAGGGAGTAAAGTGGGGAACAAGAGAGTTTCCCTGTTAGGGCTGTTTTTCAAAATAAAGTGCCAAATCTGCTGTCTATGATGGAATTTCCCCATTTTCAAAGAATAAGCTAAGCTAGTTTAAACCTACTGCAAAATGGAGTTAATATTTTGTTATGCGTGAATTTAGGAAAAAAAATAAGCTCTAGAAAAATCAAGGAATTCCTTAATATTTATTGTTGATCCCTTCCAAATGATGCTTTATTCTCCGCCTGTCATAGATCAAGGGGTTTATATATTTATTTACTATTTTCCCCAAATTTGTCAATTGGAGCATAACAAATGGAGAAAGGTAAACAGCACTAAATAATTATAATAAAAACTGAACAAAAAGAAATGGAGGATTAATTTCCTTGATAAATTTCATATCATCCTTTGCTTTCAGAATTAGCTACCTAATCAACATTTCTTTTCACATTTGCTTACATGTGCTACCAGAGGGGAAAAATCACTAGTGGATAAATATGACAATGGATTAAAAAAACATCTATTTCAGTGTTATTTTGTCTTATATAGATTACTAGTCACTATATGGGAAAATACTTGTATGGCAAAAGAAACAAAACTCTGAAGCCCCTCTGTCTTTTATTAAGGCTAGTGGAAGCTGGAGAGCAGGCTGCCCGGGGAAGGGGTTTCAAGGGTGTCTGCAGATCTCAACCCCCGCTGCGCACCCAGCTGCACTGGGACTGGGGTACCTGTGCAAGAACAACTGAGGCTCAGCCACTAAGATATGTGCCACGTGGGGTTAAATTCTCTGTAAAAATGATGTAATGGCACACATCAGGAGGTAAGTGTAATTTTTAAACTGCTACAGTATATTACTTCATGTTCTTTTTTGCTTGATTGTTGGCAGTAGGAGGTAAGACACAGGAAGGAGATGGAAAGGGACTTTGTGGTGTGTATGTTCGCAGCCTGTTCCTACAAGGTGGCTCCCACAGGGAGGGTGTCAGGAAGCATCATTTTATCTAAACTGATGTAGCCCATCACTAACCTGGCACAGCACTGCCTTCCAGGCATCCCACTGGGGTCTGCTTCAGTGCCAGTCCCCACAGATGCCAGGGACTGAAATGGAAACATGGGCACCACAGCTAACACTGCGGTTATTGGAAGCATAATCGCGGGGGCTGGCTTGGGGGAGGAGCATTTAAGCTGCATTTTGTTTCTATTCTTGCATGGCTGCATAACAATTACCCCCTTCCATTGACTCTCCCCCCGCGTGCTCCGTGGCCATGTAGCTACACGGGATGCACCACCCAGGCACGCCCCAGCATTGTTTGTCGCCTGTTCTGCACGAGCGGTGCCAGGAGCCCTGTGTGGCCCAGCTGCCTCTGGGATGCCTGGGCAATGTTCCCCTGTTCCCCACGGTTTCCATTTGCATCTCAATGCCAGAACTGGGCCCACGAGCTGGGCTCCATCTCGATCACACCAGAGCAATAATTGATTTCAGGCCTGGGTAAGTCCATTGAGCTCAGCTGAGTTTCTCCAGATTTACACTGATGTAACCAAGATCAGTTTGTGACGTCTGTGTAAGATGGAACATCATTACTAGGTATTTGTCCCTTTGCATTCATGGAGAGCCAAGGACACACTACTGTGCCATATGCTAATAAGATAAGGGAGCAAACACCAATGGAAGAAGAAAGAAATAGTTTTGAGTTCAAATCTTTTATGATTCTAAGGCAAAGTTGAATGGTATTTAGATAGAGATGGATCTCTCAAATATACTATATATAGATTGAAACTTTGATTCTCATGATTTCAGGACCAATTTTCCATCAAGGTCAAAAAAATGAGTTATCCAAATACCTTTCTCTTTTTCTCATTGAACTTTATGCTTTCATGTGAATGTGCTTACCGTATTTCACAGTAATGCTTCACTGACTATTCATTGATCAGTAGCTTTGTTTCCTGCTGAAAAAAAAAAATCTGAATTCTTTCAAATTTCAGATAAAATCAAAATTTTAGAGTTACTCTATGAAAGAAAGATGCAGTCCCTGCCTGCTGACCCAGGCTTATTCTTTCTGTGGCAGTAGCTAGGTCTGTCCTGTCCAGAGCTTTTCCTGTGTTGCAGTGCCTTCAACCACCACTGTACAGAGATGATTTTCGGGCCTGCCTGACAATGGTACACCACATCCACCTGAAACTCCAGACCTTGCTACATTATTATTTGCCTATGTGTAAAACAGCAGGGAAAATATCAGTAAACCTAAATCTGTTACTCATTTCAGAAAGACTGACTGTAGTAAGCCCAGTTTAGCACCAATGACAATTTTAAGATCCAACACCTTTAGCCTTCCACCAGGGAAAAGAGGCAAAGTCCTGTGTCAGACCAGACCAGTCCCAGCTGTTGAGGATATCTGAAAGAGGAGATGGGCAGATGAACCACACCAAACTGTTTGTCTGCTGGCCAACATGCGGGCTGTCTTCTCCTCTGCAGTTTGTCTGTCAGCTTTTCATATTTCTGTTCTCCGTCATTACTCACTTCTGTGACAACCTCTTCTAGAGACGCTGGAAAATTACAAACTTAGCTCGGAAATACAATGTGAAACATTTACAGATTATATATGCGTAGCTGAATAGTAACTAAGAAGAAAACAAATTTCTTGGCAGAGTGGATTTAAAGACAGTCGTACAAAGTTAAAGCCAGTAGTACAAAGTTCTATCTTTCTGCTGCCTCTCACTCACTTTCTTCCTGGTTTAATTCTTTGATTTTGTTATTTTCTCATAGAACAGTAAGGTCAAGACAATGAGCCCAGGTCTCTACACACTGGCTACTGTCTGAGGCTGAGCCGTGATTCTGGGAGTGGGATCTGGCTACTGTACATTTCACTGAAGACTTTTTAAGGTACCAAGTTTTTTTTCAGCTAGTAAATAAAAAGAGATGATCCATGCTTTTCATAGAATGGACATTTTCCACACTCCCAATGGTTCTTAGAAGCTGACTAAAATATAATTCAGACAGCACTGGAGAAGAACTAACTTCCTGAAATCCTCACCATCCCTGCAGAGGTGCTTTGGTCCAATTTTAAACAGACATTTCGTTTCCTGGTTTTGTTCAGTTTTAAGATGCTACTCATTTTAGTGCATCTTCCTTTGCAAATCCCAGAATAAAAACAAATGTTGCAACTGCACAAGTCAAAGCTGTTTGAAGAGAATGTATTGTAAAATTATCTCTGGTTCTTTTTCTACTATAAAAGTGCTGGCGGCACTTTGATGTGGAAAGGATGAGATACAGTAATCTGAGGGGCTGCTGTGAAAGGAACGACATGCTTTAAGCTGAAACTATACAGAGAAACACCCAGAGTAATGACAGCCTTACACAACAACTAATTTAATTCCTTCTTTGTGCTACAGTGAATCATTAAACCACAGCCACCTGCTAATGAGCATGGAGGCTTCTGAGCAGAGGTCACCCTTCTCCCACATTTTGTAAAATTCACTCCACCCCAGTTATAAAACCATCCATTATCACCTTTTCTTCCACAACATTTTTCTTTGGTGAGTTCACGGCCACATAGAAATCAAATCAAGAAAGCGAAAAAATTTGTGACTGCTTTTGCAATTGAAAATACTTCTAATTTTTAAGTAGAAATTACTTCTATAGATGGGGAAATTAGTTACAAATATCCTTTTTTTTTAAAAAAAGAAAAAAGATACCTACCTCATCCTCCCCGCCCCCTGATCTGACTCTAAGTAAATAACGAATGCAAGCTGGAATACTGGAGTTTCAAGTAGGAGCAACCCTTCCATCCATGCTTGCAGATCATTGCTCCTCCAGCAAGTGTGGCGTCACATTTTGGTATTGCCAGCTCAGGTTGGGAAACGTTGGCTACAGTGGGTGAGGGCAAGAAATTTAAAGAGCGTCAGAGTTATTTCCTGCGCAGGGAAATGTCATACTCATTCATACACCTATTCAAGTTTCATACTGACTGGGTTAAGGCTGAAAAGAACAGACTTCCAGATTAAGGCAAACGCTGAATTTTGAATGCTAGAAAAGAAATGCATCAAGTTACTTTTATACCTAAGAATGTTAGACAGTGAAATATTTCCTAAAGCTCAGAAATTTGTCAGATTATAAAGCAGAACAAAATAAATCCACTGAATTGCAAATAATGCCCTGAATGCCTCATGAAAGGCCATGCTGATTAGCTGCACCACAACTTTCCTGTGCTTACATTAAGCACAAAACACAAGTGACTCACCTCAGTGTCTGTAACTATCACAAGGCCCCTAAAAACCAAGAATATTTGCTTCATTTTCCCAGACTACAGTTTATTCTTCCATCCTTAAGGTATGTACTGTGATGCAAACAGACTGGAAAAACTAGATACAGTGTGTCAAAGCTATGAAGATTTATAAAATAGTGATTAAGAGAAGTAAGTCTTTATTTACATTTATCTGAGAGGCCAGTATAACCTTTAAAATATTTTTACGTGGATGCATTTGACAGATAAATTACAGCACATTTCTGTTATTATTAGTAGGGAATCTAATTAGTTGTAATTCTAATGCAAGAAGTAATAATTACGTTTTTAACTTCAGTGAGACAGAGAATGGACACACTCTGTGACCCAAAATGAACTTATAATTTCCATGTAAAAATATTTAGTGAATATGTAATGAAGCTGTGGGAAGCTGCAGGATCCAGACATCTCTTATCCAGAGAACAAAGCTACAGAGTTAAGCTTAATTTTGGTACTGCTTCACAGGTTTTGTTGTTTGGGACTTGGGAGTACCCAGGAATGCTGTGATTTATTTCTTCTATGTGTGTTTCATAGTACTTCCTCTTTCTCATACTTATTTTCATTCAGACAGATCTGTACAACTCAGAAATAACCACATCTGGCCAGTTGAGTGCTTGGTCTGAACAATGTCATCTGGTTTACCAAATTCCTGCTCTGGCACAGATCTTATCACATCACAAGCCTTTTGCCCTTATTTACTAGTCAGGTAAATAAATACCTATCCAGGTAGTGTTCCAAGTCCACCTCCAACTCTCTGAGTGGCCTATGACCTGGCTGGAAATGGTCTGCTGGGATATACCTGAGAAAGAGAGATCAATCTGCTAAAGAGAGGTGTCTTAGTTCAGGAGAAACTAAGATATTATGCTAACCAAGGAAATCTCCTCTCCTTTGAATTTAGAAAAAAAAA
>JAWWMP010000171.1:24000257-24039775 GCA_035047865.1 Dendrocincla tyrannina | reverse complement strand
GGGCGTTGGCTCCGGGCTGTTTGGAAGGAATTCCACCTTGGAAGGAGTTTCCACCTTAGGTTTGAAACTCTAACAAGAGGCTATTTGGGGAGGCCATGCCTACTATCTAAACTTCCTCCTTCTGAGGTAGGTTAAGTCCGAGCTGTTTCTGTGACAGGTTATTGAAAATTATTTAAAGCAATCATTTGCTTAAGTATGGGGTTTTTTTTATTTCATTTATGAATTTCAACTTTTGGCCAACCCATGAAATGGGATGGAGTAAAAATGAACAAGCTACCCCACATTCTGTTTGTAGTAGATGTTTTTCAGGGTTAGACAATCTTAGGGCACCAGGATGGTGTAAGAAATGTTGGAGGGGAACAGATTTTGTTTGTGGAGGAGGAAGTTCTCTTGAGCCAGCAGAGAGTTAGAAGAGTGAGCAAAGCCGAGGGGTCAGCAGCTCAGCAGGAGGCAGAGGGCCCTGCTGAAGCCAGAAGGTGCCTCAGCTGTGCCGTGGAAAATCAGCTGAAGTGCGTGCATGTGTGACACTGATAGCTTTGTGTGTACACACTTCCAGCTCCTCAAGGTTGGTGTGAAATAGCCTGCGTTGCTAAACATCACAGCACGCTGCAAAGCTCGTCTGTCAGAGACTGCCATCTGGGATTGACAGGGAGCTTGTCTGCCAGGACAGGGAGCTCTTCCTTCCTGTTTCATGAATTTGTCACTCCTGTGTGGGGTAACTGCTGTGTAAGGTGGGTGCTCTTACCTTTCATTTTAAACTCTTTGGAAAAACTTTTCATCATTGTAGAGCTTATTGATAGGAATCTTTTTCTTGCTTTCCTTTCCAGGCAGGTCTGTTACCCCACGAGAAGAGGCAGCACTATGGAGAAATGAAGGGCCATGCCCAGCTCTCCTGGCTGTGCCTGCCACAAACCCAACTTCAGCCTGTCAGTCACCACCCCCAGTCCCTTTCTCTTTCTTTGACACTCCCAGCAATCCACTAAATAGAGCTAAATGTTTAGTGTCTATGCACACACTGGCAGCATCACTCAGATGTACACCCTTTTACTTAACCATGAAAACTGCTACTTTTCTGTAGATAGCTACATTAATATATTACCTAGCAGTCAGATTAGACCGAGATCCTTTCCAGGAAGATCTGCGGTCCAAATTGTCCTGTCTGTGGATAGGATAGTGGATAATCTGCCAGCAGCTTTGGATTATAATTTAATACACTTACAAAACTAGTTTGCAGATTGAAGCCAGTGATTGATTTTTTCACAAAACTCACTCTCTCTTTGCTTTTCTTTATGACTCTTCCTGTGCTCTGTGGTGTTAATAGTACATTAAATTCAATTCTGCACTGAATGCAAAGATTAAGAGATTTTTTTTCCAAGTGGAACCCTTTCCCATTTTCAAGCCCTCTTCTCTCTTACCCTTCCCCTCTCCCTCATGCTGTCTGAATTTCAAGGCTAAACGACAGAGAAACTCATTTTTTGCTTTCGAAATTTTGCTTTAATAAATTCCTCCTTTGAGGATGTTGAATTTACTAGATGCTGTGATGATGATTCCTCAGTTGTTCAATAGTCATGATACTGTCAATCAGCTGTTGTCTTTTACAGAAAAAGTAGTGATGACTCTTAACACTGAAAAAATGTTCAAAAATTTTCTCACTTCAGGTTATCATAAAAATCTGCCTCTCAGATTTAGAGGCTATTCATGATTATTTTCATGTGTATGTCAAGAAAATGACTATTAGGTTTGGTATTTGTATTTCTATGACTCTGCTGCAACTAAAGCTGTTCCTTGTTTACTCTCTCTTTGTTCTTCACTTCATGCCACCTTTCTTCTCTGTTTAAACACACACACACAAACAGTGCTCCCCGGTGCCACCAGGACTGGGGCCAGCTGTCCTGATGTCAACCAGTAAAGGACAAACCCAGCCCTGCCCCTCTCGCTGAGAAGTGACGCTCTGCACGGTGCATCCTCCCTTTCCTCAGAGGGCCAGCAAAGATGTCCTCTGCAGGCAGAGGTCTCCAAACTGGAACCATTAGAAGAATTCAGTCATTTAGTCAACTTTCTATTATGTGGCGTATAAGAAGAAAACCAAAATACAAACCAAAACCAGTCTTTCAACTGTCCTTCAAACCAACATGTCTGGTTACAATGCTTGGCAGGATTCTGTGTTCAGAGACGAATATACTGATGAATAGTTGACTTAATTTTCTTAAACTGCCCCTTCCTGAAAAAAAGCTCTTGGGGGCACTGTTTCATTATGAAGAGAGAAAAGCTGAAAAATGGAAGCTGAAAATGCTTCTGTTCTCAGAATTTAATTTCCCACAATGACACACAGTGATACTACAGAGAATGGCATATAAGCGATAGAACTACTATTAGTAAATTTCGGAGCTATGAAAACTCCTCAGTGTCAAAAATTAGTAACTACATTCAAAGTAATTCGTAACAGGAGCTGAGAAGTAGTGTAACAGTATACTAGGGAATTTGCAAAAGAATTTCCAGAAGTAACACTTCATTACAGCTATAGGTAGGAGGTGGGGGAAAAAAAATCCATATTGTTGCTAACAACTGATATCGCAGCAAATAACAGAAGATATTGGATTAGGTAGGGAAAAAATAGGACAAACATTTTAATGCTTACAGAATCTGTGTCTGAAAAATGAAATTCTAAAAATAATTGATTAACAAGACACTATTTTTCCTAATAATCCTTATACAAGCAAATTACCTATGATCCAATGCTTGGGAAAAAAAACCCAAACAAAATACCCACAACAAAATCCCAGCCCTCTAATCCTTACTAAAGAACACTCGCAGGACTACAAACAACAACAACAACAACAAAAGCAGAAGAAGAAAGAAAAACAAACAAACAAAAGAGGTTTTCAGGAAGTGTTCCTATCCAAAAAAACCCGACTACCTTCAAATATTAGGATTATATCAAATGAGATTTTCTAACATACTTCTGTGAACTGAACACAGTTAGACGCTTAAGTCATCCAAGTAACAGTTAAGGAACACGGTTTTTTAAACCTTAGTCACTTTATATTTTTTGACCTGTGGTCTAAGACTACTGAATCTTAAATGTACTGAATCAGGTGACTATTTGTGCTTATTTTGAGCTCTGTTAATTGAGGAGGCTTGCTGCCCTTGCTTTAACCTACTTTCTCTTCTAAAGCCATTTTGCCTCATAAGCCCCATGGAGATTTGAAAGGCAAAGCCAGTTTATTTCTACAGTGATCCCACTTTGTTCAGAAATATTGCCAAGGGCTTATTTGGAAACCCTTCTCATAGGAAATAGGAACATTTGGTACTTTGCAAAGACTGTAAGGACTCAACTCAAAATAGAAAGCACAGTTAGCAACCATAAGACAAGTGTACTGCCTCTCTCAAATATAACATCTGAGAAGAAAGCCTATTGAAAACAACAACAAAAAAATTAGTATTTTCAGATATTAAACCTGGTGTGACTCTAAGCATTGATGTAACTATTGGTTAATTGCTTGATAGTTATTATATATGACATTTTCTGATGTGGACTTTACTACACAATCTGTAGCAAAATGTTGAAGAAAATTAGTATTTTGTGTGTATTTTCATGCTGCATTTTATGCCTTAAAATGTAGCCACCTTTTCACCATGAACAGAAAGGATGGGACAGTCACAATCACATATTTTGGAAAAAAATCTCAATTCTTTTATAATTTGTAAAAAAAAAAAAACCACAACTTTTTTTTTTTCTTTCCAAATTGTAAAAAAATGAAGTATGTGTTGCTATGCTGGAATACCTCCCGTGCTGCAGGATGCAGCAGACAGAGGGTGCCACCTGTATCCAGACAGATTTTCTGTGAGCACTCTCCACGATCAGTTTGTGCCCTCACAGAGAACAGTGTCATTATTTTATTTTATTTATTATTTTATATTATTTTTATCCCCACAGCAAGGATGAAATCTATCTGTCCAGAAGGCATCCTGGGAAGAAGACCATATTTTTTTTTACAGTGTTCAATTGCATTCATGGTGTCCCCAGAAATTTTGTGAGGTAAATACTTCACCAGTAATAGGACAGCAAAAACATATAACCATTCCAGCAGCTGAGTGGTTGAATTTCCTGCCCTGGGCAGTGAGCAGAACCATGCACGGCCACAGTGGTGCGGGAAGGAGACAATGCTTGGGACTGAAATTTAATCTTGCAGAGGAAAATAAGAGATCTCTTCCTTGATTGCAGTGGGACTCTGCTCTTCAAATCACCCACGTCATCATACAGTCTGTTTCTGTTTAGACTATACAGCCAACCATACAGCAAATCTGTTTTAATCTTGTTATTAATAGTTTTTTATTTATTTATTACTTATAGCAGGTCTTAATCAACACAATAGTGCAATTGGTTTGGCATTACTCCACTAGCCATGTCCTAGTGTTTGCAGATCTTCTGATCTGCAGACCATAATGATAACTAAATCATCAAATAATAATCTTGCTTTTAAAGTTGCAATATCACAGACCTTTGGAGAAATACAGCCATATGCCACAGGGAAAACAGTGCCCATTTTTAGCACAAGCAACACCAAACTACAAATCACATCACACGGAGTCAGAGTTAATTAAGTCAGGCACCTACTGTTTGCCTATAGTTTGCAATAGCTATTAATTTGAAGCTCTGCTGTAGTGTTAAGAGAAGAAAATTAACTAATGTAGCATTTTGTGACATGATAAATGTACTCCTAAAGGAGCTTGTTATGGTGACCTCTTCTGGATAACACTGCTTTCAGTAAAATTTTAGACAATATACCATAGTAATTTAGTGGGGGGAAAAGTTAACAGGTCTTACATCTGTCTCTGGGTAAAGTGAAAGAGGTCAAAAGCTCTTACCATTGATTATATAGAATGCAAAACCACACAGCAACTGGTAAAACTATCAAAGTAGCACCAACATTTTGGCATTTGTTTTTATTACTTTGAACAAGTAATTTTGCCAATTTCTGTGGAAATTGTTTTTGTTTGTTTTTTTTTAATATATACATTTTTAAACATTTTTAAACTCTGTATGATTTTGTTTAAAATCATATTGATTTATATACATACTGTCACTCCAAAGTAATTGCTTTTATCTATTTAGTGCTTCTCTCTGTTATTGGCTGAAATACTTTCTTTTCCAGAATGTAGTGCTAACTCTTCCATTACACACCACCAAAAGACTCTTCAATTTAAGGAAAAAAAAAAAAAAGAAAAAAAAAGACAGTCTTCTGGGTAGGGCTAGGGAACAATTCCTATGATATGAAATCAAACTGAAAAGATTACAATGAGAGACAGGAAACAGCATTCAGGCTCTGTGAGGATTTAGACCAGCTACATTCACAAGTCAGGAAGGATCATTGGATCACTTTCACCCTGAAAACAAATGTTGATCTCACATAGTGAAGAGCTGCTCTTTAACAGAAACAGTATGTGTCACTTCCAAGAGAAGACTATTGGCATCACATTTTGTACAAAACCTAATAAGTTACTGCAGCCCTAGCTGACTGTTATAGAGGAACTATATATTTCAATACAAACATTCTTAAGTTTAAAACATAATTTTTATTTTCTTGTGTCTATATTCTTCTGCCTTTATTGTTTCAGGTATGTTATTGTTCTATATAATAAAGCTCTTTGTCAAATACTTCAGGGGGTCTTCCCACTGTTGTTACTGTTTACACTCTTAAAAAGTGTGTTTACACTCTTAAAAAATTGTTTTTGACCAACCTTCTGCATTTTTAAATCTGTTGGGATTAATTTACGTAGCTGGATACGCTGCAAGATCCAAGAGCTGCAAGAGTTACTCAATGTCCTCCCAATATCTAGATGACCTGTTTTGATATCAGGACTGTAAGAATTATCAAGAAACCAAAGAAATTCAAAAGAAGTAAAGAATACATAGATTTTTAAAACTAAAATAAGGCAACCTATATATAGTCAGGTCCTTTCCAGTACATTATCATATACCATCTACCCATGCACCTATGCTTTAATCTCACATGAGATTCATAGGAAAGAGTCACTAGTTCTGGTCAGACAGCACCTTTCCCTCTGCATTGCTGAAGAGATGAAAGGTGAACATGACACCCAAAAGTCCATTCAGTAGCTGAGAAGCAGAGACACTTACTTTACTTAAAGGCTTGATTGGCTGTTTCTGCTTGATGACATAATCATAAAAATGCAGGAGAAAACTGAAGGAATAAGAGACAAGACTTTTTTCTTTTAGCAGTTGCGAAAGATCAGCTATGGGAAGAACGTATTTTTCATTTCTAGCTTGTAAAAGTTAACCACTTAGTCACATTTTTAGACGCATCAATTTATTGGTCCTTGATACAAGACAAAATTTAGGTGTAATTTCCAGTATGGACAGAATATTCCTGTTTCTAATACATTTACAGTCATGTTCCTTTCCTATCTAAAAAGCAAAATTTTAGTAAAAATATATATCAAGATTTCAGTAAGAGAAGGGTCACATCACAGAAGGTTTGCGTGCTTAGCAAAGAATGTGTTGGGGAGACAACGCCCAAACCACTAACCTGTGCATTATGTGATGCAATCACCAGGTTAGTGCAGGTAGGCCAAAAGAAAAGTGCATTCACTACCCTGTGCTTTGGTTTCTGGGCACAAACACACCTTATGGCACTCAACGTCGTGACCCCATGACAGAGTTCTACTGTCCCAGCTCTGCAGAGCAGCAGAGATATTTTTTCTTTAAATGTCAGGAGGTATAAAAATACTTCATAGAGGCTAAAAAAATCAGCACAAAGGAACCAAAAGGTAATTGTAAGGGGTTTAGTTGCTAAAAAGGGATTTTGGTTGCTAAAGAAGTTATAGCTGCCAAATGATGACCCAGCTCAATTCATGGTATAGCCTTGAAATTTTAGACACGTATTCTGACCTCAGGGGGCTTGCTGTGGAGTGACACCTCGGTTTGATGAACTCTTAGCACTGGGGGTAAGAACCAGCATCCATCTGCAGTGTGCAAGGACAAAGTGAAACTAAGGACATGAAAACACCAGCTCACACAGACCGGAAAGACTCGTACTTGCAGCGCTACCTCTGGCCCTGAGCTGGCATGGCTTCGAACGAACTACCGAAAAAACATTAAGAACATTGATGAGCAAAACCTCATAGTAAAAAAAATTACTCTCATACAAATCTGCGTTCACTATGCCTTCTTTTTCTGAAGAATATGCCAAGTCTGTATATTACTTTGAGGGTAGAAGGTGCCTTAATGGACAGGAATTGGTTCCAGTCCCTGAAGCTGATCGGAGAACAGCATTGCCCCTAAATTGAAAGAAGGGAGATCTTAGCCCACAGACTAGGAACCTGCTTTATACAGTAGCTGAGCAGATTTTTTTTTTTACTATTATAAGAAGCAGCTGAGAGACTGTCATTAAAAATAATAAAAAACATATGTGATATGTTCTCACACAGTGGAGATTGTGTGGAAGTTCCACATATGATCATCCCTTCCCACTGAGCTCAGGGGCACAGCTCTGCTTTGACAAGGTTTCAAAACAAACTAGGAGTCTGCTGGTGCTTCCTCGAGAAAAACAAAATTTGTGATGGAGTGTCGTGAATGTCACCTATTTGAGGTACCAAAGAGAGAGATTTCTTGTAATTGTAAAACCATGGTCTTCTAGCATTTATTAAAATGTAAGTGAGGGGACTTCGCAACATAGATATTAGATCCCTCAGAAACAGGGGTATATATCTGATGTAAGAACATTCTTCTTTCGCTCCCTCTCCCATGTTGCTTCTTAACACACTGTATCAGAGATTACTCCTGCCACAAAAAAGGGTAGCAGGAGGGATTGCACAGCCACATCCCACTCTGCTACTGAATAAGTCCAGCTTTGTTGTCTCTACCACCTTTGCTGGCTAAGCTCAGCTCACTTATCTGACCTTAAACTAAAGCCCCAGAAGATGCAATTTCTTGTCTCAGCTGAGGTGTGGAGTAATATCCCACAGCTGGCACACTGCGACAGCTATCTGGAAATACAGTTTGAGCCTTGCAGAAAATTTTAATTCTCTACTATGCTAAAGGTCATGCTGATTAACTTGGATGGAAATTAGCTGTGTATAAATTTCTTACTCCTAATAAAGCAGGCAGGGAAACCAGTCTCCAATCCATCATTCTGCAATTAATAAAGCGATACTAACTGCAAAGAATCGGCTACCAGAATAAGGTATTGGAGCAGCCATGGTTGCTTTTCCCAGCAGTATTAGGTACTTTCAGTGAGCTTTTATATACAAACCTTTTTTGCTCACTTGTGGAAGACTGAGAGTTGATGGAGCTACAGATGCTCATGCCAGCAGAAGCGCCAGGCCAGGGCATGGCCCTGGCCATGCATCAAAAATCATCCCCATGCAGCATGGGGATGATTTTTAACTTGTATCATTTCAAGCACAATGACAAAAACTGCCATGGGAAAACAACATGACTAAATCTATGTTTCCTGTGGCTTACTAATGGAGTATTCACGCACAACATTAAGCTGATGAATATGAATTTGTTGGACACATCCTTTCTCCTTTTGTGCAGGTTTCAAATATTATGTTTGGTTTAATTACTATTAGTCTCAGTTGAATTGTCACTGCTTTCCGCATTTTCAGTGTGTAGAAATTTATATTTAAAATTTATCTTACCTGGAGGCAAACTTCTCATGTTGATTTAATTTTGTATGAATTGGGTGGTATTGTATTTGAGGGTCTGATCTATCATCATGCTTACTTAAGAAAAGAAGCAGCACTCTCTGATTACTGCTCTCCTAAAGATAAAGATAAGTATGGCTTTATCCTTGAATTTTTTTTCCCAGACTCCATAATCATGCTCCATTCCAATTGTAAGAATTTACTTCAGACTGAGGTAGAGATAAGAGCTCCTGACCATCTCTTACACTTACAGACTAGCTGCATGGTTCTTGCAGGGTGACTAGGATTGCTAGTTAGATGCTTCACCCACCACAGCTGCAGAGATCAGAGTGCTTTCCAGGCAATTTAGGGGGCCCACATGCTGAGCAAGAAGCTGGGGAAGACACAGCAAGCAAAAGGATGCACCTGAATTCCTCCTACTCTCTGTAAGTCAGAAACCACAGTCATGGCTCTACTTCAGACTGTACATTTTGGATCTTGAGTGCAGTAGATTTAAAAAGACTTGTGTGGAGTATTCAACTTGCACTGCGACCTACTCCCTTAAAATGTTCATTCGGGACTGCAGGCATTGTCTTTTCGCCCTCACAGAATTAAAACTTGCATCTCTTAAAGCATGTTGGCAAACCCCAAGACTAGAACCTACTATAAAACTGAAGGTATTCTCCCTTCACCCTGATGAGGAATAAAATCTAAGTGTGACCTACTGCAGAGAAGGGACTGCAAGATGAGCAGAACGGTGAAAAAAAAAGGAGCAGAAGGGAGTTTCACTCCATAATCCAATAGCAAAAGCATTAACTTTGAAAAGAAGAAAAGGGAAACCTCACTTCACTGCTCCCATTCAGTATTAAACTGCGCTTTCCCTTTCTTGTTCAATGAATCCCGCTTTCCCAGCCCCTTCTCTACTCTCCACATTTAAGAAGAGAAGTGAAGAATGCAATTTATGCCACCCCATGTTATTCAGCTGCTTTCAAAACATAAACATGTTTCTCAGAGGTTATCAGTTATCTTCTGGTGAAGGCACCTTAAAACAGATCTTTTTATTTCTCATCCCTGTCCTCAGGCTCCCTCTGAGGGAAAAGCTCAGCTGTCCATGTTGTCTCTCTCGCAGGGCATTTGGAGGGACAGCCTGAGTGATGGTGCGTGTGCCATCAGCCACAGGATGTCTCTCTCCAAAGATGCTGCTGCCACACTGGTGCCATATGCCTTTCTATTTCATGACACCTGCTTACACAGTGTGAGTCAGGAAAAAGATTACTTTCACAGCAGAATGGGAAATCATAGAGCATTCACGGGCAGGCAGTGGGTTCAGGGAATATGTAGTGAAAGCATTTAACAATTCATGTTGTCAGGATCTGTATAACATTCCTGATACATGCTGGTTTCAGTCCCCTGTGGAAGTGCCACAGCTGCATATCATTTTGAAAGTCAAAGAAATCAAATTCTGTAGCTAAAACTTAGTTACATGCAGGAAAACAAGCATGTACTTTTTCAGATTATTATTACTTAGCATATCCCATCCCTGTGTTGGATTTGAGTAGGGATTTTCTTAGTATTGCAAAGTAAATGAAAAAGTTGGCTTTTATGCCTTTGTAAGCAAAAATAACTATTATCTCTCAAGTGCAGAGTATTTATATCTGTTATGATACACAATGTTATGATCGCGTTGCTGGCCTTTGGAAAAGTCTGAGATAAGGTCTGTATTAATTTTGTTAACGCTGAAGAGAACAGAGTGGTACATTAGTTTAAACCAAAGAGGTTCTGAGTTAAAGTGCTGCACAGCACATGCAATGCTCTCAGTCATGGACTGATACTCCCTTTCTCTCACGCTTGTGAGACCGTAGTTGTGGACAGAAGAGCAGGACAGTCAGATTAAATCTTGATGACTAAATCTTCAACAGCTGCACCAGATTAACCAAATGTTAAATTAAATGTTAAGTGTTAACCTCACTATGTTGTGATTTGTTTTTTTGAAACAGTAAGGATTTGATCTTGTAATAATTGTTGCGATGAAAAGTAGTGTTACAGGTGTGTTACAGGGTGTGACAAAAGAGAAATGCTATGTAATGTTGAGTAGAGAATAATTAATAACCTACAGAAAGAAGGAAAAAATTGCTAGCATTTTCCAACCTTAAGAAAGTTTCACTAAATTCTGTTTGAAAAGGGAAATTGTGAGCAGCATTTTTCCAGCACTGCTCCTACCTCCTTGCCATCTTCTGCCCCTCAACAAATACTGTGTCCCACCATGCAGGGAGGCACAGGGACACAGGTGGGTGCAGCACTACTGTACAGCTCTGGCACAGACAGTCCTGCAGGAGCCATCTGGCTCTCGCTGAGTAAATGCCTTCGTGACTGTCAGCTGCTGTGTCCTACAGACGTTTATTTTATCTCACAAGAACTGAGAATGAACCGTAAGCATTTTAAGACCTTACATTGAATTTTCCTTTATACTTTCCTCCCTCCCAATGCATTTTCACAACCCCAACAAGTGTGTGTCTATAATAAGTCGCAGGCGCTCTGTTAGTGTGGATTTGTGGTGCTGGATTACTCCAAACTTTCAGAGGTCAAAAAATCCACCTCTAACACACAGGAAACCAAAGAGCATTGCTAACACTCAGCAGGGTATAGTGCCTTGTGTCTCCTGGGCACATTTCAGGCAGTGATTTCAGGCAGTGTTTACGGTGCACACAGGCCCGTCGTGCCCCCCCGCCCGGCCTGCACAGCAGCATCCCCAGGAGCCACACCAAACGCTCCTTGAACTCTGCCACGCCTGGGACTGTAAGCACGTCCCCGAGGAGCCCCGCTGTGCAGCCTGCTTGTTATTTTTGTGGTTGTGGTGGTTGTTTCTGTTGTTGTTTGTCTCCGTTTATCCCACACCCCTCTCCCAGGGCCCCGCGCGCTCCCGCAAGATGGCGCCGGGGGCGGGGCCGGGCCCGCGCGCGCGCCGCCGGCCGGAAGTGACGCGATGCGTGTCCGTGCGCGGCGGGCGGAGGTGCGGGCCGGGCGCGGTGTGCGGTCTGTGGGGTGCGGGGCGCGGGACCGGCCGGGTGCAGGACCGGCGGGTGTCAGCGCGGAGACCCTTCCCTCCCTCCCTCCCGCCCCGGGGGAGCCCCCGAACGCCGCCAGGCCGTGTGCGCCCACGGGCCGGGTGGTCGCGGCCTCCCGCGCCGTGCGGGTCTCAGCGGCGGGAGGAGGCCGCGGGCCGGGCGGCCTACCCTGCGGGCCCCGGGGCCGGCGGTGCCGCTGGGGGAGCTCTGGGTGCTGCCCCATGGCTGTGCTCCTGCCGCCAGGCACCGTAATAGACTGACGTAGGGGGGATGTGTCGCTTGGTTTAAGGAGCTATATCAACGTAGCTTTAAAGAACAAAATAACACTGCACCGTCTGCAGTGGAAGGTTTTTGATTGTCTTGTATGTGTTATAGGTGAAATGTTTTTCATATGCTGAATTCCAGCTTGGTTTGTCTCGTTGCTGGACGTTCAGAACTCCATAAAAAAGCAGGAAGTCAAGATGAAGAGCAGGGTGACACAAGTAAATGTGAGTGTTCTTAAACCTACCATGTAAGGTTTGATTATTCCCATGTCATTGGTTATTAGGTCGTTAGTTTAATACTATGTTAAATAAAACTTGCTGAATGCAAAGCAAGCAATATCTAATAGACAGCAGCTGCTTATAAGAGAAATACTACTGTGGAGTAAGTAAATTACAGCTATTTCTAGCACCTGTTACCTTAACAGTGGAAGTCCTGAATATAACTGACATATAATGGTTAAATGATCTTAAAATGAAAATATAGAGAGACAATAAGCAGCAGTTAATTTGGCAACTGCATGCCATACTATGAATGCTAAAGCTTTTCGTTTTAAGAGCTGTGTGGTTCATTTCTGGATGAATGGGAGTGATTTTGTAGGAGTGCAAGAAGGAAAAATTTAATTTTCTAAAATGATCACTTAGAAATGGTGTGTATATACAGGATGCTACATTTGGGACAGGTTAGCAGAGCAGTGCTGTGCTGATACACTGCCTGCAGTCTGGTGTTTCTCTGCCTGTGTTTCTAGAAACACAGCTGCATAAGCTTCCTTTTGGATCTAGCTTTTCTGACTGAAGTAGCCTTTAATAGGAATGCTTGAAGGAGAGTTTAATATCTTCCCCTATTTTTCCAGTTTGGTGGTTGTGGTAGTGCTCCTTCATCTACTAGAATAAGCAAGAGTTTTGGACTTTTGAACATTTTCAATCATTTTGATCACAATGGACAAGGAAGAAGGCTAACTTGTGGCAGAAAGCCTGGTCATGAAATGCTGAAGGGGGCAAGTTCTTCTGCAAAGAGCTGCTTTTGCAAGGAGACATGATAATGCAGACATTACATTATTTTATTTCTGTGAGCACTTGTCTTTTGGGGTCTACCTGGGCAAAGACAGATGATGTAGAACCCCTAAAAATGGATCATCCTAAAAAGACCCGCTGCTTTCTTCCCGTCTGCTAAATAGTATTTCAATGCAGTAACTGTTTCATTTTTTTCAAAAATTTTTCTTACCATTTTCATGGAAGCCTAAGATACAGACTTGCATTATATTATTGGGTGGCAGGAAAAACCCCAACTTAAGGACTTTTCTTAACTTGAATGAATTCAGTGATCTGCTCTATGGTATAATCCCATAAATGAGCATTGAAAGGGGAAGAAAACCTTGTAGAAAATATGTGAATTTCTTGTACTGGCTTTGCCATCAAAGGTAATGTTGCCCTAAATTGTCAGATGGGCATACGTTTATAGGCATTCCTGCTCCCAATAAATGATTCAGTGCATTTGATTTGTATAATTGTCTTGATGAAGGCATGATAATACTGGGTGTAATTTTAACACAGTGTTAGAAATATACCCTTGGAAAGGCAATATTCTAGGATATGTTATAGTGGCCTCAAAAATGCAATTATTTATTTGCATATATGCACACACCAGTTAAGTTTTTGGATAACAGTCCACCCTGGTCTGGGGTGACCTCCACCTTCTGGCTTATGGAGGTGGTGTCCTTGTATTCTAGTAACCAGCAGTTTTAACTGGCTCTTTGCTGGGCCAAAGACTAGTGTGCCAGTGTGTTGGTGGAGAGGGTGCCACTTCAGCAAACGAGGTGAGAACTGCTGTGGGAAGTTCAGTCAATCCAGTCCTTGTGTTGAGGGTCTGCATCAGGTGAGGTGTTACCTATTTTACAGTTAATCACTGTCTCGCACCATGAGATTGTGGTTCTGAAAAATCATAAATAATATTCTGTGGAAAGAGAGGACCCTTGCAATTAAAGTACTGAGATTTCAAAAGCTGCTTCTTAACTCTACCAAAGTAATTTTAAAACATCTTGATGGATGTCTTTCTGTGTATGTTTTACATGCTGTAATGCTCCAGTTTTTGGGTATGACTCCATGCTTCCCCATGTCATGGTGCAGCCAATAGAATTTTTGTGCACTATATAAGTGTATATCACTTAAACAATCCCACAAATCTGCCTAGTACAGCTTTGTCACTTAGATGTTTATATATGAAGCTGGGAATGACTAATGAAAAAATAAATAATGATTAGTAAAAAGGGAGAAGGTAGGGAGAAACTAGTCAATAAAGGGGGTTTTTAGGAAAGAGGAAAGACGCTTCAAACAGGAAGTGGTACGATTCTGTTAATGGTGTTGCATGTGATGCAACAAAGTAAAAGGACATTTGGAAGGAGGAAGCAGGAAAGTGGATCCTCTGCTATAGCCTCCAGCAGTGATTGACAGATGCCTTGAAAAGTTTAGGAACAGGGCAACTATAAAACTATTTGCCCACATACAATCCCACTCTCTGGCTATTTGCAGCTTCTTGAGACGGGTGAACTTTTTTGGTAACTCATGCCTATTTTTCTTCAGTATTTTTACAGTGTCTTGAACCCATGCAACCAACTGGCTTCTGCAGCATCCCGTAGTAGAGCGTTCAGCTGCTTAATTTGTTACTAGAAAACCAGCTCTCCTTGTCATAACTGACTGCCATGAGCTTTATTTGATGGCCCTCCTTGTAGAGGAGCAGGGAAGTGAAGACATGGTATGCTTTGTTCTGAAGATAACGTGCTCAGAATCATGTTGGGGCTTGATATTTTTTTTTTTTCCTTTGTTTTCCTAAAGCATGGTTCCAGCCACGAAAGGAAGGAAAACTACAGCTCCCGACAAGAAAGTTTGTCTCCAGAGGACAGGTAGAATAACTTCCAATTCTGTATATATACCTCACAAAGTTAGAGAAGTTAAAAAAATCATCAGATTATGTTTCTTTCTATGTATTACCATACCTGAGTGGTGAAGAGTGAGTGTAGGTTTAATAAAATACTTGCATGTCTGTAACAGTAATTAAATGGATTTGTTACTAAAATGAAATCCTAAAAAAATCCGTAGCATTTAGTTACATTATCATGGGACTTGAAAATGGAAATTAAATGCCAGCTTTTTGCTAGAACTCACATATTGCTGATACCACAATTGTCTTTTTAGGGCAAGAGTTCTGTGCTGCACAAGCAAACGTAGGTGAAAGAAATGAATACATGTGTTCCAAGGAACGCACAGTGCTGAATTTACCTTGGCTCTTTAATGTTACTATTGTTTAGCATTAAATTCTAGGAGGGGCTTCCTTTTACAGAGCTTTGATTATTTGGTAATTTTTTCCTGACAAGAAATTATTAGTCTTTTATTTGAACGATATGTATATTGAAGCTCAGGTTGCAGAAATGAAACAGTTCTGCATCGTAGAATTGCATCGTATTGCAAGCTGATATTAATATCATTGCTTTTCTCAGCCTCTTACTAAGAATTTTTGTGTCTTGGATTGCAAATAGGGATATGGAGTGTGATAGGTCTCCCTCTCCCAGAAAGAGAAGGCACTCTGATGACAGCAGATATGATCAGGATTATTCGAGAAGGGAATACTATGATGACAGAACTTCAGACGGAAGGTATCAAGCTCTTTCTTAATCAGTAATAAAATACTTCGTTCAGAGAATAAAATGTGAGAACTTTTCATGAACCCTTGGGTATTTGGTGAGTGTTTTCTTTTCTTTTTAGAAGGATGGAAAGGGGGAGAGATAGACACTATGAGAGATGGGAGGAAAGAGAATATGATCGAAGGAAGCAGAGAAGATATTCATCACCTGATCATAGGAGTCCAGAGAGGTCAGCAGTCCAGAGCTCACTTGCTCATGATGACAGTGCTTCAAAGAAGAAGAAAGAGGAAGTGGATCCAATCCTTACTCGCACAGGTGGTGCGTATATTCCTCCTGCCAAGCTCAGAATGATGCAAGAGCAAATCACCGATAAAAATAGGTGAGTTGAAAGTGACATCCTAGGTGTTTTTGCTGAAAACAAAACAGTTAAGGGTTTTAGAGAATGGTGGGGAAATGGATCCATTTAGAGGGCTGTGATCGTTGTTTTGATGGTGTATTTTTTTTATCAGAAGAGAGATAAGAGAATCAGATTAAAACTACCTGCTTCTGCTGCAAAGTGGAAATGGGTAAGTGTGTTACAGAATGTAGCTAGGGACTTTTGGAACATCTTAGAAAATTTCACATACTGGGTTATACTATACATGCAGCAAATTTTGGTATGTTGTGTTGGTTCAGTGGTTTTTGAGTAGTTAAATATGTAGGTGTGAACTGATCTTCACATTTATGCAGTAAATATTTTCCTACATATTTTAGGATTAAATGAAAATGTGAATGTGGACTATATATATAAATGTACTCAGTGCTATTTTAAATTTATGGATTAATAATTTATGATGCCTTTGTAATAGCTTGGCATATCAGAGGATGAGTTGGGAAGCCTTGAAGAAGTCAATCAATGGTCTTGTCAATAAAGTGAACGTTTCTAATATAGAAAACATCATTCACGAGCTGCTTCAGGAAAATATTGTTCGGGGAAGGTAAGTCTTAGTATTTCTTTTGTAAAAGTAATTCTTTTGCTTTTCTAGGAATACATGTACGGTTCACATGTACCTCACTATGTGTGCTCTGTGTAGTGTATGGGGGCTAGTCAGATTAACTTTAGGCTATATTGTCCTCTGCAGAATAGTCCCTTACTTGGGAAAGGGATAGAATGTTTGGTGGAATAAAACAGTGCAGCAGATGGTGCATGTTTCCTTTTCTTAAAGGTTTTCCCCATGCATTTTCTTTGAATAACTTGTAATTTATTTGTCACTGTCTGTTTACTTTTTTTAGTGCTGGATTTTCTTTCCTCTGGGAAAAATAATATTTGTAGTCAGTGTTTAGCAAGACAAGTTTCACTACAGTTACCTGTCTGTTGTTTATTGTTGTAACGTAGAGAAAAGACCATTATGCTATTTGAGCTCAGTATTAAATCATGGTGACTGCAAGTATTGTATGATGACTTTCCTTGTATTAATTTTGATATCATTAGAGGTTAAATCTGCAAATCTAAAGAAGCATGGGTTTCTTAGGTCAGCTACCATTTAAAAAAACAAGACCAAACTGCCAGCAACAAATATCCAAAAATAATTCTGGTACATTTCAAACAGTTGGCAGCACTTTCCTTGTCACAAATTAAGCACTGTTATTTGAGGAGGTATAGCCGAGGAATGCATTACTTTCATGTATGTTATACCTAACAGGAAAATCATAATCCTGCAGCTAGCATAAAAGTAACATGAGAATTAAATAAAATTCTGAATCTGATTTCTGTTAAAAGTAATAGTGAAGTCTAAGGGATTTCTAGGATTGGTTTTTACTTGCCTGCATTTCATGTCTCTGGAACTTAATTTTCATACAAGCAGTAGTATTTTAGTTTAGAAATGAGCTCATTTAGTGTTTTTAGAATACGCTTGTCTTTGGAAGTTTTGTGTGTGATTTATAAATGTCAGAATAATGTAAATGAGAAATAGCACCATTTCCCTTTTTCTTACAGTTAATTCTAACTTCCAAATTGGCCAAAGGTGCATATAAAAGTAGTGAAATGAAGTTTTACCTGGCTGTCAAGTCCTTTCCTGAGTTTTTAAGTAGGGGATAAATAAGAACCGAAACAGACCGGTTTCAGTTTGTTAGCAAGAAGTAACTAATAGTTTCAAAGTGGAAAGAATCTGCTTTTGTGCATTAGTATGAAATGCCTTCTATTCCATTTGTCAATCCCAAAGTAAGTCAGAAAAAGGTCCCTAGGTAGTTTGTATTTTGTACCATGTAGGAGGGGTTTTTTTGAGGATTTTGGCAGACCACAAAGAAAATAGTTGGATACCCATGTGTACTTTGAAGATTCACATTTGTAGGTCTCTGTTTTCCTCCTTCACCCATTTGTAATGGAGCAAAATTGAGAGGGGGGGAAATAAGTCTCAGATTCTTTTCAGACTTTAGTCTTGATAATAAATCTAAGAGAGATCATTAGAACAATAAAAGAACTATTATCTCATGAGCCATGTGTTTACATTAATTTTGGTTCCAAATAGTAGTCTTTTATAATCAGCCTGTGTTGGGGTTAAAAAGGGATAATTGCAGGATACAAGATGGCTATTTACAGGCTTAGCATTGTCCAATCTAGTTCTAAATGTTTAATGGAAGATAAGGTACCAGTATAAGAATTTCTCAGTTCAGACAGATTTGGGTAACACATTTTGCAGAACTCCATTTGTGGTATGGTAAACAATGATTTGAAAATGACCATCTGTTGTCTTCCAGCTACTCCAACTGCAAAATACTAATTTTTGTGATAAGTATTGAATAAAAATACTACGTGCCTTACTACCAGAAAAATCCCATAACTTATGTATTTTTACAGGGGATTGCTGTCTAGATCCATTTTGCAAGCTCAGAGTGCCTCTCCAATTTTCACTCATGTTTATGCAGCTCTTGTGGCAATTATCAATTCAAAGTTTCCAAATATTGGTGAATTGATTCTCAAGAGGTTGATACTTAATTTTCGCAAAGGATACCGCCGAAATGACAAGGTGTGTAAAACGTGAAACAGCAACAGTGCTGAAACTTGTGATTCTGCTGTGCTAACTTTGTATCAAGCGTGGTCAAATGACAGACTTCAAAGGAAGTTGGTGGAAACCTGGGTCGAGACCAGTCTTCAGTACGTTTAGTACTGTTAGAGTATCATCAGTGTTTGACAGCCTATTCTGGGTTGATATTGTGATAGTTTTCTGAGTTTTTTTGCTTTTTGAAAGTGTACGATCCTAATTGTGAACAACTACCAGTATTACAAAATTGTTTCATGACTTAATTTGATTGTGAGATGCGCAGATCTTTAGTATGTCTGAGTTACAATTTTTTTTCCATATGTTAAAAGTTCCCGTTTTATTTCTTTTGCAGCAACTCTGTCTAACATCTTCAAAATTTGTTGCACATTTGATGAATCAGAATGTGGTATGTTACTTTGTTTCTACTTAATCTGAACCATACATGGCTAATTTTTAGTTTTAAGACAGCACTAGCCTAAGTGACGATCCCTATTCTAAAGGTTCCTGAAAACCTGAGTGTGGTGCCTGCTTTAAGTTGTTAGGACCTCTTTAGAAAAGATGTTGTTCGTTCCTTGTGCAGTTATTATCACTTATGATTACACTTATGCTCCAGGGCTTCTCCAGATTTCATCTTACATTTGGGCTAGTATTCAGGCAAGTCTTGATGCAAAGCAAGGATCATCTGAGGCTGTCCCACAGATCTCAAAACAGTATTCTTGCAACGTGTGTAAGCAGAACTAGACTCAGTTACATCTAAATCAGATTTGAGTCCAGTTCTATGCCTCTGTTATGTGTTAGAAATCAGGATACTCCAGTTTAAATAATGGCAAGAAGCAGTGTTTCAGGAATGCACTGGGAATGCAGCATTTTGGTAAAGAGGAAACTAATCTGAGACGTGCCATTTGCTTATATGCCTGATGCTGGAAGAACTGATTTAATTACAGACGCAATGCACTTGAAACTAATTTCTGTAATGCAGGCTCTGGTTTATTTGCTTCTTTGAAATGCATTCTATTTTTTTCTTACTGGCAAAGTGTTCTTCATTGCTTGCTTGTTCACTTCAATAACATGGTGACATTTGCTACGAAGCTGGTGTCAATACAGTTGGTGTAAAAACTATTTGAAGTTTTGACTTCCTCTTAAGCAGCTTTGTCTCACTCCTGTTGCCTTGTGTGTGTGAGTAAATTAGGGTGCTGTAACATCCTAAAAGGTTGTACAGATCTGTCAAGTAAATCACTGTGATGATAGTGTAACATTGTGCATTCTAATTATTTGATGATACTCTTTTCATAGGCTCATGAGGTTTTATGTTTAGAAATGCTCACTTTGCTTCTTGAAAGGCCTACTGATGACAGTATTGAAGTAGCAATTGGATTTATTAAAGAGAGTGGGCTCAAATTAACAGAAGTTTCTCCTAGAGGTATTAATGGTGAGTATAGTTAGCCAAAAACATGTATTTTGGTCATTTTGGTCATTTAATAAATCATTCTCATATTTACATTTATTTCTTTTCCAAAGCAATCTTTGACCGTCTTCGACACATTCTGCATGAATCTAAAATTGATATGCGTGTTCAGTATATGATAGAAGTCATGTTTGCTGTACGGAAGGATGGCTTCAAGGATCATCCAATTATTCCAGAGGGCTTAGATCTAGTGGAAGAGGAGGATCAGTTTACTCATATGTTGCCATTAGAAGATGACTACAACCCAGAGGACGTTCTTAGTAAGTTAGAAATGGAATTCTGGGGCTGCATTCCCCAAGAAAATAAATTCAAGATTAAGTATTCATTGTTTTCTTCAATTAGTATTTTAAATAAAGATTCTCTTTTATTCTAAAGATGTTTTCAAGATGGACCCAAACTTTATGGAAAATGAGGAGAAATACAAAACTCTGAAGAAAGGTAGGAGTATTTGTGTGTATACACATTTTATATATGATATTTATGTACTTCCACACTTACCTATGGCATTTACTTATCCAACTGTTGTTGCCAGCCTTTATTATTTAACAGTGGGTGATATTCCTATCCTGGATAACTGATGTTCAGTTCACCACAGACCTTTCATTGTGTTCCTGCTAATCCGTATTGTTTCTCCAACTGTTTTCTCCTTTAATTATGACATAGCTGGGTTTTTTTGCCTCTGCCGCATTCTCCACCTGAGATATCCTTTCACTCTTTAAGTGTTGGATTGGGCGGGGTTGTAATGAACATATTGTCGTTTATAGTCCTTTAATATGAGATACTGCTCTTCCAGAAATCCTTGATGAAGGTGACAGTGAATCTGAAGGAGATCAAGAAGCTGGAAGTAGTGAGGAAGATGAAGACGAAGATGAAGAGGAAGATGAAGATGGTAAGTGTATAACTAGCAGCTTAGTAGCAGTTGATTGTAGATGAAACAGGAAAGAAATGCTTACCTAAAATGTTCAAATGTGAAGGGATGCTTTCATCTTAAATTATGCTCAGATGTGTTTGCTAGCAAATAGTATAAAAGTAATGGTCTAAAAGAAAATAGGCAGAAAAGGAAAAGCAACTTTGCTTGATTATTCTTGACCACATCAGTTTCCTCTGAGAAAAGCCTTGTAAACATAACACATGAAAAACAGCAAACACAAAAACAATTCCTTAAACTTTCTAGTACTCTACCACGTTTTAAAGTCACTTTCAAAATCAGAATGAGTTTTCTTTGAACTGTATCTTCATCCTCTATATTTCACTTTTTAGTTTAGTACAGCCCTCTTTCTTGATCTTTAGTGGAGACAATGTATGCAATTCCATGGAAAAAAGAAATTGATGGATAAGCATAACTGAAATGTTTATGCAGACTGCATGAGTAACTGAAAAGCTAGTCAAGTACTGGTCTTGTAGAATACCAGTAATGGATTTCCTTACTAGTTTTCTGGTGCATTTCACAGAAGAGCAGAGGTTCCACGTTGGTGAGAAGTATGATCATTCACATAACTTTTCATCAGTTATGCTTTTACCAAACTTCAAAAGACTGAAGGAATAGTGATTACCTTGCAAATGAAAGTGTTCACAGAATGCTTTGGTTTAGAATGGATTTTTCTACACTTACTCCAGGACAAAACAGAACTTTGCAGAATGCTGTTAACAGGGATCCTGCATGTAACAGAAACTGAGAATTACTTGTTAAAATCAGGGATGCCGCATAAAGAATTGTATTGCTAAATTATGCAGGAAACAGATTGCTAATAATGTAGACAAGAAACATTAAACTGAGAGGTTGCAGTGATTAAGTCACCTGAAAAGTCTTTAAAAGAAGAATTATCCTCTTAAAACTATATAAAAATATTTACCTCTCAGTTATGGATGAAGCAAATACTGATTTTTATTTTTTCCTTATCTGTAAAAGCAAAGATTAAAAAAATATAGTCCCAAATATTTCTAGAAAAATAGTGTGCTGCAGACTTGGTAAATAATGCACTGCTAAGAGATTGCTACATGTATCTTCCTTAATATTTTGCTCTTTACAAAGTGTGTTTTCCTTTTACAGGTCAGAAGGTTACTGTCCATGATAAAACAGAAATTAACCTGGTCTCCTTCCGTCGTACAATTTATCTGGCTATTCAGTCAAGGTAAATATAATTCGTACACTTACGAGTGTAGTTCTTTTGAAATGGGGGAACTGTAATTCTCTTTCTTTTAAAATTATTTTTTAATATGCAATTTAAAAAAAAAAAAAAACAAACAACAAAAACAAGAAGTAGGGAAGTGTTCATTATGGAGCCTGAGCCGACTGTGTAAAGCAGACTGTTTTGCCAAATGAGTACCCAAATTCTCATTCTAAGATAAATCTTATTTGTTTCAAAATGTTTTGAGTAGTGAACTGGGACTTTTATAACTCTTGCTGTAATCAGAATTTTCTGAGTGAACAAAAGTCAGTGATCTTCAGATGATACAACATTTTAAGAATTTATGAAAAAAATTCATGGCACACTTAAAAGTGCTGTAGATTTCCTCTGCTTCTGAAAGGAAGGATTTCTGCAGTGTGGTTCTCCTTAGGGCTGTTACCATCTGCATTGCTTGGAAAATAAGTGTGCAGATACCAGCCTTGTAGTGTACTCTATTTGTAGTTGTCTTGAGAATGAAATCCCCTAGCAGTACATGCCACAAATGATCAAAACATGGTGACATAGCTCCTGTCTCACTGGGATGAGAGGAGAGATTGATCTGCTGCGTGCCACTGAATTCCATCATTAAAAGTGGGCATGGCCAATAATGCTCTTCAGGTCTGAATCTGCATGAGGAGTGTGGTAACATAGTTGTGGTGTGGATCATTACAAGTATGAATTAATACCATACTGAGAGGTATGAAAGGCTCTCATCTTATGGTTCTCAAAGTTGCTGTTAAATAGTTTCTTGCCATGCTTAAGTTTGTTCATGCTATACTTGAGTGGAGGAGGTACTTGGTGGTAGCTAAAGGCTTCCAGAACAGGAGTGCAAGAAGGAGAGTGTGGTATGTGCTGCTTTTGGAGCTTATGTGCAATGCTTGCATTTCAGTGTGTTTCAGGACGTGCAAAATGAGCTCCCACCTTTCTGGGTTTTATATGGCTTTGTAAGATGATGCAATAATGACTTGAGTCATCTTGTTCTCAGGTGATTCGCAAATGTAATCAATTCAGATTAATTTTCAGATATAAGCTCATGAAATACAAAATGTTTATTAAAAATCGCCCCCCCCAACAATGAAAAAACAGCGAATTAGACAGCTGACGTAGTTTATTTCCAATTAGTGGAAGTTTCTGCACCAACAATCAATCTTCTAAGTCTGAAATGTTTTTAGTGTAACCTATATTGCACAGATAATGAGAAGTATTTTTTCTATTCAGCTTAGATTTTGAAGAATGTGCTCACAAACTGCTGAAGATGGACTTTCCTGAAAGTCAGACTGTAAGCCTTGCTTCTTACTCTTTTGTTATTAACACTATTAAGAAATAGTACTATGGTAGTACCTAAAATCCTTGGTTTTGTTCTGGGACCTAGTCTGTATAGCAACCAGATGAATAGAGTGATTCCTTACAGCTGTTGTTCCTCAAAATGAATTTCACAACCTTCAGAGCAAATAGACTGACACATATTTCATAAACAATTTGTCTTATGCATTTGCTCTTTTCTGTCAGGCAACTCAAATGTTTGCTTGTAGGCTGTTTGAAAAGGTCTGTTGTTTGGACTTGTCTCCTATGACAAGAGCATGGCTGTCATTCTCAGAGTTCTGTCTCTGAAAGAACTTGGGGTTGAAGATACTTGCAGGCAGCTGTAGACTTTATCAGTGTAGCATAGTGCTAAAAGAGTGTGTTGTTTTGTCGCTTTCACAGTCTTTGAACAAAGAGGGTATTGAATTAAAGCATTTTGGAGCATGACTGCATTGCTGTAATCTCAGAGATCATCAGATAAAGCTGTTTTGTTTTCTGACACTGTAAGATCAATACAATTGGTATGTTTTCAAGTAAAGGAAATTGTCCTTCATCCAGTACTTGTATTTGGTACTAGTAGAATATAAATACCCATCTAATTTTATAAACAGCTTTTCAGTCAGCTGTAAGCCATCATCATGGGAGTTGCTCTTGAGAGAGCTGTTCAGTTCCTTGTGCCTTGAATTATCACTGTTCTGTTTTATTTGAAACAATATATGTAGTAAGTAGCCTTATTAGTATAATACTAACCAGTGAGGGGAGATCTGTGCTATGGCTAGGTCTTCTTTGAGATCTGGTTCGCTCATCAGTTTTTCAATTCTTGTTCTGTTTTGTTATTAAGCAATTTACATGGAAGTAAACTAAGAATGGAGGGGGTGTATTTTTTTATCTCATTCTCTAATTCTGTGCATGAAATGCAATACTCATCATGCTCAAGATTATAATTCTCAATGAAGCACAACTCAAAGAATTCTAAAGAGAAAAAAAATTTCCAGCAAATCGATTCAGTTGTAAAGAATAGAGCTGACAATCTATAATATATGTACTGGATCATAGAACAGAGTTATAATGTATAACACTACTTGCTTGTTAGATAACTGCTCAGAGAACTACTTAACTCTTGGTATTTAATGTCATTGCAGTCTCCGTCAAGTCTTAACTTCTGTGGGCAAAATCTGCTCAGAAAAAATAAATTTCATAGGGGAAGGAGAAAACCCCCAGCTATGAGTATCAACCTACTATTCAGTACTAGTTGTAGGAATTACTGCAGTTCAAGGTCCAAAGCTTTTGTAAAATTGCATTCTCTTATCATATGAGGCCTCTTTGGTCTGATTTTTTCCCCCCCTAATAATTGTAATTACTTTTCACCTCATTTCATCAAAGATATGAGAGCTTATGACTTGCTCAAAGTATAGAACTAAGCTCCTTTATGGGGGCAAAAAGAATAAAAAAGATGCTTCCTGATCAATGTGAGAGCAGAAAGAATAAGCAGATACAGGCAATAAAATTATTCAAGGATTTATGGGGTTCAAGTTTGTCCATGTGGATAAAAAACCTGAATGCACCCAGGAGGAAATTTGAATTAAGTGCCAGTTTTTAAACTAGGTAAATAATTTATTTGTTCAAACTAGTATATTCGGATTGAAGCTCTTACTATTCCCACTGCCTTCATTAGCAAAACAAACCATTATTAAATTTGCAGATGACACCCAAGTTGGGCAGGAGTGTTGATCTACAGGAGGGCAGGGGGATCTGGACAGACTGGCTGGGTGGGCAAGGCCAACGGTGTGAGGTTCAGTCCAGCAAGGTGACCCGCATTTGGGTCACAACAACTCCGGGCAGCGCCACAGGCTGGGGGAAGAGTGGCTGGAAAGCTGCCCAGTGGAAAGGGATCTGGGGGTGCTGGTCAGCAGCAGGCTGGGTGTGAGCCAGTGTGTGCCCAGGTGGCCAAGGCCAGGGGCATCCTGGCCTGTGTCAGCCACAGTGTGGCCAGCAGGACCAGGGCAGTGATTGTCCCCCTGTACTCGACACTGGTGAGGCCACACCTGGAGTGCTGTGTGTGGCTGAGGGAGCTGGAGGTGTTTAGTCTGGGGAAGAGGAGGCTCAAAGGGGACCTTATTGCTCTTGACAAATAACCAAAAGGAGGTTGTAGCAAGGTGGGACAGGACCAGAGGAAATGGCCTCAAGTGGTACCAGGAAGGTTTGAATTAGATGCTAGGAACAATTGCTTCAGGTTGGTGAGTCATCAAAATAAGCTGCCCAGGCAAGTGGTACAATCACCGCCCCTGGAAGTGTTCACAAGAGTGTGTATGTGGCACTTGGGGATATGATCTAGTGATGAACATGGTGGTGGTGGGTTAATAGTTGGACTTGATGATCTTACGGGTATTTTCCAATCTTAGTGATTCTGTGATTCTCTACTGTTACTTCTTTAATCATAAAGCACTTTTTTGGTCTGATTTACTGAAAGCCTCAGCAACCTGTATTGCAAGATGTTATGTCTTTTATCTGTAATTTCTTTGCACCTTCTGACTCAAAGCTTTAAACAGTTTTGAGAAATTCCTGAAATGTTTGGTGAACTCGGGTGAATCTTCAAACTTTGTTTATGCTCATACTCTATTCCAGCTACTGTTACGAATGACAGTCATGATGAGAAGCAGGAACTAGAGAGTATGTCTGAAGTATTGCTTAAAAATTCTGTGAAACTTAAAATTCTCCCTGCAAAATTTTTGTTCAAATCAAGTCTACTTTTACAGAAACTTTGTTTTCCTTCTGGAAGGCTTTACTTTTCTTTTACAAAGAAATAACATTTCTCTGATTCTGTTATTAAAACTGTTTTCCACGGGTTTTGAGTAATAAATTATCAATTAAGTACAATCAAAAACCCGGTAAGAATATCTGAAACCTGAAGACAAACATGGGCAGCAGTTTTGAAACTAATGTAGTTTTAATGGCTATGTTGCTGGTCAATTGTTCTGGAAGTCTTTATGTGCAAGGGACTTTTGGTGTGACTTCCCAGGGCTGAGTTCAGAAATACCAGTGGTTGAATTATCAGATTATTGTGTCACATTAACTGCTGTGCAACACAAATGTTCGTGTGCTTAATACCAGTAATGGATCTGTTGCACAGCTCTGACTTGCAGAAAGAGGATTAAGGTTCAAATGGATAATCTATGGACTAGAACAACTGTTCTAAACAAGCCTTGCTATTGCGTCTTTGGACATATGCTCAGCCTTGGCAGACCACACTATTTCTCTTTTTTAAAAATGTACCATTATTATCTGTGTTAAAGCTGCATTAATCTCATGTGTTACTGAAGAAGAAAATTTAAATAAATTAAAACTGTAGTTAGAGTATGGTATTACCAGTTGTTCTGGCTTCTGAACTATGAGGAAAGCAAACAAGCAAGCCCAGCTGAAGTGTCAGAAATGGGCTTTTTACTTTATGCTTACTCTTTAACAGATTTTTGTTGCTTCTGGTCTTGGGAGGGAGTACATTTCGGTTTCTGATGATTTAGTTAAAAAAAACCCCAAGGAGTTGAGTTTCCTCACAGTAATAGTAAAGTACACAGGAGTGACAACTACTTAGATGAAAAATCGATCATTCTTTAAGAAACCATACCTTAGGAATACAGATTTTTTTTCCTTATTTATTTATTAAGATTTTATACCTGTAGAATGCTTAATGTTAGAAGGTTCTTAGCATCATTCAAGCTGAGAACAGAAAGGGAAGTCTCTTACCCTGTTGCCCAATCTGCCTCAAGGTTGGTGGGAACAACCAAAAACTCAAACCAACCATACATTGCTCTTTCTCATTGAAAATGTTCCTAAAATGGATTGAGTTTAGACTTTTCTTCCTTTTTTTGCTTGTGATAACTAAATTGGTATACAGGAGTGCTTGGAACTTTGCTCAAATAAGTTAGAGTCGCTTCTATATCTGCCCCTCTGTGTGGGTAACCAAAACAAGAGTAATGGGTCATGGAATATTTTTAATTTTTGTTACTTGAAATGAGAAATATTATTGTAGGCACAGCCTTCTTGAAAGAATTATGTGTGCATCTGACACACCTTCGTTTTTACAGGATGGTGTCACCTGCCTAAAGCAATCCTCGTTGGAGAGGTGGCAGTGTCAGTGTCTCCTTTTGTTATGTATGCATTGTCTTGGAAGATAACAGAAGTATTTATGTTAACTTGACATTCAGTGAAAATGTAGTTCAGGAAACTGGTGTAGGGTGGGATGGTCTAAAGCTGATAATGATGTTCTGATCAAGTTGATGATTTCTTAGATTCATTCTTTTCCTTTCTCACTGGAGGGCGTTGCAACGGGTAGGTTTGGCATCTGCACTATGATTAGTTCACAGACTTGGTACTACCTGTAAAAGGTCATGATCCTCAAGTAGATTTCCTGTCTTCTGAAGCAGGACTTTTTGTGGGCCTGAGATGTGGAATCAATGCAAATTTTCATAGTTTATCAATTAAAAAAAAGAATGTAGCATGTACATAGCATGTTGTGGTGTGTGGTGATGTCTGCAAAATCAAGATAATAGAATACATGCGGATTTAGGCTGTATTTGAGTGTTGCTGATAGCAGGCATGAGCTAGGATTCTGACTAGACTTTGATTTCCCAAGCAGCTATGTATGCATTTAACCTAAGGAGACGGAATTGCTCAGTTTACGCCAGTGGAATCACTTAAAATTAAGTTTTGCATGTATAGCCTTCATGTGAAAAGAAAGAGATACTATGGGGCTTGGATGTATTTTTTCACCAGACTGTTTTGCGTGTGTTGCAGACTTGTAGCATCATGATTAAGAATATATTTATCTTTATATCCAGTTAATGATTTCTGTGTAAACTGATTTATGCAGGGTTTTTGATTACCATAATCAGCTTTAAGCATAGTTGCTCTAAACATAAAGCACGTTTGTGTAAAAAATAGTAAATAAAGGGACAAAAGTTGAGGAAGACTGTTAGCTGACCACGGGGCAGACCTAGAGACAGTGTAGTAGCTGCCAGAAGCACTGCATATAGTTTGCCAAGAAGCTTTCTGCTGCTGAAACACCTTCCGTGGCTTTGCTAGCCTTGGCTCTATGTGGTAATTGGATAAACAAAGAAGAAAAACAGCAGAGATGCTGGAAAAAATAGGCCTGTGTGATTGTTATGCATATTAAAATAAGCAGCAGTAAGGAAGACTTTAAGGTACTCAGAGGAAGTAAAACACACTTAAGTGAAATAAAAGGGAAAAAAGGTAAAATGTAACATCTGTAAAAGCAGTGCAAATATATATAAAATGCAAGGCACTTATTTCGCATAATTCCAATTTCATGTTGATTTAAATGAACCGATGTCCTTTACTAGGTTTGCTCCCAGCAAATCATTCCTTTGGTTCCATGAAGGAACACCTAGAAACCAAGTGTTGGCATTGATAGTTTTATATTTTAAAAAGCTGCATTAGCTGACTGAGCAGGGATGTCTCATGGCGGCTTTGTTTTGTGAACGCAATGGATGGAGGTGTGGGACTGGCAAGGGAGAGGAGGGGCAGACTGCATCCTTGCCAGCTAGAGAGGGGAGAAGAGACCTCCTCGTGGAGTCAGCCTGTGGGGCAGCTCCAAAATTCCAGTCTAGCTGAATGCAGATCTTAAAGAAATTGCAAAAAATGAGGGAAGAAGGGTATGTGGAGAAGGGAGAGGAGCACTGTCTGTAAAAAGAACCCCATGATCAGGAGGGAGTGAGAAAGCTGTTACTTTAGCTCTTCTGTCTGCAGTGAACATAGCCTTTGTGTGAAGCTGAGAGAGTATAGATTGGGCAGGGTGTGCTTCTTTTTAAAATCGTAAAATTAGGGAAAAAAAATTAAGTCCAATTTTTCCGTCTGTTCCTGGTTTACCCTTTAGCATCTTTTAATGTCTGATGATACTTGCTGTGTTAGGTTGAGTCACGGTTCATCTAAACCATTGCTCTGTTTGGGTAAGAGCTAGTAGGAAGTGTTTAGCGACAGCTGTGAGAAGTGCAGTGCATTTAGAGGGAGCTTTATCTTCTGTCTTAGTGATTTGGGGAAGTGCTATTGTTAGCCATGATACCATAAGGAATTCATGATCTTTACAAAACATCCTTCGCCATCTGTATGAGATGTCAGGTATTTTTGAAGTGTTTGACTTCATGATTGGATAGCTGTATATACTTCTTATCTGAGCAGAGTAGTCACTTGTTGAACATTGAATGAAAACTGTCAAACAACACAATATATAAATTGCCTGTAAAACCGAGGAACAAATTCACTGTATTTTTCAAAATAAGTGATGGGCTAAATAACACAGGCTCTTCCTGCTATGAACATCATTGGGAGTACAGAAATGAGCTAACTAACCTTTGAAGCTGTAAATGAACATGAAATTCCCATCTGAACTTGTCGCATCTCTCAAAAAATAATTAAATAATTGTAAAGTTCATTAATTTTAAGTCTGGAAGATAGTTACTTTCCACATAACCTCAAATTGTTTAGGTAACACTGGCAAGAAAGTCTTTATGGGCAATCTCTTTTAATGCATGTGGTTATTCAAGATACCCGCCTAGAAATCTTTGTAATATTTAATTAAAATGTTAAAATATTTAATTACTGTAAACCACAGGGGATACCAATGCTGTAATTGCATTTAAGATGAGGACGAAAAGTAATTTGTTTTTCAAGTCTTCCTGATGTTATTAACAGTGGCATCAGCACTTTACCCTTTTTATTGTTTGAAAACTGATTAACTGCAGCAAGCCTGTAAAATGGGATAATATAAAAAGTTAATATGCATTTTAATACATCACACTAACAGAGTGTGACAGTGTTAAAAGGAATGCCTTTAAATACATCTGTAAGTTTATTTGGTACATTACTGCCTCACTATTTGGAGGGGTATTTTTTTTCTTGTTCAGCATGATTGGCTTTTTATTTGTTTTGAGTTTTTATGATTGGCAGAAATGTTTCTTCTGGATGTATTCTTGGAAGAATGGCACAAGTGGGAGAACATGAAATGTAGTATGTGCTATATATATCTATATATATATATACACACCTGGTATATGCTACAGTAAATTGGTGTAAGATACAAAGAGAGCAAAATGCTTGAAATAATCCTTGTTTTGTGGGAGTGTTACTATTAAGGAGAAATTAATAATGAAAGATACATGACTGACAGCCAGAAACCAATTTGGAAGTGTCATAAATTTGATTATGGTATGGAATTGGTCTTAATGAGAAAACAGTAATTAAAAAAAAGAGAATGGGGTAAACTGCAGTGCTGTTTAAGCTTTGTGTATTTCATGGCTCTTAATTTATATAACAATGTATTTTTTTGCTTGTCTCAATGTGCTCTAAACTAATTCGTAGCTCTGTTACAATCTCTAACTTACGTAGTAGGTCAGGGCAATAAGTTTGGTTTGAAACTAGTGTAGGCTTCCTTGCCTGGCTCACTGCTTTCAGCCAGGGAAAGGCTCTGGTCCTAGAGGTGAGCTACGGAGCAGAATCCATCTGTGTTTCCCTATGGTGCTTGGTTTGGGGGGGGGTGTGAAAGAAGAGGTGGGGGAAGCTACCGGAGGTTGATCTGATAATGATCTTGGGGGGATAGTATTGGGAGACAAGGAGAAAGGGAGCCAGCCAGCCTGTGTTCCAGGAAGACTGGCCTAACTGTTCTAGATAGTTGGTGTAAGGGAAAGAGGGCATCTTGTGGTGTTGACCATGGCGATGGGAAAAGGGAAGGCAGGCTGTCCATGATGGGGGATGCACAAAAGTTTGGAGTTTCCTCTGTTTCTTCCTAGGCAAGGAAAGATGCTTTTCTAAAGGATGATTCTGAATATGAGCCTAAAACAGCTGCTTTAGAAAAGTTCCTCTCACTCTCTTGGTTGTAGATTAAGTCTGGCCATGTTGGCCTACCAAGGCTGAGTTCAGTCTTTCTGAACATCCACCCTCAGGACAGGAGCAATTGCAGTGGAATGCAGCCTTCTGCTTTGCTTATGGTAAGCAGAGCTTGTCAGGAAAATTATGGCTCAATAGTTTAAGGTATTAGCACGTACCAACAACTACAAATATTTCTGATTTTGGACGTACTCTGCTAACCATGCATATGGTGTTTTCAGATGGCTTGTCTGTAAGCCATTTTGACATTTGGAAGTTCTAAAGAATGTTCATTTTCTCTAAATGCCAGGATTGGTGCTATTTAAAACAAATAAAAAAAACCAAAACAAACAAAAAAAAACCAAGGAACACACAAACAGAAAAGCAAAACCACCAAAAAAACCCTTAAAACCTTAGTTTTTCTATATATATCCTTTTTTTACTGTGGTAAGGTGAGTTTGTAAATGAGTTCTGATTTTTTTTATTAGATGACAGTGTGTTAACACATAGACCTTAGTTTAAGCAGAAGAGGAAATTTGAAGGGCAAAAGTTCATATTCACATCCCAGAGGAATTCACAGAACTGTTGGTGTTGCCAGTGAAGTTTTATGTAAATTCTCATTTCAAAGCTCCTATCCATGTAAGGCTTTCTTCAATTATTTGGTACTTAGTGGTGGGTTTCTTTCTGCTACAGTGAATTTACCTAGAGAATTTTTTTTTCCATAACCCAGAAAGAACTCTGCAATATGATACTTGACTGCTGTGCTCAGCAAAGAACATATGAAAAATTCTTTGGGTTGCTGGCTGGGGTGAGTTCTATTTTCAGATTTTACACTTCATGATAGAAAATTTCATTGGTTTACTCTACTTTTTTGTGTCAAACTTAAATTGTAATGGACAAATAAAAGTAGTAGTCTTTATCATTCTGAAAACGCTTGTGTTCGTTGATTGTATTAGTGGATTGAATTAAAATTTTGATTTTAATAAACACAGTGAATGCAGAATGAGAGTACTCATTTTCCCTTTATAACATTGATTATTTTGCCTCATTTCTCTTTATGGCAGAACAATAAATCAGTGGCAAAGGAATGGTGCTAAAAAGAAAAAAGTATTATGAGTTACCAGAAAACACCCTTTTTACAGTGCTGTGTTAATTTTGGAGACTCTTGTCATTTACTACTTTTTTCAAAGCTGCTTAGTAGTTTTTATTTAGAGCACAAAATCGAATACTCACTGTCCTGGGTTTGTGTTTTGTTTGTTTGCTTTTCAAGAAACAGCTAACTCTCTGTTTTTGTGTAACTAACTGCTGATTTAGTTGCAGTGATTTTCTTAAGTTCTCCTTATCGACAATATTGACAGATCTAAAGAGTTAAGGTGAAATATTTGTCTTCTCAAGGGAGCAAGTTATGCTGAAAAGGGAGTGTTTTTTCTCTTCTGTGTTTGCCATCCAGTAGTTGAGGAAATCCTTCTGCTGACAGGTGGTTACAAAGGACTAACTGTATGAATCTGCATGTTCAGATGAATATAAATGTTAATTTCCATATTCTTTGGAATGTTTATATCCAGAATGTCTTAACCTCTGTGTTTCCTGCTGCTTCTCTAAATTGAAATAGTTGTTCAATGATGTCATGAAAAAAAAAAGGGTTACATCCAATATTTTCACTGGATATATAGAAGTAAAACAAGTTGCTGTAGTTCAAAATTGATAATTGCTACTTTGCAATGCCAGACAAGTTTCTTGTTCTGACAGCTGCTGAAAGCAATAAAATATATCTATTTAAATGTGTTTTCTCTTCCTCCAAGGGTTCTTTAAAAAGGAAATCTTTCAGTAAATATTCTCACTATTAGGTCACTTACTTGTAGCTTATTTGCATATTTAGTATTTTGTTTAATCTGGTTGTTTAAATGGTACAATTTTGTCTCAGCGTTTCTGCATGTTAAAAAAAGAATACATGGAATCCTTTGAAGCTATTTTCAAAGAACAATATGACACCATTCATCGTTTGGAGACAAACAAACTGAGAAATGTTGCCAAGATGTTTGCTCATCTACTGTACACCGATTCAATTCCCTGGAGTGTAAGTTAAAAACAAAAAGCTATTGTCTTAGATTTCTTTTCAATAGTTAATCTCCAGTACTCCACCATAATATATAATGTATTAGTTCTAGTATTTATTCTACAATTTGGAATGGCTTGTACTTGTAGCAAACTGGATTACGTTAAGTCTCTTCTCAGACACTGTTGAACAATTCTGGTTGGTTCCATCTCTTTTTGCCTCTTGTACATCATTTTCAGGGGTGGATCTAAGCTGTTATTTTACAAAGCTCAGCCGGAATTGGTTGATTAAAATGTACATCCTCTAGAAAAGAATTTTGAACTTTTAATCTCTTTGTTAAACTTGATTTTAGTTCCATTAAACTAAAAGTTGCATAGAATTATAGAACATTTAAAAATACTGCCATTTTATGATTTAAATACAAAATAAATAAAAGCAATCTTGCATTCTGAGATATAATACTGTAACATTAAAAATGAAGAAATAAATATCACGGTAACTTCTCTTTTCAAATTGTTTTATTCTTGTTTCATAGCCTAGTCTAATTGTCAGTATTAAGTCCCAAATCTCTAACTTTTTGGAAGTTCACACATCTGATTTTCTCTTATGGAGCTTTCCTAAACACAATAAATCCTTCAAGAATTGCTTGCATAAATGTGATCAGAGACTGCTCCCAGGTGGTAGAAAAGAACTTCTGAGGAAGACAGTCTTGACTAGAAATTATAGAATTTATGTTCTTTTATAGAAAAGAAATAAAAACCAGTCTTTATTAGTTATTTCATAAGGACAAAAGTTTCTAAGATAAATAAAAGAATATATGTTTAAACTTAAGGATTTATATTTTTCTGAATGTTTTCAGGTCCTTGAATGTATAATACTGAGTGAAGAAACTACCACATCCTCCAGTAGAATTTTTGTCAAAATATTTTTTCAGGAACTGAGTGAATATATGGGGCTTCCTAACTTAAATGCAAGATTAAAAGATGAGTAAGTTGAAATTTTATTTTCAAAACTAAATTTAATGAGCTTCTTTATCTGAAAAAGTATAGGTAAGAACTCTGTGTTAAAGTTCAGTTAAGTTCTATAGCTGCAGTAGTTCAGCATTAAGTTCATTTAGTCATTGCAGAGTCACACGAAGCTGAGTGCATTACCATCGTTTTGGGTTCAGATATGTGTATGACCATTTGCAGGATACATCTTTGCCCTCTCGCCCTCCACCCCAATGATACTCAGCTTTGTGTAAGAATTTTCCAAGTGTGAGTCTATTTTTATAGTCAGCTATATATATAGCTGCATATTAAATATTGCTTTGACTTCTTTTTCTGACAAAATTTAGAAAAAACCCACACAATTATTAGTAACAGCTTTTCTAGGACTGGTTACTTATCCTTAAGTGTAATGTAAATAGCACCTTCTTTTAAATCTGTATGGCATTTAGTGCATTGCATTCTGGCAGTGTTACTTTCAGTTGTTTGAACTGTTTCCTATAAGTTGGCACTTCTTCTGTGTATGATGAATTTGGTAGATGCTTTAGCTCATGTAAACTTAAATTTGAAACTTGAGGCCCTGTGTGGGGAGGTTTCAGCATAGGTACCCAGATCTTTCAGCTTCTTGGTCGACATGTATTATTCTTTGCTGTCACAGGCTACTGCAGTTTCACAAGTCACTTCAGGGCATCACATGATCTGCCACTGCATGCAATTCTTCTGTGTGTGAAGAAATTTGTTTTCATCAAAGAGCAAGTTTTTCAATAGCATTTGATAAGATATATCATAGATACAGTCAATGAAAGAATTGAAAAATGCATGAAGAAAATTTTGCTCTCCTCTGGAGATCCGTAGAGTTTCTTTTTTCAGTTTCTTCATGTCAGTGAGAGTGCTAAGCTGGCTTGGTGTTTAAATCAGATGTTTGTTTCCATCAGGACACTGCAGCCTTTCTTTGAGGGATTATTGCCTCGGGACAACCCAAGAAACACTCGCTTTGCCATCAATTTCTTCACTTCTATTGGCCTTGGAGGACTAACGTGAGGAACAATTTTCTGATTAGATATTCAGTTTCTTTGTCCTCCCTCCCCCACAAACAAAAAAGAAATTGAGAAGCAATTTTTTTTTTTTTATTTTGCTAATTAGGGATGAATTACGGGAACATCTTAAAAATGCACCGAAGTTGATTATGACACAGAAGCAAAATGTCGAGTCATCAGATTCCTCTTCATCTTCAGAGACGGACTCTTCCTCAGATTCTGATTCTGACAGCAGCAGTAGTAGCTCAGAGTCATCCAGCAGCAGTGACTCCTCATCTAGCAGTGACAGCACCAGTGACTCAGGTACTTAAACACTAGCCTTATAACTTTTTACTTCTTTTTTATTTACTTCTATACATCTGTTTATTTCTGTTTCCATATATACTTGTTTGGAGGACAATCTGGCTATAGACAGTATTAATTTCTCTACTTTAAAAACTAACAGATTCTTTTTTAACTTAGTTTTAAAATATTAAATATTGCTTGTGGAAACTTTTTTTTTACTTTAGAAAAACAGAGTTCCATTTTTAGAGACTTAAGTGTCTGAGAAACATTGTTTTGTGGATCACTTTTTAGACAATTCATACCTGTTGCACACTACTAAGACTTCAGTTTAGTGGAGGATGGAGGGATTAGAGTCATTCCCTATTAATATCTCTGTGGGATGTTTACCGGTGAACTGCAGAGACTAACATCCACAACTCTGTTTTGCTTGGCTTAATTGAGTGAGCTTGATACTTAATAATACTTGTGTCCTTCCCTGTAAATATGTGCTTCTGTGTGAGTCAGAAATTACTTTATTCAGTTCTAGCAATGTGTTTAAATATTATTCTCCATCTAAGTCTCCATTTCTAATTCCTCCTCTTCAGGAAGAGTTTGTGTGGTATACAGTGGATGCTCTTGTCTGTAGAGAAATCTCCAAGGGAGAATTAGCTTTTGCTGACAACTTCGTATTTTTATGCATTAAAATTAGTGTTTAGCATCTTATACCATCCTACTGATGTAGAACCTTTTGTTTGACATGAATTGTCATAAACATTACTTAGTCTTTAAAGTACATGCTAGTATGAGCTAGTGTGTGCAGTCTCCCCCAGTATATATAGCATGAGCAGATGATAACACAGCATGACCTCCTGCAGTACAGAGGTTTGCTGATTCAAACTTAATTTGATTTATTACGTGCCTTTGAAATGAAAATGCTGATTAATAAAATAAAAGCAGTGTGAACTGCGTATGCTTTGGAAATGCACTTGAGTTCTCCATCACAGTCATAGTGCACAGGAGTGTGAGCTGTGTGCCATGGCACTAACCACATTAGTGACGACAGCACGAGGGGAGGGCACTGTCACACAGGGTCAGGGAGGCGCTGATTGAGCACAGAGCCAGATGGCTCCTGCATGGGCAGCTGCAGCTCTGCTGAGCTGCTTGATGGGAACCAGAGGGGCAAGTCCTTAGTGACAGACCGACTGAGTCTGCAGTCGTGGGGATGAACACTTGATTTTTTGAAGTTTAGGACCTTCGCTTTGACTACTTGCCTTTTCTCTGTTCAGGAACACATTCATTAAAATTTGTATCTTGATACCTTTGCAGCCTACTTTCGCTTTTCTTGTTCTGGTTCTTGTGTACTTTAATATAGTGGTAAAAACACTAATTGGAGATAATACTTTTTAACGGTAAACTTAGTTGAGGCCCATTACTGATATATAACTCCAAGTCCTCCTGTGTTTGTGGCTTTTTAAATCTATAGAATTACTTGGAAGAGTTAAAAGCCATTTTCCAGAGGAATGTGCCTGCAGTATTCAGTGTTATAACAGTGGAGTATATAAGAAAAATAGAAAGCCTTCTGATTAGAAATTGAGCACAGAGCTAAATTAGAGATTACTGGTTTACTGCCAGAAAATGTTTGAGATTTCCATCAGCTAGCTCAGCTCACCACTGCTCTGGGGAGGTAGTTCTAACCAAAACAGGTCCAGCAGAGGATGAAATTTATCTGTTATCAAAGCAGCTGGTTCTTTTCTATTTACTTTCTCTTGTTTTTTCTGTATTCTACTGGATGTAAAATAGTGTGGAAAACACTGTTTAAAAAACTTAATGGATTAAAATGTATCTGAATCGATCAATTATTGTATTTTATCAGAATGTTAGGAAGCCTTAGTTCAAACAGGAAACTAGACAACTGCTGTAGAATTTGGATGTTATATGTACTAGTAAGTCACTTTATGGCTGTGATATTTTCAAAAGGTAATGAGAAACAGCTGATGTGATACTATAGTTCATACAATAAGGTGAATTAATGGTTACTCTAAATGGCTGTTAGTGACAAATACTGTGGAGTGCAATCTGGAGGTCCCTTATAAACAGTAAACAGCAAGGGTAAGGCCACTTCCACTGAGGTGAGCACTGCTGTGTACTTAGAAATACAGAAGTTAATTTTAATCTTGTTGACAAAACTGTCACTATTTCTTCTGAAAAAATGAACCCGAAGGCCATTTTTATATTGCTGCTGTACCAATATCTCAAGCCATTTCATCATTCCTCTATTTCCTCATAGGATAGTGTTGGAGATTTTTTCCCCATCTGCTGTTTTTAATCTCCATTGTCTGATAAGCTTTTTCAGGAAAAGTAAATGATTTTGAGACTGGATAGTCTGGGAAAGGTCATCTTCCTAAAAAAAGATTGTGAGAATGCTTTGATGTATGACTTTACAGCCTGTGCCTGGTCCTTTTGTATCAAGTCAGCAAGGGGATGAACTGAGAGCAGGTAAAGGTTTTCAAAGGACAGGCATCAATTGGAGATAGCTAAAGGATAAAAATCAAAGTTCATTATTTTGGAACTTTTGTCCTGATACATGCACACAAAAATTTTCTGACAAAACAATAGCTTTTTACAATTTTTTCTGTATTTTAATAAGCATATTAAATTAAACTGCAACCTTAATCCCATAACATGTTATAATTTCAGATGTTTCTAAAGCCAAAAGAAGGAGAATGCAGAAGAAAAATAGAGAATCTGATAAAGCTTCCAGGAAAAAACAAGAAAGAAAAAAGAAATCAGTTGAAAAGAAAATGGGAAGGAGGCAGCAAGAGGACAGAAGTGATACTGAGAACAAATCAGAAAGAAATCACCGACATTTAAGAGAATCACACAGAGATGATATGTCAAAATATCACAGAGATGAGTCCAATGGCAGAGACAGTTACCGTAGTGGGAAGGATAGGAACCATGAAAGAAGTAAGGATCTAGAAAATAAACACAGTAATTCAAAAGTTAAGAAAGCGGACAGAAGAGCTTCTTTGTCTGATGATGAAAATTACAGACAGTGGAGCAAAGATAATGGACATCACAGTAGAAAAAGAGAAAGATCGAAATCCAGAGAGAGAGACCATGACCATTCAAGACCGAGAGATGTGGACCAAGAGGAGTGGTACAGAAATGGTCCAGAGAAACACCGTGAGAAGTACAGCCGCTACTGCGACCAGTACTGGGAGTCCAGACGGAACGAGGACACAGAGTCCAGGAAGAACGGGGACCGGGACTCCAGAAGGATGGAGGACCGGGACTCCAGGAGGGGCGAGGAGAGGGACTCCAGGAGGGGCGAGGAGAGGGACTCCAGGAGGGGCGAGGAGAGGGACTCCAGGAGGAACGAGGAGAGGGACTCCAGGAGGAACGAGGAGAGGGACTCCAGGATGGACAAGGACAGGGAATTCAGGAGGGACGAGGATAGAGAGTCCAGGAGGAACGAGGATAGAGAGTCCAGGAGGAACGAGGAGAGGGACTCCAGAAGGAACGAGGAGAGGGACTCCAGGATGGACGAGGAGAGGGACTCCAGGATGGACGAGGAGAGGGACTCCAGGATGGACGAGGACAGGGAATTCAGGAGGGACGAGGACAGAGACTCCAGAAGGAACGAGGAGAGGGACTCCAGAAGGAACGAGGAGAGGGACTCCAGAAGGAACGAGGAGAGGGACTCCAGAAGGAACGAGGAGAGGGACTC
>JAWWMP010000171.1:23969682-23998968 GCA_035047865.1 Dendrocincla tyrannina | reverse complement strand
CAGAAGGAACGAGGACAGGGAATCCAGAAGGAACGAGGACAGGGAATCCAGAAGGAACGAGGACAGGGAATCCAGAAGGAACGAGGACAGGGAATCCAGAAAGAATGATGACAGACGAAGGGAGAATTCCCCACACAGGCGAAAATGAAGCCCAACCACAGTTTGAAAGAAATGTGCATTTCTGAGCTGTTAAAACTGTATTTTAAAGTCTATTACTGAACTTTCTTTAAAAAAAGGTTTTGTACAAAGTGATAGTTTGCATTTGTAAATTTTACCAGACTTTTTCAAATTTTCTGTACCACTTTTTTATAACTGTATCATTAAGTCTTTCTGTTAAGGTCTTCCTTGGGAAAGACAAAGCCCTTTATTTTGTGAATAAAAACAATAAGATATCAGTGAAATGGGTGTTTTGTCACTTAGTTTCTAGTATTTGTAATTGTAAGTTTACAGTCTAAAGAACCATTGGTTTTTCACTTTGCTTGTTAATTCAAAGCCAGATGCTGTGGCTGGGGTGATAAATGACAAATTTCAAATTACAGTTTGAATGTTACGTGAGAAAACTTTATAAAAATATTCAGACATTCTATATCTGTATATTCTTCCAACTATGCAAACATGAAAGCAGGTTGGTCAAAATTTTCAGGAAATAATTCAGTTGATTTTTGAATTCAAGAGAAAAATTAAAACCCTGGTGTTGCTGTTTTAAATGTCACATGTGAAAGTGTGTCAACTTGTTCTGTTACTTTTCACAATGTTTTTTTAGTATTGTGACATCCTGCGCTAGTTACACTTGGGATCTTAAAAGGGGAAAGGGTTGGTTTGATTTTTGTTTTTTCAACTGTGAATTTGATTTAAAAGTCATAGACTTCCACTCTAGCACTACCAAGGAATTGTTTAAGGAACATTTTCCCCCGTATATAAAAAATAAGCAAAATAAGAGGTGTTTCAAGTCTTTTTAGAAATTTTGAACTAGAGGGCTTGAAGGGCTCAAGTTTACTGAAAGCAAAGTTAAAAAGAAAAAAAAAAACCACAACCCTCAGTTGCTGCAGCAATTAATACTATAAAATTGTTCTCTCTAGAGTCATGTGGACCAACTACCTCCACCTTGATTGCATGAGGAATTGATCAAAATCATCTGGTTAAGACTAATTCTCAACAGTAAATAGCTAAGGAAAATGTGGCAAGTCTACTGGGATGAAATAGGAAATGGTGTGGGCGGGGTGAGTAGGAGAGAGTGGTGATGGTTGTAGATTATGCAGTTGTTGATGCCATATAACTACACTTCTTTTTAAATTTGTGAAATGAACACAATGGGGGGACATATGAGAACTTACACTATGTAATTCATATTTCATCTTGTATAAAGCATAAGAAACATATTTGAGCTGTTTTATAACAGAAAATAGAACCATTCCTAAGGAAATAGATCACTTTTGCATAAATCTTGTCACATTTTTCTAAGAAAAATGTCTCATTTTAAATTTTTTTTCTGTATTTAACAGAATTTATTTATGCAACCTTTCCTGTAATAAAAGGTTTTCAGGCAAAATCATTTGCATTGAAAATACATATTGCAAAAATAAAAAAAAAAAGGTTTCTATCTTGTTAAGCCACACAGCTAAAAATACTTCAGTAACATCATGTGATATATGTTTAAACTGTTGGTTTTTTGCCCAACCCACATCTCATTTTCAAAATGGTTTGGGCATTTTGGCAGTGTATGTTAAATCCATGCAAACTGAATTTGAAAGAATGTTTTCTAAAAAGACTTCTAATGATTGTTGTACTTCTTTGATAGTTGTCTATGCATATTATTGAAAATAATCAGTATTTCATAATGTTTCAATTGTACCAGTTTATTTAATCTATCTAGAGTAATGCTTCTCTTACTGTGTTATGGGTTTAATAGCATATATTTTATTAACCCATAACCTTTGAGAGGTTCTGGTCAACTTAAAAAGTTTGTTAATGACATCTTTAATAAATGGAAATATGTTAAAACAGTATATGTGAAAACAAAACATTTATTAAAAAATAAAGCACTTGATCTCAGACATTCTATTCAGGAAGTGCCAGCTTAAATATCTCCAGTTCTTTGTGTTATTCCACCCTAGCTGCTAAAAATATTGTGCTCTGTGGGGAAAACAGGGAGAGAGTGAGATTCGGACTTGAGCTCGTGTCTTTGCTGCATATATAATTTCTTTGTGGTCGGTTGGTTTTTCATTTTTAGAAATATTAATAGATATTTAACAGATCAAGCTATTTAAAGTAGCTGTTGTTTTTACCACCTATGCTCTGAGCAGGTCAGTGTTGTATTTTTTTACAAGAGAAAGAAGTCAAAATAGACTGTAGTATTGAAAATGAGGGTATTACCGGAGTAGCACAGTGCCACAAGAGTGCTGGGGTGGTCAGCTCTTAGTCGCTGTGGAGCCGAGTACCACACAGAGATCCTGGGCTGGCTTTCCTCAGCAGGAACAGCTCATGGTAGTCGATGCCCAGCAAAGGGCTAACTCATGCATCCAGTCTGTAATTATTCCTGAAGCTCCAGGCTGTGATTTGAATAGCAGTTTTGACTGAAGGACTGGACAAAGTGGACGTTCTCATCACTATTTTGTTCAGTTGTTAATCCCTGATAGTTCAAAGCAGATTGAAACAGCCTGGCCATGGCTTGCTGCAGGGGGAAGGCTCACAGAGGCAGCTTCCAGGCTTGGCTGGGTCTGAGCTGCTGTGAACCCAAGAGAGGTTTGGGAATGAGCTTGCCATGACCTGTTCTGATCTCAGATGCTTAGACTTTACCTTTCAAAAGTGGTTGTAATATCCAGGTCCATAGATAGAGCAAGAGAGGCTTCATCCCTTTTGCTGGGACTCCCTGGCCGAGTTCCTGAATTTCCTGGCGGTGGTGGCGTTAGGTGTTAAGAGAGATGAGCTGCTGACGCACCCAGCAAATTCGCCATCCGTGTAGGAATAAATCTTGACAGAAGTGTTTGTGGTATTTGTAAGAACTGTAATTCTGTTCTGTAACTATATTTTATTTGGACCAAGGTCTAAGAAGCTTGGTTATTCATATACTCAAGGCTAAAGCATGTTTTTATGAGAGAGGAAAAAAAGACTACCGGTATTCAGGCCACCTTGTTACATAAATCATCAAAATACAACGTCATGGTATGAAAGCAGTTTGATACACTTTGGGACAAAACTTATCAGCTCTGTTTAATATACTTGAAAATTGGATTTAACAGATCATGCTTTCTAAAGTAGTTTTGAGTTGCTGTTCAAGCAATATTGCAGTCTTCAAATTGTAAATAGATACTTTACCTCAATTCTACATAGCAATGGGAACCCAACTACAAAAATGTTTTTGTGTTACATTAAATGAATTTTCAATCAGATCATGTACATATTGAAGATCAAATTTGGTTTTGAATATTGCTAGTAGTACTAACTAGATGCCAATGGTATGTTATTTTAACCTAGGAGCATGGTGTTCTTTTGTTTACTTCATGTGCCCGTAACATAACTTCTGAATGTGAAACTTCAGAAACTTCTTAAACTACTCTGAATTATCTTTCACTGCTGAGGAAAGCATAAGTCTTAATTTTCTCAGAGAATCTAAAAAAAGCAGGAGTCCTTTAATATGTGAGCAGAGAATTGACTCTGGTTACTCTAATAACATAGAGCAGGGAGACCTGTCCTTCAGTTTATTTTCAGTTAGATTTAGTATATTTTTAAAAGTTGTTTTGAATTTCTCAAAATCATTTATGAAATGGTGTTGTCAAAATGCAGGATAAAGAGGTATTCTAATTAAAACTACATAGAACATGAATTGGTAGGTTAAAAATGGCATGAGCAAAATATTACTTTATATACTGGAAAAACGAGTTCAGAGATGTTCTGCTTTTTTATGTTTCCCAGGTCTGTAATTTGACTGAGGGATTTTCTTTTCTTGTCTACTCATGAGTGTCATCAAACATTTTCTTCTAACTTAAGAAAACAGGAGGGGGTGCAACTTAAAACCTTAGTGGTGTTGGGGATAATGTTTTGTTAGCCCATAAAACAGTCAAGTCCATTAAGAAAATTAGCTGTCACATTTTGACTTTGTTCAAGCTATGTCCATTTTGACTTACCTTATTGCATTATTTTGTGAAATAAACTGGGCATCAAAATCTTTCTTGCGGAAATAAAAAAGATGCCACATTTCTAAAAAGAAGATAGTGAGGGGAAAAGAGGAAGAGTGTGGAAGAGGATGCCAAGCTCCAAGAAACAAGTTTGTCTGCAGTGTCAGGGTGCCTGACAGGTAAGGAGGTGAGGTGAAAGCTGTTCCCACAGGGCGCTGCTGGCACGGGCGTGTGGGTGCGCTGCTAATTGGTTTTAGCTTGGTGACTGCTATTGCTCCTTAATTATTTAACCAAAATGTACATTCTCCCTTTAAAATTGGAGGTCCCTTGGTGCTTTTTCAGTTCTTTACCTAGTGCTTTTGGAGGTACTTTATGCCTCAGTCACAGCTGTGAAATCTCTTGTGAAATTTCAGATTCTGGACTTGTTTAATAAAAAGCTGTGTAAGAGTTCTTTTGTTAATAGCTTACCTAAAATTTGGTATAACTTGAAGATTCCTTGTATTTTCAAGTCTCCATGGGTAAGTTCATTTCCTCCTAAAAAGACGAAATTTTCAGCATCCTTTTTTTTACCCTGCAGTAATACTTTAGATAATTGGAGAAATACTCATTGATTTAAAAGGGAGAGGCGTAACATGTTTCACGTAGTCTCTTAAAGATGCTGCTCCTATATTTCCTGTATTTATTTTGCTCAGTACTCATCTGATTAGGCTTTTCATCATTTTTTCCTGTTCTAGTTACAGGTTTTTTCATTTTTTCCCTGGCCCTTCTGAACTTCATTCTTTATCACATGCAGTATTAACCACTTAGAAAAGTATAATGCCAAAAATACATCAAAAATTTACTAGATATCACTTGCATAATGCATCAAAAAATATTAAAGGATAACTTGGCTGAAGGAACAGTGTGTGTGCACACCTACAATAAAGAACAGGCATGCAGCATGCTGCTTGCCTTCTTACCTTGGAATAATGAGTTACAGGACAATTGCAAATTTAATGAGGTTAATCAGTCTGACATTTGTTGACATTACTTTCTGATTGCCTTTGCTAGGAAGAAGCATTGGTGGAGTTTTACAGGTTTCTGAATTTACATAAAGGTCTCGTGTGTGTCAGTGTGCCCTCAGAATAGCCACGTGGTACCAGGAACAACAGAAAAGGTAATGAGGGGTCAGCATACAGCAGAGTTGGATCCCATAGGCCTCGGTGTGCCTGTAGGGAATAACAACAGTTGGTGTCTTACTACCTAATCAGCCTAAGTCTTGACCATAAAGGCTCATGCAGATGCTCATGGAGAGAGGTGTGCACTGCTCGGCCCATTTATCCATCACTTATACCTGGGCAAGGCTGCTAGGAAAGAGATGCTGCTTACTGTCCCATCCCTTTGACTCATCATGTCACAAGTTCAGAGCTAGGTGTGTTATGCTGATGTCCATTTTGGTGATCATTGCTCTACTAACATTTCAAGCAAAGTAAACACTAGGTCTGATGAGCTGTTCCTGCACTCTGAGGGTTCACAATGGCTGGCTTGAACCCTGCGTGTCTAACCTGCCATGGCTGCTTTGTGGGTCATAAGCAACCTTATGAAAACCTGCAGCATACAATGAACTGAAAGAGCCTCTCTTGGCTATAAAGAGAATCCAGAGGGAATAGCTCCATTACACCAAGGTTAGCTTTTTCAAATACTTTCCTGCTCCTCCATCTTCCTGACCTTCAGTTACACATGAATGTCTTTATATGAAACTGTGAAGTGTCCCAGTTTTTCATTTGGTAAACTAGAGACACAACGAGAAGTGCCCAAACAGCTTGAAAGTTCCCCTGGAAAAATAATGTAGGCTGGTGGTGTTGAAGGAAGAAAGACTCCACTGACAGTTCAGTGGCTGACAGCAGCCTTTTATTTTGCTCTTTCAGTCTTAGTGAGAATGCCCTCCTCCCTTTCTTACCATCACCCCTTACTGCTGGGAGCGTTAAACACACTTCTTCAAGGGAATGCATGCCAACAGAACTCTCGAATTGTCCTCCCCTTCCCATCTCCCATGTGCCCCTTCTAAAGGAAAAGATGGTCACTTCTTTCTGTTCCCTTTTCAAAATGGCATCTCATGCCCCAGTTTTGGTGTGTGTATGTATACCTTGAGAAGCAGGCTTAAGTAACTGAGAGGTTTCATGTGGCCTTTTCTGGGTCTCCTCTGTTAACCTGTATTAACAGACTTCAGTGTCAGGGGACATTTATGGTGGACAGAACGTTGGGTTAATTTGGGGATTGAAATAGCCAATTGAAAAGTTGATATATTAGATCATGTTATGCTGGTGGTGCAAGCAGCCTTTGTGGCCTCCCATGAGGAAGGAATACTTAAGTGATGACTACCTGGGACGGAATGTGCTCTTTTAATGAATATGCTTCCTTTGTTCAGGCCTTGAGGTCGGATGTTGTTTCCGTGGGCTCTGGTTCTTTGATTGGATTCACAAGGTCCCCTTCTTCTGCTCTACACTTCATTATGACTCACCAGAGATGGAACGCAAAAGTGCTTAAGAAAAAATTGAAGCCAAGCAACTTACTTGATCAGTGATTGAAATGAGAAACTGAAAATACTCATTTGGGGAAAAAAAGGTCCCTTTGCAGCTCTGTTCCTTCCTGTCCTCTCTTCTCTGCACAGAAAAAAACCTTGTTATACCTCTTTGTCGAAGAGAGACAGTGCATCAGGCTGTTTTGATCACTGTACCTGTTTGAACTGGGAATTCTTTGAGATGTCATCCACAAGTGCTTTACAGCCCATCATTTGTGCAGATTATGTGCATTTTGTGATTATGGCTGTGAGGAGAAACTGTGAGGACGATCTTGCTACGTCCATGGCAGGGAAGGACATGCTTCTTGCAGAGGGAGCCTCAGGATAAGTTCATCCCCATGCAGGCAGTTGGTTTGTTTGTTTCATTTTGCAAAGTAATTCTTTCCTCCCATTTCATTTTTAGCTCTCCATTTACAGAGGTGCAGATGTGCTATAGAAGTGTATTTCAGTTTTCCACATACGTATAAGCACACGCTTATACTTGCATACAGTCTTACATTTTCGTTCTCCTGTTACGCAAGAATCTAAGATTAGTTGTATTTGTGAATTAATAGAATTCATTGGAATAAATTTCAGCTATTTATACCCTGCAATGAGCTTTATCAACATGTTATCTGAATAGCTTCCAAACATTATTTTTAGCTCTATACACTGTTAACAGTACAAAATATACAAAGTCTTGATGATGTGAGATCTGGCTGGGAGAAAAAACTGGTAAAATAACCAAGGTTCATGCGCTAATATGTGGTGTAGTATAATGCCACCAAAATGCCTGTTTATTGATGGTACCTTATGACACGCACTTCAAAAGGTGGAATTACAGTTGCCAGCGTTGCTAGTGTATATTTTGGTGTCACATTCTGAGGTTTTATACGCATGCAATTCTCCTTTCCTTTCCAGGAGTAATTGAAGCTGAAGCTTCACTAGAACTGTATGCATGTCAGAGATGAGGCTCTGCCTTGGGATACCAGGAAGATGGGTGGAACATCCTGTGGTCAGCGGGCCTGTGATTACCAGTGTGGTAAGGAGCAATGGCTGGATTTAGTGCACAGGATTTCTACCCAAGACTCAAGGTCTACCTCATTTTGGTTGCATGTATAATCAAAAACTTTGTTTGTTTCACTATATTTATAGGAAGGCTTTATTTCCTTAATTGCAGTTTCACTTCAGTTTATAAAGAAAATACAGCATGAAACCCCATTGTTTTCATGATCTGTATATCATGCATTAGCTGAGGGAGAGTGAGCTTCAGGGTTAGTTGCATGGCAGTTGTCATCAGTGTGGGCAACTCTTGTTTTGAATGACACCTTTGATACGCACTTTAACCCTGGTGTTGGCTATAACTTTCTCATATTCCTTGTTGCTAATAAGTCCAGTCTCTCCTTTTTCGGTGAAGAAAATTGTCCTGGGTTACACAGAAATTCTGCTATTCACCTTTTCTTTTCTCTTTTCTCCAAATATGCCTTTTTGGCCTTTTTGTGTTTTGCCTTCTGTAAAGAGATCAAATTGCTGCTGATGAATGGCACAAATATTTGACCACCTGCAGCGACCACCCAGGTGCCATGAGGGACTGGAGTGTTGGTGCTGATGGCTCAGCCAGCAGTGTGTTTTGCTGACAATGTGTAGAGTGGCCAACCAGGACAGGGGCTGAAGGCTGCATATCCTACACCTCAGGCTACAAGCTGGGTGTTAAATAGGATAAGGAAAGAGGCAAACCCTGTGATGTGATGTAGTGTTTCTTTTTCCTTACACAGATGACTTCCTGAAACATTCACAGAAAGCTTGAAGGTATGAATTTCTCGTTGATGAGCCATAGAGGGCCATGATGGACTCAACTGCACTGACAGAAGGACAGCTGCAACACAGGTGTCAAAGACTCCCAGAGTATCTCCTGACTCACAATATCACATCATCCAGTGTGAAACTCCCCACCCCAGGGGAGGTACCGGAGGTGTTCCCACCCGAACAGAGTCTATAACTCTGAGTTTCAGGAATTCCCTCACCACCCCAGGCTTCTGCCACCACCTTGATGGATCCAGACTATGACCACCACTTTGACCAATAAACAGAAAAAAATTTAAAGGGGGAGGGAGAAATCTCATATCTCCAGGAAGGCCCTTTTATTTTCTTATAAAGTTTTCTGCTCCCCCTGATTGTTCTGAATTACAAGTGAAATATTGAATTCCTTATTAGTCAGCGTTTCAGAAGAGGATGCCACAAATCTTGCAGACTACTGTTGTGGAATTGTCTACAACATTAAAAGAAAAAAGGCTGAAATATGTTTTAAATGTGTTGTTTTCCGTTTCATTGAATATCTCCCCTGTTACGAAATAGAATAAGAAGTGCTCATTTTCTCTTCCATGTAATATTCATTATTGCCCGTGTCCAGGGCTAAGTGCTTTTCTATTCATCTCTTCTGTAAACACTTCTTCAGAGTTTTGCTCTGAAGAAAAGCTTTCACAACCTATAATCAGATTTATTGCCTCTCCTTTTTCTCTTGCACTATCCTCTGTGATTCTTCGCCATCCTCTGGGGCCATCAAACACAGCATCCCAGTTGAAGGGACCAAACCACTAATTTTCAAAATAGCATTTTATTTTCTATTTTGTTTTGGTGTTTTGGATTTGTTGGTTTATGTTTTGATTTTTTTTTTTTTTGGAGGGGGGAGGTTGGTTTGTTTTTTTTGGTTTTGTTTCCCTTATGCTTTGGAACAGTCTGTTTGTTTGCTTCGTGACAGCCAATGAATGGTAATCAGGCAGACTAAGCTGTCCAGAGTGAGGCACTGGTCCTTCTTCCACAACTTGTACACCAAACTTGCATGAATAATTCACAAGGTTTCATCCAAAGCCCACTACCATGCTCTTGTCGACTAAGACTTTCAGCTGTCACTGTGTAGTGCTTTCAACTTTGGGTCTTTAGTTTCCTGTCACTTTTGTTTCAAGTAAGCTGACTGATAGCTTGCTGTACTATATGATGTCAGAACATGGGTTTGGGCCTGTTTCACTGATAACCATCGCCATACACTGGATCAGCTATGTCTTTGTAAGCTTTCTATTCTAGCACCATGTCTGAAATCACTGATCTCTTACCTCACAACTGACCGGTTTCTTTAACAGCCTCTTGTGCAGAATTTATTAAAGACTTTTTGAGAGTTCAGAAGGACCAGATTATTCCGGGTAGGTTCCCTCCTATATCTTTTACTTGTTCCTGTAATTCTAATTGCCTTTAACTTAATACTTTTTACTGAGTATCTATCACGTAACTAAAAATTAGGTCAATAATTTCCCTAAAGACCTTTGATATACAACTGACTACTTGAATTCAAGGATTAAATTGTTGAAGAAAAGATGAAAATCTTTCCAAGGGGATAATTCAAGGACTTTAGTTCAAATTCATTTAAAAAATTGTTTAAAGGGAAAGGTATTTAAATGAGTAACTTAAAGAGTCTGGGTGTGCAAAATCTTCTCCCTTGTTGGGATTCCAGGTGGTTGAGCAGCTTCATTTGAAACTACTTCAAGAACAGCTTGAGTTTAATTTGTTTCATGCCAAGGACCAGGGAAAAAGCAGTGAAATAAAATATTTTACTTAGTGAAAACTATCTTAATCATTGAACTACTTAGTTCAGTCACAAGTAGAAATGACAGAGCTGCTGTGTCCCTGACTTGCTACAGCAGGTGACAGAAACAGGAGGAAGTGTGAAGACAACATTACTCCCTCTGGATTTATTAATCCACTGTCAGGCCCATGCTACCACAGATGCAGCAGCCTGGCACACAGCACAGGGAGAATGTCACAGACAAAGAGGCTTGAGAGCAAGGCTAAGGACAGCACTGCCATGTCTCCTTTGCCTGTTCTGCACCTTCCTCCTCCAGGAGCCAGATGAAACTGGTGGCAGGATGAGGGGCCTGGCTGGGAGCTGAGGGAAACAGACTGCTGGGAGGGAGAGCACTGTGAAAGCCCCTCAGGTTGCTGACACAGGGCACAGGAAAAAACTTTCCTTATTGTTGACCTTGCTGCATACAACGTGCTCTCTTTGGGTTACGCACAGGATTTTCAAGCACCCAGTATGTGCCAGAGGAGCTTAGAGCTCGACAGCCAGGGTTGATTGGATCTTCCCAATCTGTTCTGCAGATCTTCTTGCTTTCTTCTCTGTACAGAACTGTAAGCAGTGAGTGACAAAGCTGCAGAGAGTTCTTGAGAAAATGATTTTTTTTTCTTGCCCATTTAGTGTTCCTCTTTCTACTGTGAAGAAAGAATGAATGCAAGTTCCTAGGGGGAGTCCATCTTCCATATACAGTTGCTTGAAGATTTTAGACTCCAAAGAAAATGGGTGGATGCTGTATGGTTTTGTGGGATGATGGCTGGCAGTGGAGACAGTCATGTCATATATCATTTCCTTTGCTGAGACACAGCAACCTGTCTCTGCCATGCAGTTGCCAGACTGTCACATATTTTCAAAAGAGGTGATTTCCTGTGCCTACGGGGAAAAAATAGGAAAATTTGTCCCTAATGAGCTAAAAAATGTAGAATATAGGAACTTTGTGTAGGTGTAGATCTGAGCAGTGCATCACTAAGTCTTCCTCTCAGTCTGATCCCAGAATTAATTAATTTGTTTCTATGGTTCTTTCAATAGGGTTTTCTTGTTATAAAAAAGTTTGAGTACCAAGTGTCTTGATTATTTTCTATTTGCCCATGCTGTCCACATGTTAAAAAAAAAAAATCCTACTGTTTTGATATACCTGCAGAGTTTAGTGTAAGGAAGGTTGTTTTGTTTCTGCTAAATGCTGCTGCAGCCACGACTGTTGATGTCCTGGTCAACTCAGACATTCATTTCACCTTTATAATGAAGTGAGAGGGAAGAGGGAAAGACTGAATGCACATGAATCATTTGGTGAAAGATTCTGTAGGTTAATAGCTCACTTACCTTAAGTCATTCAATTTCCATCCAATTCATTTCTCATCATAATTACATAGTGGGCCAGCTTTGATAAAACCTCCCTAATACATAAACTGCATTTGTTTCATAGATGAACGTGCATCTGCACACTGAAGCATTCTATTAGCTGTGTGGAGTGCCGAATATTCATTAGTGTTCTCCTTGGAGCTTCTGTCAAATGGGCATGGTAGGAGCTCAGGGGATTTCCTTCCCCTTTCTGACACAGGCACTAAATCAGGTACCAAAATCTGCACATCATCCGAGACCTATGCTAGCCCTTGAAAAGCCCCTAGAAAAGCCCTTTGAAAAGCCTCTGCCTTATTGTTATCCCTGGGACTGCTGTTGTATTTCCTTACAGCCTGGTATTCACAACACCCAGGAGAGAAAGCTTAGTACAGCCAACAGAGGCTTCATGAAGTAAAACTCTCCTGCTGTATTTTTCACTAGTTCTGAGGAAGTCCAGAGCCTGGCACATGATATAAAGCAGTGCCTTGGGCCTGCCTGCTCTGCAGGGATACTGGCTCAGCCCTGTGTCTGGCCCAATGATGGGAAGGGTCTCACAGAGACCACCTTCCCTCTGCTCTGAGGAAGCTCTTGCTCTTTGAGGGGCTTGATACGGTAAGAAACCCACCAGTACAGGACTAAGTGCAGCTTTTTTTTGCAGCTGTAGCCTAAGCAATTATCTTCTGAGATCTGAGAGCTTCCCGTTCTGCTTTTGCTTTTGACAGTGCTGGAGCTACGCTTTTTCTGTACATGTTAAGCCTCCTCTGAGAGACAAGGCAGATCTCATGGTAATGCACATTTTACATTGCACAAGAGGTCTGATTTGCTTCTCTGCGGTTACACCAGATGCAATTTAGTTTGGTGGATACTATTTTAGTGACTGTTCTTTTTCTGGGACTGTATAATCATATGGAGGCAGCTTTTGGTCTGTTTAGTATGTAATTAAGCTGCATCTATTGCTGTCTGTTTTTGACAGAATGAGCGAGTAAATGAATGAATGAAAATGTGCTGAGAGAAAAAAACCAACTATTTTTCAGTTGTGTTATAAACCCTGAGAAAATCAGGTGTAGAATTGAAGTACTGATGTAATTTCTATTAATCTCCTACCGTAATCTTATACAGACTCCATCCATACAATCTAAGGAAAGAATAAATATTTCAAAATTGTTGTGGGCATTAGTGGCAAATACGGTAATTCTAGGGCTGTAATTTTGTAAGGCTGCAGGGTTGTATGTTTAATAAGCAGTATTTAATTATGCATTGTGCCGGGCCTTTAAAATATATAATGTAATTACAAAGCTGCATATTAAAATTAATGATTAAATTTGTAAGACATCTTAAGGTTCCCAAAGTTACTTTACTGCATTATCTGCCAACTAAAATTCAATAATCACAATATTACTCTTTAACAAACAGAATAACTCAGTCTCAACACTGTGCTTGAAATCCCTCTGTAATTTAAAAATGGTATATCCACGTAAAATATCCATCCCTCCTACTAGTTAAGCAGAAGTAACTTTCTGCAACTCGAATATATGCCCATGGAAGTAGGAAATCAGAATAATCTAAATCTTGTTCTTGTTCACCTTTGTTTCTATGCTGTTCCTGTGGCACAAGGCTGCTCTTGGAGGTGTCCAATTACTATGCCCTGTAGACTGATTCATATGACTCATCCACTGTGTCGAGAGGCATCCACCCTATTGATGCAATTTCTCACATTTCTGCTGAAATTAAACAAGCACAGCTGCAGTTTGTCCTTTAAATATTCTTAGAACTGGTCTCCATTCAGATTTTTTTATGGATGCAGCTATTTAAGTTGGTTTGCATTCTGTCCTGCATTTTTCCGAAAGAGCTATCTTTTGACTGAAAAAGAAAAGGAAGGGAAAAAAAAGAAGTTTTAGTATGGAAAAAGAAAAGTTTCCACAGGAGAGAGAAGTCTTGATATGCTGTCTGTTTGCTGGTGGGGGCAAAAACCAAACCAACCAACCAGTACTTACAAATTTTCAGAACAGGTAGTATGACCCACAGTGCCCAATAACACAGGTAATACCAGTACAAACTTTTAGTGAGGATCTTTGTACCAGGATAGCTGATGTGTATTCACAAATCCTGGTGTAGAAATGCTCTTGTACTTCTTTCCTATACTGGAATATGCTGCAAAACCAGCATTCAGCATCTAATGGCTGTGTCTGCTTTCATATGTAGAGTTTTATGGCATGCTATATCAGCTTAGTGAAGTAGCCAAGTAGTGTCCCTTGTGTTGCCAAATTTGCATTCGTAGTCCTGTTTAAGAGAGACCTGCAGTTGGAACCAAGTCCTATTCTTGTTGCAACTAGAGTAACTCCCCTTGGGGATTAATTAGAAGGACTATTTATTCTATAATTCTGCATGAGACATTGAGATTTCACACTGAATAGTATTAATTCAAGTACTTGCAATCAAGGACACAATGTATTTTCATAGTGCTTTCTTTATTCTCATTTTTCAGAGAAGGTCCTGAGGCTGTTGTAAAGAAAAGTCTGTCTCCCACCACCACCCTTGTTATTTTACTCCACACTGACTTTTACAAGCTAAGTTCTGGCTATGTAAAGAATAAAAGATTATGCTTATCCTTGGTACCTTTTCAATCCACAGCCCAGGATAGAAGATGACTAGTTTCCCATGTAATCTAAACCACTACCACTTATATTGGATTTTGTATTTCATAGTTTTCCATCAGGTGAAAAGTCACAAAATTATGTTGAATATGTTTGGCTTCTTATCTGTCTTTGAAGTGGCAAATCTCTTGGAGAAGAGACCATCCTTAGCTGAAGAATGATCTTTTCAAATCAAATTTTCTTGGAATCATAGTTTGTTGCACAATTTTTCTATTAACAGAATTTTTTTCAGTCTATAAGCATACATGATACATCATCTTTTTTATTCAGTGACACCAAATAAGAAATTCATTAGTTCAAATGCCTTATACTACCCTTCTCACAGTTCCTCCTCTCCTGTGTTGGGCAGGTAGTATTATTTTTAAAAACAGATGGGAACTCAGGAGGTGACTCTGATCTTTCACCTGTACTTTAGAAGAGATACTGCATAGTTCTTATCTGGAAACCTCTAGTGATTTTTAATGGACTCTGGTTTAGGAACACTGAGGGAAGAAAATATCCTAATTGGTTTTGTTTTTCAGCTGAAGAACAGCTTGTTTCTATGTTAAATGAAGTAGTGAAAACAAATAGCATGCCATCTGGCTATCCTACCTGGGTACTTTACCAGGAGGTTTTCAGATGTTCTCTCTGCCAGTTTTCAACTTCTTAAGTTCTATTTTACTAACGTGCTTTCTTTATCCAATTATTCTTTCCTATCTAGGAATTATTCCTTGAACTGAACTAGAATTTTAAAAATCTTACACTCTTTTCAAAGATTTTCCCTGTTTGTTGCTTGAATTATTTATCTTCTAAATTACAAAATTTCTGGTGTTTCCAGCATTCACAGTAAATCAGTTACACAGAGAAATAGTCCTCTATGCTATCTGTGAAGCTGATATTCTCAGGGGACAGGATAACATTGAACAGTTTTAATATGTACCAGTGAGCTCTCATTCTTAGAACAGATTGTGACTGAAAGGAAGGGTTTAGCAGCTTTTCAAGTGCTTGGAAAGATGTCATATGTTTTTCTTTAGATCACTTTTTTTCTGCTTCAGTTTCTCGAAGCAGGAACATCCTGCAAAAAATAAACACATTTAGCATAGCTGGGAAAGTAATGAAGCACAGACACCAGTAATTTCATAAAACCAAAGCATTTATTGCTGACTGCAACTTTTAATATTGTTTTTACTTAGTATGAAACAAACATGTTCACAAATATTTTTGAAAATAACGGTGAGTATATAAATGATAGCAAATTTGTGAAGAAGCATCCATATATATATCAATTTATTTATTTTGAAGATGCACATACAACTCTAATCACAACTTAGTGATGTGGGTTTTTTGAGCATGACGTAGACAGATAATAATGAGAATTCCTTGTGCCAAACAGCCTACAATCTAAATCCATGTAATTTTCCTCAACATGCAATCAGGAAATGGAGACACTGTCATGGAAATTAACTGACCTGTCACACAGTACAAATAGCATAGTTATGTAAGATTGAATAGTTGGCAGATAGCTCATAAAGTATATTCATTAAAAAACTTATCAAATAATTTGGAATAATGCAGATAATGTGCTGGCATCCTCCCCATCTGATACTGAGCATTCTAGCTATAGCTAGCAGAGACAACTTAAAAAAAGGGATAACTCTGAACCATTAATAAGACAAATGGGACACTTAAACACACTGTAAAGCACCCATGAAACTGGAAATATGTGGAGAAAAATAAAGAGCAGTAAATAGTTAATAGGAATGGCAAGAAGCATCTCAAGAAACAGGAACTCCATCAAATATAGATGCAAGGTAAAAAAAGAACAAAAACAAATCATTGCCCTACTTAAAAAATAAAGATAGATTGGTTAGCAAGTAGCAGGGTGGCTAAGTAGTTGCTTTGTCTGTTTCTACAGGGGAGGCAGATGGAGATCTGCTAAATCTGGGATTGTTTCCCCAGAGGCAGTAACAGGGAAGCTAGAAAATGTACAGGCATATAAGATATATGGTTATAAAATGTCAAATTCCCTTAGAGGAACCAAAACTCAAGACACACATACAGCTGTGAATTTTAAATTGAGTAAGGAAATCAATGAAGTTCCAAAAATCTTAAAAAAAACCTTGATCAAGAAACAATTCTAAACTCCTTTATTGTAAAAAACAAAACAAAACAAAAAACCCCAAAAATCACAACCAGCAGGTGACAGACAAGGAACAGCATGCCAGTGGAAAAAACTCTTACAAAGTCTTTTGAAGCAATGTTGTGAGAAAATACCAAAATCTCAGCTTGATTAGGGACAGAGACATGGATTCAGGCATGGAAGATCATACTTCAGTCATCAGAGGGACTTTCTTCCACACATTTTTTCCATGCGTGAAAGTGATTGGTTAGTTTTTAAGCTGTGTTTTATTAAAATTGTGTTTATCAGGCCTTTATACTGAAGACCACAGAAATGAGAGGATATTTTCAGGAGAACAAAACAAAATACCTTTCAAGTTTCTTCTCATCTACATTGTGACAAGGCTATTACTGTCTTAGAATGGGCAGAATGCAAAGCAAAAACAGAGGGCTGCCTATATTAAAATCAAGCAAATATGAGTTTAAAGAATCTGGGCCAACTACCCTGGGAAAGAAGGTGTGTTGAGGTAATCACTTAGAATCATCTCCCATTATAAGAAGTATTGATACTCAATGGAGGGGAAATATTGACATCACTCTACCTCCAGCTTCTGTGTCTGCCTCTGGTCTTCCAATTTCTGAAATGTATTTTACTGAAACACTTGTCAACAAGGTGAACATTTAATAGGTTTCTACCAGACAAGCCAGTTGAAAGGAGTGCTGGAAACACTTGTGTTTATTTTCACAGAGGGACACTTGTGTAACATGCCTTGAAAGTATTTATTCTTGTTATTCCTCGCATTATTGGCTAATGGGAACACCAAAAAGACAAATCAACATTTGGAGCATTAGGACACTAATTTCTTATTTTGTATAGACCACAAACAAACGAACGAACAAACAATCAAAAAGCCTATAGTCATATCTCAAATGTCCTGTGGTGCTTAGAGGCAGCTTATTTCCAAAAGGGATGATGATAAAACATTATTGAGCCTTAATTCTCAAAAAAGTACATCAATCAAATAAAGGAAGACTTCCACAAAATAAGGGGTAGGCCTTTCATATGTATAAAGGAATAGTTCAGTGCAGAGAACCCAGCAGTTTCCTTGTTTTCTAGGGATGGAGAAAGAGCTAGAATTTGTGCACTATGTTTCTTACAGGATGAATCATGTCTGTGAGGGTTGCTTGAGGCAAGGGGTGATCTCTCCTCATAGTGTGATACAAAATGTCACGCAGCTGTCATATTACCATTCCCTTTGGCAAAAAAAAAGAGTCTTTCTTGGCTCTTGGGACATCCCAAACTGATCTTGGGTTGCAGGCATTACTAAGAGTCTTGTTTGCATGCACTGTTCTGCATGGATCTATTCCTTGCAGTGACAAACTCATGTCACACTAGACCTATGCTCAGTGACAGATGTTTTAGAAAAATAAAGCCATCTAAGTTTGCTTAGGCAGAGCCAAATTTAAAGTTCTGAAAAAACTGAAATGATAAAATGCAATCCTAATTCACACTCAGCATGTCTTCTTCCTTCTCTGCATATTCTTATTTTACTCAGGGTAGGATCCCACCTCTGTCTGTTTTTACGTGTTGGTTTATGCAGATTTTCAATGGAAATGCAGCAAGTAGCAGCCTTTCCTTCACATGAGGCTCCTCTGAATTTGCAGACCTGTTGCCTTATAAGGTCTCCTGGGTTAAATTGGCTTCTTGTTGGGCACACCACTTCTACAGATGTTTTGATATTCTACAACAATTCTGTAATTTCTTAACCTCTAGTGTGCTTTCAGCATTTGATAGAAATGAAATGTGACACGGATAATACAGATCACAGGGCATTTAAAATTTTCCACCTTTCGCACCTATACCATCTTCTAAACCACAGGATTTGATAGGGAGCTGGAGTCAAGAACAGTGAGTTGCACAGTAGAAAACTTAACTGAAATGCGTCGTAAAGGTGATTACAATTATGTGTTAAATGTTACTGTTTCTGATGAGAACAGGTTTTTCAAAGACAGATCAAAGACATACTTTGTCTTCAAGTGTTCAAAACCATATGCAATTATCTATCTGCCATTGCATCTCTCTGCTGGAAGATGATGGTTAGCATTCACTGCATTTTTTTTTCTTTTGTAAAAGGTAATTAATGAGCCTACTCAGAACAGAATGTGTATTTGTTCTGAAAAATGTTATAGCATTCACAGGGGTTCTTAAACATTTTCATCGTAATGGCAAATATGGTGCGTGGTCATTTGTAGACCACCATTCAGTCTGAGATTGAATAACATCTCTATGGCAACTACAACAGCTGCTTATGTAGGAAAGCAATATTGCCTGAATATAACATTCTTAGTTCTTTACAACAGGACTTTAACAGCTGGATCTAAAGAGAAAAACAGCTGATTACTCTTTCCAGTCCTTAGAGGTATTTTGAGATTTCTGAATGTATTTTGGATACTGTTGTTCTAGTCTACCACAAGTAAACTAGAAGGGCTAAAGGATAAAAGATAATCAAATATGAAAATGTTGGATATTGCTAATATGTAATCACACATAAATGTAACTTTTCAAGATAATCAGTTTGGTGTTTGATTGATCCCAAATCCTGCCAGCCTGGGTGTATATATATATATATCTTTTTTTTTTTTGAGTAACTGAAGGAGTTGTGTACACCCCAAGTCCTCTACCAGTGTTCCCAGTTTCAGTAGTGGATTTCTCCTACCATGCCATCTATTCTGCTGCTACAGATTCAGACAAACTCAGGATTTGGCGGGGGGTGAAGTGTTCTATTTTCTGCTTCTCTTTCTCTCTTTAGTAGACCATCAAATCATTCAAAAAAATCACTTAGTGATACTTTGGAGTTGGCATTTCTCCTGAGCAAGAAGTTTAGGCAGGTAAAGCACCAGAAGAAGGATTATATTCATGCTTTCATGAGATGATTAATTCAAACTCTCAAAATTTCCTGTCCTGAATTCTAAAAGAACTTACTGAACATAAAACTGTAAACAAGGTATGATGCAATTCTTCATGGTATTAAGTAGCACGGCTCTTCTCCAAAAGTTGAAATCAAAGCAAAGCAAGTTTTTCTTCTATGTTAAATGTTCTTGTTTTTCTTTCTGCAGAGGAATAACAAATTACGTACTGCAGGATTTCCCGTTTGCATCACATTCTACAGGAGGAATATTTGAATTATAAAAGCTGATGCTATAAAAACGTTTATACATAAGTTTGTATTGATTTTAATGTTTCTGCCATTTCTATTACTGTTTTTCTCTTAGGTACACTTACAAAACCAGGTATTTCCTAGTGTAACGATTATATTTGGGATACAGTCTTGTATAGTTGACAAGGCAAAACAGGTAATTATTTATATGGTTATTGTTTTGAAGCCCTCGCAGGTGGGCTGGCAAAGCCACAAGGGCCGGGAGCCTCGCTAGCGGTTTGCTTAAATTTAGGAAACCAAGCGAAACGCCTGATCGCCAGAAACTGAAGCGGGGCAAGGAAAGCAGGTGGGGTTTTTTGTCAGCTGCTGCCTCTTGCGCTGCTTTTGGCAAGCGAAACCCGGGAGGAGCCGCGGAACGCTGAGGTAGCCTGGGCTTTGCCCAGGGAAGGCAAACACGCTCCGCCGGAGGAGGCTCCTGGCTGGAGGAGCCGTCCCGCTCCCCGCGGTGTCCTCACGGCGCGCCCCCGGCCGGGGCTCGCCCGCAGGTGCCCCGCCCCACCTGTGCCGGGCCGGGCCGGGCCGGGGGAGCGGGGCCGGGGCCGCGTCCCTACCCCCGCCCCTCGGGGCGGCAGCCGAGGTAAGGGGCGGGCGGCGCCCGCGGCTCGGCAGGTGCCGGCGGGGACCTTGCTCAATGTCACGGCTCGGGGATGCCGAAAGCGGAGCCGCAGCCCCGCCGAGCCCGCAGGTAGCGGGGTTCCCGCCCGGCCGGGATGGGCGGGGGGTGGGTGGGGTTTATCCGCAGCCTCGTCTGGTTCCAGAAGGGATAAAGCGCGCCCGTAAATAGGTCAGGGGCTTCGGCAGCGCGGGGGATTTGCGGAGCGATTCTTTGCTCCGTGGGAAAGGTGCGGGGCTCCTTCTCCGCGCTCCGCGCTGGACGGAGCGCTGTTTTCCTGGCAGACAGAGCGACTTTTGAGAAGAACAGTTGCATGAGCATAGCTCGGCTTGCTTGTTTTATAAATCCATACCTCTTCGGGAAAGTTAAATTTCTTCAGCGAAGGAGGAATTAACCTACGTGGAGGAGTTATCCTTGATGAGCTAATTACCCATGGTGAGTGTTAAATGCTTGGCATCACAAGCCCGTGGACTGTGGCGGCTGCTGAAAATATGAAAGTTTATGTTGTGGTAACACTGTTTCAAAACATGTGAAGGAGGGGTACGTGCAACATTATGTTTTCTGTGGCTACAAGCACGAAATTTCTTTGTTTCAGAGGAATTGTCAGAATATGCATGCCTGTGTGAAGGCTCGCGTTTATTTTCTCTTATTTTTGACTTTTGAACAAACTTGGGAACTCTCTTCATGGGTTTTAAACCGTGTGGGCTTGGCACGAGGTCTTTATTGTTAAGCTTGAGTGGCAAAGTCTGTAAATGGAAAAGTTAGAGAAGTGTGGTACTGTGAGCACTCAGAAGTTTAAATAAATCTTCAAAGCAAACATTTAACTGCAGCTAACTACTACTTATAGGAGGGAGATGGTAATTTTATTTCCCGTACTCTGCTGTTGCTTTAGTAAATACTTTGACAAAGTATAAAAATGAGGTGCAAAACAAGTCTATTGCTGTCAAGAACCTGTATGTTTTTTTTATCTGAATTGAACGTAATATGAAATAGTTGCGCAAAAACCCAAAGCCACTGGGGATGTGTCTGTGTGATTGTAGTAGATATAGATGGAGCACTGCTGCTGCAGGTCCAGGATGAGAGGCAATAGCAAGATATCTGTGAGATGCCCGGGCTGGTGGATGCAGAGAGGACGTGCTCTTTGAAGCTTTTGCCTCTCACAGGAGCATTGTGTTTGCTAGTGGATGCAGCCACCCCCTGCCCTGCTACTGCTGTTCTGAAAAGGAAAAAAAGGTATCTCTTTCTGTAGTCCAGAGCTGACACTAGACTGGTTTGAATGGGTTGTGCTCTTCTCTTTTTCCAAAGAAGTAATTTTGCTATTCCTTTCAACTCGCCAAGTCACTAGACTGCTTAGAGGGAGGGATGAGGTTTTTCTTCTGTTTTGTTTCTAAAGCGTTCTTCTATAGCTGCAAACTTTCTTCTGGTGTTTGGTCTTGCCAGCCGGGTTTTCTGTACCTTGCACCTTTTCCAGTCAACATGAATTTGATATGGTTGTGTGAACCCTGAAGGCAAAAGATAAACTGGAAGTTGTGAAATTGGTCACATTACTAACACCTTTTCAATTGTTTGGTTTAATAATCCATGAGGCAGTAAGAAATTAGAAAGAAAACAGTCATCTCATATTACATTTTCACTGGATTAGCAAATTCTTGTATCTTTTTGCCAATGAATTATGTAGTGGATACTTGCATACTTAAATTTAGCAATATTAACAAAAACTAGCAGGTGTCAAGGCGCTGTGCTGTCTTGCCTCTTCCCGCACTAGCAGGAGCTGTCCATTGCTCTGTGCTCCCTCTGCACTGCACACTCTCTCACAAGGGATCAACATACACCAGCACCAGTTTCTCTTAATCAACTGTTCTTCACTGTCTGCATATTTTTTTTTTTCATTTGTTGGATTTCCTCAGCTGAGTTTTAATTGAGAGGATATCTTCCTACTTGAATGCAGTCGCTCAGGGATAAGGCGGTATAAAAGCAGGGAAAAGCCTTGTGGAAGATAATCTTTTGGGGGAGTGTAGGCTTGTTAGTTAATTAGCTCTGCAAGTCCCAAGATTCTTAACAGCAATGAGGATTACTGCATAAAACATAACAGATGCTTTACAGTTGTCACCATTTCTTCTCTTCAGGTTATCACAAGGGATTGTGGTTTGAGAATCTGAGCTCTAAGAGTTTGAGAATTTATGAAATGGGACATTCATATTATATTTGAAATGAGATTATGATGCAGCTGTGGTAGGCTCCAGTCTTGAAGCATTCATCAGGCTGTGTTGGGAGGTAACAGTACAGAACTGGAGTGCAAGGTTCTCTAGTGTACTGAAATACGCTGCAGAGCTTAGATCATCTGTACTTAATGGGAAGAAAAGAGGACTTTGCTGTCTGAACAGCTTGCTTTCTGAAATTCTGCTATCACTTTGCTATATGCTTTAAAACCCTTGGAATTCCTTGAGTGGCAACTTGTAGCAGATAAATATTTTCTTTCTGTAACTTTTTGCATTCAGAAAAATTGTACTTAATACATGTCATCCATTAAGATACAAATGTGAATATTGTATCATATGTGATCCTGAATTACCTCTGATGCAGTGAAGGTACAGGCAGATGTTAAATGCCGTAATATTCTAGCTAATAAAAGGAAAATTTCACCCAAATCCATAGAATGCACTTGCATCTTTTTTCCTCGGGCTGATGAATGCACAGAGAGTTGAAGAAATTACAGGAACTTCACTCTCATGTGTGACTGTAATATCCCTCTAGCTGCATAGGTTGCTAGATTTTCACCACATGCTTTGCTTGCCTATCTACAGATGCAGCTCTAATGTTGTTTGAAGGGCTATTTTCTGCTGTGTTTTTGCCCACAAGTGCAAAATGCACAGGTTCTTTCGAAATGTAAAATTTCTCTTTTTACTGCAGTTTCACAGAGCATACATAATCTTACAATAGGAAGTTTATGGTTTTCATTATTTCATAAAGGCCAGCATTTAAAAAAATACCATCAAAGACATTTTAAAAATTTGTATCCTAACAATTTTTTTACTTTTTTTTAAAAAAAATAAATTAATGTATTTTCTGATATTATATAATGCACAGCGCGAGCAGAGTAATTATTATCTGCACCATGCAGTCATTTGATGTCATTCTGTGTTGTTGGAGAAAGTGCAGCAAAACTGTAGCCAGTGTTCTAAACCAGTTACATTCAGTAGAAGCACAGATCGTTAAGTAAGCATTGCTTAATTTATGGCATCAATATTATGTTGGTAAAAATAACAAAATATTTGGCAATTTTCTTTGGTATTATATGTCTTTTAGTGATAGAAGGTGAGGCTCTTACTCTGTTTGCCATGAATAAAGCCTTTTTTTTTTTATGCCCTGCAATTCATCACATTTCATGAAGTCGAGCTAATATTTCCAAGAGTGATAAATCACACCCATTAATTATCACATTTTGGTTTCCTTTTTAAGTGATTGTTCTTCATCATCTGCAATAATTCTTTTGAATTTCTCAAATGTGAAGCTTAGTCTTAACACATTGTACATTTTGCATGCAACTGTGATTTTTTCATATGTATTTGCTGAAGTTGACTTTGCTTTCTATAAACATATTAATTGACATGTTAAAAATTCATTAGACAACCTGAGCCTCCAAGGCTTGTAAAAATAGAAGCCTTGTAAACCAATCTAACTGTATCAGTGCAGTCCCAGTCCTTTGCTTATCAATATTGGTACATTAACAATTTGTTAAAGGTGGCACCAATACACATCTAGGTATGTTAGAATTCTGCTATTTACATTATTGGTGATTATTTGAATATGAATAAGTTAAGCTCTTAGGAAAACACTGTTAATGCTTCATGCCTCAGTGAAATTATTCGATAAAATTTTATTGATAACTTTTTTTTGCTATCAAACATTTATAATAAGGAATTTAAGAGAGGGCAGTAGCTAAACATGAGTACAAGAAGAAGCTTTAGACAGCTGAAGTCCTTTTTTACCTCATTTTATATAGCTAAATTATTTTCAATTACATAGACTTCTGTTTAAGTGTTTCAAAGGTTTTAAAAACGTTGAAGGTTTGCCTTGAACACAGAGACAGCATTAAATAGGTTTCAGTTTACATATAGGTGAAAGGCATTTTCCCCTGCAGCAGAATGCAGGCTCTGCATAACTATGCATCTTGGTTCACAGTTTTCTAGACCTTTTCCTGGTAATTTTGCTGTGTGACAGGATGATGGGTTGTGGTATTGGTAAAATGCTATGATTTTGAAATATTCTGGACAGTGTTTCATTACTCTTGGCTTTCTACTGGTAAACTGTGACGCAGTCACACCAGTGCTGAAAGGATGGAGAACTTGGGGTGCACCTGCAGCCAAGTCAGTCTTTCTGCATGTGAGATCAGGTGATCTTGTCTCTTACAGCACACTGATTCACACTGAGGGTTGTCTCACAAGGTCTCCCCTTGCAAGCAAACCACAAAGCCTGAAGCCAATCTGCTCTGTTGTAGTATCCATTACTGGCGTCTGTGTGCAGGGAAGGTGATCCTTAAGACTAAAGTAAGTCTTGTGTATAAAGGAAGACTTTATGAGGCTTTTGGTCCATCACAACCCATGTGTTCTCATACCAAGTGGTTCCTAATCAAGTTATTTCATAAGTGCTGATTCCCAGCAGAGGATGTCCCCTACTGAATCTTTCACACTTCTCAGCATTTCTGAACTTGTGAGATCTAATGAGTTTATAGCCTAAGTCATTATGGCTGTAGGCCCTGTTGTTCTCTCTATAAATACTTGTGTGGGTGCCAGAAAGTTAAATGTATGGTAGGAGATTTTGTTTAATAACACATGCTGTTGTGTTTTAATTTGACACTTCTCAGAACGTCCCATTTACATACAGTAGATTGTCAGGTCTCCTTAGTCCTATTAAAATTAAATACAATTTCAAAGATTAATTAGTTTAAGGATCAGTGATGTGACAGGCCCTGTTAGTACAGTATGCTTTAATATAGAAGATGGGAAAAAAGTTTATTGTGATTTTTTTGTGTCATTTAGTTTATACTCTACAGTGTTTACTTGTATCTATCATAATTTTTGACCTTTAAAAAGAAGCTTATTTTCCTAAGCCAGGAAAAAAAATTGAGCAGAGACTCATTATCAAGGCATATTCCAGAGAAGATGAGTTTGGGTAAGATATTAAGTAAACACTGTGAAAGTTCTTACTCTGCCCTGTGCAGCAAGACTTTCAAAGAAGATATAGATACCTCCTAATGGGATTTCATAATGAAAATGCTAATAAAAGCTAGCAGAGGAGTACCTAGTCTCTTTCTCTGCATGACTGCATATGACAAAACAAACAAACAAACAAAAATGCATAATCTTTTTTCCTTTGGCCACCTGATAATATCTGGATGGTGAATCTTTGACTTGCTTTGACTTGCAGTTGTGAAAGCATGTAAGTGCCTAGGTGCACCTTCATCTTTCTTTTAAAATGAGATTATTTAGTACATGCTACAATTAAGAAAATACCTTACAAATCTGCATCAAAGCTTATGGAAACAGGTTCTACCTTTATCTATTTGTGCAGTCTGTTATCTGCAATGCAGGTACACTCTATGCCAGACAGATGCACATTTGGTAGATTGTGGGGCCTGTGCATAGTCAGTACCACATTTGATGCTTCTCTGCATTCGTTGTTAATCAGAGAAACAAGAATACCCCTATTACAGGCCTCAAAAAACATTAAAAGATTGCAACTTAGAAGTTGCAAAGTTAAGAATTTGAGAATTAGATAATGCCAGAAAGCTGGTTGTGTATAATCAGGAGTAACTTTTGTTTTGTTCAGTTTTTTTATCTTGTAAGACTCTCATCAGGCTTTGTGCACAGGATGGGTAATATGTGGTTCAACAACAGTAAAAAAAAAAATGAAAAAAAATCTTTGCAACACTTCCATGACGCAAATAAATGGCATTCTCCTGACATAGGGGTAAACTTCAGCACAGAGAGGGTTCTTCAGCAATGTTAGATGCTCGGTTTGAGTTGTGGGTATGTCAATACTTGGAACAATGCAGCGTGTGCTCACAGCAGAGCTTCAAGTGCCTTCAGTAGCAGCGTGAGCATTCAGTGCTTCTATCGACTAGAGTCTGCAGTTATCAAGTTAAGCTTCAGGCAAGGTGTGTGCAATTAGTGATTGTGGAAGGATTGATTTAAGGAACTTGCCCAGCATTATAGCAGCTCTGTGGTGGAGCCCAGGTTGTGGATAGGTTCTGCACTGCAGCATTCAAATTCCTTAACCTTGAGAGAATCTTTTTCTCTGACAGTCTCCTGCTTTTCTTCCAACTTCTACAGCAAATGACAGGTATTTTTCAGGAGGCAGCTCTTTTTATGACTCACATTGTTTGTCTTGACTAATCTCCAGTCTGCGAGGAGAGGGAAAATATGATCTTATAATTTAAGGAGCCTATTAGTTGGTTTTTTTGAAAAAGAAAGCTATTCTGCCCTAAGGAAACATGGTAAATCTTGAATTTTTCACCAGTGAGTGCTTTTCAAATTGTTAAAACTAGAGTCTGGCTTCTTAAGCTTCTGGAATGACTGAAGAAATAAATTTCATGCTACAATCTGGAGTAATGTTAGAGGCTTGACATGCTTTGTGTGTCATTGGTACTTGTTCAGGTGTTGTCAGATCCCACTCTGGAGAACTTCGGCACATTCTTTTAGACAGGTGACAATAGAAGCAGCAGAACCTTATTGTCAGTCACAGTGGAGATATGACACTCCTAGTCCCATAAGTAATATGCAAAATATTAAGTACTCCAACATATGGGTAGGGATGTTTGGTGCTATTGTCTTATTCTATACAGGATTAAACTGCTGAAAATTAGTATATATTGTCTGTGAATGTATAAAATAAATTTTGAAGATGGAAACCACTTTTTTCAGAAGTGTCTGACACTACTGAAGCTTTAGAGAGTCAGTCCAATGAGGAGCAGCTGAGGGAGCTGGGGTTGTTTAGTCTGGAGCAAAGGAGGCTCAAGGGTGACCTCATCACTCTCTACAACTACCTAAAAGGAGGTTGTAGCCAGGTGGGGATCATCCTCTTTGCCCAAACAACTAGCAATAGGACAACTGGAATTGGCCTCAAGCTGTGCCAGGGGAGGTTCAGGTCGGACATCAGGGAGAATTTCTTCACTGAGAGGTTGGTTAAGCATTGGAATGGACTGCCCAGGGAAGTGATTAAATCACCATCCCTGCAATTGTTCAAGAAACAACTGGACATGGCACTTAGTGCTATGGTTTAGTTGATAAGGTTGTACTAAGGATCTTGAAGATCTTTTCCAACTTCAATGATTCTGTGTTTCTATGGTTTTTACTGATCTAGGTTTGAATACGACTAAATCCACTATACTCAGGGACCCCTTCTCTACTGCAGGCAGGTGACAGATGCTCTGGAGCAAGTGAAATCCCTGAAAGACTAGACAGGAACCATCTACACTGCACTTTCTTTCTCTTTCAAACAGGTTGGAGAAAACATTTCAAGCAAGTTCTAGTGTATCTCCTCAGCATGTGGGTTAGTCTCAGCAACTCATGAATGTTGTAAAAATAGCTTAAGAAACCAGACAATGGAGCTTTACAAATTTCAGCAAGCATCAGGGAACTGTGTGTTGATGATCAGTAATGACAAATGTTGACAGAAGTAATGTCGAAATCTGATTATGTTGTCAACTTCATAGTTTGGTTGTATTGTCAACTATGTTGCAACATTAGCTCTGTAAATTTGTTGAGTCTCAATTGTTGCTGTCATAATTACAATGTACCATGTAACTCAAATAGGATAGGGTAGTGAGAGGGAGTAAAAAAACAGGAATGGTGTATTGGTCATTTTTAACTCCTTCAGTGAATTTGCATTAACCAGTATTTCTGCATATAACTTGGTGGTGGCTTGTTGTTGCAGTGTAAAAGATCTGGAAAAACTGTGTCCTTGAAGGACCGGTCTTGTGTTATTTGTAGTTCTCAGAAGCTTTTCACTTTTCTTAACTGTAAATTAGAATATTAGTCAGGTTTCTGTATCGTAGTTTAGTAAGACAGGATCTGGTTTTTTTTCCTCTGCATCTGTACAGAGGACATGTAGATCTTGAGTAAGGATGGGAAAACTTCATTCTTGTTCACAGGAAAAGATTTATACTAACCTGATTTGGCAAACGTTTCAGAAAAACAAAAAAAGAAAAAGGGAAGCACATACTGGTGATAAAACCCAAATGACACGGCACAGAAGGGCTGCAAGGAGTCTGTGGCTGACAGGAGCGTGTGGGGTTTGTAATCTCCACATGCAGCACCGTGGCTGCTTCCTGCTCGTGCTGTATGCAGTTGATCAGGGGGCTGGTTCACCATGAGGTTGTGATAACTGTGGAAACTGTCGTGGGGAGTTAGGAGTCAACATCACGTGTCATATTGAACATGGGGGGTTTGGCAGATGTGCTGTTGTATGCTACTACCATAAAAATGTGTTTGCAATATTAATGTGAGGGAGCGGCTCTTGTTTTTACTGAGCTGGAGACCACATTTTGTGACACTGTACTGAAGTTTTGACTGTTTCTGTTTATATATTTTTTACTTTATATATACATTCTTGAATCTTTTCCTGGTTGCAAAAAGCTGATTTATTTGAAAATTTCTTATAAGGTTGAAGTAGCTGGATTTGGGCCACAAAAGTATTTTATGTTGTTTAAAAGGATCATTTCAGCTTGCATTTCTGAATGGGCTAGTTTCCAGAACTGAGCATTGCTGGTTTTTTTAAGAATTGTCAGAATCTCTCTAAAATGCTTTTTAGGATTTGTATTTCATGTTTTTCCATAAAGCCATAGGCAGAATTTAATTTGTTTATCAAAGTACTGCCAAATGCTTCTCAGAATTAGTAGGATAGTGGGAAGATTGAAAACTTCCTCAAGATTGCTTTGATTTTCCGGGTTGCATGGGAGTAGTAAGCTGTGGCTTTTGTGGGCTGACTGGTCCTTGCTGCTTCTGAGCATCCTCTACACCTGACTCCTTGTTGTCTCCTCAGGCAGCTTTAATGCCTTGGTCTTTGGCCTTTCCTTCAGCAACTGTA
>JAWWMP010000171.1:23864173-23969582 GCA_035047865.1 Dendrocincla tyrannina | reverse complement strand
TTTCTTGACTCGTCTAATTTCTTGACTCGTCTAATTTCTTGACTCGTCTAATTTCTTGACTCGTCTAATTTCTTGACTCGTCTAATTTCTTGACCCCTGTGTTGGTTTGGCAGGCTTCAGTATTTGATCTGGTTGTGTATTTGATCCATACCTCCCTTCCTGATTACTGCCTAGCTCAACATGTTGTAAGAGTGGTCAGCAACTCACTGGGTTTCTTGAAATATGAATCCTCTTGATAAAATATGTAAAATATGAATCTTCTTAGGTATGCTGCCCCATTTTTAATAAAAATATTTTTGAGCCCTTTTTTCAGTCAGTGAAGTCTGAAAAAAACATTTTAAAAAATTTCACATACTTTTTTTTTCTTCAGTAGAAAAAAAGAATGCCCTTCAAAAATAAAGCTTAGTTGTCAAACATATATACCTTTAGCATGGAAAAACACTTGTTCTTCCTTCCTTTAAGGTATTTAGTGGGAAGCCATAGTTTGGGAAATGCAGCATAAGACTACCATATAAGCACTTGACTGTTCCTTGCCGTTAGACATTGAGACTGATGAATATGTATATTTTAAAAAAATGCATATAGGTAATGATTACTTTGAGATTCATTCTATGGTTTGATGAGTTGCTTTAGTAGCTCAGTTATTAGATCACTTAAAAGGTGAAGAAGGAATAAAAATTGAACATATATCCGTAATTAAAAATCTTTTAGAGAAAAAGCTGTTGAAGTTGGAGGATCATCTTTGTGCTCTATTTTTATATGGCCTTGGTATAAAAAGTTTCTCACCTACTAACAGATGCTCTAGGTGTCACAGTAATATCATGCATAATTAAAAGCCCTCTTGCATCGTGAGGTATACATATATATTTAAGTTAAAATGTCTGCATGAAATTAACCTCTAACCCTTCAAAGAATATCTCTTAAGACATAATTGCATTGACTGAGAAATGTGGTATCAGGAAATAGACTGTTTCTTCTCAAGCGAGGATTATCTTACTGGCAAAGGAATGCTGTAAATAGCCTGAAGTGCTTGCACTTAAGTTTAACTGCTAAATTTAGGTACACTTGTAGTGCATGTAGAGATTTCTTGGGTTGTGAATTTCTGTCTTCAGAAGCATAGGAGTTTGTTCTAATGAGAAAAAAATTGATTAAGTTCAAAGACTGTCTACAAGACTGCACTGCAGCACATGTGTGCAAGGCATAATTGTTTGTTATTAAAAAGAAAACAAGGGTGAGTCAGGGTTTCATGGGGTTTCCCTGCTAGGAAATTAAATATTGATGTTTTTCAGATAGTAATGCTCTGCTCTTAGAGAAAACACCTATCTACTTGAAATGTCTTTTAATATTTTACAATATGTTATACAAAACATGACCAACTTTAGAGTTGTCTGATATGCAACCATGCAAAATTTCATGCTTAGCTGACTCTTTAATTAGCTCTCATTCTGTCTCACATGATTTATAGTTCCGTGACTCCTATGTAAAAATGATATATGACTTAATGAAGCAGAAAGCTAGAGTGGGTTCACACCTCTAGTTGTGTGATGGTTTCCTGTAGCTAGGTGAGTGGTGTGCTGGACAAGAAGCAGCTGTGAGCATCTTCTCGTTTATTATGGTAAGGGCGTAAAAGCCCATGTTGCTAGGACTTAGAGTTGTTTGCTTCCTTGTCACATATACAGCTCATTGGAGCAAGGAGGGAATGTGGCTCTTTTGTAAAGCATAAAAATAGCAGGTAAGAAATGTAATGCAGATGTAATCTTTTTCGCTCAAACTTAGTTTAATGCAGCTGTTTGACACATTTGGAATCTCCCTTTTTCTTGATACTATAGAAATAGCATTCCAGCAATTTTAGTAACAGGCGGTAAAATCCTTAGGCAACTGTTTTTCTTCATTAAGGGTCTTTGGGGAGGGTTTTTCCAAATGGCTGCCTTGGCTATTTAAGTAACTTTTTTGAAGAAAGGTAATTGTTTGCTGTATTACTCTTACACTTGAAGTTTCTCTTATGTTTCTGTTAGTTTCAGTATGTTTGTCTTGATGGAGTCTTTGATGTGACTCTGATATTCTTAATTACAATACTGTAAACTCAAATTAGTTAATTCTGGATTCGTAATAGTTTAAGTGGTCTAAGCATGCCTTCTGGAATGGAAAGGGGAAAAAAATCAGGGGTATCAGCCTTTTTTGGATCTCCAGAAATAACTTGATTTCTATTTGGGGCAGCAGTTTTCAGGAGTTACTGTGGGGAGCCATCTGAAATAAAGGAGTGGAATGAGTGGTCCTTTTTATTTTACTGTGCAGCTGCATAGTTAAGTTAAAGAATTACCACTTTCTGCCAAGAGTGTAATAACATTCCAGGTATGTTTCTGGCACCTGTGTGGGACAGAAACACAAGCATTTATTTCTGAATCTTTTGCGATCTACAGCAATTTCCTATATGTTCCAGGAAGTGCTCATTCCTTATTTAGTCGGTGGTCCTGTCTCTCTTGAGCCAAAAAGGCTAGGGTCTTTCCTGGGTCTCATATGACTCTTGTGGTTTACCCTGAGAGAGGCAAATCTGTAAGTCCATCTTTTCTTTTCTTTTCTTTTCTTTTTTTTTTTTTTTTTTACTTTCCCCTCTCTTGTGAAGTTTGGACCTAATGCTATTAATCTGCAAAGAACTCTGTGTGTCATTTTAGTTTTTACATGAACTACTGAGTTTATAAGTGAAGACTCTTACCTAGTCCCTTGATGGGACACACAGTTTCTGACATGAATTCTGGGTTTCACAGGTGGTAAAATGTTGCTGTTGCCAGGTGTTTATTGATTAATTAAGGACATGTAAAATTTAAAGTTCTTCCTTCAAATACTTGATTACTTTCTCACATTCATAATTTTCTTTTTTCAGTCTTTCTGAACTTTACAGTCTTTGGGACAGCTGGTCCAGGAATTTTTAGGTATCTGGGTAAAAATAACAACACTCCTCTTCTGAGTGTCCTCCAAGCTCTGTCAGTGGGTCTGATTTTGCACATGGGCTGTGCGAATCATTGTTGCACTTGATTCTCTGACTTTTGGACTCTCATAATTCTTTTAAATGTCTGTAGAAGAGAAACTCCGCTTTTCCTTTTTAAATTGCAGTTTGTACTTACTTCATGTTTGCAGTTAAACAGAAATACAGGATTCAAGGACATGTGCAACCTTATGAGGTTGTGGCAGAACTTGAGAAATCAATATAAAGCAAATATTACTGCTTTTGCAAAGGTAGATCAGTCCTCTGTATTTGGTGATATGTTAAGTTGCAACTCCAGAAGTGCATTATAGAAGCTTTCCCAGGATTTCTGAAATAGCTGCAACTTCTGGAAAATCTCAAACATGCTGTGGCTTCTGCTAGACCTTTCAAGGAGGCTGTTTTGAAATGGATAATAGGGGTCTTGCTCAAAGCACAAAGAACAGCAAAAGGGCCGTTTTCAGAGTAGAGTAAAGAGCATACATGGAGTTCACTGAATAATCCTGGAAGTTCTCACTGCTAGAATGGCAAATTTCATAGTGCAATCCCCCTCATGCCCTATGTGCTTCCATATCTTATGATATGTCTCACTCCTCTCAAATCTGAATGGAGACTGTTTAAAGGTTTATGCATCAAGTGTGTGTCTCTGTTGTAAAACAGAGCGATGGTGGCGATTCCCAATTCTCTGTGTGTTTGTGAGCTCACTCATCACTATGAGGTGGGCTGAGGTCACCAACTGAGAGCAGCGCTGTGTGTGGACAAGGGTACCGTGAAAAAACTGACTTTTCCCTAGCTGATGACCTAAACTTGAAAGAGTTTTACTTAATATGAAATATAAGCACCTCTGTTGAGGCATTTTAAGTAAACATGTTTATATTTATGTAAGCTAATAGCTACAGATGCTATTAAGATCATCCAGCATCTTACTTTTCATTTGGGAACGTTTTATCCAATTCTGAGTAAGCTCATCCTGGGTTAACTTGAGATATGATCAGATATATTTTACAAAGTGGCATGTTTTCTAGGGAGTTGGCATTTTTCTAGGTAGGAAATATATATGTTGGTGACTACACTATGGGTAATGCTGATAATACCTTTGCATACAAAAGTGTTTGCATACTTGTAGTAACCATGAGGTTATTGCTGAATAATTCAATTATTCCTATTCCCAACTCTGGCATTTTTTGAGGTACAGATACACTGATGTACTTGGTTCCAACCATGGAACTATGCTTGCATCTTTTCTAGGGAGATTGTTGCATGCTCGCTGATCCACCTGTGAGATCAGAGCCTAAGCATATTACTGTTCAATGTAATTAGATGCTAGACCCAGGCCATAATGCAGTTTCTTCCAAGTGTCAGCCAAGATTAACTGAAGAACACGAATGACTGAGGACACTTTGAGTGCTGAATACTTGGAAAACTATTCTGAAGAGGCGAACTTAAAAAATTGATAACTGGGGACTGTGAGCTGTTATAATGAGCTGAACAATGAGTTTTAACATGTTCCTCTTTGCTCAGTCTTCTTTTAAAGAATAAATATTTTTTTCCTGTGAAATAATTTGATCAAAAAGTAGCTTCTGTGTAGTAATAAATTGGCTATTTGCTGCTGATTTTGCTGAGTGGTGGTGTTTGCTGACAAATCTTTCTTATTTGTTTGTATAAGAAATTTGAAATTAGTATATAAAGACAGGGTCAGTAAGATCAAATCAAGTATTTCCCAACTTGAATGAAATATTGTATTAAAATGGCAAACAGTGGATGCCAGGATTGACACTGTTTAGGCTTGCTATGTTTTAGGAACCTTGGGATTAGTGTTTATCTGTCCCATAAAGGACACAAATCATTTAGATTAGAAGTAATCTGATTGTATTGAAGTACAAATTATAGCACAAAGGCCATTCAAGTGGGTTAAGTGACCAGGGTTGGTAAACACCATATGACTGGTGATTGGTCGATGAAAGAGTATTAACTGAAAGATAATGATGGATTTTAATCCAAATCTCTAAAGCGCAACAGCTGTAGTTCCCAAATGAGTTCACTCATTGACAGAGTTTTAGTACACTGATTTATTTGTTCCTATTTCCCTTGCACAAGAATTAATTTGAAATAAATTCATTATTCCTGTATAGAATATAGCTATTCCACACAGCTTTCTTTGATTAGATTTCTAATCTACTTTCAGTGAGTGAGTTCACTATGATTTTTGTGCGCAGTGGAGAAATTGCAGTGTTTTTATTTCAGTGTTCTGCAATGTGCTAGGGTAAATTGTTAGTGTGATTTGATTTAAGAAGTTCAGCTGATGTTCTTCCTTGTTCATGTCTCTTATGAACACAGTATGAAACCTGGGTAAGTATTTAAAAAATAAAAAAGGCCAACCGGATAACTTGTTTGCAGAATACTTACTGATGTTAATGCCTACGAATGGCAAGAAAATGCTTATCACTGATAATACATGATGTGAATTTGTGTAGTGTGTTTTACCTGAGTGCCTATACACAGTTGAAAAATGGAAATTGCATTGTATAACAATTAATTGATGATATCCTGAGAGTGAAAGGTGGCAGCTCTTTAGGACTGCGATGTAACATTGTTTAGGACATAAAATGAAAAATGTAGGCAGGTTCTATTTATTAATTACTTCAGTGTTCGATAATACTACCTCTTTTGGGCTGCTGTTGCGATAAGAATTTTTGTTGGAAAGTTCAGGTTCTTTAAGTTTTCCCTTCAAATTTGTAATTACCCTGAAATAAGCATGTTCATTAAAGGAATCAGATCAATGTCTGCAAAAAGAAAGTAATTTAACCTTGTGGTTCCCTGGTCCATCTGTCTATTTAATTTTGGAAGGTCAACAAGAGACCAGGTGAAGTGGTCCTTAATTGTTGTTTACAGTCCAAGTAGTTAGACACAGGAAAAAATAAAGTCTTTCAAAATTATACTGTATCATCTTATTTGTCTTTGTATCTAAAATATAATAAAACCATACCTCTGTTGTTGTTCAGAATTTATTCAGATGATCTAGATTAAGAGATACTCCTCATGCCAGGAGCGGGCATTAGATCAGCCTGTGTACTGTACCTACAGAGTGGTTTGATAGCAAAAATGGAGTCATTAGTGCCTAGGTCATGTTTTGTCCTTTTGATGTGGACACACCTAATGCTATAGCAAATATATGTAGGTATGGAACTTCTCCTTTGGATTTGCAGTATCATTCAAAATACAGTTAGAAAATTTTTGCCTAGTAAAGAAGTTATTGGTAAAGACCTTTGCAAAATTGGGAAGGTATTGGTCACTGCATGTTGAAATGAGACCTTGAATGCAGTTAGGTTGCAGCAGTCTGAAATGCTGTTAGAAAATCATGACAAAAAACTTGTGACCTATGTTTGCTTGGTTTTGGAGCCGATGAAGTCTCTTATTTTAATTTGCTTTCTTATAAATGTAATAGATACTACTCAGTTTTTAAAGCATAATAATTTTCTCCCTGAAAAGCTGGTTAAAACAAACTTCCAGTAAGTGGTAATTATCCTGCAGGTGCTACCTCAAGAGTTAAAACTATTTGAGTATTAGCTTGTGCATTTGGGTAAGTACTACTACTTGATGGAAAGGGTAAAGTGAAAGAATCTGACAAGCTGTCTCTAATATGTTTTATATGTCTGCATGTGTCTTGTATGTATATGCTTGGCCCACCAGCAGCAGTGGGATATAATAGTGTCACAATAGTGTCGTACTTGCTTAAGCAGTTGTGCAAGATCTTTGTTCTGCCCAAAATCTGCATAGGAGATAGGACAGAGTAACCTGTGAAATTTTGTTTCTTGTGTTCACAGACTAAAGCTTTTTAAATTTTCAATGTGGTTAATCCTTAGATGATTATCTGTGTGAATTTTTTGGAGTTTATGAAGCTGGACAAATGCAAAGGTAGTGGGTCTGAGATTCCTCCCCTTCTTTGTAGAGTATTTTTGGGAAATTTCGCAGTGTGAGGAATGTAAGGCAAAGCCACAAGTATGCAATAAGAAACTCAATAAAATACAAATGCTGACTGTCCCAGGAATTTTTCCTAGAATTTGTCATGATCCAACTTGAACCTTGAATATTTTTAGGGAACAAAGTCAAAGTGGATCAATACTAGGATGTAGTTGTACTGTGATTGAAGGTTCTGCTATAACATCTGTAGTTGCATTCAATTAGAGTTAGCCCTTAGGATGCTTCTTTTTTCCTATTGTCTATTTTTTGTTGTGTTTTGGGATTTTTGCTTATTTTTTCAGGAGAGATTTTCCATATCTCAGAAGAGGAGAGTGGGGATTAGGGTACTGCACATTTTCTGAAGAGTATTTGTTGGTCATTTCTAGCAGAGCTACAGCTGCCACCTGAGCAATGCCCCAGTTCAGAACATGAGCAGGGTGGTGGAGATTGTCACAGTATCAGCCTGGTTCACCACGGGTCTCTGAATTAAAAGACCTTATTGGTTAAAAGTATTTGAAAACCAAAGCCACTACCTCACTTCTCAGTTTGATTCCTGCCCTGAATTTGGGGAAAAGTCTTTAAATGTTAAACACAAATGAACAAAAAAATCCTTTGAAAGTGGCTTCTGTAACATTTTGAGTTCTTAGGTTTTCAGTTTTTCCATCTGTGGTGCTTGTTTGACAGTGCTGAAACAGATATTCCTGATGTTGTTTAATGACTATGCAATTTCTGAAATTAACATTTTGACAAAATTGATTATTTTTTAGAGAAAACTTTGCCTGCAAAGCAGGATTTTATGGGGAATTGGAAAATTTGTGGCTGTATATATTTGGAAATTTCTTCTGGTAATGAAGTCCTTAATATCTATTCCTTTGTAAGCATATTTTATGATATCTCTGAACTCTGGTTGCTTTCCTGTGGGGTCTGTTGTGGCAGATGACAGTGTATTTCTGCTGAGAGTTGAACTGGGCTTTCTTGGTTCATTCGTTAGCTAAGAACTGATAAACATTTAAAAAAAATGAAGTGGCATTTAATTGACAGTTTGGGTTACTGATTGAATTGACCATTTAGCATAAGCAGAATGAATTACAATAGCTGGGAACTCTCACCTGATTGCTATGACTCATAAAGTATGATGAAACAAATAAAAAAATGGACTTGTATATTGTTTAGAAGTACTTTGTTAAAAGAACTAGTGATCCCTAACCTTTCTGCTTTTCAGGGACAAGGAAATATTAATACTGTAGTTGCAAAACTGATGAGTCTCCATCTGGAGTTTAGAAAACTGATTTGATTGTTGCTTGTAATGAGTTCCAGCTGAGACGGGTGTAGAGAAGTGTTCCATTCAGGGAAAAGGAAATTCTTTTTTGTTATGAGGAGACTGCCTCAGTCTTGGAAAATAAAGGCTAGGGGAATCATATAATCATAAAATGGTTTGGGTTGGAAGGGACCTTAAACGTTATCTAGTTCCAACGATCTGCCATGGGCAGGGACACCTTTCCCTTGATGAGGCTGCTCAAAGCCCCATCCAGCTTGGCCTTCACCACTGCCAGGGACAGGGCATCAAAACTGGTCTGGGAAACCTGTTCCAGTGCCTTACCACCTTCACAGTTTTATTATGACTTCTTCCTTATGACTAATCTAAACTACCCTCTTTCAGTTTGAAGCCATTAACCCATGTTCTGTCACTACATGCCCTTTCAAAAAGGGGGAGGTTGTGGGAACTTGGGGGAAGACAAAACACCTGCCTTCTGATGCATTTATGGATTGCACACAGCAGGGAAAGAGAAACTAAACCAGCAGCCAGAGCTGACTCAGAGCCAGTGGCTGGAGATCACCCTGGAAAACCTTGTATGACCACATACACATCTGGTTGTTCAGGATTTGTCCTGGCTGAAGTAAGCACATGAGGACTGGACTTAAAGTTTTGTGGGTTTGTGTGTTTTGGTTTTTTTTTTTTTTTTTGTTTTGTTTTGTTTTTTTTGTTTGTTTGTTTGGGTTTTTTTGTTTTTGTTTTTTTTAAGTCTTACATTTCTGACAGTGCTAGAGCATAGCAGCAGTCCAGGACTTGTTCAAGTACATGGCTGAGAGAACATCAAGGCTCCCACCTAAATATTGTCAGTTCTGAACATTCAAAAATCATATCAGATCTAGAAGGAATTGAAATGGATTTCTCTTTAATTCCCTTTAGGGTCCATGTTTTCAGTCATCTCTGCAAGGATTAGAAAGATATTTAAAAAGCCAGAGTTCCTGGGGATTTTCATGACTGCACGACCCAGGCGTAAGAAAAATGCCTGATACTTCAAGATACAATTCTGAGAGGTAGCAGCTCTGAATGGGTGAGAGGAGTGTCATGAGCAAAAGTGACATCAGACTGATAAATTTGTTTTTCCTAAGTGAACCTTTCTAAATGTTTCGAGATTGAAAGTCTCATGCTTGTGATGTCAACACAAGAGGCATATTCAACCTGCTGGGTCCATTAAGGCAGTTAAGTGTGTTTAAAACTGTGTTCACTTACCAGCTATTCAGCAGAGTATAACTTGGGCACAGGTCAACTAGGTGAGCCAGTGTGAGAGAGCAAGATCTTCATTAATTGGAGGGTTTGTTTTGGAGGAATTGTTCATCACAAGGATGTTTTGCGTTATGAAATCCACTGTCTGCTCGTTGCAAAAAGAATTTTTTTGGGTTTTTAGATTTTATTTATAAAATGTTGAGGAATTTGAAAACCATCAAATGTCTCCAAGGAATGCGGCAACTTGGACAAGGGAGAAAGCTCTACTGAAATAATGCATAAAAGTCAGCGTTACTGCAATCTTAAAGTTGCAAGGGGCTTTGAAAACTGAATGACTGGAGAGAAATATCTCATGAGAGTAAAGTGGGCTTCTGAGGGATAACTTCAGCTGAAAATGCAAAAGTAAAAGCTGCTGGTTGTGCATCTCAGCATTTTCAAGTGCAAAAATATATATTCTGCTCACAGTTTCATCTTTCTGGGGGTTATATTTATTCAGAGGAGATTAACAGCCAATTTTCAGTGTGACTGCCTTCATCAGAAGTTTATCCCTTTGCAAGATGATGATTTTTTTTACTTTTTATAGGAGCAGTATGCTTGAATGTCTGTGAAGACTTCAGATTCATAGTTGTAAAATGAAAGGTGGAGTAATGCTTATACTCCGAAGGCGATGCCAGTCTTACATTCTGTGCAGAATGGCAGTACAAGTCTGAGTTGTATAATTTTATTTGTCAGGTCTTTTTGTCTTAAATTTATTGTGGTATTGAATTTTAAATACATTTATGATTACATGGCCATTTAATAAACCCATGTGTTCTGCAGATGGCCGCACTAGGATGCATAGGTTAGTTTTTGTGGTCTCTGCAGTTGGGGAAGCAGTTTGTGATGACATAAAAACAACTGGCAGTTTGTTCTGCTTTTGGCTGGGGTACAGTTAACTTTCTTCCCAGTGGCCTGTATGGGGCTGCATTTTGGATTTGTGCTGATTACAGGGTTGATGATACAGATATTGTTGTTATTGCTGAGCAGCTCTTACACAGAACCAAGGACTTTCTGCTTTCTGTACTGCCACACTGGTAAGGAAATTGGGAGTGGATGGGAGATTGGGAGGAGACACAGCAGGGATAGGTCACCCCAACTGACCAAAGGGATATTCCAGACCATATGGTGTTATGCTCAGTATGTAAAGCTAGGGGAAAGAGGAAGGGGGGGATGTTTGGAGTGATGGTGTTTGTCTTCTCAACTCACTGTTACACATGATGGGGCCCTACTCTCCTGGAGATGACTGAATTTCCACCTGCCCATGGGCAGCAGTGAATCAATTCTTTGTTTTGTTTTGCTTTGCTTGTTCTTCCCCATAAAGTCACAAGTCCTGCCTGCAAGCCTGTTCCATCACAGGCATCTCATGGGGTCACACCCTCCTTCAGGCATCCACCTGCTCTGGCATGGGGTCCTCCATTGTGGGCTCATTCACATGTCACAGTCCCATTAACTCACGTTCAGGCTGAAATTCCATCCTGTCCAGTACAACCACTCACTCATTCCCCCACAAAGCAGGATTGGGGAGAGAACTGGAAGGGCAAAAAGTTAGAAAACTCGTGGTTTGAGATAAAGACGGTTGAATAGGCAAAGTAAAAAAGCAAGGTAAAACAAAACAAGGAATTGATTCACTGCTTCCCATGGGCAGGGAGGTGTTCAGTCATCTCCAGGAGAGCTGGACATGAGTCCATGAGTCCTGTCACATGGAACAATGAGTTGGGAAGACAAGCATCATCAATCCAAACATCCCACCTTCCTCCTTCTTTCCCCCGGCTTTATATATTGAGTATGATGCCATATGGTCTGGAATATCCCTTTGGTCAGTTGGGGTGACCTATCCCTGCTGTGTCTCCTCCCAACTTCCCATGCATCCCCAATTTCCTTGCCAACATGGCAGTACAGAAATCAGAAAAGGCCTTGGCTCTGTGTGAGTGCTGCTCAGCAATAAGAAAAAACAAACCATCACTATATTATCAACCCTGTGTTCAGCACAAATCCAAAACACAGCCCCACACCAGCCTCTGGGAAGAAAGTTAACTCTACCCCAGCTGAAACCAGCACACAGTTTTACCAACAGTCATTTAAAGAAGAGGAAGGAAACATGCTTAAGGAGCATGGAGAAGCTCTACCTTGTGCCCCACATTGCCTCCGGTTGCTTGTGAGGGGAGAGAGGAATGACAAATTCTTCTCTTCGCATGTACATTCCCAGATTTTCTTTCTTTAGATAGTCCCTGCTTTTTCTTAGAAGCTAAAGTGTCATTTGCAGGTGACTGGTGTATTCTGTTCCTCTGCCCTGCCTCTGCCCTCCATGGTATGAATGCTGGAGGAGGTGATGCACTTGTGCTGGCTCGAGGCACCTTCAGCATTTGCTGCCAGGTTTCCCAGAGGATCTCTGCTGATGCAGCTGTTGTTGGTGTGGGCTGCAGCTCCAAGGATTCTCACAGTGCAGGGCCCCTGCAGAGACCCTTGCAACCCCTGACTCTCATTACTGAGCACTACAGACCTTCATGATCTGTCTCCTTTGGCCATGTTTTGAAATTTTACTTCTTTAGAGTTCTCTTAAGCAATACCTTTTTTTCCTTTCATCCATGCAGAAACAGTGATTTAACCTTTAAATGTGTGCAAGGTTAATTCCCTGACTCATTGGAAAGTTTTCTGGTACTTGGTGATGTAAAAAGTTTTGGGAAAAAGGTCTCGTGGTTATATTTTTCTGTTTTTGCTGCTTGTTTGAGATATGTATCAGTGTACAAAAAGAAATTTAATTAGATGATTTAAAAGGAACATGTAGAATTATTTTATGTAGTTTGAGTGATTAATAGTCCAGGTTGGAGAAATTGTTCTATTTTCTATTAACCATCTATAAATGGATATGACAGGTGAAGCGAGTAAGGATGCTGTTTGTGAGGCAGTCAGAAGATATCACACTAGTTCTGCTTTTTAATTGACTTTTCTTTCCTTTATGTGTATGTAGGATGGCAGCACATGAGCAGGAGGATTAGACTCTACAGAGATACAGAAGTAGGAAGGGAATTGGGGTGGACAAGAATTGAGATTGAGACCAGCTATCAAAATGATAGCAGTAGGTAGATTGCAAGATAAGGAGGCAGAAAGAAACATCCTGTCAGCCAGAAAGGAAATTCCAAAAATTTTTTTCCAGGCCAAGAAAAATTGTGCATTCTGCAGAACTTTGTCTTGCTTCTTGGTGTCAGGTTCCCTCTGAGCTCGTGGGCTGTATGTGCCCTTTGCCCCTGATCACAGTGAGAATACTTAGCTGCTCTAGGGTGTTAGTTGGGCCCAGCAGAACAGTGTAAGGTGTTCTTGATTTACTTTCTTTTTACTGTCTTTTACAGTGCAAGTTACCCTTCTTTTATTGGGCCTTTAGAGAGCTACAGCCTCCTGACTTGTCTGATCTAAAATAAACTTAAACTAACCTAGTAGGTCTCAACAAATCTTATAAATCTTATAAACTTGACAGCAGATGGCACATGCTTTTTGTTTAGCCCTGAATATACTATCTTGGTGGGTGGTAACTGCCTTAGGACAAAATCAGCATCCCACCAGTCACCATCTGGGATGGCAGATGATATGTGGGACTGTCATGAATAAGCATTCTGATGTTTGTAAATGTCTGAAGGAAGATCCTGCTTGTTAACATTGCAGCTGGTATGCAGTCACCACCATGAGAAGCTCACTTTATGCAGTCATCAGCAAAAGCTGAATTGTGTGCCTTGGGTCCATCCCTGTAATATGGGTGAGTGTAAGTTAATTTCATAGTTTGTTCATTTTGAAGGTGAACTTGAATGGTTCTTGTTTTGGCAGACATTTAGTGTTTGTTGATTATTTGTGCTAAAAAAATGTCTTCTCTTAGGTACTGTGTCAGCAGTGGTATTTAGATGCCTCCTACTGGCTTATACCTGATGCTGATAGCACAAATGCATACTATGAAATGTACCATTGCTATGACAGTGTAGTCCGAGTTGATGAGGAAAAGGAGGGAAAAATTTAGAGACAAAGGTGTAAAATTGCTTGCAAAAGAACACCCCATCGTTTTGTTCCAGATGCAGGAATGGAAATGCACATCATCTGGCCCTCCTCTACTTTCATTTTCCCGTGTCCCAGAGTGGGGATGTACAGACAGAAGCCTGAATCATGCGGATATCCACAGGCCACTTTCCTCCTCCTCCTCCTCCTCCTCTCTGTTTCTGGCTCTAGGCACTAAACCCCTGTTCTGAATGTAACTGCTTTGAGAAACATTATTTAGACTAGTTTTGTTTGGAAGGGTTGTTTGTCATTCTTGTGACAGGTTCTTTACGTAGAGTATTTTAGACAATAAGGCTGGCCTTGTAGGAAACTCTAAGTTGTATCATGCACAAACATCTTTGAAAGGAAGAAATCTGTGCATCTATAGTGCAATTTGGTTCCTACTGCAGTTAGAACATCCATTTTGGTTTGTGTTAAAGCATTCACACTTAGCTGTGAACTGTGTCTGTGTGTCTGCTGAAACAGGTATCACAGAATGCTTTAGGTTGGAAGGGATCTTAAAGGTTGGTCATCTCGTTCCAACTCCGCTGCTGTAGACAGGGGAACTTTTCACTGGACAGGGTTGCTCAGGGCCCCATCCAATCTGACCTTGAACACTTCTAGGAAGGGGGAATCCACCACATCTTTGGGCAACCTGTTCCACTGTCTCACCACCCTCATAGTGAAGAATTTCTTTCTATTATCTAATACCTACTCTCTTTCAGTTTGAAGCTGTTCCCCCTTGTCCTATCACTCCACGCCTTTGTGAAGCTACTCTCCAGCTCTCTCATAGCCCCTTAAGGTGCTGGAAGGTGCTCTAAGTCTTCCCAGAGCCTTCTCTTCTCCAGGCTGAATAGCCCAAACTTTCTCAGCCTATCATTGTAGAAAAAGTGCTCCAGTCTTCCAATCATCTTGTGACCCTCCTCTGGATGTTCTCCACCAATTCAATGTCCTTCTTATGTTGGGGGTCTCACACCTGTATGAAACAACAGTTTAATGAAGTGCCACCTGCAAAATGACTTGACTATTCCTTTGAGCGCCACCAGGATACTTGGTGCGGAATAACTATGAGAGTGCAGGGCTCAAAATGTTTCTGCAGTTCAGTGCTGTTAGAATTGCCAATGGACCTTTGGTAGGAATGTTTCGGGATACTGAGTATCTTCAAGTGGTTTTTCCTACTAGGTATGATATGCAAATAGTATACTGATTTTTATAACAATAATAAAAGGAAAGAAACCCAAACAACCTCACATGAATTCTTAATTCAGGTACTACCATTCAGCTTAACTGTAACCTGTACACTTGAATGTCCAAAAGTTTATAAAAGCCAAATTAGATTAATGTGATAGTATGGTTGCACCGGCTGGAATGCACAGAAATGAGGAGCATTTATCTGTCAAATTTGTATGAGCAAATGCACTCACTGTAACTGGCTCACAATTGAGGGGAGAGCAGTGTGTATTATTTACAGCATGAAAGAAAATGCATGTGCTATTTCTGGATCAGGGTGTAAGATGTCAGCGAAACTAGCAAAAGGCTGGCTTTTTTAATGAATGGAAGGGTGTGTATTTTTATATGGAATAAGACAGGTATTTAGAATGGATTTGGAGGGCAGCAGTCACTTCAAGTCTGAGGTGAATGACAGCTCAAGTTTAGGAGAGGTCTATGCAGGTCTCTGGGCAGAAGGAATTAGGGAGTGGCTGTATCTTCAACTTCACCAGAGGCCTCTCTGAAGTCAGCTGCATCACAAAGTATGCTTAGTCAGGGTTCCTTTAAACTAAGAAAAGGGGAAATGAAAGGTTAAACTCAGGTCAATGCTAACTTTAGCCTGGCCTGTTCTTGCAGGTGGCTTCGAACTAGGTGATCCACTTGCCTGTTCTTATGGTCTGTCACTACCAGTTGGATGATTATCTTCTAACTTACTCATAAATCTTAAGTAGTTAATAAGACAAAGCAGGTGTGTTGTCCCTTTACATTTGTACAATAAGGGAACATTGGTTTCAATATCTTTTAATTTCCAAAAGAGAAGCAGCAGTTTACATGGAGGTTGACAGTCTCTTACGAGTGACTAGTCAGGGACCATCTTTTCAGGAGCAGTTTAAGATTGGCATTCACTGTCACTGATCATGCTTGCAGTTTTCTATTCTTTATATTCTTAGTGCTGCCAATCAAGCTGATATATCTGGATCTCACACAATTTCTGAATGTAGCTTGTTCTTTGTTCATGCCCAGCTATTATTTTCACACAATCCTCAAAGTTCTTGTATCCAAGAGCACTTTCACAGCATTACCAGGCTTTATCCTGAATTAATGGTTTCCAGCACAACTTATATTCATCTCCTAGTATTGTCAGACTTACGAACAAGACAGCTATCTCCTAGGCCTGACTTTCTGTTATAACTTCCTTTTATGTTCATGTGAATTTTTGATATTTTTAAGAAAGGTAGGAAATTATTTTTGCTTCCTGAGATCAAAGACCATCTTCAGATGTGACTGTGTGCAAGCAAGGTAAAGCAATAGCCAAGTACAAATACCCCACAGGAATCTTACATTATTTCAGTGGATTTTGATCTTTATTTGTGCAAGTTCATGCCTTGAACAGTTTTTTGGATTTTTTTAATAATTAAAATAGATGCATCACTAGAAGTACATTACATCTTGAACCATTTCTCCAGTTGGCTAAAACCCAGTTGCTTTGCAGTTGGCCTTAAGTTATAAGAGATGATTCTTAAATGTAGAAAAATAATTTGTTCTTTAAAAAAACCACATTTTTTGGTGGTCCTTTTATTGTTGAAGGCAGGTTCAAACTATATTCTCTACAGTATTTTCCCTTTATAGGTTTATTTTCAGCTCTTCTAAGTTGTAAACTCTGTTGAAGATACATCTGATTTATTTTTTTGTTATTTAATGTTTTCCATGGAGAAATACAAGAAATCCTTTGATTTAAAAGAGTACTTGGATACAGTACTGTAAAAGATACAAGTAAAAATCCCAATCTGGCAACTTTGTTGAACTCCAGAGATATAGAAAAAAGTCTTAGAAAATTATCTTAGAGGCAGTATCATTCAGTTTATTACAGACAGTTTCCCGGTCTCAAGGCAGCAGATTGTGAAAAGGGGAAGAATTGGGAATACACATAAGAAAACTCACTTTGCTCAGTTCTGTTTAGAAAAAATTGGCTTTTAAGAATTTTGAGGATTTGCTGTCAAACTGACTTGTGATTTACACCTGTTCAACCTATTAGAAGTATCCCATCTATTTTTTAACTCCTCTTTTGGTAGCTGCTTGGCATTTTGGCATGTGTGGTGTTTTAATCCTGCCTTTGTCCAACAAAGAACTCATCTGTCTATTTTTGCAATTTGGCTTTTTTTTTTTCCTTCTTCCTAGGTGTTGCTTTAGAAATATAGTTTATTTGGGATTTAGGTCTTCAACAGAAAACTAGATGTCCTGGATTAAATAGGACATAAATATGACTGATAATGACAATCAGGGATGATTGATATGAAATGGACTTTTTCCTTCTAATGAGGACACTAAAACAGACTGGAGCATGTGGTATCTGATTGAATATGTTGCAGATAGCATACTAGGGGTAGTAAGTGTGGATATTGGGAACATTGGATGGATATATTCAACAGACTTGTTGATGGAGAAACTTAAGGGAGCTGAGCAGCCATTTTTCTGGAAGGTCTATTCCCTCTGACAGGCTTATGTACATGGTAGGGGAGGACAAATGTCTAAAATTACATATCAAGATGTTTTGGGCACTTTGGGCATCTAGATGTTCTTCTACAATTAGCTAAGTGTACTTAGAGTGGAAGTTCACTGAAGGTAAGTAGTGGCTTAATGACAGACTGCTGAATAGAAGGCACCAACTTGTCAAATGGTTCATCAAGCAAAATCGTATTATGATAATTCTGGAAAACTATCTGTTCCTCTTGACGGATAATCAGAGATAGCTGTCTGGACTCCAGACTCGATTAACCTGCTTGGCAGCAGTCTGGTATGTTATGTCAGGTGAGGTTATATCTCTTTGGCAAATAAACTGATGTACAAAAGGATTTTTCTATTCTTGTAAATGTTAAGAATGCCAGAAATCTCTAAGTGTAGGGGCTACACTGGAAAGTAGTGACCTTTTAATTAGAGCTAGCTATGAATATTGGCACGTGCAACCACAGTCAGTGATAACCTGAGCTGAGAGTGATTTTATTTACTCCAGTTTAGCTGAGCTCACAATCTGGTACAGTAGGTCTAATTTTAGGTTTCCTTAACATGGAAAATTTCAAGGCTGGTAAAGCAAAGCAAAATACTAGCTACTTGAATGTTTCCAGTTTTCTGAATTACCTTGTACTGAACAGCTAATGTTTGTGTTGTGATACAACCATCTGTTTTTATAGTTTAAAGAGAATCTCCTTCAAATGTTAAATACTCTAAAATGTGTTAGTGAAGAGGCTGTCAGCCATTTGTCATACTACACCCTTCAAAAGTTTTCATGCAGAGTGATAGCAATCCAACTTTCTATTCCTCTTTGTATTGATAAACTAGCATCAAAATAAAAGTTAAAAAATTACTTATCCCAGTTGGGTCAGTGTACCATGACTGATTATTCTTTACCTGTTCTAAGGAATAAAAATGTTTACTTTTCTGAACCATCCATTTTTTACTGTAACTTTGAATTAAAATATTCCATGTATTTTGTAAGCAGAGATGAAATACATAACAAAGAGTTCATCACATGTGTATGAATGGGTAATAAATAGTTTGACAGGTGGAGATGTTGCAGAATATGATGCCTTTTTGAGAAATTTTAGAACAAGATGAAAATTAAACATGGCAGTTCTCTGTTTTGGTTTGTACTGAAAGAAAGAGGAACCCATCTTCTGAAAGAAAACAGGTCCCTTAAACATATGGGGGATTTTTCAAGGTTGGCTTCAAAATAGTCTCTAGTGCTTTTTTAACACTGTAGGATACTGCACACAAGGCACTATGCATATGCTGTTCGCCACAGTATCCCAATAGAACTTGTTGCCCAGATGGTGCAAACCATATGCCTCTTGATAGTTTATCTATGTTTGGGAAATACTGTCTAAAAATATAAGAAAGGTCATAAGACTTCTCAAAAACAGCTCTAGTGAGTTCCTTTTAAATAATACTCTGAAGGTTTTCAAGCTGGCTGTTTCCTCTCTCTTCACCTCCCCCCCTCCTTTTTTTTTTTTTGGAGTGGGGAGGGGTAGGAGGATGTGTGTAAATGTTTTAGGGTAGAGATGAGGAACTAGGGAATCATACTTGTTCCAGTGCAAGACTGCAGCTCTTAAGGCATGCATGCAGACTTCACTAGTCCATCTGCATAGATACTTTTTCTCCATAGGAAGTGCTTAACAGGAGTACAGCACAAGGCTTTGTCCTGGGTCTCTTTTTCTCTGCTTCCCCCCCAGCTGTCTAAATTAACCTTTTTGAACCTGTAACAATAGAGAAAGCCAGTTAATTCTGATATTTGTTCCTATGTCTTCTGTAACTCATTTGACTATTTCCAAAGGCTAAAGGAGAAAATTCTCATTGCCCATATGTAAGTTGTTAAAATAAGTTTTCTCTTTTGCTTACCTGGCACGGATCCACAGAGGAAAGGCAGTCTAATTACATCTCCAGCATAGTGGTTCTTTGAAGTATCAACTAATTAGGAATGGGCATTGCAAGAATTTAGACCAGGACTCAGGAAAAGAATGCATCTGTAACCATCACTAATCCGCTCAGATAACCAAAGCTTATTTCCTTTTGAGTAAAGATTCGCACATTCTCACCTACAGCAGTGTACCATATATAACACTTCTTTGTAGCTCCTCGGAAAGCACAACTCTGTTTAAAAGTAAATTAGCCAAATTGAAAGGCTAATTGCCTTAAGCTTCAAGTACAAAGGATATCCACGCTCAGATTTCTTTGCCAGCTGCAAGAGGCTGAGAAGATGTGGTTTCCAAAATCCTAGGTATCTCATGACACCTAAGAATTTTAATGTGGTGTCATAAATCACTAACTTATTCTTGTTCCAGTGTTGTTTGCAGAATCTATTCAGTTACATCTGTTCTGTGTACTGGGGAGGAAATATGTTGGGGGGACAATCTGTTTAGTCTGGTAACAGCTTATATAAAATACTTGAAAAGGTCTTCATTGCTTCATTGTTTTCTTGCATTGCTTCCTCTTATGATTTTGATCAGAATAAAAATTAGTATATCTGGTTTGAATCAGAACTTACTTTTGCAAAAGAAAGATTGGTATGGCTTACAATCCCTCTACGGGCTTACATTTTTCTAGATCATTTCAGATGGGCATATAGATGATAATCTCTGTTTCCTGCCTTTTTCCACTTGTTTTCACATTCTCACCTTTCAGTTTTTAATTGGGTCCAGTCCTCTTAGTCATGGAGTAAATACAACTAGAATGTAAAGTGGGTGTCACTCCAGTGTGATTCACAGTATCATGTCCTTTTTGTATGGGACATTGTAATTTGTGGATATTATGTATCAGTTGCAGTTGAGACCTGGCTTATGCTGTGCTGCACTCAGGCTATACAGAAGTGGGAGCTTGGAGGATTGATCAACATTATTTTCTTCATATGATAATTTCTATTCTTTCTCCCTTTTAATGAACTCATATTCTTGTTTTCAGTCTTAAACCCTACTTCTAAGTACTTCCTAATCCCATCTATAACTATTACTCTAAGTGATTTTTTGGTTTTGCAGAATATAATGATCATGTAACTCCTCTTTATTCTTGGTTCACTGTCTGTAGTCTCAAGTATCTGCTTCTGTTACATGATAATGTTATTGAGCTATGTGTAAACCTGAGGGATGAAATGGCCCTGGTTCATATCTGACTGCTGGTGAGTGAGAACAAGTGTCATCCAGAACTCTTCAAAATCTGTCTGCAGTGAAGAGCTCTTTTTGAAAGAAAAAGGAAAAAAAACATTTGACAGATGTTTGCTTGCATAAATTGGAGAGATTAGAAAATGTAGAGAATAAGAAAAAGTGTCAAGCATTTTGGTTTTTGGGTGTGGTGGGGGGTTTTCTTGTTTGGTTGGTTTTTGTGGTGGGGTTTTGTTGTTGGTTTGTTGTTTGGTTTGGGTTTTTTTTCCCAATTACAGTTTAATTGTATGTACAAGTTTTTTTTCATAAAAGTTTAAAGCATTCAGATAGCCTTCTAAAGAAAGGTTATCCTGTACAAGATAAACCACAGTCATGGTAAGAATCTTAACACTGACTCAATGCAGAATTGTACTTGTTCTGTGTATTCTAGAACCAGGACATTTCAGTGGAGATTTTCAAAGCTGTGTTTTTCCAACTCAGACTTTAAAGAAAAAAGGAAAGAGAAAAGATTTTGAAAATAATGGAAACTTTCCTTTCATGTAATAACATTTTAATTTTTTTTAGAAAATACACCACAAGAAGTGATGAGTTACAGTAAAAGCTGTATTACTGGGTGGAGGATGGGCATACTTTAAAATCTTGGTGCATGTTTGCCACCAACATTTTCTTTTCTAAAACCTTTACAAGGGACTGAACAAAGTTTTTCAAACACAAATAATTTACTTTGCCAAGTGGTCAGGTCTCCAAATCCCAGGAAGATGAGGGCTGGGGTTCCTGTGTAGGAACAGGCAGACTTCTGAGGGCTAGCACGGTTCGGTCTCTGGCTGCATGTACAGGTTCTCCCCAGGACTGGACTGGTCGCTGGGCGCTGCTGCAAGCCCTCCTATGTCCAGTGTGGGTGTTTTTTCAGAAGTGCTTTGCATCTGCTGCTCCCATCATTGCTGCTTATATTCAGGTCACCTTTTAATTTAGATGCAGAGCTTTAGGCAGTGAAGGTTATTTGAAAATTCCAGCTCAGGTATTTTAATTCTTAAATTAGTAGCAAATGATTGCCTCAAGAACTCATTTGTCCTGTGTATGCACCTAGGACAGCACTTTGTTGTAAAAGTGAGTTTATAATTATTTTGTTTGGAAAACAAAAGTGAAACTTGGGCAGTGTTTTCTTTTTATTTGTTTGAAGGTTATTTTTCTTTCTAGACTGACAGCTGGGATGCCTAAGGGTGCAGGTGCAGTGTCTGAGTCCTTGCTGCACTCAGTTGTTCTTTCTGGGTGTGTCCACACTATAAACAATTTTGGTGATGTCAGGAGTACACTCTTGAGGCAAATGTTCTGATTTTCCCCACTTACCCTGCTTTGGTTCATATTTGAGCAGTCTTGGACTTTACCAAGTTTTTGTTCCTTTGGAAGAAAATAAGCCAAAATGTGCAGTGCAGGAGTGTCTGTATCTGGTGCTGCAGTGAGAATGTGCTAATGCAGGACCAGGCTGGTGCTGGAAAGGCTTTGGTGCTGCCACAGGTACTCAACAGCAGCTGTCTGCTCCAAGCAGCTTCCTAATGCAGGTGTTTGCCCATTTTAAATGTATCCAAACCAACTGAGTTTCATTAAGATCTTATGGATAATTGAAATAATTACTGAATTGTATTTTGAATTATTTTCTTCAATCAAACTTATGAGATTTGTGACAAGTCAGGGTATTAAAACTGTTATTTATTTTATTATTATATAATTATGTTTGTATGTACAACTTGTAAAATAGTTTAATATAAAAATACTTCTGTTTCAAAATATTTTACATCAGACAACAAAAACAACAGCAGTGTTGTTGAAATAGAAATTTACAGAAAACAAAGGGAATAGGGGAGGTTGTTTATGGTTTAAAAATGCATTAAAAAGTAACAAATACCAAAGCTCTAAGCAGATTAAATTTTCAGATGAAAATGTCATCTTAGCTCAGCTGAGTCAAGGATCTTGGTTGCTGGCCTTGAAATATGATACTTACACTTAAATGATTTAGTGTGACAGTCTCTAGCCTAGGTTTTCAGGAACAACAGTATTTTGCTTTAAAATCAATTAGGTACCTGTACTCTACAATTATTTTTAATAACTATTTTTATTTTATGTAATGTATATCTTAATGAATTGTTTATATTTGTTGTTTGTTTGATGATAGAGCTGTCAGGTGTATGAAATGAATACATGGCTGTGAACTCATAATACTTGATCAGTGAATTGTAACCGAGAAGGAATCTGTACAAACCCTAAAATGTTAAGCATGGGGCTAGAGTTAGGAATGTGATGAAATACTCTATCCCACCATATAAATATCTTTAACCTATTTCTGAAGTTATTAACATACGTGTGCCAGAGAACCAAACAGACTTCCTCTGCATAATATACTTACCTGGATAATGAGAGGAGTATTCTAGTGTCACTTGTGAATACTATAGTGCTTTGGCGAGGACTGCTAGCAGTGCTTTTCATTTCATTTGTGTCTCTCGCTGCTCCTGCCTAACAGGGTGGTAGGTGTACTCAAAGCTCTGTGCTGCTCTGATTCCCAGGCTGAAAAAGGGACCTTGTGTTTGAAGCCTTTTGTTTTTGAAAGCTGAATATATGTGCACTCCTGCCTGGAAAGAGCTGCACGCTCCCTGTGCAAGCTCCCTGTGCCAGCCTTTGGCTATCCAGAGTATTTGAGTGGTGGGCGAAAAGAAGAAAGTATAGACAGCAAGTTGTGTAGCTAAGAAAACAGAAATATTTTCTTTATGAGTTACCCTGGACCCCTTTAAAAAGAACTGCTTCCCCCCACCCCTTCCCCCCTTTTCTTCTCTGCTGGTTTAGCAGCATACCTTAAATGAAATACACACCTTCCCACCATATATATAAAACTGGTCTTTGTGCAGCTTGGCTCATTTATCGTGGTAAGGTTTCCATTCTCTAGGGTAAGTTAATATTTCAGGCTCTTGGATTGTTGTTCAGGGACTGTCATTTACCATGTATTTGTGTAGCTCCCACAAGACTAACTTCTAGCTGGTGTTTCTCTGCAAATAGTGTGAATTGTGAAGATATTGATGGACTGCTAGAGATAATATACAACGCTTGTATGAAGGCTGAAGATTTGAGTGTATGCAAAAGTGGAAAGCATTCATTAGTCTCATTCGAACAGTGTGCTGGCTTCCAGTAACATCTTGTCAGCATCCTTGTTGAATAATTGTATTTGAGGCAGTGGGTACTGCTATGGGCATTGCAAAGTAAAAGGCTCTGGAACTAGTGTTTAGTGAGGCGGAGGAAATGTGTTTGAAAGTAATCTCAACCTCTGCTAGAGATGCAACAATAAATCTGCTTTAAAATAGAGAGCTTGCAGAACAAAATAATGAGTTGTTGCAAGTTGCTGTGCACAGACTGTGATGTATTGCCAACTTATTATTTCTGAGCTCTATGGTGTGTCACAAATGCATGTATTTCTGTATTAAGCAGCAGCTCTGCAATTTGGAGCCTTATTTGTTAGAACTGGTCTTTGGCTCATGCAGTACAGCATTTTAAAAAAGAAAATGCAGGTTTAATAGTAAGCATTACTTGCCTTCTAATAACAATTTTGTCTCTTTGCTTTGTAGGTATGAAGCGCCCATTAAGTCCTGACCACGTCTTTGAAGATGGGATTATGAATCAACCGGCTGTTCTACGGGTCTTTGAAGAAAAAGGACTGAGGAATGACAGACAGGATTACCAATTAAGCAAAGAAAAAAAGAAGATACTGTTTTCCTTCTGTGAAGTGTGCAATATACAGCTGAACTCTGCAGCTCAAGCTCAAGTTCATTACAATGGGAAGTCTCACCTGAAAAGAGTGAAGCAGCTAAATAATGGAAAACCCCCTACAAGTACAGCTCCTGGCACTTTGTTTGCAAGTACAAGCACAGGTACCTAATTAATTTGAGATGTTTGATTTTGCTCAAGAATCCCGAGGAAGCTTTTAAGATCTACCTCCCCCTCCCCAATATAACCATTAGAATTAATATAGATTAATACTAGTACTTAATAATATTTTGCCATGTTCAGAATTGTTGGTGTATTTCTCTTCCTGTGAAGGCAACCTGTATTGAGGCAATATTACATTAATGCATGATTAATTACTGTGTTGGACCTTGAGATATGGTCTATTTAAAAGTAACTGTTGTGGATCCAGATAGTTACAAATTTTGTCATCTGCTTTTGTTCCCAAAATCAAGTTCTGGAGGAATGCTGTGTGTAGAGGAGAAACTTTAGAAAGAAACGTAGTAGTAGGAAGATGGAGTAAGAGACCTGGAATTTACTAGGCCTGGCCCTTTCATTATTTCTGCTTTCAGTTGTCTGGGGTTTAATTACTCTTATTCATAGAACTATTTAGACAGGAAAAGACCTCTAAGTGAGAAGTAATTTAAATAAGACTTTTTACTTACTGGGCAAAACACAAACGCTTGAGCAAAATTCATTTAGCATGAGTAACGTAATGAGAAAAAGCACATAATGTGCTTTTCTGATTTATTTTATTTCATTGTTAGACCCTCTTCATAGGTATTCTGACAAAAAATCTAGCAGACCTCAAATCTTCATTAAAAAAGTCTTCTGAATTGTATTAAAGATTTTTTTTTATTATTATTAGCCAAATGAGGGCATTTGCTTTGGTTTATTTTACTTTGTTTTGTACAGAAACAGTCATTAAAGGATTTAGCTTTTTCCTGATTTTGATTCTGTTTAACTGAATTTATTTTGAAGTCTGTGGTATTTTGTTTGATTTAGAACTAAATAGTGTAAAGGTATCAGTTCTGTAGGGCTGGTTCTCCATAAAATCAAATTCTGATTAAATAACATCTAGCTCACTTAATTGTGTGCATTCTTAAAATAGCTTAATATCTCTGAGACTTTATAATTTAATTAAGATTCCTCTGTGTGCTGATAGAAAACATTTTAAATGGTTGCATTGTATACTTTTGTTGCTTTTTGTTAGCTGAACCTCTTCATCTGATGTCTTTGCTGTTATTCCTGGGCATCACAGCTGATGCTCTGGCACCATTGCTCAAAGAATGCTCTGATGCTCAGAGTATGTTTGTTTGCTGGTGCACGTGCTTTGGAGTTACTGTATAGTTTAGGAGTTAAAGTTCATGTTGCTTTCTGCTTTGTTCACTGATCTGTATAGCAGAGTATATCCTAGTTATGTACTAGTTATACTGGTCTATCCAGTGCATGTTGAAAGAGGCATTCTGTTTCCTTCATAGCTGAAGGATATTGTGTTCACAGCATTTAAAAGAAAAATGCCTTCCATAGACATTATTACGATGATTACATAGACAATTTAATATACTGCTTAAGAACTAATAGGGGAACAAGATTTATTGAAATGTAGTTCTCAAAGAACACTTTCCAAAAATATGTAGAAATTAATTTTCTTATAAATTGACATTATCCAGGCTCAGTTTTAATCCATGTCTTTTGGAACACTATTACCTCTTGTAATGGAAGTGTTCCCTCCCCATTTCTTCAGCTAACATTGTAAGCAGAGCTAATTCTGCAGATGGTAAGAGAGCAATTATATTAATGTCACCTCACCAGTGGACAGACTTCATTCTACATGCAAAGGAAGTAAATAGTCCCTCTTGCACTTCATTGTTATAACTACATACTCTTCTAACAAACCAGCTAGTGATCTGCTCAGCACACCCAAGGAAACTTTCTGCAAAGGTTCCTGCTAATGCAAGATTGGAGTTTTCCTCTGTATTAAGATGAATGTGCAATTAATAATATTCCCACTGGAAAATAAAATGACTCTAAAACACATGACTATAAATTTGTTGACAGCACAAAACCCAGGATTACAGACTTGCCAGAGCTGTCTTGACCCTGAGTGACAGATCTGATCTGTGCACCATCACTGATACCAGACTGCTTGACTCTTGGTGGACTTTTTTCCAAATGGAGACGAGCACAAAGGAGTCATGAGACATATTTTCATATTCATTCTCTTCTGAGGTCCATTCTGTGACAGGTGGCCCCAGGTTGTTATAGAATATCCTTTTAAATTTTGACTTCCACTATGTTTTACAGCTCTAACCTCAATTTGTTGGCCATAACTTTCAGTAACTGGTAACTGTTCTTGATGTACCACCTGGAGTGTTTATTGAGACTTGATAGCTGTGGAATTCCAGGTAATACTCTACAGTGTATAGGTGAGGGGCTTTTGTATATTTAAAGTCTAAATATATTTTTAGAGATAAGTTCAAAGTTACTTCTCTAAATTCAGAGTAAAGGTACAATTGTCACAGGATTTGAAAAGGTATTTAGTAACATATTTTTCTAAAAACTTACTCTTTTTGTAGTTTATTTTGCCTCACCACATGATTACTGAAACATAGAAGCACGTTTGCTATTGTACCACTATCTACTTTATAGCTGCTTTTCTTCATATTGCCAAAATTAAGAAACTTTGGTTATTTGATCTATTCATTGAACTTTTCCTTTTCTTAACGTTGGTGTTGAAAATTCTGTGTTTGAAAAAAAGGAGTATTCTACTTAGAAAGTATATTGCACATGGTGTTAAAGCCTATTGCTTGTGTTGGTAAAGCCTATTGTTGTGTTGTCTGTTGTGTTCAGCTGAAGTTTGTCAGCAAGGCCATCCCTACCCCTGTGCCCGGCATACACGATGTATGGACAGGCTGCTGCCGGAAGGAAGTAAATGAGGTCTCAGGAAAGCAAAAGTGTGGTTTGCCTTTGTCGCTTAAATTGGATTTATCTCAGTTACTTCTTATAAAGGAAAAAGGAAGGGAAAGGGCGGTTTCCTGCAGCTTTGGGGAACTGCATTTTGGAGTGAGCCTGTTCAAAGCTTCTCATGGGCAGGGCTTGCCGGAGCCTGCGGTGGAAATCCCGTGGCACAGCCCGCACCTGTGCGGGTCCCTGAAATCCCACCTGCGACAGCCCAAAACAAGGGCTGAAGCGTCCGCTGCTCAGAGGGGCGACAGCCAGCTGGGAGAGAGAGGTACGAACCTGGCTAGCTGCTAATTCAAGGCTGCTCGCTTCCCTTCTGCCGAGGGATAGCTGATGAGTTAATTGTTCAGGAAAGGACGGCCGGAGGGAGCAGTATTTTGGAGCGGGGAAGGCGGCGGGATCGCCCGGCTTCCACGAGATGGTGCTGCAGCCCGGGCCATGAGCGGCGGCCGCTGTCTCTGAGGATGCTTGAGCCTCGCTCAGTGAGCAGGATATTGGCAGGGACGTCTGCGAGTGGCTCGGTAATATAGGCAAATATGTGGGGGCAGTTTTGTGGATGACTTCGTTGTATTCCTCCCAGTTCTCACAGGGAGGCGACATCGACTCTGCTCCGCGAATTTTCTTTGCTTGTTCCCTGATACCTCCTGGTGAGTTTCCTGAATCTCTCTCCTCTGCTCCCATGCTATCCTGGGAACAGTTGGTGTAGGTTGAAGTAAGTGGACTAGGCGTGTACCTATTGAAGTCCAAGTTTTACAGATCCCTGGAAACGGGTAGGGTAGTTGCGGTTTTTTTGTTACATAAGGTGTCCAAATTTACCAGTGGGCACCCCAGAATCGTATTTGCCTGGGTCCTGTTTGGAAGAGCAGAAGTGCTTTAGGGCCCAGGTGGCACTCAATGCCCATGTGGAGGTCTTGCTGGAGGTGTGATTGGGATGTCAGCTGCGGTGCATTGTGACAGCAGCTCTGCCTTTTTGCTCTTACGACCTCTGAGCTTGCAGAACGGTTTTGGAAATGCTGTAGCCTATACCATTCTTTGCAGGGAACAGTCCCACAAGTTAATGTGTTAGGCCTGCAGTACCGAGGGAATAATCACAGGATGATTTCTTGAGAGATTATAAACATGCCATTGTGGGATCTGGTTCACAGCAGTGACAGCCAGGGGTTTGTTAATATAGCAAAATAAATACATAAATCACTAGATTTCTGTTGTGTTTGTGACTTAAATCAGGTCACAAAAAGGGCCTGGTAGTGGAAGGGAGAAGGTAAATTAGCAGTCTTGGGCATGGGATGAGAATGAGGGAGTAGGAGAAGGAAGGGTTTCTTTCACTTTCAGCAATAGAGATTAGATCATCTTTGCCTCCTTGTGAAATGCCATATAAATTTGAAAGTCTAGGCATCCTATCAAACTAATAGAGGCAGGGAGGCTACAATAAATAGTTCAGAATTATCCTTCATAGGATTCATGGACTGTGTAGCTAACTTGCTTATTAGTTTTCAAATTAAATATATAAAATTTGAATAGTGTCTTCAGCCAAAAGGTAAAACTGACTATTGGTAGACATTCAGAAATTATACTGAAAATATTCCAGATAGCCTTAGATCTGCATCCGCACTTTTGGCCTTGTGCATATGAGGAAGACATTTTTAAAAATTAAACTGCAAAAGAAATGAGCTTGCCAGATGACTAGGTCAGTGCAGGATTAAATGATGGTTATAACAGAATGAAATGGTATTGCATTGCTCTGATTTCAGTGGAGCTTTTCCTTGGTTTTTGTCAGAAGAATCTAATCCTAAATGTATGTCTTTGTATATAGGTTTGAATCCTTAGCTGGTCCAAGACTAGCTTTGTGACAGGTAGCTTAGTTGCCATTGAAGACTGCTCTGTGCCAAGATGGTAGAGAACAGAATTTTTTACTTTGATCTAGGTCCTCCATTCCTTCTCAATAGTTCTTTCATTAATCTAAAAAAGCAAAACAAAACAAAAAAACCCACCATAACAAAAAAACCAAGGATAATCTGATTTTTATTGCAGATCTTTATGAACTGTTCTACCAAGTACTCAGAGGGATGGTAAGCAGCAATCATAAGTATCTTGAAAAAGTTTGTGAGCTGAGTCCTATTAAATGCATGCATGCATAGCTATAGAATTAGTGCATAAGTCTGTAGAGGAGAGGAGGATAGTAGACAGCACTGTGGTCTTACTCTTTTTTTTTTTGTGTTATGCCAAAACCTCAGGCTTGTAGAGGGTCAGCACTTGTTCTGCCTTCCATGGCTGCTGCCTACAGCCCGACCTTTGCGAAAGCAGTTTCAGGAAAGGTGCTCTTGTGGGGGCACAAAGTTGAGCAAGGCCTCAGGGCTTCCCCACGCTGTACCTCTGAGAGGGAGGTTGCTCCACACTTTGCCATCCTACTCTAGGTAAAATCCATTTTCATTTTGTAAAAGATTAGACTCTTTTCATACAAAGCAAAACTATTATTTTTTCCAATATAATAGTAATGGTAACAAAAAGAATTGTGTGACAGTAATGCAACTTGGCATTGTGTATGCTGATGAGTAATTGTTAGTATTTCACTTCTCACTAAAGGCTATGCTGACTTTTCTTATTCAGTGATCTCTTGAACAGGATTGCATTTGGTAGATGGTACCAAATTCTTTGCATCATTTGAGGCTTTTCCACAATTTATTTAAGAAATAGATAATGCTGTGTAAGTTAACATTTTTTTTACAATATGAAATGTATTTATGATAAATGATTGCTTTTTCTTTCAGAGAATTCATGATAGAATCATAGAGCACGCTGAGTTGAAAGGCACCCATCAGGATTACAGTTAGCTGCTCTGAAATGAAGGGAATTATTATATTTCTCTGGTGCACTTGATACTCCTTACAAAATGTTGATGATGAGAGTTAATATCAAGGGGCAGAGGTGACATTAAAGTTGGTTTCTTATTTTCCAGTAATTACACACTGTATGTGTAATACTTAGTTCTGCATTTGAGTAGCTGCCTTGTGAAAGGGATGGTAAAATTAATAAAAATAGTAAGTAGATGATACGTGCATTCCCTAGCGGTCTTCGGGGGGAAAAAATTGGAAAATTACTGTTTTGTTGAAGTTGGTTGGTTTTAAGTAATTGGTAAGTTGCATTAGAACAAAACATTCAAAAATTCCCTAATGGCAAATAACAAACCCTAACATTTTGAAGTTGGTAAAGGCTATCACAACGATTATTCATCTGCAGCCTCTACTTCATTCTGTTGGAGGTGAGGAGCACAGGAATGGCATTTGTAAGCAAACAGAGTATATAACTAGTATGAAAAAAGTGGTTTATGGAGCTGATACTTTGCATGAAATGTAAATAGAATTGGCTAATACATTTGGCACTCTTTGCCACTACTTTGCATAAATATATTCTCATAGCAAAATCCCTTCCTGGAGAGTTTAACCTTACTTTGAGGGCAGTTATGCTGTGGTAAAGAACCAGCATTAAGACATCAGATGCTCTAGAGTATAGGACCAGAAATACAGCTGCTCCCCAGCCATGGTTTCGGGCTGAGAATAGCTGCAGCAGTGGTAGTGACACAACTTCTGCTCCAGTTGGAGCATCTTGCTTGTCATATAAACAGTTTGGCCAATGGCCTGGAGACTTCTTAAGTCAGTTGAGTTCATGTTGCTGCAAGGAGTTCTTCCCTGTTGCACTGAAGGATGTGATGCACAGTTTGCAGGTGTAGACAGCTGTGAGGAAAATGGATCTATAAATGCAGACATTTTATTCATGAGCATTTGTAACTGTGATTTCTATATTAAAACTACTGAAAAAAAATAAAATAATCAAGTCAAATTTGTTCATCCTTTTTATCTTGCAAAAGGAAAACTGATACTCCCTCTATATAAGCTTCTGCATCTGGGATCAGATCCTGTCAAAATTTCTCTCATGGTTGTCTGATGACACAGCAGTATATTTGGATAACTGTACAGGTATTATAATAAAAACTTCCATGTCTTTCCATTTCTTTTAAAAACTTAACCTAGTTATGATTATATCTGATTCTTATTTTACTGTGTATTTCTGTGTGAGTATGCACAGTGGCACATGCCCTCTTACCTTTTTTGGGAAAGAAAGCCTACGAAGTACCTGAAAAGATGAAAAGACTCAAATAGTGAGAAGTCTGTGTGGGAGTAGAAAGAGCATGGACATTTTTAATAGTAAGTAATTAAAAATTGCTGGGGTTATTTTGAAAGACAAAGACATTGGTTGTGTCATGTCATGCTTTTAGTGATTTTTTTTTTTTTAAACAGATACTTAATCTGCTAGACTGTACAGGTCTCCGCTGGGTTAGTATTCTAAATTTTTCCATCTAAGTATTCCTTTTAATAGGTATCCTATTTTTTAATGTATAATAGACTTTGTTATGTAGTTAAAAAGTACTTATTTGTTCATTTGCATAAATGTGAATTAATCTTATTTAAAAAAGCTGTAAGGAATCATTAATTTTTATTGCTGGGTTTTTCCCCCCAATAACGAACCTCATCACAATACAGGCTGCTGATTCTCCTCTGTCTTGTGTTCATTGTAGAAAAGACAGAGCTATTTTTAACATTTACACAGTCTAGATAGATGATTCCTCGTTCTGTGTGGTTTGGAGCTGAATCTGTAGAGCCTTTGATAATCATATCCTTTTATTTTTTAATGGTTTGTTTGAATTTGATCACTGTAGCTGATTCCATGCATTGATAATGAAGGCTTGGGTTGCCTGATTCTCAGCATAAATTCACACAGACTTCTACTTTGACAGTGCTCTGTGTTTCAGTACGCAGGGAGATACAGAACTGAAATTGCTTTGCTTTCTTTACAAATGACTCAGAGTGTGCTTGTCCTTCCCTAAAATGTTGCCAGCGTGCGAAGGATTTTCAATGAGCAGAGCTATAAACCGGCATCTGGGAAGGTTTGAGGCTGCACTGGTACAGCAGTGTACTGTCACACAGATGAGCAGGGCTGGAGCCAAGACTCTGTAGCACCATAGATCATATTGGTCACATACTGGAAGTTTTGTTTATGTAACTTGGTTGCTGTTTAACCTGGATAAACAGTGTTACCATAATGTGGGGTGGACTTCCCAGCAGAGGTGAGTCTCTTTTTTTATTATTAAACTTCACCGAATTGCTTTGTGCTGCAATATTAAGTGTTACATGTTTTGCATTATTTCTGTGTGCATGTCATTTCTGTTTTAGCTATTCCAGTGGAAGGGGTAACAAAAATGGCAATGCATGTAATGCATCTTTTTCTTCTCTTCTTATTTCAGTATTAAAAGTAACTAAATATGTGGCAAGCTCCCTTTCCTTGCTTGCTGTTTGCAGAGGGCATCTTTCCAGTAGGTGACTTCCTATGCATTTTAAATGTTTTTTGAATGTTAGTGATGCTGTGTTATTGTTGTAGAAAGAAGCTTATTAGCAGTGTGAATAAATACCTCTTACCAGGGCTTGCTTTCTGGCTTGTTAAATCTCAAACTATAGTTACAATGATGTGTGAAACACAAGAGCTGTTGGATTCTCCAGATAAACTAAGTAAAGAATGAAATAAATTGTATGCTGGATTTGATCTCTTAGATATGTCGGTCATTGTTAATATTAAAAGTTATGACCTGTCATGCCCCGGATAGCTCCCAGTAATTCATTTGCACTGACAGCTTGTTTTAGAAGGGTATAAAATTAGTGTCGCTTCTCCCTAACCTGTTAAATTTGAGATTTAGTGCACCAAGTTTTATTTAAGGGAACAGATAGTGTGCTGAAGGTAGTCCATGAAGTTCCAGTAGTAAATCTTTAAGCTTGAAAGAAGCATTATCGTAAACTAAATAGACTTTGTACCTCTGTTTTAAAAGAGGGGGGTTTATTGAGAATTTCACCTATAGCAGAATATGAAAAATTAGTTCAGTTGAGTTACTTATTAAGCATTGCTGTTCTGTTAATATGTTTAGTTTGTGAGATGAGACCTGCTATGATTATAGTTGCATATGCTGATAGTATTTTTTTAATAAAGCAGGGGAAAATGTTGAAAAATCTGATTAAAATGTAAAAATCTGATTAAAATGTTTTTCTTGCTTGATATGGAAATGTCTGTGCTTACTATGTAAAGAGTGCTGTAGGTTTGTTTTTTCGTGGTTTTTTTTTTTCTGTTGATTTTTTTTTTTTATGAGGAACTAGGACAGCTCATGCTTTTTCCTGCTAAATATATTTATGAGGCAGCTGTTTTATAGCTTTCAGCTCCAAAGTTATAGATAAGTGTGTATTTGTTTGACAGAAGATTCGAGAATTTCCATTTACTGCCAGTACATGTAAAGCTTGGCTAAGCAGACTGCATCAGGAGCACGCACCATTTGTATTAGCCAATCTGTCTTTGCAAGTCCCAGGGCCACTATCTTGCTAGAAGCCACTGTGTGCTTTTGAAAGCATGAAATTAGTTTTATACTGAGCACATAGTTTCTCATTTAGCAGTTCTTTTTATGGTAATGGTCAATTTATGGTTCAGTGCCAGAATTCTGGTGTTCTGTCAAAGCTGATAGCTTCTGCTAAGGTGTTCTTTGGAGATAAAGACAAACAAACAAAATCCAAAACAACACCACTCATCCCCCCCCAAAAAAACCCCAACAGAAATGCAGTTTGTCATAGAGATCCTAGGGAGATGCTAATAAAGGCAAGTTCTCCCCAGTGACTTGTCTGCTGACGTTTCTGATAGCATTCTGGAGTTATTTTGTTGTGGTCTTTCAGATAACGTTTGCTATTCATGACATAAAATTATTAAATTCATTGTAACTTTTTTACACTTCCTAAATTTGGAGGGGGGGGGGTTATGACGCGGCAAATTGCTCTCTCTTAATGCTAATTTGCTCTATGTGCTTATTTAATGATCAAGGATAAAATACACTTGAAAAATGTACACTTGAACAATGAAGCACTCTAAACATTCCAGAGAGATGATTTTTAGATAGCAACTTTAGAATATATTGGAAACTTGGCTCTTTCTTCAGAAATCTGTGGAAGCAAATACCTTTTACTTTTATACCTTTAAGTTAGTAAATACCTTTGTTGAACCTTCTTTTAATACATATAATTAATAAACTGGTGAGCCAACTTTTTTACCTGTGTTTTGTTCTTGGAAGAGTTTTGCTATTTTTCTAACTCTGCCAGATTTCTGACTGCTCCCCCCCTAGCAGCTTTGCTTAATGAAAGATTAAGATGGTTAATGTTAGGTTTCACTTGGGTTACTTTGTCCAGCCTACACTAATCCCTCGTGTATAGTAGGTAATTTAAAATTGCTTTGCTTTTAATCTAGGTCTTCACAATTCTGACTGGATCCTATAATAAGCAATTTTAATGACACAGTATCTACTTCCTTGCTCAGTTCTGTCTGTGAGGGGCAAAATTAAACATGGTGTTTTGTGTGGAAGATGTGGTGGCTCTAGAGCTGGCAATGTTTCTTCTGTTAAGTGTTGAGGAGAGATCTTGGTCAGCTACTGATATGCTTTCCTGGGAAAAGAAGAAGCTGGAGGTCATAGCTTCCAGAAGTTTACTTAAGCAACATCAGCTAGTGTACCAATCTTTCATTATTCCATCACTGTGCTGTAGAAAGAGAAGTAGAAACTAGAGACTACTGCCCTTTGCCACAGGTGCTTGGAAGGTGCAGCAGAGTATCACTTCAACAAAGCTCCTTTTTTGAAGCCATGTTGTTTGGATCCTCCTGTAGTCACATATTAGATGCAGACTGACAGCTTAAAAAAATTATATTGCTGTCATTTTAGGACCTTGGAATAAACTTGCTGTTCTTCAGTGTGTGTTTAAAGGCTGCCACGCAGATAATACTATTATGAACATTTAGAAAACCATGTGTGACATGTCACTACCATGACTTGTAAAACTTGAGTGCCTGAGCTAGAATGCATTTCTTTGTCCTTTTACTCTGTTGGGGTTCTTTTTTATCACTATGAATTCTGATTGTCACATTTCTGTCTGGTTAGTTCTTTGTTCCAAGATGATCATGTTTGCAAGGTGCTTTCAGCTTCAGACATCTTGAATCCTTTTCCAAGTCTTTATTGCTGCAAATTTGCCCTCTGCTATGTCACGTTGACAGTTCAAGTGAGAAGCCAGATCTGGTGTGCTTATTATGCTGGGCAAAACTACTTCGCTTCCTGGTACGGAGCTCTGCTCATTCTGTATCCATTCTATAGCCATTTCTAGATCAGATTGCCTGTTATCAGTGACACCATAATTTGAATTTATTCTCCTTGAGAAGACATCAGTGCTAGTATATGGTGATCTTTTGCACTTTGAGAGTGTTCAGGGAGTAGCATCCCCTTACTGCCAAGGTTTCTTTATAAGGAGATTCTGAAGGAGGACACTGGGGAAAAAACCAAACCAAACCAAAAAAAAACTCTTGAGGAAGTGGTATATTGTGAGCAATTCCATGTTGATCACTTGACTTTCAAATCCAAGTCTAGCCAAGCTCTCTGTGGAAATCTTGATTTTGATTTTTTTTTTTTCCTTAGTGAAGGTCAGTGATGAATCCTGCCAGAGGAGCTGAGTACACTGAGACCTGTGGTTCCCTGTGGAAGTCCTGTTGCTGAAGCCTCTCCCTGTCTCTGGGTTAAAGAGGCAGAGACATTTTGGAGGTCTCACTCCAAATGTTCAGCGAAGAAGTTATGTCCTTTTTTTATATGCTTTCTGTTCTGTTGAATTCTGAGCAGTGCTCATAACTTGACTTTGAAGAGAAAATGAACTTGAGTAACTTCCCTTTTTTGTGTATGCTTTTTGTTCCTGTAAAGATTTTGTTAAATTAATTTTTATTTAGAGGTGAGGAAACCTGGGTACTTTTTGATCTCAACAGGTGTAAGGAGAGTGTTTTTGTATTGACATCAGCAGCCCAGGCAGATGAAAAGCTAAATTCCTTGGCTTGGGTAGGTTCAAAACCTACACTAAATTTTTTTTTGGCTGTGATTGAACAATGCAGGTCTTGGGATGAGATGAGAAAGTCTTTTTAACACTTTGTGAGTAGAGAAATACAACTTCTTTAAGGACTGAGATTTTAAAATTCATGCAGTATGTTATAGGAGCTACCTGAGGGAAAGGATATGACTCTGGAAGCTCAGTGAATAAAACTTTTCCCAGTAGTGAACTTGTGAAGCTGTCAGACTGTGGGCAAGAATTTGTGGTGTGATGGATTTGGTGTCAGCACTTGTTAGTGTATTGTGGTTGCTCTGGATGGTGTTTGAGATCTGTGTTCAGGTCACCTGTATCAGGTGATTAAAGGATGTTTCCAGGTCATGGGACTTCTGAGGTTATTGTGGTGTGTTCAGTTTTGGATTTTTTTTTGTTAGCTTTTGTTAGCTGTTCACATTGGTACTGTTTATACTTTTGCTGAGCTAGAGAGAGAGACAGAGCAGGTCTCTGGTGTGCACATTTCACTTTTGCTTGCTGCAAGTGTCCTGTAAAGGCACAAGTCAGAACATAGCTCCTGGATGTTTGTAACTTCCACCCAGGGGCCTCTATTTCTTTTCATTGTAGGGCGGTGGAGAGAGGAAGGGGAGGTAAGAAATACAGGTAGGAAATTGCTAAATTTGTCTTTTTTTGTCAAATTGGATTCAAAATTGTCACCTATTTGCCTGGGGTCTTTGCAATGATGACATCGTGGAATGTTTTGTGACTGAACATTTAAATGTGAGCAGAAAGGGAGGCTCTTTTTGATCAGTCTATCAAACTTAAATGGAACATGCAGAAAATAAAAAGGTGAGGAACACTTATAAGCTTTAGAGTGGCACATCTGGATAAAGAGTCACAGAAATCACTAAGAAAAACACACTAGTTAAAAAGAACTGAAGATTATTGTTAGGAATTCCAATTAGTGTGCTGTGGCCAGCTTTGTTACTGGTACCATTTAAGCCTGATGGCATCTTTAGTAAGGTTGAACAGTAAAACCCGATCTACTAAGTAATCATTGTAGCAACCTCTTTTTAAGCAAATGTAAACAGCAGTTGTCACCTGTGAGCCCAGGCTACTGCTGAAAATAAGATTTAAGCTTTTGACTCACTTTGGCAGCTGAGCAGGGCAGAGGCTTTCAGAAGAGCCGAAGCTGGAACACCAGAGCTTTATTTGCTGGGGATTAAATCTTTGTGAAAACATCCCCAAGTTTTTTTTGAAAACATGATTATAAAGAATGCTTATATGAGAGCGGTATAGTACCAGATTTGTTCTTCATAACTGTTGACGGAAACAAGGACAAATCTGGCATCAACAAGTAAAAATACTGTTGTCCTTTTATTTTTGTTTGTCAGTTGCAAACACTTGCTCGTTTCAATACTTCATCATCTCTAACAAGTATTTCTTCTTCAAGGGGAAATTTTCTTTATTTTTCTTTCATCCTTCGTCAAAACAAACAAGTCAGTTTTGTTTTAGAGATTACTTCAGATTACCTTTGTGGAAAAAATATTTAAGTTGACATTGTTGTGTTAATTGTATACTAGACTTCTGCTCTGGCTGTTGTTGGTATCTATGCTGTTGATATCCTTCTGTAGGTAATGGTTCTCAACTGGAAAATCAATGAAGCTTACAATCCAAACCAGTAAAGTATTAATTTATTAGCAACTAATTAATTAAATTTGTAACTTATACATGCCTTGGAAGAACATACTCACCCTTGATTATTTGGGTGCCAAAACTATTTACTTAAATACTTTAGAAGTTCTCAAATTTTAAGAGATTTTTTTTGCAAATACTCATTGTTTAGTATTTAAAGTTGTTCATAGTATTCTGTTAATTATTCCATTAAGAGAGACGAACAGGCTGGTGCTTATAAACATACCTGAATACCCACTAAACAAGTAAACATGAGAAGTATAATTAATAGAAAGATTAGTCTGAAATGTCTATCCAAACTATTTGGATTATAGGAACAAATAAATCTTTGAATTGACATGATTTCATATGTGATTTGCCAAGCAAAGCTATATAATTATAATTTTAAATTCATAAAATAGATACTTGATTTGTAAACATCTGTCAGATAGTTTGACCAGCCTTTACCAAAAACTACCCTGTTGTTCACGACACAATATTTATTCATTGATCAAGCCCAAGTTTAATGGAATTTTCTGAGAAATGGGACAAAAATGAAGTAGTGCAATAACAGATAAAAGCTCATGGGGATCCCATGCTCTGAAGGTGCTTTGCATCTTAAATATATGGTTGCTTCCCCTGCTCTTTCATGCACATGCTCATTTGTTGAAAAGATGTGTATGGGTTTGGTGGTGGAGAGGGAGAGAATTGGGTTAGTGCTTAAATATGATGTACCAATTAACTCAAGAAGTAAATTAAAGTAAGAAGAAAGAATTTGTGAGAGCAGAAGGCATTGTTGCATCCTGACGCATGAAATGAAACAGCGGCATGGCTGGAGTCAGGGTGTTCCAGACTTGGACATGAGTGCTTTATCTGAGACTTTAGTGATGATTAATCATGCACCTAAAGTTAAACATTTGTGCAAGTGGTCACAGATTGAGTATTTTTAATGAACAGGAGTTTGAATTGGAGCAGAAGAAAATACAATTCCTGGTCATTGAAAATTCCATTCTAAAAAAGGCCGCGTTAAATCAAGATTAAAAGTAACGTACTTTTGGGGAGAGGCCTAAAGAAATACTGTTGAGGAGATGCACACTGAATTTTGGTATTTTTTTGTTCTGACTTTCACTTTCTGGCTGCTAGATGGATCAATTCCCTTGTTTTCCTGTCTGCTGAAGGTGAGGCCAATGTGAGGTGTGCAGTGGTGTGCTGCTCTGCCCCAGAAGCCTTGTGGAGAAAATTTGTTTTGAGAAAGTGTGCGATTCTGAAGAAATGTACAGACATGGGTTTTTTTAGGTATTTTGTGTTGCTTTGCATTTTTATAGCAGGAGACTGCTATTTGAATAAATAGCAGCAATAAATTTGGATAAAAGTACTTTGTCTTTTTATCTGTGTTTAGAAACACAGATAATGATATACGAAAGTGATTTTTATCATCAGAAGTCCCTTTTTTTTGCATAATAGGCATGTTATTAAATTAAAAAACCCAAATGGCTAAAAATGGCTTTATAAATAATTATTTTTTTGTCAGATTACTTGATTTTCATGGCTGTTTCAAGTACGAGTTCCAGACACCCTTACTGAAGGCTCTTTGAAGAAAACCTTTGTTAGTTCTTTAATTATTGGTGTAGGTTTCTTTGGGTGGTGGTCTTGTTTAAACAAGAAATACATATGAAAGGCTGTAAATTTATTGAATACCAAGTATCACTGAAATTTAAAGACCTGTTTGAAACTGAAATTATAGATTTCAATAGCATTTTATGTCAAGACTCCAACACCAGAAGGAAACAGCTGGTTTTAGTTGACAGTGACCCTGTCTGCACACTATTACACTGGACATCCACCCTGGCAAAGACGGGATATGTTTGCAGTAATAATGTGCTTATTTTTTTGCTTAAATTCTTGGAAGGTGATGGAATGATAGACACATACTTTGACTAAATACAGTTATTTTTCCATCTTTTTATAGTTTTGCTTCATAAATACTTGTTATGACTATCCAGACTTGAAATCACTGGATGAATTGGGCAAATGAAGCTATCTATACTTTTAAAGTATTTCTGTTTTATACTGTTTTCCTCATTTGAAAACCTAATGTTACTTTGATATATTGTGAACACACTGCCCTGCCTGCTTCAAGTCATCCCTTTGCAATGCATCCAAATAATTTTAACTGCTCTAAATAACTAAGATAAGAATCCTAAGCACAGAAATTGTCATTCATTAATTATCTACAGAGTAGAGAGCAGGGGTGCCTTGTTTCTGCAGGCTGCAGAGTAGCAGTCGAGACTGCTCTGTGTCATCTATCCCGAACACGGGGTTACCATCCCAGAACTGACAGCTGTGCGTGGTGCTGATCCAGCCCCTCGGACAGAGCATGTGCCTTCTTTGTGCAACAGTGATCCCTCTGTGGCAAAAGCATCCTGCTGGAAGAGCGTTAGGAGTTAAGAAACACTGGATGAGGTGCCCACGTAAAAGAGAGCATGGAATCTGGATAAAAAAATGGGAATTTTTATTGTGTCTTGAGTGGTCAAAAACATGTAGCTAGAAATTACATATCCTAAAATGTGTTGAAATAGCAGCTTTCAGTAGGCAGCTGAGTGATGATAAACTGCAAAGAATGGATGTGCTACTGTAAATATGCCACTTTTCTTGAGATTGAAAGCCCTTTACTCACTATATTATTTCCTAGGCCATCTATTGCATGAATGTGCTTCTTGCCTACCTCTGATAGAGTTCTAGGGTCAGTAGAAATTGTTAGGCAAACTCGAGTTCTCAGGAGTTACATAGTTGTTAGAACAACAACCAGGAACAGTGCAGACACACAGTGGAAGAGTCTGATGAACCATAATGTTCTAGAAACTTTTTTTTTCCCTTTCTTTTTTCTTTTTCCTTTGATCTCATTGCTGAATGCTAGTGGAACATGACTGTAATGTTGGGGTGTGAAGCAATCAGCTGCCAGAGAAAAGTGAAGTCTGAAGGGACATCTACCAATTAACTGAAAATAATGAGAAAAACATTACTGTTATGCTAATCAAAGCAAACTTGTTACCAGGAAATTTAGAAGTCAACAAATTTGTAAGCCATGTATGGTCTAGCCTGACACTTCTGGGATAAACAAAGTCAGAATCAGTGCATCCACTGGGGTTTATAAACTCTGAGGACTGAAGGAATCACCAAGCCCTATCTCTTCTGCAATACTGGACAAAATAATCTCAAGCATTAATTCCTTTAGTAGAAGAAATTGCTTTCCTAAATATGTCAGGGTTTGCTGTTCAATCCAATAAATCTGCAATTGAACTAGAACACGTTATTTAGAGACACATCCAAGTTCAGTTTAAGGACTTCAGGACGTAATGAATTTACTTGTTATGCTGTTGAATTGTTTAAATAAACCTTCACCTTTGCAGTTAAGAACTACATCTTAGTGCCGATTTGAATTTTCTAATTATGAGCCAGGAGTTGCCTTTTCTTCTCTGCTACTAAAGAACCCCTATGATTAGATACATTTTCATTTTAAAATGGCAAGGAATCTTGATTTGAAGTCCAGCACTGTTTGTATTAAGTATGCAATTACAAACAGATTGTGTAACATTTGAAAAGGTTATGTATTACATTTTTAATAACGTGATTTGCATCACTGGCCTCAGTGACTCTCTGATGAATCAGAACGATGACTTCACCTCCACAATAGTGGACTGCTGTGTCCTCATTTTTAAATTCTGCACAACATACTCTTAACTATAACAAATACTCTTTCAGACAGAACCAAGTTCATAAAGCTCTTTCTTTGCATCAAGTTAGAAGCGTGATACCAGTACATGTCAAGATTGCTCTAGACTTCTGCCGTCTTTTCCTCTCCTCCAGTTATTTTCAGCTGGCAGAATCAAGATTTTTTCTGAGCACTTGTAAAAGGAGAGTCACTTTCCAGGTCAAATTCCTTGCTTATGGTATGCACTGCTTGTTCTGCTCCTCTGTAGGGGTTGGTCTCCATTTCTAAAGCTATATTTTAAATACTGAAAGGCAGCTATGTTGCAGCTCTGTATCCACTTCTTGGTACCATACGAGATGTGCAGTGAACTTTGCCACTCAAAGTTATTTCACCAATTTTTTAAAGACGTAATATCTTAAATTAGCTTAATACCTCTGTAAGGATTGGACTGGCATAGTTTTAGTCTGATTTCCTTTGCATGATGTATGCTTACCATATCACCCAATTTTCTTGGTATTAGTTTCAAAGACTGTGATTTAGCTAAAGCATACCTTCAGTGAAGACGTAGAAAACAGGGAATACGGAATCTTCTGCCTATTTCTTAATCAGCTTGTAAAGAGACTGCATGATGACTTACCTGACAAGATGTTTCCTTACAGTTTTACCTAAGTTTTGGGACAAGAATATCTGTAATCTAACCATGTAAATAACTTTGCTGAGTCTCTCTCTTTTTCAGTACATTTGTACTAGCATCTGACAGGCATGCTCATTAGCCATTGTCTTTTTTCCAGTTCATTGGTATTGTTTAGAGACAATAACATATATATATAGTTATATTCAGACTATTATCCTTGAGGTGTCTTTAGAGCATGTCCTCAGCACCTACATCCATCTATCCACAAAGACTTCTTTCTGTCATTTGTGGTAAGAGTGGTAAGCAGAGCATACTGATTTATTTAGACAGCTAATTCCTTCCTGTTTTAGCGTTTTGCTTCAGGTAAATGCTTCCAGTTTAGTTGAACAAAACCATCTTGCCAAGATGTGCTGTTAAAAGGCTTGCTCCTAAGCCTATGACTGTAATAAATAATACTAATCTCTCTAATACCTTGCAAGTTGGTGTTCAGTATTTCTGACTCCAAAGACTATGCTGACAGAGTATGGCTTTTATTTTTTTTCTTGATACTACCTTTCTTCCACAGAAGTGGGAGTGAAAAAGGTCTATGAATTTAAGTATTGTTTGGATTTTATTTCTGCAATTTGCTTGGAACTTGACCTTTATCTAAGCTCTTCTGACTTCTGTGTTGGGATAACCCCTGATTCATATGTGTGCCTGCATTCAGGATTTTGAGAGTGCTGTCCATGAATAAATCCAAAAATATGTTGTGATTTGTTTAATTTTTTCTTTATTAAGAGCTGAAAGTCACAGCATGGTTTGAATTAAAAAAGGACATTATTTTGTAGCAGAATCTAAAGTGAAAATGCTCAAACTAACACAGGAGTAGAGTTCTTCTGTTTGGCACATCTCTGACTGTCTGGGGAGGTTGGTCCCTCCTGAGTTGCCTGCTTTTTTGCCCTGCTGCATAAGCCTTCCCTCTACCTCCCCCTACTGAAGTTAAGTAGTTACTTCAGGTCAGTTCCTTATTTTTTTCTGAAACCTCATCTTACATTGTTTTAGTTGAAATTTTATGTCATCACATGGTAGCATTTTCTCCCTTTCTCTTAGATTTCTCATTTAGTGTTAGAGTTTATAATTGAATTTTCTGTACAGTGAAGTAAGAATGCAGTGTTTTCTCCTGTGGCTTACATTCCTTTAGCTGCAAAGTGAACTAAAGTCTAATGTGCATAAAGGTTTGAAGGTTTTTTAATAAATAACTGTTATTTTTAATGAACTTTTTATTATGGAAGTTGCTGGTAACTACTGAGCAAAACAACTTTTTTTTTGTGGGTTTTTTTGTTTGTTTTTTTTTTTTTTTTGTAAATAAAACCTTTATAGAATGTGAGAAGTTGGAAGGAAAATATTTTCATCTAATTGAGTGAGCTTGGGTTGGTTTCTCTAAAATGACAACACTTGGAAGTGTTTTTCGTCTTTTATTATCCACCAGAGACATGCACATCTGAGGCTTCTGATCTTTAGCTTAAACTACTGTTAAGTTTTCATTATAAATGTGCCACCTACTGGAGCAAAAGGCCCATCAGCAAATATTTATTAATTTTCTCTTCTCTCAGACACATTTGCATAGTAATTTCTTGCTAGATTCCTGTGCTTCTGGTTGTCAAATCTACACTGCTTCTTGTCAGCCACACCACAGGGTATGAAAATGGTAATAAGAATTGGAGGGGATGTGGAGCATGAAGGCTTAATAAAATGACTTTAAAAAAAAAAAAAAGAATTGATATACTGAATTATAATGAAAAATACCTGCCTGGAATGAATGCCCAATAAAGGAATCTTACACTCATAGCTACTCTAAGGTCACATAATTGTTCAATAGAGCCTTGTAGCAAAAAGAAATTTTAAACAAGGTTTCAGATTATGCTCTGGTTCTTAGTTGTTTTTTTTTAAAAAAAATCTTCAGCCTGGTCTTGGCATAGGATTAGTCATGATCATCTTTATGAATAAGAGGCATTTTCCTTGTAGCTTGTTGTCTTTTATGTTCTAGTAATTAAATGAATGATTATTTGTGTTGCAGATATGTCTTAAGAGCCGCAGTTCTATTATGCGAGACTTGTACAGAATTAGGGAAAAGACTCATCCCCAAAATTTTTGTGTGCTTTGAAACACATACAATGAAGGCAGTAGAGCAAATTGAATGGATAGGGCAGAAAATATCACTCTGCTAAACTCAAGTGATTTTCTTGATGTTTCTCATGAACGTGAATGCTTGTTTTGGCACTTGATTATATCATAGTAGAAGAATAGCTAATGTATGAACAAGAACAAACAGAATGGCTTCCTGAAGATTAGTCTATTTTGCTGCATATTAAATGTGTGTGTTCCTGTAGGACAGTTTTAGCTTGAGCGGGGTTGTCCTTTTCTTTAATTGGGCTAAACATGATGCAGCCAATATGTTAATGAGACAGCTATAAAAATTTGGTGGTTTTCTGTACATAAGCTGCTAGTTTCTTTCCATGCCTTGCAAGTAAAGCTCAGCCATGAAGGAATTTGCTTTTGAAAAGGAAGAATGAATCAATGAGCCAGTCTCAGAAAATGAGCATGCAGTGCAATAGGCTATGAAGAAGGAGATGGGAAGAAATCAGAAACCTCCTAAATCCCTAACTCAGGTTGTGGTGCACAAGCCCAGGCTTTCAGGAACTCAGTTCCAGGTCTTCAATGTTAAGTACAGGGAGTCCAGATTTTGTGCCTGCTAAATCTGAACCTTCTGTTACACTTCAATAGAAATATAAATATGCAATTGCATAAATTTGGAGCTTTTAACACAGACTTGTAAACTGCTCACCGTAATCAGGGTCCTTGTACATTGCCTGTTGGTTCTTTTCATCTGTCAAATGCTGTTAAACTATGTGTTGATGTGGACATGTTGGGGTGATGTTAAATATTTGGTCAATATATCATAGATAAATAGAATGTGTCTATGATAGACTGGCAAGGAAGTTGGAGCGACCACTAGTAGGGGTACATGGCATGTCTATGATGGACGAGGTAGAGTAGCAGGATGTTTGTCTTCAAATTTGGCAGTTATTTCTCTCTGCTTAAAGGGGAAAATGGATTTCTTTGTAATAGATATTTGCATAAATTCTCTTTTTAGTTCTTTATTTGATAATTGAATAACCAATTTTGTATTGCTGGGTGAAGAAAATTTAGGTTTTATGTCAAGTAGTTCTGCTTATGAAAAATATAAATGACTTCTTTGTCTTTGGTAGGTGATGGAGTGTAGTCTTCTATGGTTTACTGGAACAAGCCACAGCAGGGTATGTGTCTGGCTTCTCTCTGGGTAGGGAGCATTTGGAGTGAGCTGGGGCAGTGCCTCAGGAAACATGCTGCTTGCAGGGACAGCACTCACATTTCCATGGGCTGGAAAAGTAGGAGCATCAGCTGGAGTCATTAATATTGTTGTCCTTAGGGGTGCCTGTAGCTGATCTGCCTACTTTCCCAGAATGGGACACTGAAGCCGGTAAATAAGGCAATAAAATATTTCACACCTAATAAATTTCATAACCCAAAAGCAAATAAAATCAAAACAGTTCTAAGAAGAACACAGTCATTCCAAAAGTTAGGAGATTGAGGTCATATAGAAAGGACAAGGATGAGAAAAAGCCCTGCTATTTTTATAGCGGGAGGTAAAGATTGTATCTCAGGAAACTTCTGGAATGCTTTTAAACACTTCAATAATGAAAAAAACAGAAAAGGGAAGTAAATTCTAAGCAACATCTGAGAGTGAAAACACTTAAAGTATATAAATTTACCTCAAAATAACTGGCTACACGAACATATCCCAAGGAGGTGTTCAAATAAGGAGAGTACAGCATTACAGAACAGAAAGGTTAAAAAAAGAAAAAAATCAAGATCTGCATGCAGTTTTATGGGCATATGGAAGTGATTCAAGACCCATTTCTTCGTAACTAGGCTTCTAAGGATAAAGAAATTACCTTATCTGTTATTAAAACTATTATTCAAAGCATGGTGGTTTTTTTTCATAATGATTTAGTTATTAGTCTTTTGTCTAATGGGTTAAATCAGCCGTGCTTCATTTTATAATCTTTTATAGGGATATGCTTCTATGTAAGATGTACACATGTAGAATTAAAAAATAACTAAAGATAATTCCAGACTACAAAACTGAGGCGGGAGAAGTGCTATACTAGTTATCTAAGCAGTGACAAATTATTTCAGTGAATTGCAATTAATTTAGAGTTGTGTATATTCATAACTACATAAATTATTTGGTTCTTATTTCCACTTATCTCCTGTTATGCCTAAGCAGAGGGAATGTGCTTTGGGATATGTGAAATTCAGGACCACAGAATGTAGAAGAGCGGAAAAGACAGGCTAGTTGAAGTCACTGTGATAAACGCAATACCTGGATGTTTTCCATAAAATATTGTGGCGTCTTAATTACAGCTGTTTAAAAATATGGCGATATTTTTTAACATTAGCATAAACTACTAAAAAAATAACAATTTTTGGAGGAACATCTGGAAATGTTTTCAAAGTCAAAGCCCCAAATGTTGACTCCCACAAATAATGATGCTTTTGTAGAGTAACCTCAACATAAGCAGGTTTATTTCCCAACTGTATGTTGTAGCCATAAATAAAACTATAATTTTATTTGTCTGCCAACCAAGAAGCGTTGTTTGCTAGCTACTTTTCAGTTTTTCATATGTAAGCTAAATAAGTGTGCATAAAATAGCAATATATTTGTGACATTATATGCTCCTTATCACTGTCATAGCAAACGAACTTAAAATTACTTGGAGATATTTTGAGGATTTTTTTATTTTCAGTTTTTCCCTCCTATGTACCAGAGGAAGTTACAAGGAGGGTTTTAAGAAATAAAAGCATAAAGGTATAGGATGTAGTTTAGTATGGTGGGGGGCTTTAGGTGTAACAAATTTTAGTGTGTCTTGTGCCTGTGGCATTGTGGTGTTTGCGGGTTCTTTAGGTTTTTTTTCACGCTCGTACCCTTTATGGCTCTTGTCAGCCATTGAAATCGCTTCCACTTTTGTCAGCTGAGAATGATGACTTGGCTGGGGTTGTCAGCATCTTGGCAGAGGTTCAGACTCATATGCCACTAGAAGAACTCCTTCCAGATAGTATTCCTTGTGAACAAAGATGGTTTCAGCTGTAGAAATAGATATTGCTGATCATTTTTGTGGTGCCTTTATATGCTGAAAGACTAGAATGGTCCTTAGCTGCAAAGGCAGTGACTGCCTTTCTCGTTTAGTATGTTAGATAAAGGCTTTTCCACATCTGTTCAAGTGCAACAGACTGCAAAACTTCTCTCCTTAATGTGAAATGGCCTGTGCCTAGATGATAACCCTGGTTTCCCCACACTGCCAAATGAAACCTGTATATCCAGTCCTGTGAGTTGAATTTTCTGTCTAGATTATTTGTTTGTTTTGAATAGGTATTTCAACATTCTTCATCGTTCACAAACTAACTAGGTTTTTTTTATTTTTTCTTTTCCAAATGTTGCAGTTAACCACCATATTGCTGAAAATAGAAGCTAAGTAGGCCAATTTGCATCCATGGCAGGTGTTGCTGTCTATCCCTCAAATGTGCTTTTTCTGGGGTGTCACGAAGCTCAGCCCAGCAGTCGCTGTTTAAGGGTGTGCACACGACAGGCATGCGATACTCAGTCCCTTTATAGGGAGTACCCCTGTTCTGAATCTATTAAAGATAAGCTGCTCTCATTTGAGTAGCTCCTGTGTATTTTGTATTGTGTATTTTCAGATATTCACTGTCCCTTGATTACCTCTCAACTTAGTGACTGATCAAAGAATTACCACTTGTAAAATTACATCTGTGATAAAATGTTTCAGTGTAGCTATGATCAAGTTTCCTCCTCAGGAAACCCAAGCTGAATCACTCCATTCATCATACAAAAGTGCAGAAGTGCATGCCTAAGTGTTTACACAAGAACAAACTGCCATCGTTAATTAGTTTCTAAATTCTGTCTCTCCAAGATGGACTTGCAAATCCTCATGCCCCACATCTAGAATCCTGCATTTCAGCCTCTGAGATTTCTGAGAGGTTTGCAAAACTGTTGCCAATTTGCTTGCTACTGAGCAGACCTCTGGGAAGATTTCTGTGGCACTCTTTTATCCCGTAGAGCCTTGAAACAGTTCCTGCTCCAGAAATGTGTTCCTGATTTCCCTGTTCAGGATTGCGGTCTGCAAAGAATTAAGTTGAAGAGCTTGTAACTTCTACTTTTAGCCAGGCAGGACTGTGTTCAAACACCTGTGGAAAACATTAAGCTATCTAGTGTATGAATATGAGATTGGCAGAAACTTGTATAGTGTGAAATTAGGCGTTACGGTTGAATTTGGCCCTGAATTTTGAGTCAGTCACTATATTAATTTGTGATAAACTACAGTAGCTGCAAATATGATACTCTTATCTGATAAATGTGATGCCACAGGACATGCTGGCTTACAATATGTGTTTAAAAACTCCTCAATCTCTTGGGTTTCATCTGTTGACTTGCAATATGCTTATTTGCATTTTTGTTCTGAAGGCTGTGCTTCAAGTTACAGTTGGGGTAAAAAATGGGTTCACTAAAAACCTCTTGAAGATTCATATCAACAACATGGATATTAAAATAAGCAAAACCAGGAAAATTCAAGGTAAACTTGTGTGATAGTTCATCTTATGCGTCACAGCTTAATGGTTAAAGACAGGGACATGCATTTTGAGTTTGCAATCCAACAGAACACTTGAAAACTTAATTTTAAGTTTTTAAGTAACTGTCCTGAAGATTTGTGATTAAACATGGGTAGATTTCTCTTCAGTGAGCCAACAGCAATAAAACCAGTGCAATGTCTTGTGCTCTAGGGCTCCATATCAGAGCCAGGTCAAATACTGAAATAAATTCTGTGAGCAAAGTGTGGTACTCCAGCTTTTGTCAGCAAAGTCTTGGTAAGGTGTGGGAAATTTGGTGTGCTCAATGTGTCATCTTGGTAGCACCCACATCAGTTAGCCAATTCTTTTGATTTGTGAGAGTTTGTATGTGTTTCTTTCTTTGATAGACTGCTTATGTGTTTTTGAGTAATGCTCTGACATGCAACATCATTGAAACATGCTGCCACCAGTAACCAAATGAAGAAGTATTCATATGATTAAGCTCTACATAACTGGAGGAGAATGGCTTAATTTATTTCTAGATTCTATTTACTTTAATTTACCACAGTTGCTTAAAAAAATAAAGTCTAAAGTAGTAGACTGAATTTCTACAGGAACATAGAAGATTTTTTAGTTTAATATTTAACAAGCCTTGACTTGTACCAACCAGTGTCTAAATATGTTGGCAGTATACTCCAGGCAATATTTTCTCTCTTCTTTAGTTACATTCCAGTTTTGAAATGAGGTGACAAAACTTTTGGCTTTTATCGCCTAATTGGCTTTGAAACCTAAAGGTTCATTTATCCTCGCTGTATCCAGTCTTGTTGCATTGAATAATTTTCAGAAGAAAGAATGGAACTTCAGTGCTGAGGTTTGCATTTTATATTGAAGTAACAAGTGTTGGGTTTGCTCTGATTGATGTGAGTGAAGTTTGTAGCATTGCTGCATGGTGCTTTAATCATTGCACCTATGCAAAGATCCACCAAAATCTACAGCATGAGAAATCGTATTTCCACACTTTCTAGAATATTTCCTAGTCATCCTCTTTTCTCAATAAATAGCATGCACATTTAGTAAAACTACACATTACTTACAGTAACAGCTTCCCTCCCTGCCCCCCTTCCTTTGAACCAAGAACATTTGTAAGGCCTTGTATCCTTATGATACTAGGTGACCCTCTTTTTTTTATTGGGGGGGGGGGGGGAGGGAGATTTCATTTAGTTGGTGAAAATTTGCTGGCTTTATGATTGATATGAAATTTAACTCATTCTTTCCATACCATTAATGTAGTCAGTTAATACATGGCTGATGAGAATGACATAGCATTTAGAAACTTTCTTGGCTCTTATTCCTAAAAGAGTCTACAACAACACATGAATCCAGATTAACATTGGTGTGCTACACCTGTCGATGTGGATGTGTTATGGAATAATCTTTTCAAATCATAGATTTTTTTGGTTAAAGGTCATATCCAGGCATCTTACCCTGGAGATGTGAGTAATTCATGGTAATCTGTTGCAGTGTTTTTTAATAGTTTACTAGTGTGGAGCTAAAAGGTTTTGTATAGTACTAATCTACTTAATTATCACCTGTGTTCAAGGTACAAATATCAATAGGATATTTCCATTCATTTAATATATTGATAACTCTAAGAGTGGGAGTTTCAGAAATCATAGGTTTGTCATATTTTTCCCAGACAGCATATGTAATATGTGTGCATCTCTCTGAATCAGAACAAATAGCTGAATTACTTCCATAATTATTTATGAAACAAATTTTGAAAACATAACCTTTTTATGCAATTTCTGTGGTGTCCAAATGTGTTTTGGGGGATGTTTTCCCTTGCAGTTGTTGCTGTTGAAAATCAGTTTCTTCCTGCATAAAACATGACTGTTGCATTTATCACATTTTGTTTAGATAAGAATGTATACAATGAGGATTTATTCATATGCTTTATTCTAGGCTTTAGTTCAAATTTCCAAAGATTACTGGTATACATTGTGCACCACATTTTCTGAATTCTTTTACAAGCACTTAACTAAATGAGATTGAATTAAGTAGGCATACTCTTGCTACAGGTTATATGCTACTGATGGGAAAGGATGGGAGGAATCTTCAAAGTGGAAAAACAACAAACAACTTTGAGTTAAATAATGCAAAGTTCATACATATGACTGTTTTTGTTAAATTTTCCTAATCTTTTTATCCAAATCCTTACGTTTGTTATCTTATGTTCATGGCACTAATGTTAATATCCTGTTAAAAACATCATGCCATTTTTGCACTTGGGCATCCAGAGTTGTGTCATAGTAGAGGGCACAAGACAGTCCTGATTTACAGGATGCTTTAAATCCAGGCTCAGAAAGTATGGGATCACAGGTATAGGGGAGGAACAGGGTTATAGGCCAAACAAAGAAGATTAGGTAGAAAATACCTGATGTTTATATAGCCTAGACAGGTAGTGCTGTTGTTTTTCCATCAAGTGTGCAGTTTTAATAGGTTAAATATTAATTCTCTCATGAACCATCTACCTGCCTACTGAGAGGTGACAGTTTCTTTAAAATAATCCATTAAAAGACTTATGATGGTAAACAGGGTGACCATTAGAGAGAAATTTCCCCTGTCAGGGGTGCCATAAAAAGTGGCCTGCTTGTGAGAAATTAATCACTTGATGCTCACATTAGTGGCAGAAGGATTGACAAAGGGAGTTGAGAGCTTGATTTGCAAAGAGCCTTAAGAGTTACTGTTCAACATCTAAACATAAACTGTGCCAGTGCTTGTCATCATGTGGTGAGAGCTCTCCCAGCACTAGTTCATGCATGCAAGGTTTGGGGGCGTTCAGAGTGCATCCCTTCCTTCAGGCGGTGCAGTAGGGCTTCTCAGGAGAGCTCAGCACTGGCTGCACTTCAAGAGAGTCCAGTTTCAGCACTTGTGTTTAATGAATTGACATGAAGCCTAATGCAGATTTTCATTCTGGCTTGTAATGGTTGGTCATACCTATAATATCCAGATGCTGTCTTCCATTATCTGAGCACTGTTTTCCCATTCTCTGCATCACGCTGTGCATTATCCAGGCCTGGTTGGGATGTCATGTGTACTGAGCATAGCCTTACAGCAGTAAGGTCCCACCAGATACAAGAAGTGGTGCTACTGTCAAAGTCAGGACACTGACACCTTACAAAGCAAAGCAGAAGTTACATTGCAACCAGGGTAAATATTTGACTAAAAATGAACTGGTATGTAAAGCTGTGCTGTAGAGACTTATTAGCCATATCTGAAAAGAGACCAGGACAATCCTATTGATTTGGTTCTTATCTTGATGACCTTGTAGGTTGAGTTAATGGTTTCTAAACTCAACTGAAGAGTTTGCAGGACAGTCCTTTTTGTCTGCAAGCAGAAAGGAAAATGTAGAGCAGAAAAACAGACTCTTAAGATTTTGTTCATTCACTAAATCTTTAATATGTATTTAAACTTGTGAGGGTGTAAAGTAAATGAAAACATTGTATTTGTATAATCTAAACAAGACTGAAATGTAGTTCATCTGTGTTAAAATATGTATTTCTCTTATTTGGAAGTAATTTGGAATTACAGTGGGCATCCTTATGCTTGCCTGACAGAAATTCTCGAAGAAGCCACAGTTTGAGGATCATCTTTTGTGCCAGATCATTAATTGATTTTAAAGTTGTCACAGCTTCTGTAAATCCAGACAAAAAAGCAAGTATACAGTACTTCATGTAGCTAATGCTAAGATACATCCTGATTTTTGTTCCCACATGGCACAGTGAACTACACCTTCATACATAATGTTGTTAAAACTTGGATGCTGAGGGTTTTATAGATGAGGAGGTTGTTGCTCTCTCATAAATGTTAACTATGAGAGCAGTCTGCATAAGATCAAGAGGCATCAAGGGATAAAGTAATTGCAATTTTCCAAACAACTGCATTTGAATGAAGATTCTTGATAAGAAAAAAGAAGACAAAATATATCTCGCAGTTTCAGCATAATTAAGATTTTTGCCAGTGGCTGTTATGGGAAAACTTTCTTAAATATTTTACCCTTAAACCTTTGAAAGATTTGATGATAAATGAGCAGGATTTTAATTCTGCAGCTACTTTATTAAGCAAAAGCAGCTCTGATTCCCAAACTTGTAACTGACAAAGAGGACCAGAGCTGTAATTACCATATTTAATTACCTTTTTGTTTGGCTTTCCTGGTAGAAAGCTTCTCAAGTCAGTCAAGATGAGGGGAAATTACATTAAAGCATGAAGTGTTTTGTTCATACTAAAAAGTAAGAGAGAGAGAAACCCCCCAGAAACTACTGCTACTAATATATAATTATATAAAATATATACGAAAAAGTAAAATTAGGTTTGAGCATTGCTCTTTATTGGATATGGATTTAAATTGTGCAAGTAAGTCTGCTCTTGGGAAATCACACGTTAGTATGCTCCTCGGCAAGGTGGTTAAGCATGCCTAAGCATGTCCTCCCCTTTGCACACAGGCAAGGAACAAAAAGAAAAATAAACCAGCAAACTTATAGAAAGTATAAAGGCAAAATAGGGCCTGTGCTTTTACAGTTACTTTTGTTTTAGTTCAAGTAAGCTTAATGATAAATATAGAGGCTTCCCTATAAAAATTCCATTTATTGTGAGCAGTATTAAAGCCAATTTTAGTGGTATTGACAAGTAAACATGACCTCTTACATGTTGATCTTTGAAAGTACCTTAGCAGAATCCACTTGGTTCGTTTCTTGAAGATATGAGTGAGTGTCATTTAGCACAACTGGTTTTTTGTGCCTTTTTCTTTTTTTTTCATTTAAATGCCAATACTAGCTCTCAGCTGCACAGTAAAGAGTTAAACCCAGTTGTAGATGTCTTGCAGAGGTGGCTGTGATTTTATTATGGTCTGTCTTTTATGATGTTGCTTTATCTTAACATGTAAGAGAGAGGAAATGATTTAAGTAAAACAGTAACCGATATTGCAGTTCACGGTCATGTGAAGTAAGGCAGGCAAGAGGAAAGAACTTGTGTCAAAGTAATGTAATATACTGAAAATTGATAATAGCTTTATTCTGGTGAGTTTGAGTTCTTCTGCATAGACAACACAAAAATTGGAGGTGAGTAAAGACGAGTAAAGGATTTGGGTTTTGACCTTCTGTTTGTAAAACTAAAGAATATGTCTCATAATAAAACACTAGTCTCATGCAAAATGGTAATGAGGCCATTCCCAGGTGAGTATTATTGTCTATTCTGCTGCAAAAAAGGCTTTCTCTGAGGAAGAGGAGCACAAAGCATACAATGTGCTATCACAGCTAGTTATAATACAAAAGCACTTTCTTGCCAATATTATATGAGAGAAAAGAAAACCTGATAAATTATAGTGGTGGGTTTTTTTGTATTTTCCCTCATGTTTCAGCATCTGGAGACATGAAATTGCCATTTCATGTTCACCTTTCCAAACCCTGATATTATGTGTAATAATTTTATTTGAATACAGAAGTGGATTTCCTATGTTACTTTCACAGTGCAGCTTCAGAGACTACATGGAGCAATGCAGGTGGTTAAAAATACTCTTAACTGAATTGCTCTTAAAATTTTTATATCTTAAAATTCTGTGACTTAAAATTTTCGAGTTGTGGTCATTTAGCAATAAGAACAATAGTTTTTCCATCTCTCAAAATTCCCTACAAAGAATGAACTCATTTCACATCCTCTACAGAGTAGCTGACTGTTAGCAGTATAGATTGCTACTTTTCCTTATAGGTTGATTTCATGAGTATAGATTTAATGAGATTTCTTAATTTTTATGCTCTAGAATTGTATATACAGCATAAAAATTGTTTTTCTAAACTTTCAACTCTTTAAGAACACAACTATTATGATTTTATTAAACTGGAAAATATTGAGTGATGTCCACCACTTTTTTTGCTGAGCCCAAGAGTCCAGACATAATTGTGAAAAGTGAAGGACTTGGAAATAATTTGATACCTTGGCAGAGAAAGAGCTGATGACAAAACTTGAGATAGTTTTGATTTATCCAGAGTACTCTTACAAGGAAAGAGTCGGAAAAACTTTTATGTGTTTAAAAGACAAAGTAAATAGTCTCTAATTTAAGTCATGTTTAAGTGCTGTTAGTTATGCACACAGATGCACAAAATGCTCTGTGGCTCAGGGAATATTGGACTGGCTGTACTGCAGAGTCCGTCTCATTCTGCTGATTTTAGTGCATCTGTTCCTGAGTGCTCATTGTTCGTGTTTCATTGTGTACCAACACATGAAGCTTCCCTAGTGAACTGGCTTGCTGAACAAAACCTCTCTTGCAGGCAGGACACATGTAAGCCTCTTTTCACTTGACTATATTTTCCTTTTACAAAACCCAGCGTAACGGGGCAGCCTAAATTAGTACTGTATAAGCAGATGTGATTGCAACTGTGGTTCCATACCATTCATTTAAAGAGAGCTCGGGTTATGATTTCTTTTAAGGGTACCTCAGACTTAAACTGAGGTGAAGCTGAAGAACTGCAAGTCCCAGAAAGACAGCTGGCCTAGTTTCCCAAGGACACGGTATCTGCTGTTTCTTTTGGCTCCTGTGCAGTTTCAGAGGCTCACTGCTTTGGGAAACTGGGTTGAGTGACAGATAATAGTGAAACAGTCCTCAGGAATAATCATCAGATTAGGAAAAGCTTAGTCAAATGGCTTAACGCTTCTGATATTTTTATTTTGTTAAGATTTCTATTAAAATAACCTAATTTGAATAAAATTTTTAAATGAAAAATGCATATGCATGCCTGTTTTAAAAAAACCCAACAACACGTTGTGAAGCTTAGCTGTTTTCTGTATGACAATTAAACTCATTTATGTTTTTATGGGCATAAATCTGCATCATGTCATGCACTGCAGTGTGTTGGTATTTTGCCAAAAAGGTGGCAGACGGCAGTGCTATGAATCTGTTAAAGTCCAAAAAATTTGTCTCAAGAAAATCAGTGAAAATACATGCCATTCTGATTGAACAAATGCAAATCACTTCTATCTATGATTAATTAAATTAGACTGCTTCAAAATTCATAACAAGTGCCTGGAATGACCTTACTTAATGCTATCAGTGCTTTAAATATCTTCAGAGGACTGGGATTAGCTGACTGAGTACCCTGTTAAAGAAAGGATGTCCAATGTAAACAAGTTATGCCAAAGGAATCAAACTGGTACATCTCAAATGCCCTGAAGGAAATACATACCTAAATGCATGGATAAAAAGCAGCTAAACTTTCAGATAAGAAGCATAGCATTAAAATGTCAAGATTAATATTCTCCAGATTAAAAAGTAGCAGATATCATGTATACATTGCAAATATAACCGGTAAGTAATGCTTATAAAATATAACATAGTTCAGATTTAATATTTCAAGATGAAGTAATTGATCTGAGATGTCTCTCTGATTTTTGAGCTGTTAGCAGCATAACCTACACAACTCCTGCGGTGCTTTTAGAGCTGCTGGCTTTGGAAGCTGCAGAGCAAACTGATGGAATTTTCCATCAAAATGGTATAGGTGGAGGTCTGAAAGTGAAGCCACTGGTACTGCACTGTTCCTGGAGTCAGGGCGGGCTGGTTTTTTTTCCATCCAACCCCTGGAAATTTTCAACCAAGCTTCTGTATATCTTGCATTTGTTCACATACAGCTTTGGAAGCATACAATTATGTTTATACTAGATATAAATACTTGTGGAGTCTTGGAAATATTTGGATGTCTGTGTGCATCTGTGAACCTGCAAACCTTTAGGGATGGATTTTAACAGGTGTAAATCTGCTTCTAATTCTGATGTGTCTGAACACATGTCATCTCTGCAAGGCCCATGTACGCAATTCGATGACTTTGTAGAAAGAAAAGGGTGGCTGCCAAGAAAAATTAACTCTGTATCTTGTGTCACTTAAGCAGTTTAATTGGCTTTCACACCTAAGGCTGAAATAAAAATGAGCTACTACTTGTCACTATTCTCTGAGAGACTGGTCTCATTGTAGAGTAACAACATTCATCTGCTTCAGAAGAAATTTATTATAGCAGACTGTGTCCTACTGCACTGGAATTCAGCTGCCTGACCACAGAAACAATCTCCCTGGTGCAGTGCAGAGCTCTGGGTCAGCCTCTCACATGCGTCTTCTGTGTCCAAAATAACCCTGACAAGGATTCTTGTGTGCTGGGTGGTTCCATTCCTTCCAGCTTTCTTCCTTTGCATGGTCTGCAGCATAGTTAGGCTGATGCAAGAGTGTGCTTTCTTTCCAGCTGGCTCTGAAGTCAGTGCCTTGGGTCTGATGTTTTGCAGAAATGCTGAAACTGAGACTCTGGGATGAGGTATTGTGCAAACCTGGGGGGAGGGAAAAATGGAAAAAAAAATCAACTAAAAAACTCCCAGATGCCAAATCAAGCAGCATCAAAAGGAAAAAGAATTTGGTGTGCAAGAAGAAAAAAACAGAAGAAGAGAGGCCAGTATGATCATAGTTATGCACAGTAGAGTGTGAATTAAGTAGAGAAAGGATAGAGGAAAAGACCAAGAGAAGGAAAACAGAGAAAATGGTAAACAGAAGAAAGATTGAAGGGTAGGGAGCCTGGAGAATGTAATTCCTGTCCAATCTGAAGAGGCTGTGTGGGAGAAAACTGGAGCCAATACACAGTTCATAGAAGAACAGACATCTCACTTCACATGTACAGAGTATGGGTGGAAATCATGTTTCTTGGACTGTGCCAGTTAAGCAAGTCACCTTCTGAAGGCAGGAGACTTTCCTCATCCTCTCCTTTATGACTCTGGATGAACACAAATGCTGAGAAACTCCCATTGTGTCATACTTGAGTCCAGTTGAAACACCTGGGTCAGAGCTAAGCTCTACAGGCTTCCAGCCCTCTGTTTTATCAGAAGTGACTTCACCTGTAGAAGCTTCTTGTTGTGCCCTGCCATTAAATGAGTTCTGGGGTGATAGACAGTTAAAATCTGAACAGAAGGAGATGTTGATATCTCAGGCAAGTCTGCCAATAAGGTCCCCCTAATTAGTGAGCCTGTGAGTCAGGGATGGTGTTTCTCAGTATGGTTTAGTTTATTTTCCTGTTTCTTCTTGCATCAGGATGCCGCTCTTTTCGTAACCAAAAACTCAGACATCAGAAGGTAATTTGGGGTCATCACCAGCACAAATTTGAACAAGTAAGTCACTGGCTCAATGCTCTCATCAACTCTGAGTACTATTTACAAAAAAGGCTTATCCTGCCAAAAATGCGAACTTCAATTGATCAATGTACCATTATCTCCTTAAAAATGTAAATGAAACAAATCAGTTCATCAAATGTTTTTTGTCTTTACTATGTTGCTGTTTCTAATTTAGAAATTTGTTGTGAAACACTTCAGAGAGAGGGAGAAGGATAAATGAGTAATTTTTATGAGATGGCTCTTAAAATAGAGGACTGATGAAGTTTGAGCTGTCAGCCCATATTATGATGTACCTGGATGCATTGCTTATTTCTTATGGCTCCATTTTCTCTGTCTTCCTGCCTATGTTCAAAATTTTGGATATTAGTCCTTGCAAACAGTATGCATGTTTGGTTGGTTGTTTTTTTTGTTTTGTTGGGGGCGGGGGTGGGGTTTTGTGTTTGTTTTTGTTGTTGGTTTTGTTTGTTTTAATGATTCCTGAGGCTCTCAGTCATTGGAAGGATTTGAATATATTTTCAAACTAAGTAATGTCTCAGAAGGCTGTCTTAAACTTGCTTTTTCATGTTAGTGCTAATGTCTTTCTCATTTTTTCATCATTAATATAACATTTTTGTGACTGTGACCTGCTCTGCTTCTATTTTTGTCATATGAATTGATGCTTTGCTAATGCCTGTAATCCCTTAACAGAGGATGCCAATTAAAAAAAAAAATGTTATCTACATGGAACTTTTTATTGCTCCTCTACCACAGTCTTTATCGTGTTTTCATATTTCTGGTGTCAGAGGAGTGGATTTCAAGATAAAGATTTTTTTTGAGGTATTCATGATAGTGAAGTCAAATGCTTTCCTTAGAAATCAGACAGTAGCTCTTACTGGTATAAGCATGTGCCACAATATGCTCCCCTGCCCTGGCTGTAGAAAGTTCTTTCAGCGATTTGAACCTGTATCGCCTGCCCCAGTTTCCTCTTCCCTTTTTCCTTGAAAGTGCTTATGCTTTTGCTTAAGCCCAAAAGTTTTCCCAGCCCGACTGTTATTCTTTGCACTAGAACTTGGGAACTTCTAGAGAATGAGTGTTGCCTCTCCCTCACCGACAAAGTGCTTTGCGAATGGCATTGGACTGTTGAGCTTTTGAGGGCTTTTTCATTTGTTTGGGGTTTTTTTTAATGGGGTCATCACTTTTGAAGAAAAAAAATTATTTCAGGAAAAATGTCACCAGGATTTATCTGTTCTGATGGAATAACTGTTTTTCAGCTCCAGTTAAGATGTCTGAACTAAGTAAAATGATCAGAATAGAACATGCTTAGTAGAGATTTGCCATTAAGAAGCAGGATGTATTGCATTTTTTTTTTGACTTTGGGAAATTCACAGATGCTTTAATTCACTTTACATAAACTTAATGTACTTGTCTCATGTATCTCTTTCTGGTATTGTTTACTTGAACTATAATCTCCTAGGTCAAGAACTCTTTCTTAACTTGTGTATGTAGAGCTCTTGGTACTGTGGAACTTGATGTCATTTGACACCTCTCACCATTACTGTAATACACAAAATCAAAAATAATCAGGGATCTTACATATATATATTTAGATTAGCTTGCAGCTGCTTAAGCTCTTCAAATTCCCATTGTTTGCATTAGTTAGGAACTCTTTGTCATTAACATTATTAAAAATGTGCATGTGTTGGAAAATTGGAAACAAAAGCTGGCAAAGGTGTATATATGTTTGTTAAGTTTTGACATTTCCAAATATGTCATTTTTTCAGTTATAAATTTGTGTGAAGGTTATATAGAAATGCAACGCAAATGGAGTTTGCGAAGTGAAAGGTTTGAGTGTTTCAGAATCTGTGTGCTCGTGATAAGGATAAAGGGTTCAAGGTGTCTGATATACTGCCTGGGAAACCTTCCTCTTCTCCAGTGCTTGGGAGCACAAGATCCAAAGCAGAAAAATGTTTGTTCTTTTTTTTAAAACTGCAGTGAAGTAACTACTTACTGGGATGAATCCTAAAACACTTACTGTCATCTGGACCTTATAATGACAAATTCTTGGATCAAAGTAACAAGCGACTTGGGACAATGGTGATTAATGGCTTGAACAAAAATAGGTTTTACTGTGCATTTATAGCTGGAGTGTCATGCCTTTGATATTTGTTAGGACATTGGAGGCTGCATACCTGGAGGACCTGTTGTGGTCCTTGAGGCTGCAGAAAGATTTAAGAATTTCTATGAAGATCCCTGTTCAGAGGGAGAATTAAACTGACACTAAGTTCTTATGACTGCCTCATCTTTTACCATGACAAAAGTATGTGTCTTACACAGCATGACAGCTGATTGCTAAGTATGGAAATATTTCTGTACTCCACAATAGGGAAACATATTTGTCATCTCACCTGTGCCCTGGGAGTAGTTGTTTAAGTTAAAATGTCATCTTTGAGGGTGTACTGTAGGTCACCTCTCACGACAGAGAGTCATATCAAAGGGCAAAAGTAAGATCTAAGGAGCTGGAATGTAATGATATAATTGTTTTCTTTTTCTGAATACCATAAACTGTAACAGGAATACTGTTTTATTATTTCATTTAGTGTGCAACAGAATACAGAGTGCTGTTTTCTCAGATGTATAGGTACACATGAATATATGCGTGCCAGTTGGTTGTATCTGTGTGAAGCAGATATCAGGCAAGTAGCAATAAGCAGAATTTGCTTCATGTAAGCACAAGTAACAAGACACCAGCATGAGCTGGTAGTTTCTAATAGTCCTTTCATATGCATTTCAAGTATATGCTTACCATGAGAAATATGCCTTATCCATATACAAGCAGAATTAAATGTTGCTTTTCTAAATCCTCCTAGAGCAAAACTTACAGCGTGGGCTGGGTGACAGGAAAAACAAAACAAAAAAAAAAGAGCAGTAATACATACATGACTGGATGTACATATGTCTTGGTGGGGGTTATGATTTAAGAGTTTGGGAGAATACAGTTGCTTGCCTCTGCTTTGAATCTGTGTCTCTATGTCCCACAATTCTCTGTCATTAACTTGATGGGGGAAAAGGCTCAGAGGAGAATAATTAAGCTCCTTTGATTCAATACTTTTCTGTTCTGAGAAATTTCTGGAATTCTCTGGGAGTTTGTCATATCTTGTGAAATTTATCTGCTGAGAAAGGGATTTGACTGTTACTCACTGGCCCTGTGCTTGACCACATCTTTTGCCTGTGTCTGTGTGCCTGTGCAGTAGGATCAGGTTGTTCTACCTCACTTCTAACTTGTTTTTCTCCTTCAAACTGGAATGACTCTTAGGGACTGTATTAAGTACATTGTATTAAAATACCACTCGAGTGTGGCCAGCAGATTCCCCAGCATGTCTGACATGTATTCAGGGGCTTCAGTATTCTCCCGACAGTTACCTCACCTTGGCTTTTTTTACTGCCTTGAATTTTAGAAGCAAAGTATGGGAATTGGCACTACCCATCCTTAATAAAATTTGAATTACTGGTACTGATCCTTTATTACAAGAAATAGGGAGGGTACTTGTGTTTTTCAGTAAGAAAAGGCCCGTTCTTTCACTTACTGGTCATTGCTTTAAGTCTGTGTCTTGGAGGGTGCTTGCAGTTCATTAGGGTGATATTCCACATATTGTTGTAAATTCATTGATATTCGTGATATTCATTCCAGCTGAGATTGTAACAGTAGCATTTTTCTGCTCCAAACATGTATGTGGAAATATGTGGTGAACAAATCTGAGGATTTAGAGTCATGATGGGTAGTATGGTAACAATAAGGTCAAACCTTAGCTTCTGTCTTTATCTCAACTTTTACGTTATTACCAGATGTAATGCCCTTTTTTCTGCAACACTTCTGTATGTGACTAGTATACAGTGCACTGCAGATGAAACCCTGAGAATAGGCATAGCAAGCCTAAAGTGTTGTTTGTACACGAAAAGCAAAGGACAAAACCTAAAGGATCCAAGCATGGCTGTGCAAATAATCCTTTTATGAATTTGACAGTAGATGCTATTATTGCTGTTTGTCACTAATCTCTACAGAATTCCAAACTGTTAAATTTTGGACTTCTTGGAAAGATGATTTTTCTCACCGGTCAAGCTGAAAATACAGCATTTCTCCATACACAGTCCATTTTAATTCAGTCACATCCAAACAGTACAATTCTCCAAGTTTCTATGCATCAGCCAAAATACAAGCACGTCATACTGCAGTCTACCAGGGAGAGTTACTTATATCAAAGCAATATGGGGGAGAGCACGGATGCAGAATGAATCTAAGTGTAAACACTATGATTTGTGTAGAAGTTGAGGGATTCTGGGTGACTTTTGTTTGTTATTAAAAGTTGTTATCTAGAGATAGTAAGTAACCTGTTAGAAGTGCTCAAAATGTCACTTCTCCAGCCTCCAGATACAAGAGAGAAAATATAGGGGGAAAAAAATTTAAAGCATGAGCTTTGGTTTTAAAAAAAGAACAAAAAACCACCACCTCAGCATCTTAGCAGTTGAGCTATATGTCAGCTTTTCTTCCTTTGACTGCAGGAGCTGCTTGTAAATGAGACCTGAGTGTATTTGTCTTCAAGAGGACTTTCCTTTCTCATTGCTCTGTGGTTCTTGTGTGCACTCTTTGCACTCTCTCTCTTCCCCCCCTCTAGGTGTGTGGTGGTAGGTATGACACTTGCAGTGAGCATTGTACCACTCTGTATTCTGGAAGGTCAGCACCTGATAGCTTCTTGGAAAAAAAATGCATTCACTTTTATGTTTAATTTATCATCGTTCCTTGCCTCTTTTACTTTCATCTTCATGATTTTGCTTTCTCTTCATCTCTCCTTCTGCTATAGTAATATTTGCCCTTTCATTACTTTCTTGTCTCATATATTACTGTCTTTAAACCTTTCACCCCGCCACCTTTCTCTTCTGTATTCCACTGTTTCTCTTCCAGCCATCTATCCTTACTCTTCTGACTTCTTTATCTCTTTAGCTCCATCTATAATGCAGGAGCTGCATGATCACCTCAGACTAGTGTTCCTGCTTTCCTCCTCACCCCCAGCACCTCTGTGGTGCTTCCAAAGGGGCACTGCATGCCTTCCTACCCAAAGAGGCAATCGTGCTAGGAGTGTGGAGGGGCACTCTGTGTTATGGATCTTTGAAGAGGTCTTCTTGGACAAACAAGTCAAGGGATCTCCGGAATCTTGAGACAGTGGGTGTTAGTCAAGTAGATGGGACTTAGCAGTTGTTTTAAAGGGAGGGGGAGGAGTTAAAACTGTGATTGTGCACTTAAGATCCCATTTTAGATAGAAGCTAGATGGCAGGCTAAAACATTACATCTGTGATTAGTGTGTCCTAAGGCCATCCTCTGCAGAAGTCTGGTCTTCTGTGAGACGGGATGTTATATGCTGAGAGGGGAATAGGAAGGAGCTACAGTGCATAGAACTAGATAAATGGCTAAAACTGAGCATGCTAGTGCATTGTAATGGTTTTAGCAAGGAACTATCAAACATTGCCAAAAAAGAGACATTACAGTCATTGAACAAGCGGAGGGAAGCATGCCTGCCAGTTCAGAGGAGATACAGTCCTCGCTCTTTTGTCCTGCTGTAATGCATAAACCTACTACGTGCTTGTGGAACATGAGAGACACTTCTGCAGTTAATAGTGAAATTTAAAAGATTGAAATCCTTCAGTCATCACAGAAAATACAATTATTAATATTATTATCAGCATGAGAGAACATAGTATTTATTGAGAATACTGGTCATCTTGTGAAGTCATTAGACTCTCTATAAAAGCCAAATAAAGTTTCATAGAAGTTTGGTGTTGCCAATCCCAAGTGTGCAATGAGAATGAGTCACATCTTCCAAGATTTGCTTAAAAATCAGAGGTTTACTTTTAATTGGGTTTCATTTTTATTTGCCTTTTTATGTCAAAGCTGATTCATTTTTTCCACTGTTAGCAATGCCCACACTTCCCCCCTCCCCCCCTTTTTTTTTTTTAAAGACAGGGACTCTTAACAAGAGTAGCAAATATTTCATGACATGTAACAAAATTTTGCAATTGCTGCCAAGTCATGTTGGCAGGCAATTATCAGAGTAATCCCCCTTTCGTGGGAAGGAGGAGTAGGAGGTTGTAGAATAAAATAAGGTTAAGCTAAAGTTTAATGTGTGCTGTATTGAGTAACCAACAATCACATACTAGAGAAGTGTGCTTTACTCAGGACTGGGTACAAAACTAATCTTACCACAAAAAATTTGTCTAGTGTTTGTAGATATGTGGTAGTTCCTTCAAAGTAGTTTACTTTTAAAATTGTCTTTTACCCCTCCTCTTATCCTTTCCCTTTTGTAAAAAGCAAATGAGGAGATGAAGTAAATCTAACTCTATATATTTAGCACAAAGTAGTAAAGTGGAAGGATTATATACAAGATTTCATCCATACTTTTTACTTCTCCATGAGGAATTATCTGACAGAACTACCGTGTGCATCAGGTAAAAATCTGTTCCTAATGATCCTGGATGTCTTTTTTTTTTTTTTGAATAAAACTCTACCATACAGTATTCTTACCAGCATATGCTTGAAAAAATTCTGTGGGAGAGTCAAAAGTTCTGTGCAGACCCCAAGTTGTGGCACACTCACACAGTACGTCCCAAAGTGAGGGGTGCAGGTTAGAAACATTCCTTTTTCAGTTAGAAGTTCATGATTTGAGTCTCACCTTTCAGATTAAGGGCCTTTTGCTTTTATAGGAGGAAAAGAGACTTTTTTTCTCTTCATAGCAGAGGTTAATTTAATTTTTGAGCAAATAGTCTGTGGTAGATTTTAGTGGACAGTAGGTATTTGCCATGGTAGCAGCATCATTCTGAATGTTTTTATTCCATGTCCAATTTGGTCTTTTAGGTGACTTTTGAGCTAAATAAAAAGTCAAACTAGCTCCCTGCTCTTTAAAGGAGGACTTTTGTATAAGAGCACATTCAGCTGTGATGAAATTAAGCATTATGGAAAAATGGGACATTAACTTTTTCAAAACTTAAATTTAGCCTCCCATTTATATTTTCCTTGGTACACTGTATTAGTTCTATAGGGAGTAATTCTCTTGGCCAAAGATAAGTAGTTTAAAACTGATTTCAGGACAGATATATTAGAATACATTAACTTTAAAAATTTTGGTGAAGTGGTGACTTTCTCTTTTTTTGTGGTGTTGTTGCCTCAGATTAAGGTGGCACCAGCTACCGCCTGTCTGCATCACTTCTGCATAGCCTGCGGAGGTATCACTCACCAATGGGAGTGAAGTAGCTTTATGGGGCAAGACATATTTCTCAGAAGCTCGAGTTCAAACTCTACTCAAAACTTACACCAAGTCAAAAAGGAGCTTGTGAGAACATTCTTTTTGCTAGATCTATTGTGCAGAGCTTTCTATTCTGCCGCTGTGGAAGAGAAACATGCTTCTGGGTAAGTAATTCCATGTGGAGACTGAAATGTGTCTCTCAACTTGCTGCATAATAGGACGCTGTATGCTTGCTCCAGCTGTATGGAGGGAGAAATACAGGCACTGTTTAGCTGATTTATTTTTAATAGCAATCCATTAGTGAAAGCTGTGCGCTTTTGCTGTAGTTTAGGAACTGAGCAGTCAAATTAGGAAATATTAACAGTGTGGGTGACTGTGATCTGGTTTTTTTAGATGCTTTTTATCTTTAGGTAAACTGTGACAGAGAAATACAAATGCTAAAATCAGCATTTGAACTTTATCTTTTTTTTTTTTTCCCTGTTCAGATGGTATTCATGACATTTTCTGAAGAAGGACTATAGATGAAAATTCTTGCTAGTAAGCCCATTAGAAGAATGTATTTCTTAAACATGAAAATAAATCTTTCTCATTTCTGAGCATACTGATGTCTCACTGTAAAAAAAATAGTGCAGGATTATTGTATGTCTTTAATTTCCTTTTATCGTTTTGCTGCTAAATCCTGTTGACTGATACTATGTTAAGTAATAGTTTCAATAAGCATAAATAGTAGTAGCATTTAAAACAGGGAATGCATTCATGTGTGTTTTAAAGGACAACTTCAAATTATTAAGCTTCTGAAATGGTAATGTGTTGCAGATTGCACTGTATTGCTTGGCTGCAATTTTAAGTGAGTGTGATGCATTCAAGAAGTTCCTCTTAGGATGCCTTGTTAGGTCAAAAACATAAATGCTCTCCTTTTATCCTCAAAGTTCTGTTTATAGTTGGATGATTAGCTTGTAGAAAAGAATTTTCAGCTTTTAATTTTTTTTTTTTTATACAAGGCAACCTTGACTGGGGAAATGTCATTGATAGTTTTTTCAGATGTCGAAGTAAATAACAAAATGCTTATTTGCTATGAATTGAATGTTATAAAATAATATTTTCTGCTCTGTGTAAGTGTGATCATCTTTTGGGCTGTGGTAAATCCATTTCATAGGATTTCATTGCTTCTAAAACTACTACTTTTCTCTCTCTCTCTTTCATTTTTTTTTTTTTTTTTTAAATAAAACTGATGGCTATCTACTGGCCATGATTTTTGGTTACTGTCACCTTATTTAACTTTCTAAAGGCAAGGGATGTACTGGAGAGGTGTTTTTTTAAGGCGGAATTTATGATCAGCTAAGTACTTAGTTTGGTCTAGCTGAATTGATCAGATTTCAGCAATTTAGTTATGTCAGTGTGTGTTTCAGGACTGCAAATACGGCTATTTCATAAGCATTTATCTCTTGTTTTCTTTCTCCCTTATATGTCTGTGACAGTTTCTCTGTTTTGTTTGATGATCACAGTTTTACACCTTGGGTGCTGAATTCTTTGAGGTAGGGAAATGCTTTCTGATTTTTCTAGACTTTGCTTCTCTGTGTTGTTTTGTGTGTTCAGATACAGTCATGATGATAATTTGCTGTGTTGCACAGAAATGCATGTAGTAGAGGTTTTTAACAGAGAAGCCTGAAAGAAATCTGGTGATTTTGTTTTTCCTGTTGCTCCCTTACTTGATTGCAGGAATCAGTATTTAGAAATTTATAAACTCTATCTGAAATTGGAGCAGTCCATGCCTTCCGTGCTGCCTTCAGGATGCTTTGTTAAACACCACTAGACATAATTTCCCTGTGCTACCATTATCATGGTAATGTCTAGATTCACATTTGTCTTTCATTTTCCATCGTGGCTCATCTGGCTCATAACAGGTCACTCTGCTGTGCATTGTCCATGGCAAGTGGCTATGGGGCAGTGCACACAGCCCAAAAATCTTGAGCTGTTCCTGACTCCTAGGAGACAAGGCATGGGCAATGGGCAGTCCACGCTGGCCAGGCATTGTCTGTCTGCTGCACTTGGCTAGCAGATGGTGAGCCCAAGCTGGCACAATCCTGGCAAAATGGTTTACAAGCTGAGAGAGAGAAGTGAGAGTCCAAAAACTGGTATCAACCCCTTGGGGACAGTTGCAATGCAATGAAAACAATAGAGAAAATTCTATTCGGAAAGTGTAAAAAAACCAACAAAAACAATGAAAAACAAACGAACAAAAATCCAACCGACCAAACTCAGCTAACCAAAAAAAATCCCAGTTCTAACCCATCAAAACTGCATTATGCAGAACATGCAGCTCTGTTACACTGAGAGATAATCTATTGAGAAGGGAAATCCAATAAAACTTGGAAACTTCTGCACCAAATATGATGTGAATTTTGGCAAGAGCTGAGCAACACAAATGCTGGCAGATGAGGAAACACATCTAGGCCTTGCTGGTGCTAGGGACTCCCCTGACCCTGCTTTGGAGAATGCAGGTATGGGGCCCTGAGTCACAGGGACAAGAGGTAGCAGGGGTGTGTCAGAAAGGGTCCTGGAAAGGGTGTGTTTGAAAACGACTCTGAACTTGCGGGAGGTGTCTGGGTAAAGAAGGGTAATCCATAAGTACAGAAGGACCCTACCATCACTTTCCCAATGATACCTCCTAAAGGTAGTAATTTAAAAAGGAAAGATGAAATCAGCTTTACAGGTAAGCAAGAATTTCCATGATGGGCACTTGTAATGAACAGTGTGCAAATAAAATTCGTGTCAAAGGTTTGCATTTGCATAGATGAATATTCTAGATGCATGTGCAGATTTCTTGATTTTGCAAACAGATATTTGGGGTTGTTCAGTACTTGAAAATTTGGCCTTTGGGGAAAAAAAATGCTTTTATGTGCTGTAATACTAAAATGCTTTGAGCAAAGTTTAAAATTATTATATTCTGTAGCTGTAGAGAACATTGAGATCTTTTGGAATGACTTATTCAAATATCCTTATGGTTGATTGTGTATTCATATTTGAATAAATTCAGGAAAGATTCATCTTAAGCTGTTTCTATCCAGTAATGCTTTAAAAAAACAGGAAAATATAATCATTTCATCACTTAAAGCGGCTTAAACCTTCAGGGGAAAAAGGGTTACTACTTAAATTTCAGATGAAAGGAGTGTTTTGTGAATTCATCTGTGTCATATATTCATACCTGAATTAAAATGAGCCATGATGTACTGCACTTTCTTGGGAACATTACATAAACTTCCTTGTTCTAAACCATGCACAAGTTTGAAAAGTGCATACCGAACTGAAAGAAACTGCAGTAGTTTCTCCACAAGCAGGAAGCCTAATATTTACACAACAATCAATAGAGTAAAGAACATGGAGACAAGCAGCACTCTCTCCTACAAAACGTGGTTTAACTGGTAAAAGAAGGTAGGATCTATCTGAACAACAACTTTCTTTTTAGTTAGACCTGTAGTGTTGGGGATGGGTTTGGCTTGAATTCTGCAGAACCTTGTTGGCCAAGGTTTGGAGTTGTGCAATTGAAAACAAGGGATTGTTTTTAAGTATGTTATATTTGGAACAGTTTTCTCCTGCTTTAATTTCTGGGATTTTGATCAACTCTTTCAGTAGTGTTTCGGTGAAACTCTAAAAAAGATCAGTTGAGGAAAAATCTGATCCTAATACAGGTTTCTTTGCAATAGATAAGGAGCTGCTTTATGTGTGACTAATTTGTATCTTGTTCTAATTCTTTGCTGTCATGTTTATGTGTTTGTTCTGTGTTCTTTTAGGGAGAATTTTGTCCTCACTGTGGGCAAATAGGTAAAGGGAAGCAAGAATGCACTGACCTCAGTGCAACCAGAAAGAGGCAAGAAGGGACAGGGGACAGTATACTTACTATTTCTTGTTATTTTCTGATGTACAGTGCTAATAGTATTATCTGACAGTAACAGCTGGCAATTTTCAATTCAAGCAAAAAGTTTTTGAATGTAGAAATTCGTAAAGAGGAAGCTAAACATGTCTTTGAATCTCTTGTTTTGAATGTCCTTTCTGCAAGGAGTCAGAAAAACTTTGGTTTTCCCAAAGTTCTGTAGGTGGTCACATACAAAGGTGGTCTACCTACAAGGAACAGTTGACAGAAAGTCCTGCCTTGTCCTCATACCCCTGGAGGAAACTTATCCATTGGAAGGAGGGGAAGCAGCTGAAGTTCTGAGACTCTGCTAACTTTTTGATTTTGAGAGTGGGCATTTTGGTCTTTTGCCCTGGTGGTCTTTGTCACTGCTCCAGTGAATGTAGGAGACCAGGTGTGGGTAGGTGGTGGGAATGGCATGAGCTTTAGAAGTAACATGTTCCTTTCAGAGGCTGTCAGAGTTTCTGGTAGGTTGTTGAAATCTCTCTGAGGCAAAGGGGAGGATAGGGAGTGATGATTTTCAATACTTCAAAAGGGTGCATGAATAAATCCAAGATTAGGTGGATAGACTTAGGAGATTCTTCCATATACCAACAGTCTATGAAAATATCAGAAATTCCCTCAAAATGTTAAGAATCTTTCACAGTGGATAGATAGCATCAGAAAATCTTAATTGGGTAACGTCTGCAAGATTTTCTTCATTCAAGCTCATATACCCTTAAGTTACTCATAACAGCTGTTCTCAGAAGTGACTTGAAATTTAAAACAATAATAAAAATTTAAAGTAGGTAAGGAAAACTTCAGCTAATATACTAATTAAAAGTTACTGAGAAATGTGATCTTGCAATAAATAGTGTGCAAACCTTCTAGTTAACTGTTGCCTGTTGAAGTAATACAAACCAGTCAGTGAAGTTCATCTTATACTATGAAACCAAACTTAACTTTGTAGTCTTTGTGATTGAAATCTGTTTTATTAGGTAGCTTCATTAGCAGTTATTACCAAAGAGAAATGTATCTGTCTTTCACATTTCAAAGGGCAGTGTTCCCCAAAGAACTCTTACATACACCGTGCAGGCATAAATCCATTGTTCCCTGATAAAGTAGATTCCTTTGTTTGAAGAGGTAATGACTGGTCTAACGAGGATGAGTGCAGTTATCCACAAGTCATGAAGCATCTCACCAGCATTAACACAGGCTACTTCCTGTATGTTATTTCCAAAACCACCTGTTGGCCAATTGGATCTTCGTTCCATGCAGAACTTCATTTGGTGTTGCTTTCTTTCTTGGCACCCTGTTTTTATGGGTGTGCTTGTGTGGCACTAGGACAAAAAGAGAGACTTTCATATGTAGCTAAACTACTGCTTCTGAAGTGATTTTTAATCTTTTCCTCTGCTTTTAGCAGGTATTTACACAGTAACTAAAATCCTAGGTGATGCCGTGTTTCGTGCCAAAATGAAGTTGGTAACTATAGAATTAGATTGTTCTTTGCAGATTTTTATGGGGAATCTGAGAAAAGATGGAGCTTTCAGAATGGAGGACAGAAAATGTCTTGTTGAACTCTGCCCCTTTGTCACTGTATAACAATACATGCATCGTTAAATGTCAATACATTTGCTCCATACAAAAGAATGCCCAAGTTTGTCTCGCCATACCTTGCTCTTTGTCACCTGTATTTCCTGGTCTTGCTCAGTAAAGCATGCAGCCATACCTTTCACCATATTGCACAAAACCATCATATTGCTCAACAGCTTGGAGTGGTGTCTGTTCTAAGCCTGTTGAATAGCCTGTTTTGATTGATTGTGAAAAGGCTAATAAAATTAAAACCCCCAAACAAAACACTGCCCCCTGAAAACCATAAACTTTACATATACTTCTCTAGTTGTGTTCGATTTAGAATACTTTTTGGTCATTCTTGTAAATAAACTGATTTAAAATATATCCTTCTATATAATACGTAAATTTAAAAGGAGCATTATAACTATTGCAGACTCTGGAGACTTAAATTACTTTAATGTTGCTTAGGATTACTTAGGGACACAGTCCTATAGTGTTCTTGGGAAAGTAGTTCTTGCTGACATGTACCGGGGGGCCTTCATGGAACTACACTTAAAGGGCAGAATGCAATAGTTACAGCAGAGGCTAATATATCAGCCACAGGTCAGCTTCTCTTTTAAGATGTATGATATATTATAAAGCAGCATCCAATGATAACTTTAAAATAAACATGTGAAAAGATACAGTTTTGTCTAAATTTCTTGGCTTTTTTAGTTTGGTTTTTTTTTTTTGGTAGTTCATGTCTTAAGGCTAGATATCAAATTAGAAGAATTCTCAAAAGCTGGCTAATTCTTAATAGTGCTTAGCAATGCTTCCAGGCCTGCTATTAGGTTGATTCATGTGCTTTGCCTCCAGTGTAAAAATTAATCAGTTGTGGGGGGTTTTTATATTAACAACTGCCCTCTACTGACTTGAGATACCATATATTACTGTCTGTCACTGTGTTGTGGTGGCACAGTTGGAAGAGGTAAAATGTCAACAGTAGGTCTAAAAAACGATTCTGAAATGATTCTTAGAAACCTCGTGACTTCTTTAAATGACAAATAGTAGCTCAGCAGAACAAGCAAGCACATGAAAAGAGGGAATTCAAAGCGTTTAAAGCTTTTGAAAAGATTGAGGAACAAGGACAGATTCAGTTCTATGGTTTAACTGAAAAAGTAATTTATATGCTTATGTGATTTCGGTGGCACTGAAAGAGTAGCTGATCAGCCAGTAAAAGATGGTAGGGAATACTGGGAGGTAAAGGAGTAGTGTCCATCTCTCTTTTCCAATCTTTCTATAGCTTATAGTATGTACTGAGCTATAAAGCTTGAGTGACCAGGTTTTACAAGGTTCCCTGTAAATATTGTTTCTTACCTTTAAACTTTTATGTTGTAGTTGTGGTATTGTTGGAAGCTTTGCTGCTTGCTGCACTGGAATGAGGAGTTGGCCTCTGCAGTGGGATATTGTATTTCTGACATGTTTTAAAAACAAAAGGCTGATCACCATCTCCACTGCTATCAGTTGCCTAATGTGCTGTAGGTCATGCTCTGTCACAGGGCATGTGCTACATCTCAACATGTCATGGCCGGCTTGCTCAGTCTTTATTTTTCACTTGTGTGATTCCTTTGAGGCTGGTGAAATTAATCCAATGGACAAGAGCATATGTGATAATAGAAACAGGATCAGCAATCCACAAAATCTGGTCTTTGTCCAATTTAAATGAAAGATAAATAAAGTCTTAGAAGGGGGGACATTTTCATTTTAGTTCTGCATCTTGAGTGCAAAGGAGTCCATGGGGAGTGATATGCATTTCTGATTAAACAGAACTCCAGCTATTGTACAAAATTAATCAGCTTTTCATTGAACATTCTCAATAGTAAAGGATATACTTCAAGATCAGAAGTGTTAGAGACTACATGATTACTCTGTGGCCCTGTGCTCTTTAAATTTTGAAATTATCATAATTACCACATTTAAAATACATTTTATAAGTTTTAATATTAAAAATGCAATTGAAACACAAGTGAAACTGACATTGAACATATGAAAATAGGCTGCACTCATTTCATTACTTTCTGATCTTCTTTTAAAAGTCCTAAGCTATTTGGTTTTCCTGGCTTTCTGGGGGGTCACTTTCCTTTTGCTTTATTGAATAGAATGCTTTGAATATTGGTTTTCACAATATTAAACCTTTGGAATACTGTTTATTTCTTCCATCTCATCATTCCTAACTATAACCCCAGTGTATCAAAGCAAAGGACGCTCTTTGCTTACAGTATTTATGCCTCAAACATTTGTGGTGCAGTGAGAGAGTTCAGATATTAATTTCTTTTTAAATTAGTCCTACTAATAGTGTAGGAATGGTGTCTAAACAAACTCATTAGAACATGTATTTCAAAATTGCCTATATCAAGTCAGCTCACAGATACCTTTTGAACAATGGTTTCCCTGCAGCAGAGCTAGTCAGTGGTTGTGTCCTGGTCACCAGGTTCATAAAGGTGACATTGGGTATTCTGCTATTTGGTTGTTGCTGTTCCTTTGTTGCAGTAACCTTGGAGGTACTTTTAGTGGCACATCCTGTGCATGTGGTGCTTTGAAACACATTTCATTACATGAAAGGTCTTTAAGCCAAATGCTTACTTCCAGCAGCTGTAAATGCTATCACTTTACTGTTTTTAGCAGTCTGCTCTTGAGACATTAAGAGCAGTATCATTTTACTTTTTGAGTCTCTGTTCAAGTTTGGCCATCGAGAAATAGTATCAGATAATGAAAGGGATGGGGTCCTATTACAGCTTAATAATAGTAAAACAAACAAGCAGACAAAAACAGCTAAATAACCCTTTTTCTTCCCTCTAGGAATCCAATTAAATTAAAAGTAAGGACTTCCTATACTGTGGTGTGATACTTAAGAGGCTAGTAATAGTCTTAATGTTTCAAAGATACATTACAAGGGTCTGAGTGGCTCTCTGCATTAAATGAGCAGCTTTTGTGGACTAGGAAGGTGAGCTAATTACAGAAAAACTAACCACAGAAGAAACATTAAAACTTTCTAGTACTTGCTCTAAATAGGAAAGATTAATGCAGATCCATTTAACATACTAAGTCCATGAACCTAGGGATTTATTTTGCTCATGGTTGGAGGGCTAGCTGTAAGATTTGGGAAATCCTTCTGTTACAGCTGTTCGAGAAGTACTTTGAGAAGTAGTTATGCAAGTCTAACAAAAATGAAGGTCTTGGCACCATATTTGCTTTTTAAAATTAAACAAAATGAAGACTTCTACTGGGAAGAGAGGAATTGCTTCTTGTAAATCCAAACATCAGGGATTGAAATCCCAGGCCCTTATAACAAGGAAACTGTAAGGAGTATTAAGAAGCATAACAAAATTTCTATGAAGTCAGTATTTTGTATTCCATTGTGAGTCACTCCGTACTTAAAAATTATGTAATTCTGTCAATTATGAATACAAATCCAGGAGGAACTTTAGGGCCTTTCATCAGAATTTTAAAACCATGCTCCCCTAAGGAGTCCTTAGCTAAGGAAACATGAACATAAATAATGATATATCTGATACTGACCTCTGTGAAATGACACCAACTCCTGTTAAACTGCATCTAGAGCAATTGTTCACACCAAAAGGACCAAAAAGATAAAAGATGGACTTCCTGGAAGGGCAGCAAGGCTTCTTAGTTTGAGCTATTGCAAGGACACTGCATGGTGGCTGTAAGAGTTTTGCCATGCTCTGCCCAGAGCCCCTTGCTGTGAGTGGCACTGCAGCTTCTCTCTGCCAGACTTCTGGAGGGAGAGACTTCCTGCCCTTGTGCCTTCACATCAAGGGGGTCCTCACTGACTGAAGTGCAGCTAAGAAGTATTTAGCTAATATGGCACGATAACAGTTAGGTCTCTGCTTTCTGTGTTCATTGCTAGAAGTTGCTAGGTAATCTATTGTTTGTTTGCCAGTTTCTTCATCATTCTTCATTTTCATAATATGATTAGATACCTTCTAAAACTTTGTTAGATGTCTATTTACCCTTTATCTTAAATGCAGTTCTTCCTTTGCACTTGTGTAGTCTGGGTACTCTACTCCTTCATCCTCAATTTATCCAGATATTGTTCTTCTTTATGTAAGGCATTTAAAATAGAAATACAGAAGCTGAAATACTAGGAAAACCTCTCTCACTGCAAGTCCACTGTGTATACTTATTTCAGGGTTGGGGCTTTTTTTGGGGGGTGGGGGGTGTTTGTTTTTGTTGGTTTGGTTTGGCATGGGTTTGGTTTTGTTTTTTTTTAATATAGTTGTGATGTGAAAGAAAGACTCATACTTAGTCAGAGGAAGTTGTATGTCTGGGTTTTTCTTAGGTTTCCTTAAATGAATTAAACTGGATGCCAATACAATGCATCTCACAATTTCGTGTGAATAGCTGTTAAGTTTTAAATGCACACTCTTTTCTATTCCTCATATTTTCTGAATATGTGTTAATCTTCAAATACAACTTGTCCTTGATGTTATCAGTTTCTTGATTTATTTCTTTTTGATTTCCATCTGGAATCTTTTCCATTGAAAATTCTTTTCCAAAAGTCTTTCCTCTATAAAATGGTATTTCCACATAATCTTTTAAATGGAAGCTTTTTATTTCCTGCTCCATCACACATTTTTTTAAATTGTGTTTTAGAGAAGATTCTTCTTTCCCAAGGCGGGAGCAATTCCAAACATATTTGATAAAAATGCCACTGGGACTGAGTCTGATGCTGCCACTCAACTGTTTTCCCTTTGAGTTTTACCTCATTTCGTTGTCTGTGAACTTCTTTCCCTTCCATTCAGGTGTGACTGAGGGGAGACCTCATTGCAGTGACAATTTCCTCATGAGGGGAAGCAGAAGAGGGGCAGACATTGATCTTTGTGGTGACCAGTGACAGGACCTGAGGGAATGGCCTGAAGTTGTGTCAGGGAAGGTTGAGGAACCGATTAGAAAAAGGTTCTTCACCCAGAGTGTGTTTGGGCACTGAAGAGGCTCCCTAGGGAAGTGGTCACAGCACCAAGCCTGGCAGAGTTCAAGAGTTTGAATGATACCCTCAGGCAGATGGTGTGACTCTTGGGAATGGTCCTGTGCAGGGCCAGGAGTTGGACTCAATGATCCTTGTGGATCCCTTTCAACTCAGCATATTCTTGATTCTGTGGGGGCACAAAGATCAGAAACTTTTCTTTGTTAGTGGATTTGTCGTTTCCCTTCCTCCGTATGTCCAAGAGAGATGTGAAATTGGACTTGGCAATGTGTCAGAGGGGTTGTGCCAGACTGCATTTTTCTGTCTCTAGTTGGAGATCAGCATGTTAGCTCAGGCTGTCAGAATCCAGCAGCTGTTGCAGTGTTGGTGGGATGGTGCCCAAGTCCCAGCCCTGCACTGCCTCTGATGGATGCCCTTCCAATGGGGATGTTGGGGGCTATTGTTGGGCATCCCTGTCACAGGCTCTTGATGCCTCTGAATAAGACTCAATGAGAAGGGAGCATTCTCTTGTTTTGAAATGGGCTCCTGTCTTGCTGGGCATCTGCCCAGGTGACTTGCTTAAGTTGTGCAATCTCTGTCTGATGGAAAAAACCTAGAGCAGGACCTGCTGAGGTTAGAATAATGAAACTCCTGCACGTGGACAAGGAGCTTTTTAAAAATATTGTCTTGCCCTCTTTTTGAGGAAATTGCTTTTATATTCCACTCCTTGTTTGTTGTGATTGTTTGCATTATGTCCTTTAGTACTGTAGATGAGTGGTGTCTGAGGTGCTGAATAAAATAATTGTGATAAAAACTTTTTTCATCATTATCTCTCCTCTTTTCCCTCAAGTGATAGAAAAGTATTCGCTCAAAAGAATAAAAAAGTAGTGTTTTTTAAAATAATTTTATTTCCACTTTAAGCACCTTTGCTGTAGATCAGAGAATTTGTAAAATTAGAATCAATCTGTGTGTTTAATTTCAGTTTATCATTAGAATGTTGTCACTCAGCTGGAAACTTCCAAGCTAGAGGAACAGACCTCTGCTGTTACGGCCTGCCTGTTCTTTCATATTATTAACATTTAATATTTTTGCTTCTCTGTAAGCTCCAGAGTCAATTCAAGGCTTCTTAGCAAAAGCAGATTTTGTCCAATGTGAATAAAAGATCATAATCCTCTGTGTGAAGTGCTCTTTCAGAAGTGTCAACAAAATGTAATTTGGCACAGAGGCCAGGCTGGTGAAAGCTGAGGGTTCACAAGAGGCTACTGTAGAGGTATCAGCAGCCTCAAGTGGGATGCCAGGGCTGTGGGGAGTGAAGGCAGGGGGGAGACAATTCAGAGGGTGGGAAAGGGCATGCAGGAGCCTTTCAGCAGGGGAGGTCTGGTGCGGAGGAGGAAAAATGATCTTTCTGAGCCTTCCTCCTCCTCTTGTGCATTATCCCCTTCCACTTGCTGTCTTGATAGAACAATTCCTTCTGACTGTATTATCCTGCACCTCATGGGAACAGACAAGTCAGGGGCTGCTCATGGGGCAGGAAATTGATGGGCTAAAGCTGCTGCTGCTGCTGGGGAAGGATCAGGCAGGAACCCATGGGAACAGGTTTGGTGTTCATGCTGCCACTAAGATGTTTGGGAGCAAGGCAACAGTGTCAAGTGCAGGGTGAAGGGAAGGCTCTTGCATAGGAAAATATTCCTTCAGCTGTCCCTGACAGCTGCATGCTTTGTCTACTGGTTGGCTTTGCAGAACAATGCTTCACTGCATTTTTGTACCAAACCAAGGATAATCTACTATTTATAATCATCTTTAGAAATTCTTTAACTCCCCAACAGCAGGATTTAAAATAGAAAATGTAATACTTACTTTGATCCCATGCATTCTGTCCAGTCAGGAGCAGGAGCTGTGGGAAGATGAAGGATGATTTAAACATCTAGGGCAGGAATCTGAAAGGTGCCAAGTATGTCAGGGCGGAGCGCTCAGTTCCCATCAGCTGCAAGTTACAGTGTAATGTGAGTTAATGGATTATGAGCAGAGAGCAGCGGGATTCAGCTGTTGGTCTGAGCTTCTGCTCATAGTCTGTGTAGGAAGGGTTATCTGGAGAGAAAGCAGGTCTGTGCAGCTAGAGGAAAAAGTTTAAGGAGAAGATCCTCGATTTTTTTTTTTCCCTAGGTTGTGTTGTGTTCCTATGATTGGAGCAGCACTTTATGTGAGGTGGTGAAGCACTTTACTTGGTGAGGAAGATGAAGCATGGAACTTCCTTATTCCTTCCCATTTTGAGTTTTTTGCAAATATGAAGAGAAAATAAGGTAAGCAGCTTGACTCAGCAGTTGTTGTACCCAGGACATGGGGCTGGAGTCACCTTCTGCTGTGCTTCTCTCTTGTGCCACAGCAGGGAGACAGTCTCCTCTGCCTCTGTTCATTGTCAGCAGAACTTGGGTGGGCAGGTGGAAATACAACTCACTTTTGTTTTGTTTTTTTTTTTTTTTTTTCCAGTAAGGCTTTGATTCAAAACTTACTACATGAAATAGCTTACATTAAACCCATAGATTCCATACCAGCAAGTAGCTTCCTACTATTAAAGAATAACCATTTCTCAAGCATTAAAATTGCCATTCAGCTGTTCTTTTGTCTCCATGGCAACTTTAAGTGTAACAACAAAGCAGTAGGAGATGTTGTCAGCAAAATATCTGTAATGTTCAAGTGATTGTTGATAGCAACAAAATGGATGCCAGTGCAATGTCACTTTGAGCCAGTAATAGATACTGCACCTATGGCTGTAGTGTAACATCATGGGACATTCCGAAGCAGAAAATATACCATAAAAAGTAAGATTGATACAATTGGCAGCTTTTATGAATTATACACGAAGTACTGCTTTAAAATTCAACAGGAAACTGTGGTTTACCTTCTCTAGTGGAATGACTTGTGTGAAAAGTGAAGAGTGCCTTGTATGTACAAGACTTGCCATCTGAAGAGGAGCTCAAGCTTTCTTCTCAGTTCCTTAATGGAACAGAGAACAAGAGTCACTGTAGAAAAGTGGGATCAGTTCCTAAAAGGGGTAAAAGTTGAACTTCTCATCTAGCTTTGGTGTTGATCTGAAAAAGGAATTATGTTAACAAGGAAGGGGCAGGGCTTTTCTTAAAATAATGAAATAAAAAGCAGTTTGGGAGGGATTATAATAAATTTTAGTTCTTAATCTCATAGTGGTCAAGGGATTTGATATTTTATTGACATGTAAAATGGAAAAAAATTCACGTGGGAAAAGCCATGAGAAAATCAGACTGAATGCTGACGAGACTAGTACTGGAAACTAACTATGAGAGAAAAATTTCAAAAAAGGATGATTGATGTTAAAGCAGAGAGAATAGGAATTATGGTAGGTTTTATTTAGTTGAGACATGCTGAATGAGGAAGTCCATTCTTAAAAGTAGTGACAGATGATTTAATGAAAATAAAACTATTATTTTAAGTAATTAGTGTCTGATATTTGACAAATCTATATGAACTGTTGGTGCTGGATGTACTGTGGGAATTCTGCCTTTTAATATGTGTGTGTGCATGCTGTCAGAGCACCATGTACAAAGACATCTTTTGGAATCTTAAATTAGCTGTATTTGAGTGCCATTTTCCCAGTTAATGTGTCATGTTAGTGCTCCATATTTTGTAGAAGTGTCACTGCATTTATTGAATACGGGGTTCCTGAATGTTTGAACTGTCTGTTTTCAAAGAAGGCTTTTCTCCTCTGTGAGAAAGGTGGAGAATGGAAAGTGCAACCAGTTCTTCTTCAGAGTCTGACTTGACAGCATCACACAAACACTCTTTCAATGCAGGCAAACAGACCAGCTTCATTCACTGACAGCAGCACAGGATACCAACTGATGTCAGTTTTAGACTTCAGGGAACTGGACAGATACTCTTGTGGTCTTTGGTTACTTGTGGATTCTGTTACACCTGTTTGTGTCCTTCCTTAATAAAGACAACATTAGTGTATTTTCTTTGTTTTATTCTAATAATTTAGCTGCTTGCATTATGAAACACATCCAGCTCTTGGTGAAAGTTAGATTTCCATGTTTATTTTCATTTGTCTCAGATATAAAAGCTTTCTGAGCAGTCTTCTCGTTTTCAAAGTCTATAAATAGACCCAAAGCATGAGTACAAATAAAATAAGAGAGTTACTGAAGTTCACAGTTTCTTAAAGCTCTTAAGGAAACCAGAATTCTAACCTGCATAATCCTCAGCCTTTCATATGTCAACTTGTTGTGCGGCAAAACTTAAGCTGAGATCTTAGAGCATTTATTCATTTGTTTGCTTAGAGCTTTTTCTGCTGTACAGTTTGAGACCAGATCCGCTTAAGGGAGCGATGAAGCCACTGCTGTGGTTAACATTGGAACATTTCAAAGGAGAGCACTCTTACAAGCTATTACTCAGTATTAACAGCTTCATAACTGTCCTGTGAAAAGTCCAGTATTAGTTTGAATGAACTAATGAACTTCTTTTGTCTTGGATATTTTCTCCTATATGTTTTAAAGCTCATACAAACATGTACCTTTCAAAATATAGACTACTTCAGGACGCTGTCTTTGTAGTCAGCACAGATGTGGCTCTCTCCAAGGGATCTTTTCCAGATGAGCGCTTGAACTTAGTTTGTGTTAAGCTGCAATGATGAAATGTGGAATAATTTACAGGAGCAGGCTCTCGGGACAGCAGACCACTGTGGGTGGGGTAGAGACCCTCAAGGCAGGGCTGCTGCTGTGCTATGAGAGTTCCCAATGACATTAGGCACGTGGTGCTGAGGAGAGACACCAGTCAGAGGGGAAGAGTTAGTCAACTTACATACTCTTACCAATTCTGCCGGCAGCACATTGGTGTGATACCAAGACGAGCAGCTAAGAAAACTGTACGTGCCTGACTGCCAGCTGAAAGGCATTGTAGAGAAACTCACAAATGTCAGGATTTCTGTCATATTTACTTTTAACCTACTCATTCATTTGTCAGATATATTCAACTATGTGTAAAGCAGTAAAAGAGAGAATAGTGGGAATCTATCTGAGACTGAAATAAACTTGGACAAGAGTTCTTGATGAGATTAATTGGTGTGGGTTGCTGGAAGTGTGGGGCCACAGTTGCTGGGTCACTTAATAAAATTAACCTTTTTTTTTTTTTTTTTTGTCATGAGAGATGAAAAAAGTGTTAGCAGCTCTTGAGATTGACAGGCTCCCTTTTGCACAGTTACATTTGCAAGTACCAGAGGCTTCTCTGTATCTGTTTGCTCTCCTGAGAAGGACAGTTACATATGTAATGCTGCCAAATGTGACTCTATGTCACTGAAGGCCACCAGCTAACTTCAGGCTGGCCTCAAACTGAGCAGTGCCTGCTGAAATCAGTGTCCACAGGTTCAGTTCTGTGAAATCAAATCTGCTCAATCAGTGAAATTTGATATCCCATTTCAGTCTTCCCTTTACTTGAATCTTTTGGGGACCATTTCCCTTCTGACATGTCGTATATGTTAAATCTCACTGATCCCTAAGTTGTTCAACCTACAAGCAAAGCTATTATTGCCCTTAAGTCCAGCCCAATAAACTCTTCTGAAAATTGAAAGTTGCACACAAGCCTTTTTTTTTTGCTGTGATTTAGCACCAGTGACAATTTTCTTTGCAAGCCAAGTGCATATTTATACTTTTGTATCTGTAAATGTTCCCGCATAAGCAAACCTTGATGCAGTGGGATTCCAGACCTTCAGGGAAATGTGGGCCATATGTCTATATTGTTCTCACCAGTATTGGACAGAATAGGTCTTTCAACATCTAGTTGTTATTGAAGGATGAACTTTGAAATGCCTAAGCATTTGTTGTAACTCCATCAGTTAATCTATATAATTAACAACAATGATCTGTCTAATTCTTTTCCTCTGTATTTTGTCTCAAATAATTAAAGTTCCAGACTGTCTGGAGATCTTGACACTTGTGCTATTTACTCGGCAAATATCATGTAAACTTCCCTACCCTTCTTTTAACTATGAGATGTATTAGGAATTTTTGTAGTTTCTAGTCAATAGATCTGTTCAAAGATGTGATTTTTTTTTTTTTTAAATACACACATGCACAGAAAATAACTGAATTCCATGGAGCCAGGAGCAATCTTTTTTTTTTTTCTTCTCCTGCCAGCTTTTCACTTACCTTTGCTTCTTTTCCCTCTGTTCTGAGTGCTATTTATAGTAAAGCAATTTTCAAATAATGTGGTGATTGACTGACATTGTAGATTTAAGGTAGAATTCTTGTTTTATTTCATGTAGATGGATTGGATGATTCAAGATTGTCTGTCCTTACTTTCCATGATTCAGTGATCAGCTTTTAATCAAAATGCTTTGATGTATCCAGTAACAATGGCTGAAAGTTGCCATCACTTTAGAAAAAGTAAGAATAGATACTTTGATAGATATCTTGCTTTGTTACAACTTGTACAAATCCTAATGTCCCCAAATGAAAGCTCTTCCTTCTTTCTGTTAATGCACCTCACAGTGCTTTGCATCCAAGCGAGTACTTAGAGTAGGTGTAAGGGACATGGCAACTATCAGCTGTGCTCAGGGTGTTTTATCATGAACTTTGCTAGGAATGCATGATGGAAAATTAGCATTTAATATCAGATACAACTGGTATTTAGGAATAAAATTGTAAGTCTTGTATTTACTGGGAAGATAAGCAACGCTGCTTTTGACTATGATGCATGTTTGTCCTTAATATGAAAATAAAAATGTATCCTGAACAAAAGTTCCCAGTTCGTTACAGCTGTGGAACTTTCCATTTCATGTGCAGTGGTAGCATGACTCTACAAATTGCTTTGACAAAAATAGTATTTATATAAAGTGGAAAATTCCACTTACAGAGTGAGAGGAAATCTTAGCAACCTTCTCTTCCCAAAATTTGCAACTCCTGCCGTATTGAGAACTACTAAACTGTTCAGTTGTCAACAACCAGATTTGACATAAGCATAAGAAGTTTTCCTGCTTTGCTTCTCTGCAGGAGTAGGTACCTAATTCCAGAGTAATTCTGTTAGTGTTTATATTGTTTTATGCACTTCAAATGCAAAAGACTTCCAGTACTCTCAGAAATCAAAAATGCAAATTTCAAACAGAAATAAGTGTTCTTGTTTCTTAAACTAAAGCCTTTTACTACTCTATACAAAGAATTACTGAGCTATGTCTATCTATTTCTATGTTATAATGTCAAAGCTTTTGACATTTATGGAGGAAGGACCCACTTCTGTGCCATAGAATGGCCACAATAAAATACGCAGCACTGGGGACATCATTGATGTTACCTTGTAGCATATGGTTGTGGTTTTGTTTACTTCTGTTAAATTTTTTTTTATTGATCTCTTGACCAAAACTCATGATAAAACACCTTCTGAAAGACACAGCCTCCTTGAAATCAAGCAAAGCCATGCTTGTAGTTCATAAAATAACAGTTTAGTGCTGACTATAAATACGTTATTGCAAAGCATGGTACCCATTGCTGGTCACCTAATCCTCTCCTTGTCAGTGTGGAATTGCTTGTGGAACAGCACCATTTTATTCAGTCTTGATACTAAAGCATGTGTGGTTGAGAATCTTGAATTCTCTTGGAAGATTATTTCCATAGTTTGGTTCAGCTGAAAAAAGCTGTCACCATGAACATTAAATATCACTCAGAATAATCTTGGTGTCACGAAGCTTTCCCAGTCTGTTCAGACCTGTTTTTCTCACTTATATCCTTTTATTTCTTTCTATTCTCCAAACCTTTCAGAATTCTTTACCTTAGAAGTCTTCTAAATACCTGGACCCCCTCTTGCCTCTGTGTCTCTCCTGTATTGTTCCAAGGGTGTCCATATTTAACTTCTTGTATTTTCTAGACTGCCCAGAGCTTGCTCTGCCTCAGCCTCTTTTCAGTTTGTAAATCCCTTTCCCGTTAAAAGGTGCCTACTGCTCAACACAAAAAGGTTTATCAGAGAGGGACTGATAAGTCCTTTTTTCATGTGAAGAATGCATCGATCCTTTGAGCTTTGTCCCTCATGCTGTGGGCAGGTTTTTAAGCTGCTATTAAATGGGCTTTTTCCTCCTTCACCTTACTTGCTACTCTGGCAGGTCAGTCCCTCACTCTTGCAACTCAAATACTATTTGGAAAGGCATCAAGCATTTTTACTATTCATACTTTTTTTTCATATTTCTCACTGCATGATCAAGAGCACTAAAGATTTTTTCAGACAAAATATCCAGATATTTTTATTTTCTGTAGTTTTTGTCTAAGTATTTTTAACTCTTCACCACTGCCTCATGAAGGGATTTATCAATCCATAAGTAGCCCAACATAGAAAGACCAGGTGGTTTTAGACTAATTTACAGATTTTGCTCACTGTTTTATTTGAATATTCATATACAGAAGTAGAAATACTGGGCAATGCTCATCTTGTCCAAACCACTGTTCTTGTAGGGACAGAAATCTACAATCTCAAAGTTAGCTGAAGTTTTCTAATGCTTGCCACACTGGAATCCAGTTGCTCTTATGATTTCTTTTTATTCCCATTTTAAGTTATTTTTTTCTATCCTTCATCATGGATACCAAGAATTAAATACTGTGCTGCAGGTGAGATCTCGTGCCACAGGCTGGATTTTCACTTTGTGTTGGAGGAGCACTTCCTCTGTTTTTTTTCCTGTTGAATGATTGCTCTTCTGGAGTCCCTTGTTGATAGTAAGGCTGTTAAATCTGGGGAAAGAAAATGTTTATGGCTGTTTTCTATTCTGGCTCCAGTGTTGTCTAAAGACATACCTATATTTTTTTTTAATTGACATATCAGTCATGGCACTCAATTCAAATGTGCGTTCCATAAAGCATTTATAATATGTGATATACATTTTATGTTCTTTTATAATAGAGCATACATCCAAGGATTAAATTTCACTTTACATGACTCATATTTTTATTTTTTTATTGTACCTGTCAGAAGTGTTTAATAGCAGATGTTTCAATTTCATGTCCTGGGAAAAAGGAGTTGTACAAGCCTGAATTTCTGTGTTGGCAGAAAGTTGTAAGATTAAAAACTGTCTGTGCAAAACGTATTGTGAAATGGAACTTAAATTAAAAACAAACACACAAACAAAAGAAAACAAATCCAAAACTTAAGACGTGTCACATCTTTGACTTAGAATAATTTACATTTTTCTCATCAATCTAAACATCCTACTGCTGGCAAATGGACTTATTCTTGTAATTCCTCCACTCTGACTGCACTTTTTCAGATGCCTAAGAATCTTTTCCTCTGGAACCAGCTAAGATCGTCATGCATTTTCCTGAACAAAGTACATAAAAGCAAGCTAACGATAAGTTGAGTGTCTGATCTTCTCCTGTGCTGATAGGTATGTACTAGAGTAATGGAGAAGTTTTATCCAGAGTCTTCTATCAAATACTTCCATAGCACTGTGCAGAAAATTCTGAAAAAAGGACACAAATTCCAAGGGTGTAGGTACTGTCAGTGAAGGCGGAGGGAGATCACTTACTCTGTCTCTTAAAGGTGACTGTGTCAAAAAATGGGGGCTCCTTCTGTTGGTGATTGAACTGCAACTGCAGAATGGAGCTGCAAAAAAAAAAAAGGAACTGCCTGCTTAATCAGCTCCTTGAGGAACTTCAGCTCCTGAATTAGGGACTTGTGGTAAGAATCCTTAGGTTACACAGCAGTGAGTGTATTTTGGGGTGTGGTTTCACTCTGAGAGGCTGTATCTCTTAAGGAAACACGTGGCATATTTTAAACCCACTCTGGAACACATGCTCAACGTGAAACTTGCATTTTCTGTATCCACATGATATAGCCTTGACCTTAATTAAGGAGCCAGTTTTTCATGCCTATCTTTGCAACTCTCTTGTCAAATTTAGCATGGTACTGTAGTAGATAGTTATGTAAGATGTTACAATGCAGGATCTGCAGAGAAACGGAGGGAGAGCTGCAATGTGTAGTCCAGTGTATGTGGTAATACAGGAGCAGGTAAGCTGTGATGTTCTCCCTGCACCACAAGTCATTCTGCGTGACTTGCTGGGTTCCTCCTGATAACAAATACTGCTGTGTAATGTCATAATTGTTTGCCTCTTCCCATTCGGTGTTTGTACATTTGATGTCCTCACTAGGTTTCTCAGGGCAGCAGTTTGAGAACTAGGAGCATGTAGCAGTTTCTGTTGGTGTATATCAAACTGAGAACAAATCCCTTGGTACCTCATCTTACCCTTGCTTTGCATTGGGAAAGGTTAGCTATAGTATCTGACCTGGCAGCTGCTGCTTCCATGCAGAGCTCCTCCTGCCGAAGTTAACTGCCAAATTTCACACTTGTGCTGCTGCTAATCCTAGTGATTCTATGGACTTAAACAGAATCATGGCAGATTTGCATGGGGGTAATAGATCCACATTTGAATCATTTGCCTAAGTTTTGTACATCACACATCGTACCTCCAGGTCTTAAGTTTATAAAAGCAGTCTTGCTTCCCTTGGTTTCACAAACATATGCAATTAAATGGGAAAAGCAGAGATAGATTACAGAGTCTTTTTAAGGTTTCTTTATGTCTAAAAGTATATTCATCAAATGCTTTCAACTGTGACTTCAAAATCTTACACAAATAATCTGGGTTGCATTTCAGGGTTTTTGCTCTCCCTGTTGCAGTGAGTGGCATTATAGCTCCTAGAAATATTACTAGGGGGAGGAAGCCATGCCTTTACAATACCAGTATTTTTCTTCCTTAATGCCTTTTGCTAGTTCTTCCCACCTCACAAAACAAAAACACCCTTTCTTTGAACTACATAGTTTCAACTCATTGTTAAGTTTTGAAACATTTAGATATATTAAGTCACATTTCAAACCATATTCTTTCTGAAAAATTGGCATTGCCTTTTAGTAGAAAAGCCTCTCTTACTTCAGTCTTGCCTATTGCTAAGTGTGAAGTAAGGTTAAATGTGTGCGGTACTCTTGAGAAAATGAGTTGTTTAAACATGAACTTAAAGCCCAGTGATTGGGAATTTAAGCACATTCTTAAACCAGGATTCAGAACAGAGGAGAAAAAAAGTGCTTCATTCTCATTACTCAGAATTATTGGCTCAGTTATTTATCAGGGGTTATAACCAGGGATTTAGAAAGTGAAAGGCTGAGGGAAATACATCCCCCTATTCCAGGAGGCAAGCTGGAGCATGGATGCTGCTTAGATTTGTCCTTAAACTAGCATTCAGAATACTGAATATTAAGCATTTATTATTGCTTTTAAAATTAGAGTGAAATCCTAAATTTATTTTTAAGATAGTACAAAGTGTATTTATTAGAAGTGATGGGGTGTTGCTTTTTATTAGAAAAAGTGACAGAATAGCCATCTTGTCTGATTTTTAAGTTATGCAACAGAATGTTGCTGCATGGTAACGCACCAAACAACCAGTACTGAAAGAAATTTTGAGAAGAGAATTGAGTGGGGTTTTTTTTCAGTAAGATACGCTTATCAGGATATTTTTTTTAAAATCAAGCATACTGTAAGAATTTGAAAATTCTTCTAAAGAAATCCTAATAACAGTGCAACAACAAACTTTCTCATGGCAGAGGCAAGTTAGAAAATGTGGCAAGGATAATTTGACTAAACTATAAAATCCTTATGGACTTAAGCATAAGAACTGTATGTATAGGTAGGAAATGGAAAGTAGTTTAAATTGCTAAGAATGATGAAAAAAGAGTAAAGTGAATCTGTAGGAAAAAAATAGAAAATAAAATGAGACTGAAATAAGCATCAAACTTTAAGAAATCTTTCTGTAAGTGCACTTACAGTACTTAGAGAATACCAAATAAAAAGGTGGATCATTATTCTGTGAAAGTCCAAGGAAGCCAAGGAGTTTGGGTTGCATGGTGCCATTTTTGCAGTACTTTTTGTTAGAAAGATCAATTGTGTTAATGTGACAGTCATCGACATAAATAACAAAAGCCTGTAAGAACAGGTCAGAGTGTCTCTGTGAAGTAGAATCTTCAAAGCATTGGCTCTGACAAATGTGATGCAAGGATACTTGAATGGATGAAAATATCAGATCTGTTGCCACTTATGTAGAGGTTTCAGTGCAATGAGAGAGCTGATGGGGTCACAGTAATTTTAAAAGAGAAGAATGAACAGACTGACTTTAAGAACTAATAGATGATCTTCCCTCTGAAGAACAGGACAAATGAAGTATACAAAGGAGAATGCAGTGCAGCACAAGCAGGAGTCAGTGTTCTGTGAATGCAGGGCAGAATTGTTCTGTTCATAAGGTGAACTCAAGTTAACACCGCCGTGTTATCAACTTGAACAGATACTGTCCTGAGAGAAATAACCAGAAACACAGTGTGTCAGGCATGAAATCTGTCTGCTACACTGCGTGAAAGGTGTGGGCTGGGTCAGGTGAGGCTGGAGGAGAATATGAAGCATCAGTGCTCACAACATTTTTCTTTTCAGCTGCTTCCATCTTGATAGTCCCTATTTCACAACCATGACATGACATCAGCTCGATCTGGTCTGGCTGAAGGCAACTTTCTCTTCTGTTGGCTTGTGCCGGTTTGTTTACAGCTGGTCTGACTGCCTGTGCTGTCCCAAGGGGAGCGCTGGAGGCGGCGGGACCGCCCAGCCTCTTCCTGGTGTCGGGTGTTGCAATGGAAAGGAGATGCAGGCTGCATGGCTGGTGTCTTCAAAATGCTTCCACGCGTTTTTTACATCGACTTGTGCCTTCTGTTTATTTGTCTTTATTTGCAGTAAAGTGATTAATTACATTTAGTTTATTAGATAAATCATACTAAAGTGATATTAATTAGTCTCTGGGAAACTAGTGGTGACTTTTTTAAAAAGGCTTATACCAGCCGAAATCCTGCTAAAAGTCAGTTTGAATGTTTTGTTAAAAAGATTCTTATTTCTTCCAATCTCAATTCAGTTTAACAGAAACATTCTATTACATACTGCTTTCTTTTATTTTTGCTTCTTGGTACAATTCCTGAAGTTCATGTCATCCATTCTTTGAAAACATAACAGCATCAAAAGTTTCTATGTACCATGCCTTGGCAGGGCTGGTGCACTGCTGCACCCAAAAATAGAATAAGGCTTCGAGTCAGATGCAAGTGTTTAATTAATGTTCAGGAACATCACAAATGTGGCGATCTCTGCTAACAGATCTGTTAATTTGAAATCTTCATTCTTCCTGGGTAATAGAGGGCTGATAGCATATATTATAGTTTTATAAGTTTTCCAGTTCTTACTTATTCATCAATGCTGACTTTGAAAATAACTAAAGCAGTGCACCTTAATTCATAAGAGCCAGGATTCATGGACTTTGATCTTCTGAATGTCATGACCCCATGCTGTCTGTAACCCTGTGCTCTGAGGTCCTCTTCTATGAACTCTTCAAAAATTTCAACCAGACACCATTTCTATCCTTTTTTTTTTCCTTCTTTGTCTTTCCCAGAGTTACTTAAAATGCAGCTCTACAGCATCCAGCTAGCTAGTAACCCCTTTAAGTTTAATTCTAAGAATAATAGCAGGAAAAATGCCACAGAAATAGAATTTTATCAATGTTTTAGGTTATATTTGATCTGGTGATGTCAACAGCAGGCTGCCCTCCCTCTGGGGTGAATTTGCAAACACTCCTAGCATCTCAGAATCACAGATTATTCTAAGTATGAAGGAATCCACAAGGATCATCAAAGTCCAACTCATGGCCCTGCACAGGACAGCCCCAAGAATCGGGGGCACATTTCAGACACATGGTGTACTCTTCTCAAGGATAATTAAAACTAAGCACAACAGTCCCCATTTGTTCAGGTTTGCTGGTTACCTGCTGTCTCAGAGCACCCAAAGTCACAAAAGTACCATATTGAAATGAAAGGGTTATTTACCTCTGGGTCTTAAGCTGTGTTTATGTTTAAGTCACGCAGAGGAGGTGGATTATAGCCTTAGGGACTAAGGTAAGCATTATGGCACTGGTTAATAGTGGGGAGGCTTTATGGAACTACGTGGTTTCTGTTTCGTTATGCTTTTGATTTGCTCATAGCAGAAACCTCTGCAGCTTCTGAATACTGTAGAGCACTGGTAAACTTACAGTATCTGCCTTCCATTTGTAAATGCCCTAAAGAACTTTGTTCAGAAGTGCAACTCCTGTGCTCTTTTTCACAGGCAGGTTAAAGTACCTTTATTTGTATTTTTGTAGTTGAAAGAAGTGCTGAGTCTGGCTCCCAATTTCTTGCATGGTGTGAGGTCTCTGCACTCTGTGCTTCCAGGTATAGTTGTACAGAGTGCACTAGTAACTTGTAAAGATTGAGAAACAGAGCTCTGACTTGTCTCTTGCTGTGACTATTCAGAAAGTGTGGTCTCTGAAGAGGAGATGCAGTACGGCACCTGATTAGGAGAAAGCTGAAATCCTCCAGGATGAAGATGTTCCTGTTGCTTTAGTTTTGGGCACCAGGTAGAGCAAACCTTTACATGTTTGATCTCTTTTGGACAGGTGCCTGTATGCTGCATATCCTGTGTCTCAGCAGAGCAGTTAAACTCAATGTGGAATGTAGGCTACATGGACTATATTATGAAGGTTTTTAAATCTACCTTGCTTCCCTGCCTCATAGTTTCTTGTTTCTGAACAGAAAGATTCTTCTAAAAACATATACCTAGCTATGGAAAAGGCAGCAAGTAAGGGGAAGATTGTGACTGGTGGTGTGACTTTTTGGATAGAAAAGGGGTGGATTGAATGTTCAAACTTCTCTTGAAATTTCTGAAAATTTGAAAATTGTCATTGGAAGGAAAATGGATTTTATTCAGCTGAGATCTGGATTTCCATTTCTGATATTTTCAAGAGACCTTTTTGAACAACCTAAATTATTTGTTGTTGCAATCTTTTATCTGAAGGATATTTAGGGAGTGATAACAATAAAAGAACTTACCAAAACTTGGTAACTGTATTTTCTAGAGGAGATTGTGCATTGCATGGGGAAAGCAAATGAGGCATGAAATTCTCTGAGCTGTGATGATTTTTAAGAGCATTGGAAATTGTCTAATGTGATTAAGTGATTAGTGTGAGGGTGCATATGTGTCTAGACCTCAGTTACTCTTGTGTGTAGGATTGCTGAGCTAGTGGGTTGGCATATTGAAGTGGAATAAAGAGCAAGAAGGCAACTGCAGACATAAATCACCCAAATTCAAAAGTCAAGGCATAATGGTTTTGTCTGGCTACTAACAAAATTATCAACCAGCAGCATTCCCAGTGGCAGACTGGTTTGGTTTTAGTGGGTAGCAGCTCAGCACCTCCTGAAACAAAGTCTTTTCTGAGGCTCACTGGGGGTTAGATGATGATCTCAGGGGTGACAGAATTCAGAATGAGTTGGATTTTGAGAAACATTGGGTTATATGAGAGTTGAAGTGATTATAGACATTCTGAAAAGCTAACTGCAACTAAATTCCCCTGAAACTGTGAGGCTTTTAATGTAAATTGGGCTTTTTTTGCTTGTGTTCTTTTATCAGGGAAGCTTCAGTTTTTAAGAGAACTTGTGTTAAGTGAGAATCCTTCACCGAGAGGGAAGGGAGTGCAGTGCCTCATCCTGGGACACTCACAGGCTTGATGCCCAGCACCAAAGAATGTGCACTGAGGAGAAAAATGGAGTCTGTCAAAGAAGTTGCAGCATGCTCTGGACGAGATTATGACTTCAGTAGGCATTAGGTGATGTTGTGTTTTCAGTTAAGGGTGACAGCAGAAAAGCAAATGCTTTCTCTCACTGTGCTTTTGTGTTCGTAGAGTGGAAAAGGCAAGGTGGGGGGCAGGCTGGTTTAAATAAATCAAGAGAACAGATCCCAGGGCTTTCAGAAAGATCTCCATTAGTCCAGATGGCAAGAGAATAGAGAGCTGAAAAAGATGCAGCTGTTTTTTTCTATCATACTTGGAAAACTTCAAAGTGAAAACAACTCCAAAGCACTGTTTCCTAGAAGCAGATAAGAACAGAGCAGGGGGCAGAGCTGCTCGCTCAGTCTGTAGAGAGCAGAGGGAGAAGCTTGAGCCAGTCAGGAGATTCTGAGAAAAAGAAATAGGAGCAAAGTACAAAACTCCAACTGACCTTAATGCAGGCAGGGTTAGGGTTAGGGTTATTAATAGTTCTTATTGTTTTATTAGAGTAAAATCCAATTTACTGAGCTCGATGGCGTTAAGCTGTAACGCAGCACTATTTACAGTCAAACAAATAGTCTTGGTTGCTTTAGAAGTCTAGGGAATTATCTCTTTTAAGAAACTAATGACAAATACTTCCATACTATCTATAGATAATAGCAAATTGCAGTTGTACTGCAGCCAGCATGTTTCTTCTAAATATAGTAAAGGATGTTCCGTAATTTATTTAATTGCTTAGACTTGACAAGGAGCCAGTGCTAACAAACATGCTTTGATGCTAGTATAGTACTTCTGGCATTCACTTGACTTGGGAATACAAATAATGAAAAAAAGATTTGTGGAAGTGGTAGCAGAATAGCTGCAAGACCTTGGCTGTTGGTTGTGCAGGTGTGCAAGAACTTTGTCAGCCACAAGAACACCGAGTGGCAGAGAGAGTTAAAGGAGCACAGGAGCGTGAGTCACGCGTTCTGCAACCCAGGAAGGACAGGGCTCTCTGAATGTTATGGTCAGGCAATTGCAGCACAGTCATTTAGGAAAAACGCAAGGTAATCCTTTCCACTTCTAATTATTGGACTTCTCTTGCCACTCCATCTGTTCTGGTATCTTCTATATCAAACCTGTGGGGGATTGCTGTTGTTATTGCAAACTGTTAGAAAGGCAGTACAACTGCAAGCAGAACGAGATTTTTCTTGATTAGTTTTCTAATGTATTTCTCTCCAAAATAGTGAAATTCCAGTTTCCTACTGTTGTGTCTCTACAATCATCCTCCTCACGCTTCCTTTGACCCTGGTTAACATTATTATTTGTCCCTGTACATGGTTTTGATACACTAAACCTCAATATTAAGGCAATAAATATTGACACAGTTCTTTTGAATATTAATATTAAAATATTAATATAATAACAGAGGTTTTTCAATATCAGTTGAATATATACATATCAAATATATGCTTAATATTTATGATCTGTAGTCTATATAGTCTACATTTTTATTTTTTAAGTGAACATCCTTCAGTCATAAGGCATTGGAGGTGAAAAACAATTAGCTAGGCAGAGGAATATTAACAATTAATGGAGGTTAAACTAATTCCAAATCAGCACCTAATATTTTAATGAGGAAAAATCTGATCTAATGAAGTTATGCTTACTTGTTACACATAGGTTTATGTTTTTATTTTTAGAATTCTTATGTGAAATACATGCAATTTATAGCTATACTACCTTTTCATGAGTGTAAATATAATGATCAGTATTAGGTGATTGTTGACTTTTTGAATTGATTAAATGCCAGAGCTTCCACTCATTTCAGCAGCACCAGATTTCAACTTATTTTTGATGTTGACCTATTTGGTGGAATCCAACATGTATTTAAAACATAGAAATACCTCATTTCACAGTATCTGATTTTATACAAAAGGAGAATGTGGAATTCTGTTAGTACACCTTCATAGAACATTCATTTCTATATGGATAATAACAGAAATACTAGAGTTCATGCTCAAGCATACTAGAAATCATGTTTTAATTTGTAGGGAGAGAATTATTTTTATAATCTGATATGTTTTTTGGATAAGTCATTCTTGAGTGAGAAGAGCTTAAACTGTACAATACACAGATAATCTGTACATTGCAGTGAAGTTGCACCAAACACCTCTAGACTTGCTGAAACATTTACTGAAAAAAAAACCCCAAAAACAAACCCAACCTCTGTAAGGAGTGCAAAATATTTGGTTGCTATGGAAGGCTGGACCTGGACCAGTGTTTTCTTATCACTTGCCTTAAGAGTGTTCCACTGAGGGGTTCTTCCTTTGTGCTGTTGAGTGGCTGGTATTTCTACACCAGTTCTTGCTGCCTTTCCTTGTGGCTTCTGAAAAAACAAAGCAGCACATCTTCTGAGGATTTTATTCACCAAACATGGATGGGTGTGTATGGTTTGTGCTTTTTAAATTCATTAATAAGCCAGTGGAAGGTCTGACTGTTCCATTGATCTTTTAGTAATGGTTATGAGTGCACTCTCCAAGTTTTAAAAGATGTGTATCAGTAGCTCTGATCGTTAACTCTGATGGTCAACTGCCAAAGGAGCTGCTTCCTCACTCCTTACTGTGTGAGTTGGTGTGGTGCCCAAGGGGCAGAGAACTTGTTAGCATTTTTCCTATTGTCTACTGTATGAGACAGGGGCTGTGCCATGTTTCATATATGCTGGGCTTCTGCTTCATGTTATTTTTAAAAATAAGTTGCCTGGATACTGGGTTATCTCTTAGGGCTGTGTTAATTTGCCATTTGGGAAAATTTTTTGAAGTAATGGTCTTGTCTTTCCGTGACTTTACTTGACAAACTGGAATCTCTGTGGGTGCCATAGGTCTCATTCATCATACTACCATATAATAAGTAAGAAATGTTTGTTCTGCTGAGTGGAATGTGAAAAAAATCTGCTAAAATGCTGTATTTATTATCTTTTTTTTTTAAGAGGGGTGAATGTGTTAATATTCACCTCCATAAGTATTATTAATGGGATACTTCTAGAGTAGATTTTTCCTTAAGCGTTTTGATATCAACACCTGCTGTTCAGAAACTCTGAATTATTTTACTTGCACTTAACTTGTTTTTGATGGTTTATCTTAGGCAGAAACATGACACCCTCTAATACCCATGTATAGCTGTAAGTAAACAAATGAAATTAGAAAATTACTAAATTCTGATAAAACTGAAAAGGAAAAAAGGCTTCATATTAAGCATTGTGAAATACCTCAGGAGCTAGTGTCAAATGCCTAAACAACAAAATGTAGCAACTTGCAAGCGATTGTTTTTTTCCTGTCACATATGGGGAAAAAAATTGTGGTGGAAGCAGATAGATCTGGAGCATGAGATAAAAGGGGGGAAAAGCCCATTCATTTTTTTATGGGGTAGTTAGATGGAGGCTTTTTATAAACATAATTTTGTTGTGCCTATCTTCCCATAAACCTTCATATAAGTAAGTGTAGGAAGGTTGTCTTGGGGTTTTTTAGTGGTGGTGGGTTTTTTGGGGTTTTTTGCAACTCAGTCAATAAAGCTGAAGAGGTTTTTATTCAGTCTGAAAGCCCTAGGTACTGCCTCTGGCTCTAACCTGTTTATGACACTGGATTTTTGAGCCACATGCTCAAAATAAATATTCCTGACAACATTCAAAGCTTCCACTGACAAATTGATAAACTGTACAGAAACTGTAGGGTACCAGAAAAAGCTCATAGATGAACACATGCAGAATTGTCTCAGAATCCTTCCAGGGAGCTGCTTCCACCTTCTGGAGCTCAGAAGGAAAACGCTGCCAGCAGAGATGACAGTGTGAGGTCTAAAGGCAGGGTGGCTGTGCACACTCTGGTTGCAGTCCATAACTAATTCAGCAAATATGTGCAAGAAAAGGGGCAATTTGTCATCCACCCCCAAAGGCATACTGTTGGCTCAAGCAGTGTCTGAAAAAAAACCCCAAACAGTTCTAAAAGGTCAAGGGGGGAGAAAGCCTAGAACTGCTCCATAACCTCAGTTACATTGCTACTGTTGTGTGGCCAAATCAGACTCCTCAATGTTGCCATAGGAAGTAAAGGTTCCTCATCACTGAAAAGGGTCAGATAATTCAGAGATGGAAAAGGCAACACAACCTGTCCATAAACTGGAAACTGTCAGTGTAATGCACATAAAGAGTGGTGGGTGTGAATATCTCAAACAATGTCCCTTTGACATTTTCCCAAATACTGTCCATGGCACAAGTTAAAACAAATGCAACCATGTTCAATCTGAGGTGGGTAAAGATTGTCCAGTTCACAGCATTTTGTCAACCAAGTACTTTTATTCAGTCCTGATAATGCTTCAGTTACTCTTCCACTGCTCTGGTTCTGAATGTGGATTGCTTCTTTGGATGGGAGGATTTAAACGTTATAATAACATCTTTTAGGTAATACATAAAAGGGAGAGATTTGGGTATGGCTTCAGATCTCTCTATAGTTACCTTTAATGAAGGCTTTGAAAGAGCATGCTTTCAGGTCTGGAATGTAATTCATTTATTTAAGTAAGCTGAAATAGTTCACAAAATGTGTTTTAGATGAGTAAGTTTTGTGATGGAATTTGGGGGTTTTGTGTAATGGTTTAATACTGACACAAATCAGAGGAGTTAATGAGCAGACACTACACTTTTTTTCTGGTTTTCAGTGACAAAGAAAAGCACTTGGGGAGGAAATCACAGAAGTAGTACTGTCACAAATAGTTCTCAAGAGGTACAAAGGCAGAAATTTTGTGCTTAGATTTGACTGAACTTGTCACCACCATTAGTTGAAAAAGAGGAGCAGTGACTGTTAACCCTGGCCAAAGTCAATTGTGATTGTCCCTGCCAATGCTGCAGTCTTGCTAGTTTTTTCTGAGGCTGCAAAAGAGCTGTGGGGGTGGTTGGTAAAGATTCTTCAAGACCCTGTGTCATCTGCCCTGTTTCTGGCACCTAAAGCTTATCTTAACTGGCCCTGGGGGCATGTCTTGCCACAGGAGTGACAGATGGGAGACTTTCTAATTGCTCCCTAGAATTATCACTTTCAGTGCTAAATCTATTAATTACATGCCTTGTTTGTTAGAGACAGGTTAAATTTGGGTAAAGTTTACCACCTTTCAGAACTTTTGTAAAATCATCAGTGTCCCAGTGCATTGCAGTGTACGTGAAACCATTTGCACATGGCTAAAGAGGAGCAGCACCTGTTACATGGGGACTTGTTTTTCAGACAAATATGTGTAGGAGGAAGAAAAGCTTTAAAAAAATGAAATATTTTGGGTTACCTGATGAGATGAAAACCTGTATTCCCTCTTCACAGGCAAGGATGAAAGGGACCAGTGAGGATCAGTGCTTTTTGGTAAAGTCTGTCTGTGGCTTGTGTTTCCAGTACATGGATAACTCTTGCTGTGGGAGTCAAAACTGAAGTTAAGATGATGAAATACTGTTTAATAATTATGAAGCTGAAATAAACAAATTAATTTGCAAGTTCAGTTATATTTATTCCAGAGGTTTACAAGTAGTTTAAAACAATGTGTTTGACATGGTGTCATCTTTATCATTAAAATGCTAATGAAACAGTAAACATCTGTTAAATTTGTAAAGATAATGAAGATTGTCAGCAACATCTTTCTTATGCCAGCATTCCTTCTTAGCTCAGGCCTGCATACAGATTTAGTGAAATGGTGGTGAGAATCCATTTGACCTTTGGGAGCAATGCAGTGCAAAACTGTCCTATTGCATTTGATTTGTTGATTATGTCATGGAATGTTTCTACATGTAGTTTAGGTCACCTTTATCTCATAATTCTTTCAGAGGCTTTCAAAGATGGGTCTGAAAGTCAAACTTCAGTCCAACAAGGTCATTGATATTTGATTGGCATTGGCAATTGTTGAAGTTGTAGACTGGCAAATGGAAGGAAACAAATTTCTTATGATTAATGCCTTCACCAATCAGTCTGGTAGGTGTGTATGACTTTTGTTCTGTATGGACTCTGAATGTGTCCTAGTTTCCTGATCATAAATTACTCTGGCAGCAGAAACTCCATGTAGTGCAAAACTACAGAGAGATTTCAAATGTCTTTTCCATGTGAAAGTATTTCTACTCAACCAAGGAGTACAAAGAAGGTTGCATCGTTTCAGGAGGATGCTTTTTGGTTTTTAATTTTAAAGATTTTATGCCAAATGCTTTCTATACATTGAATAAAGACAATGTCAGAAACCTAACTTAACTCTGATTTTAAATGTATCACAATTTAAGTCTTTTTTGAGGTTTATTCTGTAAAATTGAGTTAAAATATGTAACCATAGCTTCACTGAAGTAGATAGATGTAAAGAGAAAGCAGGTCTTATTCCTCTCAGATCTTTAATTGCATATGAACTTCAAAGAGAAACTTGCGGAAGTTAGATTGATGATGGCGCTTTAGGTAATTGAATACAACATAGCTCCTGTTTGAATGCAACTCTGAAATCCAAATTATGTAAATCTGCTGTTGCAGAACCAGCTAGTAGAAATAATCACTATTTTTGCAGTTGAGGATACTTTTTTCGCATAAATACTCTGACACATTGCTTTCCTACTGATACATCGTTTCCATTATGGATATGAATAAGAAACTATAGGCATGGTAGCCTTTAGCTTTTGGATGTTTGTGACTCCACTTGAATAAGCTTTTTAGGCACAACTGTCAATGAGCTTCATGAGCTTATGCAAAAACAAACCTGACATTTATGAAAGTATTGGGATAGAAGAAGGGAGAAAATATTCCAGGAAAGTTTCTCAAGCGTATTTTTCCTTTCAAGTTGTGCAGCTCATTTGGAATGGTGTGAAACAGTTCTCTCTCCATAGCTGTCAATGACCCATCTTTGTGTAATCATCATGCTTTTCCTATAGAAGAAACAGACAATAGCTTACAGCCTTCTATTTATCTGCTAGACCATAATGTAATATTTACTGTGCTGCAGCTGTGATCAAAATGACAGTCTCTCCAGCATCTATAAAATTTGAGCTCAGGGCTAGCTATAAGTGTTTGGTCATCCAAAAAATCCGTGCAGCCCCATCTGGCTTCTGAACTTAGCTTTCCTCTTGGATACCGTAAGATGGGTGCATATGGAGGCAGAACAGTGAAAAGAAAAGGGTGAAAATATCTATTCTGCCTTCAGTTTTGTGTGTCCTTGAGAGGCACAAAGGGAGATCCATTAATGGAAGACTGGTACTCAGGCAGCCCATATGGATTGCCTGGCATTTTTCAAGTAGATTCAAATGATTTTACTTGATGGGAGAAGAGAGGGAAAATTAATTGTTTGCTTTTCTAACACACTCCTTTTCCCTCTCTCTTCCCCTTCTACCTCTGCCTCATCCCCTTCCTGACTGGCTTAAAAAAGCTCAGATGACTTCTATGAGAAAAAGCTCAGGTATTGTGTAAGCTCTGCTGGAAACCAGGGAAACTCCTGAGAGGCCTGTTATGCTCCCAGCTCCTGGCCACCAGTGAGTGGGAGAAGGCGGTAATTATGAAGAAATTGTGAGAGGTAGCAGAGGCAGAAAGTGACTCACCCTCCTTTAGAGGTGTGGGACACTCATGTTCTACTGCCTGTTCCAATTGGTGTTGAATTATTTATTCAGCTCAGGAAAGAGAAACTGAGTTTTGGGGTTTTTTGGGGTCTTTTTATTTCAGTGAGAGAAATTTTATTTGAAATCTTTTTTGTATGATTTCAGGGAAAAAAGTACTCCTACAGGCATAGCTGGAAGCTATTAGGTGTGTACTATGTACATTTATTGTATGAATAGGGCAGATAGCTCATTAAAAATGAATATTTGGATTATCTGTGTCTCCTCATTCCTTCAGAATCTTGCTGGGCAGTTATTCTTAAGTGTATTCTGGAAAGCTTTTGTTTTTAGAGAAATATTTGGGCTCCAATTTAGAAAATGCTAGTTTGCATTGCATGTAAGGGGTTGTGTTCATTTATATGCTAGCTGATTATTTAATTTTTAATTAATAATTCTAATATTTGCCTTGCACTGTAAAAAAGACATTTTTACATGTTAGTTAAAATGGTGTTTGTGCAGCACCTGATAGTCGGAAGAGGAAAAATAATAGCATTCAGCTTACTGTTTGGAAACAAACCCCAGGATTTCAGCTTACATGTGTTGTTTGTGCTAGCTGATCTAACAGGCAACCATGAATTGTAAAAGCATCTGACTTTCATGGACGCCCATCCTGGCCTTTTTGGCATAGAAGAACTTTCAGCTGTAGAAAGGATTTATTCTACCTGCCAGTATGATTTATATACCATATGTCTCCTCTTCATCCTCTGAGTATCCATGGCCATAGAGGAGTGCTCTGCCTCATCTGTACTGTGTGTAAATAGGTTTCTTTTAATGATATTAACTGCTACAGAGCCTCTTTATCACCTCCCTCTATTATTTTTTCCTGGCAGTTTGTCAGCTATACTGTGTGTGTTGTGGGAAGCAGAATACTATGAATTCCTGGTTTTGTTTGCTCTTGGCAGGCACTACTGCACTTCCCACCCTTGTGCGCACACCTACCTTGATGATGCAGCCTTCCCTGGATATCAAACCCTTTATGCCCTTCCCTGTGGACAGCAGCTCTGCTGTTGGATTCTTCCCAAATTTTAACACAGTAAGTAAAGGTGTTTCCACATTTGGTTTCAGTGTATACTTTCCAATCTAGTTCTAAAATCCAGTATTGAAGGTGCCTTGAAACAGTGCATCGCTGACACAGTTCTGGAGAACCCTTTTTGTCTGTCCCATGCTGGTTGCTTTCCCCTTGTACAAAAGGCTTGGAGTGGTATCCAGCCTTCGCACTGTGGATGGGGCTGGTTGTTTTCTAACCTGGTCTGTTGAGGTGGTGTTTGGACATTGAAAAAAACAATCTCATGATGGAGATTTGAGACATGGTAGAATAATTTTGAGCATTTTTCTGGTCGTGTATTTTGACATGCTGTAAAAAAAGGAAAAAAACATAAGCTAATGGCAAGAGAGGTGTGACAGGTAAGACCTAGATCCTCCACTGACGTGAATCAAGCTGATGGAGCCAGTAAAGCAACTGGAGGTTATTGTTAAATCTCTATAATTGCAACTGTGCACTGTAAAATTGCACAGCCAACAAACACGAAAAGTGTGAACCTGTTATTTTTGCTTTATGGTAAAGCATCCTGGTTTTTAAAAAAGAAAATAAAAAACCATAAAAGAAAAAAGACAAAATAAATACTTGTTTGTCAGAGCAGCTGTAACAAAATTATCTTTTCTGTAGTTCTGGCTTTTTTAACAGCTCATAAAATGGCACTGAGTATTATCAAAATGCTTTTTAGCCCTCACACTTTATTATATGCTTAAATGTTTAAGCTAATGACAACAGGAAGGAAACTGCTCTGAGTCATTTCTGCCAAGTCAGCGAGTACAGTCTGTTCCTATGTGACCGTCACCTGAACTGCAGAGCATCACGCTGCCACTCTACTTGCAGGGGGGTGGAAAGGGAAGCAGTGTCATCACCACCAGACAGTGATCAGCTGAACCACTGCCAAGTGTTTCCTTTCACAGACTAACCTTCTGTCTGAGATTAAAACAGCAAGAACATTTTTTTTTCCTCATGACTTGCAAATACATCTTGCTGACAGGCCTTGTGCTACAGCAGCGGTGATGTGGGGTGGTTATGAGGTGACATATCAGCCAGCTTCTTTCACAGCCCAACACCTACTATAAACAGTAGCAAATATTATTAATTGATTGCAAAACATGTGTGCGAAAACTGAGCGTTTATGAGGGTGATGTGGGAATGTGCATGTGTATAAAGAGTTAAAAGATTGAAAACAATCCAGGTGTGTTTAAAGCACAGGCCCAAAGCCCAACACAGTGTTAGGAAAGCAGTGTGCCATTTGCATCTTCTGGACTTGATGCAATTCATGTTAATTTTCCACCCTCTTTCTAATAAACACAGGAATTTTATTTGTTACTAATTTGTCTGCTTTTCAATTGCACAGGTCTTTTTCACAGAACTGTTCATTAAGACTCAGGGAAACTTTTCTTTAGAGAACTTTTCTTTCTTTTTGTAGTTTTAGAGTCAACCAACATCATTTGCGTACTTGAGAGTATTACAGAATTTGAGTCACAGTAGCCTCTAGAGACAGATTAATTTGGATATTTATACTAGTTTTGCCTAGTTTATATTTATCTGGGTTACATTTAATTTGCCTAATTCTTGGAGTGTTTATCCTTCACTCTTGTCATTTCTCTCCAAACTTCTATGTGTTTTATTAAAAAAAAAAAGAGAGAGACCTGGAGTAATCAGCAAATATTGTCAGCTCGGTGTCTACTTTCTCCCTTGGAATTCTTGATAATTATATAAAATTATGTTGCTACACACCACAGGCACTGCGTGTTTAAACTCTCTATTTTGAGGCACAGTGGTTCTCACTACCAGTGGTTCTATTTCTAATTCACAGACTTTGCCATTTATCTTGCAGGTATTGATTTTCCCTAAGACTCTTTCACAATGGACTTCAAAGCTCATTGGAAAACTAAATCATTCATGATTATCTACTGACAGGCACAGGAATGGCAGCTGTCATGTGCTTTCTTTCTTTCTAATTTAGCACAATCTTTGCAAATGTATATTTCTAGGTTTGTGTATATATAATAACTCTTTTCTTTTTCACTCTAAAGTGGTGGAAGAAGTATGTAAAAGTGTTTAAAAACCATTTTTCCAGAAGAAAATTTTGAGTTATGGAAGCTAAATCCACTTGACTCATAACATATGCATCATCCAAAGTGCTGCAATCTTTTATCTTGTGCAGGAAGTGAGTAATGGAAGAGCCAAAAAAGCCATCATTTCCCTTATGGATCAGTTAGCAAATCTCTGCACTTCATTCACAGGAGGGCTTGTCAAGGAGTGTAGACAATGAAATTTCCAGTGTGCAGCCCTCCATCTCTTTGCCTTCAGGAGGACTGAGGGGGCCCTGCCAGGGTGCTGTCCTTGCTTGCATGTGTTCACTGAAGATGGCAAAAAGAAACAGGGTCTGAAGAAAAAACTTCTTTGGATCCCCCTTTTCATTTTCAGTGGCAGTCAGATACAGAATCATTTTTTTAAACCTCACCAGGAGGTGGGTTCTAACTTAGTATCAGTTGCCTGAAAAAATAAGTTTATTTATGGGAGATTAATACAGCAACTACCGGGGCAGAAAAAACAAGGTAAAATGTATTAACTACAAACATCTTTAAAGGAACAACCGCCACAGTTTTTTCCCAAAATAGCTTCTCTTATTTATGGAAATGTATTTAAAATCTGGGGTAAACCCTTTCTTAACTTTGACGGTTTTCAATTCTGAAACCATCTGTGATGCTGCAGATATAACATTATTGTTCCCGTTTTGTTTGTGAAAGTGTTCTGATCTCTAGCTTCTCTCCACAGGGGGTGCTTTCAACTGAAGCACTGAGCAGACCCTGGTTTTGTAAAAGAAATGCCTACCCCAATTTTATCTTACTTTCTTGGTGGAACTGTGTAATACAATTGCAACCATCTCCCTTCTGTTTCTCTTAAAAACAGTAATAGTTCTAAATATGCTGTGGATGTATGTATAGTAATTGTCAATTTGTGCCCCAATTCAATTTGCCTTTTTTCATTAGTACTTGTTCATTATATAGGAAAAATTAATTGCTAAATGATTGCACTAACTCCTTGGGTACATGTCTTTATTTCTCAGTAAGGGGAATAAAGCTTTAACAGATTAGCTAGGAAGGGATCTTCTAAGGGCAGAATGAAGCAAAGAGGTGCTGTCCTTCCTGGTCTTTTCATGGTAGCAGCAAATAATCTTGTCAGAACAGGATAGGCATGATCAGACTCTCAGAGCCTGAACCCCAGTTGCTGCATGGAAGGACAAACCCTCTCTCAGAAATGCTACAGCAGTGGATCCAAATGGGACATCATATTCGTCCAGAAATCAAGTTCTAAATGCTCTTGCTCCGTTACTTATACCTCTCTGTCTGAAACAGAGAGCTTGATTCAAATTATTAGCTGTTATTACCTAAAGTGTCCTTGTTTATAAAATAATGGGAGACATCATTATAGGAACTTCCCAAATTGGAACCTGAAGTTTGGAATGGATATGTACCAAAAAGTATTTTTTTAAGCAGAGTTCTTTTTCAGCACGCTAAAATGACTCTAAGGATTCCTTAACAGGTAACACCTTATATATTGATTATGCTTAAAATTTTGCATTTGTTGGCTTCTGCCACCTTTCTCTCTCTACGCTTCCCTGATTCTTCCTCTCCCGTCATCCATCTTGTGTACTGAATGAAGAAAGGATGCTTTGTGATCACATCATGGGAGGTCATCATGATACATATGCTAAAGTGGTGGAAAGCCAGGATTTATCTTACAAGGCAATCTTCATGATCACTGTCTGCATCTCCCTATGAAGGTTTTAAACTCCGCCCAAAAAAGAAATCTCAAAACTCCACCATATTGTACCTTGTTCTGAAATGAGAGCAGCACTACATGACTCATATTTGGTTGAAGTGGTAAAGCAGGAGACCTCTCAGTCTGCACAAAAGCATGATCAGCAACTTCTCAGATGCTATCATCATAGAAAATAATCAGCAATTCATATGCTTCCTTCTGAGTTTGTTATGGCCTCAGGGGTAATCAAAGACTAGAGCATCTCTTGTAGCTTTCACATTAGTGCAATGTTTTCCATCGAACTAAACCATGATTGCTTTCTAAATGCTAGTTCATACCTTCATGTTTTAGAGGACATGTGGGTTAATGTGGCCTAGTTAGTGCTTCAGTATCTATTTCTTTTCGATTTATGCTGATTCTTTCTACTAGAGTTCTCTCAGTCCTCTTGCAAAGTGGACCAGAAATATTTTACATCTGCCAGTGAAGGTGAGCCAGCTGGAATGGGATACAGGAAGGGAAGAGGAGCTGACTAGTAACTTAGTCAGAAATTTCTGACTCTCTCCACCATTAGCCTTGCCTGGACTAAGTATCCCTGGCCAGGGATACCCCCAAGAAAACTACTGGGAGCGACTAATTTGCTCTTCTGCATTTTCAATTATGACCCACATTTTCATTTGCTCCCTATTTTGTTCTCATTTGAAGGGCCCAGTAATCAGTCAAGGCAGAAGCCAAGTTCAGCAGATAAGAGCACAGGGCACTCATCGTTGGCTTCCCTCACCCCTCTGCCAAGTGCCTCTCTGCCTTTGGCAGGACACTGTGGCTTGGGAGCTTTCTCTTTCCCTAGCAGGATCTGAATTCAGCCACTTAACACCCTGCTGCAGTGCCAAAGTACACTCTGGAACGCTGGATTGTGTGTGGCAGGAGCAGATTACAATGCAGCCAGCAGGGTGTTGCCAACCTGTTATCTCTGGTCCTCTTTATCGAAGTAGCCTGTCCCTGTGCTCTGATTTCCCCTTTTCCCTTTTATGGAGTGCTGGACTGAAGTGACCCGTTCTGCTCTTCTCCATCTGACTCCAGAGAGCAGGTGAAGTTTAGTAAGAGCCACCTTTTACACTCATTGACAGCACAGAAAGGAACTTTAAGCAGTTGACTTAGGCAAGGTGTCTTGCAGGGTAGCTGGATGTTTTACTTGGGGATTTTTGTTGGTTGTTTTTTTTTTTTAATCAGGAAATGCTAAATTGTTTCCTTCTTATAAACATTTTATAACCCTTTTCATAACCATGCAGGCACAAAAGGCCCTTCAGGTTTGCCTTTTATTCCTGTTTCAAACACTTAAAAACATTCCTATTTCACTTTTATTTATTATGGATATAATAGTTCATGTTTTCCAGGTCGTAGCCAGAACCATCCGAATAACACCATGAGGAGTCAGCCTGTTACATTTTATTAAGGGAATAAAAGAAAGTAATTGGTATTTTCCCAGATACTTACAGATGATGAAAGCAGAAGTTCAGGAACCACATAATTAAGCCCAAATTTTCTCAATACAGACCTCTCTTCTGTGACCAGTCTTTGCTCTTTCCTCTTTTGGTACCTGGCTGCAGAGCCTCTTTACTCTCCATGCTGTTGTCTTTTTAATTTTCTGTATTCCCTCTTCTTTGTGTCCTTTGGTTGTTTTTTTTTCGGGTTGTGTTGTGGGTTTTTTTTGTGTGGAGTGCTTTATTTCTTTTTTTTTTTTTTTTTTTTTTTTT
>JAWWMP010000171.1:23822157-23864073 GCA_035047865.1 Dendrocincla tyrannina | reverse complement strand
CTTCTCAGCCTGTGAAGCCCTGAAAAATGTTTATTCAATGTGGTATCATTTTCCCACAAGATACTTGTCTTTTCCTGAACCTTTCAGAAACCATTGCGCTTGAAGAAAACACCTGGTAAGATACCGTGAGTTAGATGTGGGAAAAAAAACTGCCACAAGCAGGGAGTTGTCAATTGATCTTTGACAGCTTTAAGGCTTCTGGTATTTTAACAGAAAGATGCAGGTTCCTGTCTGGAATCTCTCTAAGAGCAACTCTGTTAAATTGGTGAGTCTGAATAAGCACTTTTCTGCCTTGTTTCTAGTTTTTCATGCATATGATTATGAGGAAAAGTGTTTATTAAAATAATATGGTCAGGCTTTAAGGGAGAATCTCTTCAAACATTAATTATTTTTGAAAGTTTCCTGTTACTTTTGTATTTTCTCGAAGAGGAATTGGATGGATGAACTTCCTTCACTCAGCTGCCAGATCAGCAGGCAGATAGGAAACCTGTCTCTCGGGAGTAAGTGCACTGACATGCAGTGGGGAGGAACAGAAGGCAGCTCTGGCATCCACAGTGGGGATATTGAAAAATGGTTCCTAAATTGTTGCAGTACATCTATTACTGTGGGTAAAAGTAATGAGGTCGTCAGCCTAATTCTTTAAAGAAATCCAGTTTCTGTGTACAAATCCTACCATTTGCTTAGTCCTCCAGAAAATCTGTTCCTTGGCTATGTGTTTTATCTCTGTCTGTACGGAAAGCTTGGAGTTAGTCCTACCAACATTTCAACAGTATTTCTATCTTTTACTAGTCAGCACAGGAAAGCTCAGAAGCCTTTATCTTCATTGAACTGCTTTCTTCTGAGGTTAGTAGTGTGTTCCTGACACAAGGAAGCTGTTGAAAGGTAGAGGGTTGTGAACCATAAATATTTTAGGTATTAGGCAACTGAAGGATGTTTTGTAAATAGACTGTGATGAAAACAACTCCCCTCAAAGCCAGCAGTCACAGAATTGTAGTTTAAGACAGGAAACGTGTTGCACAACTCTACTTACAAAGATTTTGCTAATTTCTGATTATAAGCCTTGTCCTAAGCAAAATTCTGGAGCAGCTTTAGAGAAAAGCATTCCTCCCTGTGCCTAATGAGTGCAGAAGTGGCTGCTTTTGCAGCATCCTGGCTGTACATGTCTGGCTTTCCTGCCCTCCCTTAGTGCTTTGTCACACTGGTCTGTGAGAAACAGAATTGCTGCAATAATTATTAATAAATAAATTATAAAAAAGTACCTAAAATTTAATTCTTGCCATACTCATTCCTTCTGAATGTAGGCATACCTAGTGGTCTTTTTATCTAGTTACTCTCAGTTTTATGACGATCTAAAGGTCCTGTATGGCAATTTAAAGTCACAGCATAAAACTTGTCTTTCTTTTGCATACCAGAAAACCAACAATACACAGGTTTGAAGCACTGAGCAGCTCATTTCAAGTAGCACAGCAAGGCTGATTTGGAGAACTGTGCCTTTCAGACCAGTCTTCTCTATATTCAGTCTATTTGGTTTCACAACAAACTTCAGCTATTTCCCCAAGTTAACATTAGGGAAAGAATATCACATTTTGTGCTCATGTATTTATTAAAGAACACAGGTTTCTACCTTTTTTTTTGTGTCTCATTTACTTAGATTTAAAGAAGAAATCCCTGCCAAATATAAAAAAAAAAAAACAAAAAAAACAAATCCACAGTCTTTTATACTACATTAAGTTTCAGAACAAACTTAATTAGAAGAATTCTTTAAGGAGTCATATCTAAATACAGTGCTCTTTAAACAAAGGCATTTTGAAGTTTATTTGTATAGTATGTGGTATTGATAAAAAACCAGTAACCAAACCAAAAAAAGCCAAACCAACCAAAAAACCCAACTAACCCAAATCAGAAGCATCATTTTCGATTTTGAAGTGAAGAAGGCTTTATTTCTTACATACTGTGAAGAGCAGAAGACAGCTGTCAAAATACTTATGCAGTTCTTGGTTCTGATTTGCTTCTCACATTCAGCCATTTATACATTTATATTCAAACCTATATATACACACTTAAAATTTATCCTCTGTTTAGATATTTCTTTTCAGTATATGAAAAGTAATGCTATTAATTCATTTCACAAAGACTAGGTTTCTTGTGTCTTTATTCTTCCCTGGTCACAGAATTAATCAAAAGCCCTGAATTTGTCAGTAACCTCTCTTTCCACAGTTCAGAACTGTAGAGAAAATGCAAGTCTACCTAATGGGATACCATTCATCGTTGTGTTTTGGTGTTCTGAAGCAGCCTGGGAGCAAGAAAACTCAAAACTTAAGACTCTTAAGAAGAAAAGAATCATATCTAAGGACCATCTCAGAGATAAAAGCAAAAATCAGGAATCTTGCTTATCCCATGTGCTATGCTCCTTTTCTGACTACAAGTTCCTAGGCTTGAATCTTTAGGCAGGATTCTGCTGAAAGGTAATTTTTCATATTATTTTACCTATTTCTATTATTTTACTGTCAGTTGGTAATAGGTACTGTAACAAGAATAGTTTTGCTCTCAGAGTACATACTTGGTTTGCTTTTCAGCAAATCTCAAACTGTAGAATGTTTTTATATTTTTGCTGGATCTGGAGGCAAGATGATAGTGGTTTCTCGTTTAACTGAATACAGCTGAATTCTCTGAATAACAGCAGATTTAATAATAAGTAGCAGTTATGCAGCACCTTCTATTAGATGGTTTTGAAGAATTATAACATACTATTTAGACCTGTCAGCTTTTTTGTGAGGTTGCAAATATTTTTATCTCCATTTTACAAATGAATAATGTAAGACTCAGGTGAAATGACAACTTAAGGCTTGTGAGCCAGCATAGACAGTGGGGAAAGTAAATTGTCATGTTCCTTAAGTTTTAGCTTAACCATTGGGTTTGAACTTTGGTTTTTTTCTCAGGTTTGGTCTGTCATGGTCCTAAAAGTTAATTTTGCAGATACAGAGTATTGCAATATGGTAGAGGAGTAATCAGGATGGATTAAAAAGAAGCTGCCAAATACTAAAGCTGGTTCAGTTTAGTATAAGAAAAATCACTGAGCCTCAGATACTTGCTTTTTTTTTTGTTTGGTGACAAATTCTCTTTCATCTCAAAACATTCTCAGCAGCTTTTTGTTTCTTTATTTTGCCCTCAAAAGTCTCCAGTCTTGTCTGGAGCAGAAAATTTGACAATTTTCACCATAAAGATTATATGTATTCTTGGTGTTCTCATAGCAAACTCAATCCTTTAATGTATTTATATCCTCACTTGAGAATAAGCCTGAGAAGAAGCAGAGACCAGATTCAGAATTTTTTTTTTTTTCTGTGGTGTCTCATCAATTCTTTCTTTCTTTGGGTCAAGTATTTCTATAGGAATCAATTACTAAATTTTCATAATGTTTTACACCAAAATTTCTAAAACAGTAAACGGCAGTATTATGGTTTTCTAACCCAGAAACTGTTTTTAACATGCAGTAAATATATACAAGGATGAAAGGAAGGAAGGGCAGAGGAAATATTCCCAGCACTGAAAAAATAATAGTAAACTAAATAATAGTAAATTAAAAGGTGATTTCTCAGTTATCTGTCAATCTCTGTGCTTAATCATAGCACCATTTATGGAGAGAAGAGAGAGGTATGAAGAGTTTAGTTATTCAGCAGATTTTGATTTTTACTTTTAGTTTCAGAGTTACTTGATTTAAACTGGAGTCGTGTGAAGACAGAGCAGGACAGAAAAACAAAATATTAGAAAGTCCCTGATTCTGTTTCAGTTGCTCATTTTGTTTATATTGATTTTGGACTGTTGTAGGAGAAAGAGAAGTCTGCTGAGAAGGCTGGGATTTATCTCTGGCCTCCTGAGCTTGGTCCAGCTGCAAATTAGACTTCCTAAGTGCCAACCCTCCTGAAGCAGTTTCTGCTTCAACATAAGATACCCAGTGTGGTTCTGTTTCAACCCTCTCCTGGGCTGGATCAGAAAACATTCTGCGATAGAGAAGGACGTGTGATGGTGAAATTACTTGTGCAGGCACACCAAATGGATGAATGAGCACATCAGTAAAGATTTAGGGCTGTGTTTCCCAAATCGATGATGAGGCAGGATGATGAATGCATTTCTTGTTAAAACAGAAAGGATCTAATTAAGCAGGTAAAGAGAATTTATATTTAAGCATGTTGTTCTAACTTTTAGTACCTGAGTTTCAATGGCATATTGAAAATCTGAAAAGAGTCAGAGAAAAGCTACAAAATGAATCAAGGTTTTTATAGTGAAAGGCTTAAGGAGCTTGTTTTATCAAAGAAAATGTTAAGAGCTGATATGATTGCAGTGTGTGAGGGCCTGCACTGTTCAGGAGGTATTGGAGGTTAGGCTGACCTTGAATAGAGAAGCATAACTAGATGGAGTGTGTAATAGACTCGGTAAGCATTGCTTCCACAGGGATGTAAATTAGCTTATTTCAAAACTTTTAAATCAAGCTGTTGTGGTGGTTTTTTTCCTAAAGTTTAGGCTCTGGTTGACCGAAAATTATTGGGCTTTGTAATAGGAAGGGATGAAGCATTTCAGTGAATGAAATTATGTCATAAATTTCTCAGGAAATTAGATGTGATGGTTCCCTCTGGCCTAAGCCAAATCTGTAAATGGCTGCAGACATCACTTTCAGTAGTCTGTGTGATTGTGACTACAGGCACACAAAGAGAATCAGCCCCTCCTTCTTTTCCCATGCAAACTTTTCCCATGCAAACTTTACTTTAAAAGAGGAACTTAGAAGAGGGTAGCACACCAAGTGACTCTGCATTATGCCGTAGGACTGGACATAAAAATGTAGGGAGGGCAATCGAACTGCTAGTGGCTGGAGATGGAAAATTGGCCTCCCAGGTCCAGGGCACCAGCCCTGCAACTCTGTTAATAGAAATAGTATGAAATTTAAAAAAGATTAGCTGAACCTTAATCTTTAAAAGGGAAATGAGGCAGCTGAATTTATTAGTGTTTCACTTCTTTTAAGACACAAAAGGTTGTTCCCAACTCTGGGTGTCCTTTTAGTTGTGTGGTATTAAAAGTGAACTAGAAGTGTAAATTCCAAAGGTGTCTCTTTCCATTTTATTTTTACGTACTCACTCTTATTTCAGCATGGATAACTGTAGTATGTGACACATTAGCAAGTGAATTACAGCAAGACTTTTGGTTTGTTTTAAAATGCCTCCAGGCTGATTTCAGTGACTAGTAGCAGTGTGTGGAGGTCACAGCCATCACAGCCTGTTTTCCTCAGGGAAGTTGGAGCTTGCTGCCAAATTGATCAGAGGGGGAGAAACCAACACAGTGAGAGGTTGCATTGAGAGAGGTTCGCCTTCAGAGTACAATGTTGTTATTGTGTTTTTGGAACCATGCATAAGGGAAGGGAGATACTAGTCCCTGTGGTCTGAATTCTTTCTTAGTGGTTCTTTATGTCTTTCTATGGTTGGGGAAAGACGTATTATACTCAGATTTCTAAAAAGGAAAAAAAAACAAACCATGGACTCATTGCAACCTGAGCATGGTTGGGCTTGATTTCAGTGAGATCCAGATTTTATGCTCTATGGAAATGTGCTTTCTGCAAGTACATTAAGCAAGCCTGTTAAACAACAAAAAATGTGATTAAAGCAACCTCAGACCACAGGATTATTGTAAAAGCCCCATAATGTTGTAAAGTAATTATTTTTATTCTAACGAAATGTTTGCACAAGTCTTCAAATCAGTTGCTGGGAATCTGACAGAAGCCCACCCCTGGTTTGATTGCTGGCCATTTACATCTGCCTGTTTTTTCCCAAACCCCAAAATGTTGTGAAGATCATAGAGACAGAGGTGGAATGGTTGTGTTTAGAGAACTGCAGGCTCCCTGTACAGAAATACATCTCTCTGGGCACACTCCGCGTTGCTCATGGAGAACTGATACGTGGAGAATATTGAATATTTCTTCCCACAAGACAAGAAAGTTGTTCACATCATAGAATTATTTATTATTGGGAAAAGACCGTAATGGTCGTTGAGTTCAACTGTTAATGCAGCACTGACAAGGGCACCACTAAACCATGTCCCTCAGTGCCACATATGCATGTCTTTTACATACTGCCAGGGATGGAGACTTCCCTGAGTAGCCTGTTCCAATGCTTGATTACCCTTTCAGTACTAAATTTCTCCTTATACTCAACTGAAGCCTCCCCTGGGTATAACTTGAGGCTGTTTACCCTTGTCTTGTCACATGTTGCCTTGGAAAAGATACTGGCACTCACCTTGCTACATCTTTTCAGGTAGAGTTCCACATCAAGTGTTCCTGATGATGCAAAATAAGCAAGGAGATCACAGAATCACAGAATATGCCAAGGTAGAAGGGACCCACAAGGACCATCAAATCCAACCCTTAGCCCTGCACAGGACCATCCCCAAGAGTGCCCAAGAGTATTGTCCAAATGCTTCTTGAACTGTATCAGGCTTGGAAGTGACCACTTCCCTGGGAGCCTGTTCCTGCACTCAACCACCTTCTGGGTGAAAAATCTTTTTCTAATATCCAACCTAAACCTCCCCTGACACAAATTCAGACCATTTCTTTAGGTTCAGGTCACCACAGAGAAGAGATTAGCGCTTACCCCTCCTCTTCCCCTTACAGGGAAGTTGTAACTGCAGTGAGGTCCCTCCTCAGTCTCCTCTTCTCCAGGCTGAACAGACCAAGTACCCTCAGCTGCTCCTCACACAACTTCCCCTCAATGAAGCCCTTCACTGCTTCATTGTCCTCCTTTGAGTGGTCTCTAAGAGCTTAATGTCTTTCCTATATTGTGGTGCCCAAAACTGCATACAGTATTCAAGGTGAGGCTGCCCCAGAGCAGAGCTGGACAATCCCCTCCCTCACACGGCTGGCCATGCTGTGCCTGAGGACAGGGTTGGCCATCCTGGCTGCCAGGGCAGGGCTGACTCAGATTCCAGTTGCCATCCACCAGGACCCCCAGGGCCCTTTCCTGGCGCTGCTTTCCAGCATCTCACTCCCCAGTCTGTCTGTACATCCAGGGTTGCCCCATCCCAGGTGCAGAATCTGGCACTTCCCCTTGTTGAACTTCATATGGTTGGTGGTTGTCCAGCCCTCCAATCTGTCAAGGTCTCTCTGCATGGCCTCCCTTGTTCTGAGGAAGTCAATAGCTCCTCCCAGTTTTGTATCATCTGCAGATTTGCTCAGTATCCCTTCCACTCCTGCATCCAACTCATTTATGAAGGTGTTGAAAAACACAAGGCCCAAGGTGGAGCCCTGCAGAACCCCACTAGTGACAGGTCACCACTCTGTTATCACCACATTCACTATTACCCTTTGTGCTCAACCCGTGAGCCAATTGCTCACCCAGCACATGATGTGTTTATCCAGCTGTGCTGGACATTTGTCCAGCAGGATCCTGTGAAAGACAGCATTGAAAGCTTTACAGAAAACCAAAAATATTCAGTCAACTGGCTTCTCTTGATTGACTAGGTGGGTTGCCTTGCCATAGAAGGAAATCTGGTTTGATAAGCAGGACTTCCCTCTCATGAAGCCGCACTGGCTGTGACCAGTGACAGCATTGGCTTTCAGGTCTTTTTCAACACCTCTCAGAATACTCTTCTCAATAACTTTACCAAGCACTGAAGTGAGACTGACAGGCCTGTAGTTTCTGGGATCCTCCTTCTTGCCCTTTTTGAAAATCAGGACAACATTCACCAGCTTCCAGTCAGCTGGGAGCTCTCTGGATTCCCAAAACCACACAAAAATCATCAAGAGAGGTTTTACAGTGACATCAGCCAGCTCTTTGATGATTCCGGGATGAATCCCATCAAGCTCCATAGATTTGTAGGGATCCAGCTGGAGCAGCAGATCCCACACAAGTTCAGGGTTGACTGGGAGGTGATCATTCTCCCAGTCAGGGTCCTCCAGCTCTGGACACTGAGATCCCCTTGGTCCATCGTCTGTGTTGAAGAAAGAGGCAAAGAACGTGTTAAACAGTTCTGCCTTGTCTCTGTCCCTGTTTGTGATGTGACCATCCTCATCCTGTGACAGGCCAGTGATATTTCTATACTGCATAGAATTAACTTGAATGGTAAACTGTGCTTAGAATTCATCAAATGAGAAATATGTTCCCTGTTGGGACAAAAGCAGCACCAATGTGGAGAGAACAAATTCCTGCTAGTTTGTGTTGGCCAAGCATGCCAAGTATCGCATCACGATGTTTATGTTTCTGATTTTATGCTAGGCATTTTAAGTTTGTGCTTTGTTGAGTCTGTGTATTCACTTCTGTCACTCTTCTAATTGTCACAGTATGTATAGTTATGGTAGGAGGCTGAGCATATATATGGCAGAATTTAAGATAAGCTTCCATGTATGGTCATTCTCCACAGTGGCAGCATGCTCGGCTTTCATAACAGCTGGAACTGAAATACAGGTGGAGTTCAATGGTTTAAAAAAAAAATCACAGAACTTAATTTAGATGTTGCATTTGCAATTTATATATGCCCCTGTTTTTCTCCGGAGGGAAATACTGGATTATATTATCAGCTTGTTCCACAAATGGTTTAAAACTTTCCTTTATCAGAATAAACCAACACAATGTGCTATAGGGCCAGTCTCGGTGTTTTTCGAAGCTTCTCCATGCCTGCTGGTTAAGTGATAGTTAAATTTCATATACCCACTTATCCATATTCGGTTTACAAAAGCTTGTCTAACAGTCAAGTCTATATTTGACCAAAGAGTTACATCATGATGAGAGGTAACCGAACTGAGGGCATACACTGCCAGTCACAATTTTAAACCTTACTCAGATTTCAGGTTGTGCTGCTGTTAGGAAAAGACAGAGCTTAACTCTTCACAGGATCAGTGCAATTTATTTCTGAGGGTCACAAATCGGTGCTTGTACTGTCTGCTCTGTATAGAGATCTTTTAAAGTAGCCAGAACTGCAGTTTCACCAAAAGAGTTCTCCTGAAGCACTTCCCCCTCTCCTTCTGATGCTTATTTCATGTCTCTTTGTAGTCTGGTTCATTTCTCAGAAGGCACCAGAAGATTCTGTGGTATACAGCAGGGCAGGCAGAGCCTCTGGTATCAAGAATTATAAGAGAATTCTTGGATCACTGATGATAATGTGTAACAGCTCATCTAAAAATGCCTTTGTACCTGAGATCTGAGGTGGCAAATGTGATACAGCTTTTTTAAACCCATTCCATGGAGAATGTTTTGGGTTTTTTTTTACCAGGCTAATTAACAAATACTGACTCATATAAGAAGGCACCTCATACTGTAAACTGCTTGAAAATTGTCAACATAATTCCTTTCTAAATTCCTTTTTATTCCTTCCTTACAAATCTCTTTGTAGGAGTGCACAAACATGTAAATGAGGATGTTTTAATCTACATAGTTCAAATTACCAGAAGAGTTTTTGCAAAACCCCTTGGCAAAAATTGTTAAGAAAACTAAATTGGTGTAAGAGGATCCTTGCATGCCAAGGAGATACTTAAGAGGTAAGCAGGCTGAGGAAGTTTGATAAAGGCAAAAAGGTAGTGAGGACTAAGAAAGGCCACAATTGTGAAAGACCTTGATGAGACTGATGCTCCAGACAATAACAGTTAGTGAAGTTATGTCTAGATAATTGTAAAGTGATGATAAGCCAGGAAAATTTCACAAAACTGTGTGTGGAAAGTAATGTGCTAAGAATTGGCCATCAAGACTTGGGAGTGAGATCTCAGGTTTGGAATAGTGATTCCCTGAAAACATCAGCTCAGAATTCAATACTGACCTACCCTGAGTATTGTATGGTTCCTGTCCATGTCTTTAATATATTTGGTTGAATTTGTTAAATTTTGGTAAAAGTAAGATGGGCAACAAGGATGTGGAAAGCAATGGAATGATTCCCATACAGAGTGACTGAGCAATGCAGAGATTGGCTATGGAAAATTTTAGGCGGGAAAATATGAAAAAAACCCAGCAGGAAATACAGTGTCTGTTAGTGCTTCTCCTGTTCTTTCTGTTGCCACATTCACATTTAGGTGCTTTGAAAGTTATTGTCACAGGTCTTAGTTGTAGAGTATTTCTCATGTTTGCATGTTCTGAAATTGGAAAGTCACGCAATCACAGGCTGGTTGTGGTTGGAAAGGACCTGTGGAGATCACCTAGTCCATCCCCTCCCTAAGGCTGGTTCACCTAGAGCAGGTTGCACAGGATCATGTTCAGGCAAGTTTTCAGTATCTCCAGAGAAGGAAACATCACAGATTAAGCTCTGGGCAGCTTAATCAAGTGCACTGTCACCCTAAAAGCATGGAAGATTTTAATTGTATTCAGATGAAATGTCCTGTGTTTCCATTTGTGCCCATTGCCTCTTGACCTGGGCACCACTGAAAAGAGCCTGTCCTCATCTTCTTGACACCCACATTTGAGATATTTTTATGCATTGTAAGATCCTCTGTCAGCCATCTGTTCTCCAGGCTACAGAAGAAGTCATAGTAGACAACTGCTGAAACCTGTCTCAATTCTCTCAGTCCTTGCTCACTTCAGTAGCTTGGGTGGCTTTAAAGAGACTCATTGCAAAAAAAGGTAGTCCCTTCTACTTCATTGGAAAGACATTTTGAAATTTAACTTTTTATCGAATCAATCAAAATAGAAGAAAAAGGCTAAAAGGTTGTTAAACTTAGTTATGGCTACCAGAGCACTGTGAATTGCTTTATTAATTCCCCCTGTAGCATAAACAGCTCAGTGCAGATTTTTATTTGCATTTGTGGTAGCTTAGCTATTTCCTTCTGTTATTATTCTGTTTTATAGAACTGGTTCTTAAATACTGGTGCTCCCCACTGGGCAAAGTATGCTGCGTCATTTCCTAATATGTACCTCAACAAATAGCTCTCTCCCTCTTTGCTACTCCCTTCCCTCCCTCCTTCCCTCCCTGCAATGAAGAGGATAATTTTGTTTTAGTGATGAAGATCAGTTTACCTTGCAGCATTAATCTTCCAACAGAGATACTATTTTATTTTTTCCAGCATGCTGTAATCCACCCCAGTTTCAGATGCCTATTAATTGTTAATGTTGCACTTCTTGAATTCTAATCATGACCAGACTGCACACAGGGCTCCAGTTTGGGAAGGATCATTAACCGTTCCCCTGGGGATCCCAAGTGGTACTTTGTGGCAGCAGTGTGAGCTGTGTTATTTGTGTAGATTTTGTCCTTGTTCTGCTACATCTGTTTGATACTGGGACTTCGTGCATAGTCTGCATTGTATGGTTTTGAACTGCCTTGCACTGTGGATTGTTATCTGGAATACACAGAGGAATCATTGATCATTGCTTCTTCTTCCCTTTCTATTTTTTTAAACGGAGCTGCAGTCGCTAGTGGGTATTTTTGCTGTTTCTTTTCACCGATCTCAGACACTTCAAATGGTTGAGGTACTTTTCAGCATTACTCTTGTCTTCTAGATTAACTGATCTAACAATTAGTAATTCCTAAGTGTTGAAAAGTAGTTACTAGCAGGTTGAAAAGTAAAATGTATCTTCCATTTAAGAAAAACTACAACCAACTATGCCCTATTAATACAGCAACCTTTTAACATGTATGATATATATTGACTATTGTATCTGTTATAAAATGGATGCTCATGAAACTTTTAATCTATATGTAAAATTGTGATATGTTATGCAGGGCGATGCAATAAATGGTACAAGTCAAAACCAGATTTTTTTTGTTGTATTTTTAGGCTTTGGATTGTGACTATATTCTAGAAACAGAGGAAACAGGAACAAAGGATATTTATATTATGTTTTTCTTAGAGTTTATCGCATTCATTGTAACAACACTGCATCATTTAATAATGCAGTAGTTTATTTTTGATGAGGTATTTTTACTATTGTAATTGTCTTAATGTGGTACCCCTTTATATTATTTAATATGGTACCCCTTTATATGCCCATTAATATTGCAATGAAATAAGTATTTAATGGCAAAAGCCGATAAAATGTAAGTCACCTCTCCAGAAAATTCTCTGCTAATGCCATTTACAAAGACATGTTTGATTTAAAATGAATACAGTGAGCAACCTATGTAGCCATCATCCCCAAAAAATTAATTGTTTAATGCTAGGAGATAGATCCAGAGAATGTCTTCTTAGGCAGATACGGTGCAGTAAGTTTTTCTTGATTTTTTTAGTTTTTTGTGTGTGTGTGCATATATGCGAAGAAAATCCTCATTAGTGCAGGCTTCTCTGGGAGTTAAAATTTGTACTAAGGGAAAATTACAATCTTTCTCCTATGTTTAGAAAGTCTGGAAGCAGATAATTTGCTATTCTAATTCTTTAATGAATCAGATGCTTCAACTTTTTCTCTTCCTTTTGTAAGTCAGTTTAGTATGAAGTGTGTGATGTGTACCACCAGAGATTAAGTAGCCAGGTTTGTTTCTTCAAATAGTACTGTAAGGAAAAAAAAAGGAACATCACTGTGAGTGCAAAGCAAGCTTCAGAAAAATGAAACTATAACAAATCAACCTATTTTCTTTTGGGCTGGTTTAAAAATGACGAATGAGTGATTTTCTTTTATTATAAACTGCTAATTTTTGCCCTCTCATCTTCAAAATTCATTTCTCATATTAAAAAAAGGTGGAAGACCGCACAGGCACAGATGCTCATAGGATAACTTGGGTTGAAAGGGATCTCAGAGGTCTTCTGGTTCAATTTCCTGTTCAGAGCAGGATCAGTTGTTAGACGAGACCAGATATTCAGGTTTTTTGAAATTAGAAAAATACATTTGAATATTTTTGCATTAGGAAATTAATTTTTATGTGTATTCAGGTTACATCAGGAAGAATGACATAATACGACTGAGGGCTCGACACAGTAGCTTATAACTACAAGCTCTGTTTTCTGAACATCCTATGTCATTCCTCAGGTCCTGCAATGTTAGCAACAGAACGCTCTGTGGTCTTGAGGATATTCTAAACTGGTGACCAACAGGAGCCCTGATATTTAGCAAAGATGTAATCAGTTCTGCCCTCCTGAAAAGGTTCAGTCAAATTTAGCATTAATGTGTTCAGTTTTTCCCTTACCTCACATTTTTCACAATGTTGAAATGTTTTCTGAAGCCTGGTAACTTTCCTGGTACAAACACTCCCTACGTGTTCCTCTGAACTTCAGCCTTCCCACGTGCTCTGTCACTCATCAGTTCGGCATGGAAATGTTGGCTTTCGCAACCTCTTTCCCAGCAAGTGGTATTTCCAAAGCAGCCTGAAAGGACCACCTCTCACAAAATGGTCTTCAGGAGTGAATATTTTCCAAATAAAGGATAACGTTTATCATTGAAGGAAAAACATATAGAAATAAACGGGAGTGAGTTGTCAGAGTGCAAAAGTGGTTTCCATACTGTGTCTGTTGGATCATCGGGTCATAGGGGAGGGATTTCAAGGGGTTTTTGCAATTCAGATATGGTAGTGGGACCCTGCAGCACAGAGGATGTGCAGGGGTGGGGAAAGAATTATTTAGTGGCCTGGGGATGGCAGCAACAAAGAGGTTGCCTTTTCTTCATAAGCTCTAGCATGCTACCAACTCCCTAACCTGTGTTAAATCTAATTATTATGAGGGCTGGAATCTTATTTCTCCTGTTTATCTCAAAAAAAAGGAAAAGAAATGGTTTCCAGAAGTGCTATTTTTTTCTTTCATACTGTTTATTGCCCTGAAAAGTTGTAAATCGTTTATTGTTTGTTCTCCAGATGGATCCTGTGCAAAAAGCAGTCATAAACCATACATTTGGAGTGTCCATTCCCCCAAAGAAGAAACAAGTCATTTCCTGTAATGTCTGCCAGCTTCGCTTTAACTCTGATGTAAGTATTGTCTGTTTTCATTCCTTTTATTTGTTTTTTGTTTGTACATAAGGTGTAACCTTCTTTTCCAAAATAAATGGTTCCAGTTGTGCCTACCTTCTGCTCAGCCTGTTGGGTTGGTATTTTGTCCACTGAGAGGTGGAAGTCCATAAAGAATAGGTCTGGCATGATATCCAATGCCACATCCAGTGATGATATCCCATTTGATGTTGGGATACCTTCAAGAGTATTGCAAAAAGAAATGTTTGCTTGTTTGTGGATTTTTTATGAAGGTGAAGCAGACAGAAAAGCTTCCTCATGTTCTCCATGTCATACTTGCTCTTCTTCCAGAAGAAATAGCTTTTTCTTGTTGTTCGTACATCCTTGCTGATACATCTTTTGATTTCTTAAAAAAGTCACTCTTCCAATAACTTTCATTTGTAATAAATATGAATACTTAGTCTTCTTGCATATGATAAAGTTCAAGGAAACTGTTTTCTGAAGGTTAAGTTAAAAAAAAAAAAGCATTACAAAAGAGTACATTGAGTAATGTGTCTAAAAATAAATATCCAATTACATTTTTTCTTGAATAGCTGGAAAATTAAAGAAATTCAAGAAAACTATATATAAGAAAATTATAAGCTTCAACACTTCAAGAATATGTATTTGTTCTTGGAGCCTATATACTAATGCCATTAAATTAATAAAAATAAACCCCACATGCTCAGATTTTTTATCTTGAGTGTAAGAATACATCCTTAAGTGATGTGTTAATATTAGACATATTTCTGTCACAATTCCAGTCTCAGAGTTGGTTTGCAGACACCTCCTCAGAGCCTTCGAGAACTTTCTGCTCCCAGAGATTTACAGTAAAGTACCCATACCTATTACCCTGTGTTTTTCTGCCTCTAAAATTCCACTTTGAAAAGTGTCTTGTAAAATGTTTTCCCCCATTTGGCTTTCTTGTCTAGGCTGATAAGGATTTTGAAGCAGTGCTATCTTAGCTTCAAATTGATTTCTAAATTTGTCATCTTTTGACAAGCTTATTAAACTTTCTTTGAAGTGGCAGTACCTGCTTAGCTAACTGATCTCAAAAGTCATTATTTTCAATTTACTTGCCTTTCTTCTTGGAGGTTAAGATTTAAGGGCAGAAAAAAATAAAAAAAAAAAGAAAAAAAAAAAAAGAAAAGAAAAAGGTCTTTCTGCTCTTGGTCCAGATATCTACTTTTACTGATTAAATCAAGGGAGTAATAAAGATTTTTAAAATTTCCTTGGACTTCGTGGATCTGAATCTTCCTCCTGAGCTTGGACCTTCCTTCATCACCAGGGAGGCAGCTCAGCCTGTCCCTGCTCTTCCCTCTCCTCCTGAGCTCAGGGTCCCTCTGATGATGGGCTGTCTCCAGAGGAGTCGCTCTCTTTGTCTATGCTGACATTCAGGTGGACAAACAGCACTTGAGGCAGACAAGCTGAATCATAATTGAGTGACTCAAAATAAACAAGAAAAGCAGCTGAAATGTTATAGCATTTGATACATCTGTCAGCCAAGCAATTTGTCCTATCTAGCCTTACAAAGCAGAACAAAAAGTGCGTATCATATTCTGTTTGCAACAGCAGCATCACAAGAACATGGCTAATTATGGGCACATCTCTTCTGGGCTGCATATATTCAATACAGTGCTGTGCTCTTTTTTTCTAAATGTGATCAATATACTCAGTTATAGTTGCTAGAAAATATCATCCTTTTGTAATGAATAGTTTTAAGAAAGGATGAGGCATCATGACTGCTGAAATGCAGCTCCTTACTTTCTACAGCAGTTTAGTTTATCAGAACATTAACAAACAACATGGAAATTTGGTTTTAGAATGTGCCAAGATTATAGTAGTATTACCAATACCAGAAGATACTTAAATATAAATCTAAGTTTCACAAATGTTTTATAACCACAATGTACAGGAATATTTGGGGTCTTCACAGTGTAGCATTTCTATTATAAAAGCTATCTCTCCATTCACTGGATTATTCAGCTTCTCCTGAGAAGCTTTACACAAGATTTTAAGTTGTTCATCCAGGTCCAGTCCTCTGATCTTACGAATTATTTATTTGAGCATGTGTTGCCTTTTATTTTTTTTCTTAGAGAATGAGATCTTATTTTTGTATATTATTCTCACTTATATACACAGACACCCCCCCCCCCCCATAGTCTGCACTGTTATAATTTCACAGAGGTAATACTCATGGCCTTTCAACTAAACTCTGCAGACTCTTGTAGTTCTTTCTTAGCTTGTTAAAACTCCTTCACAGAAATAAAAATCTGGACTCTGCTTGTATTTTTCTTTTTGGTCCCTTTATAGTGGGAAATTATGCTTAGTGGTTGAATGGTCTTTACAATCCATCCTGTGTTTGCTGACTGGGGAAACCTTGTACATGCTGAATGTTTCAGGGAATCGGTTCTAATGTCACAAATGTATCTAGTGCCTGTGGAGTGGCATCAAGCTGTGTTGACTTGCATCAAAACTTCAGCATAGCACATTGCAGAATGAGGTTTGTAGTACAGCCACTTTTTTTTCTAGCTCCGCAAGGCTGACATACTCCTTGTTGTTCATAGGCATTTCATTTCTTTGAACTTTCTATGACCTAAATTATGCAAGGAAATGAAATAAAAATGACAAAAATAAGCTATTAAGTAGTTTTTGTTTAGTTTTTTTTCTACTTTTATTCTCCCAAATGGATTTAACTTGCAGGGTGTTTGAAGACTTTGACCTGATTCTAGTAGTGTTTCATATAAATACCATAGAGACCAGTGGATATTCATCCGTGAGAAGAAAATTGGTTTCTTTGCCTGCAATCTTTTCCTTGTGCTGTGGACACTCACTGGTCTGGATCAATAGACACACCAAAAAAAAAAAAAATGACTTGTCAATTTATAGTTGTCAAACCTCCCACTAAATTAATACAGTAAATTGCAAAGGTTTCAGGTTTCTTCTGCTTGTGTGTCTGCAGGTTTAGCTTTGATGAGTGTGTTCTGACATCAGATTCAGACGCAGGGATCTGCAGCTATCTGCAGGACGAGAGAGTCTGATATCAGGGATGGAAGGAAATTTTAAAATAGGTTGCCTTGAATGTGGGAGTAAACAGAACTCATATTGAAGTGATGCCTTCTGTATTCTGAAAAATAAAGTTGCTAGGATGATGCCATTTTTTTCTACGATATAATTTGAACAGTGTTTCCTAACTGTTTTCTCACAGTCGCCTTTACTTTTAAAGCAATTTTTAAAAGTACTATGTGAAGAAAACCACAGTCTACACATTCTAAATTTGGTCTAGTTTTAGCTTGATATGTCTATCTTTTTACAAAAAAGAAATGTTGGGTTTTGCGTCATACTCCCAGACATTTACCATCATACTGTATCCTTTTCTAAAACTCTTTAACAGCAGTTTGGTCAAGCTACATTTTTCTGCTAATAAATTCTGGCACAACTAGTTTGAGCATGGCTTCCCATCTCTGTCAGCTCCAGAAGAAACTGTAGTAGAGAAGAGATGATCCAAAGTCTTGAGAAACAGAAACTTAAAATGCCACCTCTGTGAAGTAACACCAAACTGAAGTTGCCTTAATAGTCTGTGTAAATAGTTTCTCTTATGCCTTTTGCTATTAAAACTGTTGGTGTTACTGTTTATTTTCTTATCCCGTTGATGTTTCCAGAAAGTTGTCTCAACCTGTGATCTTTATCTTTTGTGCCTGCAGTTGGAGGGGGGAAGGGAAGCAGTGTGTGCTTTTGACCAGAGTGCTGAATTGGAGAATACCATTCCTAAACCATGACAGTGAGTTTGCTGAATCCTAATGATACCAGGAAGAGGGTCCAGTGGCAGAAGGGCAAGAGGAAAATGGCAATTTTCTGTCCCACATAGACCCCTCCCCTGGGATCTCTTGGCTCATTCTTTCTCATTTCTTCCGGCCACCAGATGAATATGCAGCATTTCTTGCAGCTGCTGTGTGGCAATAAGTCCTCCAGCAACTGTGGAGCTTTGGTCAGTGTCCCAGAGATGTCTATTCTGTTATCACATCTGACAGCATAGCTTGTAGCCGTAAGAGAAAAGTAAGTCGTGGTTGCAAAGATACCTGTTTGGTTTCTGTGGAATTGCTCATTTCTCTATATCTGTGAATCATCATCTTGCGTTCAGCTAGTTTCTCTGCTTTTCTTTCCCATTATTTGTATTTTATTGTTTAGTATGGAGGTTGTTGGGGTTGTTTAGCCTGGAAAAAAGGAGGCCTAGGGGAGACCTTATCTCTCCCTATGCCTACTTGGAAGAAAATTGTAACAAGATGGTTGTCAGTCTCTTCTCCCAGCTAACAAGTGATACGATGAGAGAAAACATCCCTGAGTTGTGCCAGGGGATGCTTAGTTTGGATATTAGGAAAAATTTTTTCACGAGAAGAAAGTTGTCAAACACTGGAACAGACTGCTCAGGAAAGCAGTGGAATCCCCATCCCTGAAGGTACTTAAAAGGTGTGTTGATGTGGTGCTTAGGGACACAGTTTAGTGGTGAACATGGAAGTGCTGAGTTAACAGCTGAACTCTGTCGTAAAGGTCCTGTCCAACCCAAAGGATTCTGTGATTCTGTAGTTCACAGAGTTTTTGGAGCTTGGGCACTTAAACGATAATGTCAGTGCTTATCTGGTCCCTTTTCTCAGCAGGCAGATTTTTCTACAGTCCAAACTTGCAAATATATTATGCCAGCAGTCCGCATGTGTTACTGTTCTGATTTTTGTTTGGTAGTTGTTTTGTGTTTTTTTTTTTTTTTTTGAAAACAGATTTTGTCGTCTGTTGATCATGTCTAAAATAAGTATCTGCTTCCCTCTGTACACTTTCTGTTTCTTGTAGAAAGGTCTTTGGCTGGTAGAGCCTGGTAGGTACCATCTTGTTAATAGGATATAATTTGATTGAAATAAACTTGTGTCAGCACAGTGTGTTGCTCTGTGGTTACACACTGCCAGTCAGCGCTGCTCTTTGCTATCACCTGTGCAGGCTCAAAAGCAAGGGAGAACAGATTCAGATCAGCAAAAGCAACTGTAAGAGTTTGGTACTAAGAAATGCTGAAGATCATCTTACTGTTGAATGCGTTTAAAACTAATAAAAATGATGTGATGACAGACCATAGTTTTAAAAATCTAGAGGGCAAATTTTTGAAGTTTAGGCAAGTATTATGAGCAGTTGACTTTGCAAATTTCAATGAATCCCTCATGCTGTCAAAAAATAATAAACAAAATAATCAATAGCATCAAATAAAAATCTACAGATCTGTCATTGTCTTTTGTCAAACATTTTAGGTTTTCCTTATAAATAAGACTATATTGATTCTTTGGGTATGGAGGGTAGTGAAGCGGATAGGAGGTAATTAAAAGCATAAATCTCAGGAACTTGTGAAGGTAATTTTCTGTTTTGTAGACAGAACTGACAAAATGATGAAAGTTGTTAGCTCCAACATGACAGAAATATTGCATAATTATAGGGTACAGGGTTATAACATGCTGAAAGTTCTGTTCAAATAACAGCTATTTAACAGAGCTTTTAACTAAGTTTGGTAAGGTATTTAAAATATGAGTCGACTTCTTTTGACATGGCTGATCTTCTCAGCTTTTTGGTTTTTCTATGTTCTTTTCAATAGTAACCTGCCTTACTATTTTGAGCAATTAGTTTTTAGAAATCCATAGGGACTGAATTGAAAAAATAGTGGATAGCTTTGGTGTAAAAAAATGCATGAACACTCCAGTTCTGTAGATTTCTTCAGCTGTATCTATTATTAATAACAAATGAGATAAAACTATATTTTTCAACGCTACTTCTTAATTTATAAAGTCATGCAATTTTTATTAGAATTGCAATTCTAGTCTAAATTCTTCATAATTTATATACTCAAATATGTGTACTCTTACAGGATGGTTCTAACAGGTAAACTATGTGATCAAACATTTGGTGGACATCCTTCTATTAAGAAAGGGAGCTTTATAGTTTAAGGTCCGCTGTGAATGTAAATGACAGCAGGTTATGAACATAAATACTTCTCTGCTCCTCCTATCTTGCACAGTTAGTTGCCTTCTCTAACAGGATCACTGCCATTGCAATCAGCTTCAGGTATAAAAGTGGGCAAGAACACAGGTGTTGAGAGGTGGTTTTCCTACAATATAAGTTATGACTATATTTAAGACACATTGAATTATTTTTTTTAGCTTGAATTTATGTAATTTTTTTTAATGGTATGCAAGAAAAAAAAAAATCACCTTTATAGCTATTCCATAACAGAATAGAAGTTTCCAGGATTATTACTTGTGAACTGTCAAAATGAATAGTGCTGGTTTCAAATATCCTGTCAATCATTGCTTCTGACAGGGGGAATATTCTGTTATCTTTTCTACAACAGTCTGGCCTGTATTTCAAAGGTTTCTCATAGGTCATACCACTATCAATGAATCTGTATGGTCTCTATGTTTCCTGCTTATCTCTATCTTTCTAAATATGCATATGTATACATATATGTAACTTCAGGCAAAGTAAAGCTACAGACATTGTTTTAAGTACTATAACATGCTAACATTATGCACATTTGTTTTCAAAAGCATGTTTACATGTAGAAGATGATTTGAATTGTTGATGTTTCATTCGATGGAATCTACAATATAGGGCTATTGTATACATAGGATATGTAGTCTCAGTTTAACATCCTAATGCTTAGATTTCAAACTTAAAAATTTGTAGTTGAAAGTAGAAATGAAATTTAGATTTTAAATAAAATACAACACTTGGATTATTTTTAGGAGTGGAAAAAGTTGTCTTTTTTCACAACCAAGTCATTAATCCTTATAACATGGAGGCTTTCTTAAAATGAAAAAAAAAAATAAAAAAACAAACCTAAAATATTCATAAGCTTTGATTGGTTGGGATTTTTTAATTAATACTAAAAGACTGAGAATGGAACTAAAATTTGCTTAAAGACAGAACTTTAGTTCTGCCACCATTTTATGATATAGAAAGTTGAAAAATTATGGGACAAAACTGCCTAATTATTTGTTTGTCAATTATATTACTATTTTCAGCTTATTTTAAAATACAGCTTTTCACTAAGCCATGATCTTACAAAGATGTAGACATATTTTTGGTGTAGTAAAATCCTGTTGAACAAAAAGTAATGCCAGACAAATGCATAAGCACTTTGGTGGAATTTGACCTGTCAGTACAGAGGTATATTTTGCATTCTGATCAATAATGTCACATTTGTGGCAGCTTAAAGCTTTTCCTGTTCATTAAATCTTAGGAGCCAGCACTTGATGACTTTCTGTGCTGTCTAATAAGGGATTTCTGGTTTAAAATGTTGCAATGGGTGTGTATTAAGTTAGTGGACTAGAGTTAGTTTTAGAACCAAGTGGAAATTAGATTTCCCTTTCAGTTAGGAAGTTCTTTTATAGAAATGTCTTCTTATTCCACTTTATCAAAAAGTGTCCTCCTTAATGAAGTATGCATTTAATGTAAAAATTATAATAATGATAGTTCAATGGTGACATTTAATATTGACTATATATGTAATAAAATTAACTTTATTTTTAAATAAAACTGAAATATTTAAATAATATTGGATCGTGGCACAGTTGAATTATTTTATTGTAGAAAGTATTAATCCCTGCAGTAAATGCAGCTGTATACACTGGAACAAAGTATTGCACAATTAAAATCATTATAGTACGTGAGTACAGAGAGATTTTTTGAGGTTACAGATACTCATTTTGGCTTTTCCTAACATTTTTATTTTCTGAAATATTGTTTTGCTGGTACAGAATGTGCATTAATTAGTTGTACTTAGTGATGATCAAAAAGTCTATTCAGTATACATTTAAAATATTGCATCCCTAATATATTTCCTCTTAATTGTTGGGGGTTTATGTTAAAACTGTTACATTATCTTTTATGCACCTGACTTTTGAATCCTATGTATACAGAGCTTCCTCTGAATTATCAGAGCAAATGGAAATGAATCCTCAACTTTTTGCCTTCACTGAAAATGAAAGTTTTATATGTCATGGCTTATTTCAAAGAGCTTTGTATTCTACAGAGCTCATAAACTGCACTCTATTGCTGTATTTGTGTTGTAAGTAAGTTTTAAGTGGGATTTAGAACAAGTATCACAGAATATTCTGAGTTGGAAGGGGCCCACAAGGATCATCAAAGCCCAGCTCTTACAGGAGTGGCTCACAGAGGGATTGAACCCACAAGCTTGGTGTTATTAGCACCAGGCTCTGACCAACGGAGCTGATCTCAGGGTCACTGAGCTAATCTCAGAGTTAAATATGTTTGCCTTTAATGTGGTACTTGTGTATTTTATAAAATTAGGGTTAGTAATGATTAGGAAATTAATAATCAGGATAATTGGTACCAGTAATAAGCAGAACTTGCATTCCAATTTCAGATTCCCTCAGCTGCCCTATTTTCTTTTGCTTCCTGTGACTCCAGAAAACTCCAAAGGCTTATGTAATGTAGCGACACTACATTTCAGTTACTAAAAGGCAGCTGAACCAAATGGTTTGTCCCACAGTGGATAAAAAACAAACTCTGAATTTCAGGTGTATCTGAAAGGACTAGAAAACAGTGCTTATGTGGCTAGGAAACTGCTTCAGTACCTTGAGGAATGGTCCTCCAGCTTCATGCTTGAAAAGAGTATCTGTGTTTCTACTCACAGAACAGAGATGAGTTGAAAGAGCCTAAAAATCAATAGTTTAACAAAATCCAGCCCCAGAACTGAAAGTAGACAAATTCATTGTAGAAATAAATAATATGTACTTAACTGACAAAGTGAAGCAGTGAAACCATTTTACAAAGGTAGATTTTGCATCCCAGGCTACTTTCAAATGAAAATTGGACAATTGAGGATTTTTGCCCTTGAAGGAATATGGGCTAGTTTGAACAGCACTGGAAAACCCTACTTAGATGGTCATAGCAATACTTTTTGGCCTTATAATGTATAACTATGAATTTGACAGATTGTAATAATTACTAAACTTAATTCAAAAGTGAGTCCATTCACCATGTTTCCATGAATCTTTGCTTGTGTTTATGGAAATCTTAATTTTAATTCTGCCTGGGCTTGTTTGTTCTCAACAGGTCTCATGTACTATATGAGGATTGAATGAAGGGAATCAAAGACTGTAGTAGGTTATTACTGATATTGCAGGCATTATTATTGCAAATATCAGCAGAAAGGCTTATTATCAAGGAATTGACTTACTAAGCCTTTCTCTTGAGTGCATTTATGTCTCATGTTATAGCTTTGGCCTCAGGCAGCATATGATCCTATCGAAAGCACACGTATGTGCAGTGCTTAGAGTTCAAATATTTAAAGGGACATCATCAACTTGAGGATACTTGAGAACAAAATATTATACTGGGTATTATTTAAATTTAAAACTATTGGAGTGGAAAGGGTACGTATACACCTCAATTTTTAGCTTCACTTTTTGTACACTGTAATGAGTGAATAGTTTACTTAATTTTGGTGATGGAAAACACTCCTTCTAGTGCATTATGTAGCAATAGCAAAGCTTAAGAGAAATGGACAAAACCGAGCAAAGGTGGAGACAGGGCGAGACTGATGTGCCTGCATAAGGGCAGCTGACTTAACAGGGCACAAACAGGAATGTGCTCCTTGCCCACAGAACTGGCGAGGTCCAATTCATAAGTTGACAAGTGTCCCTTTAAGTAGTGCACATAGTACTAGTGGTATAGCTGGTTAGTTGTTTTTTATAACCCTTAAATTTTGTGTTGTATGTGTGTTAATATTTCAAAGGTTTTAAAATCAAGAAATAGTTTAAAAGCAATTGATGAGCAAACTCTTTACTGTTTTTATAATAAAGGGTTTTTTAATATCTCAATTTCAGAGGAATTCAATGTAAAACTAATCTAGCGGTCTTTCTTACTGAATGCTTGCTAACTGAAATAAAAGGAAAGATGCAGCCACAACGTTGCATACACTCCATGTGAGGTGGAAAGCACTACGTTTCATGGGGGGTATAATCACAATTAGAAGCTTTGCTGTTTAAGAACTTCACTCCTTTATTTTAGCAACTGTTCTCCATCAATTTTATCGGGGCCTATAATTTGTGTGAGGACTCCAACACGCTCTCTATTCTCTTGACCGGTCCAGCTGTTTCTACTCTTCACTCGCACTCTCCCATATGATAAAGCTGTTATTACATGCTGTCCCAAGGTGACTGTATTGTAATGCCTATCTCTGCTGATCTTAAAGCAATTTCCCTCATTATGGCAGCACTCTTTATGGAATTCAAGCATCTTAGATGTTATTGTCACTCTTTATAAAAAGCATGCGACTTGTTTCATGGCTTGCTTCATTTAACACAGTGAACTAAATAAAATGGGTCTAATCAGTTGAAGAGAGAGAATGAATGTGTTTTTGCATGAACACAGTAAAAGTTTACTTGCACTGATGTTTTTATATGCCAGGTGCCAAGATGTGGTTACATCAAGCATGCTTTCTCTGAGTGTTTTAATTTGAAGTAAATGACAATATTAACTTTTTTAGTTAATATGTAACCTTCAATAGAGGCACCTAGTGGTATGTCTGAAATAGAGTTTTATTAAACTGTGTTTGGAATTGTGAATAGTACAATGTTATGAAAACAGGCTGTTTGGGATAGGTTTGTTTCTTACCCATTATTTGGTAAATTAATTTATTAAGAAGTCAAGAAAAACATTTAAATTCATTAACTGAAATTCACAAGCTTTGTAGTTTGTATTAAGCACGTGATTCCTTAGTTTTGCTCCTAACAGAGTAGCCTGATTTGTCAAGGCAACTGATTATATAGAGTCAGGAACAATAAAGGGGACCCAAAATTACTGAAAAAAATGGGCACTTGTGTGTCTAGGTTTAGCTGTGCATCTTCGAAAACACTCACCAAGTTTCTGAAGATAGTTTTAAGACAACGGTGAAGTAAGCATTACACCTCAATACATATGTCTTCTGTTCTGCTGGCCAGGTTAAGAATATATTACCTATAAAGCACTTCAACCAAATTAATAATAATAATTAAAAAAAAAAGCTCCTCTCCATCCTCAAGGTTCCAATTTTCTTAGTCTTTAAACAAATATCCAAGGCAACTTATAAAGCAATCAAGACTAACAAGTATTTAGTTTTCTGTGTTGTACTTGATTCTGCTGAAGTTTATACCTATGATGCTTTTTCAATTTAACCCTTCTTCCTTGATCTAATAGCAAAGTCATAATTTTTTCAATTTTCAATTGCTGTTAGTGTAAAGACGAAAATACTTTATGACATTTGTCATCATGATCAAACAGAAGGAAAAATGGATTATTTAATCATGTCATAGCACAGTACATCTTTCTAGCTACAAGCAATAAAGTCTAAGGGACAGTACACGAAAATTGAGTAGCATCTTTCTCAATCGGATGTGTTTCCATTTGTATAGTGCTTTAAATCTTTAAGCAACATGGAAGCAAAGAATTACATTAGGGGTGAAAGAGCTTTATGTAATCTCAAAGCCTCTTTTTCCAAGTTGCTGAAAACATGCAACATTCATTAAAGTGCTGTCATTCGAATATATAAGAACTTACGTCCACAAAAATTGTTACGTATAAAGATATTAAATTTTGTTAGGTGAATTACAATGGTGCCTACTATTGAAAGTGTCACTTTTCTGCCTTGTCATTCATTGTATTATATACAAGTACAGAAAAAAGTCAGCCTGATTTGTTCTCCTTTGTAGAGCCAGGCCGAGGCCCACTACAAAGGAAGTAAACATGCCAAGAAGGTCAAAGCACTAGAGGCAACGAAAAATAAGCCCAAAGTTGGTTCTTCCAAGGACGGCGCAAAGGCTAGCACAAGCTGCTCCACCACGCCAGTCACAGCCAACATCTCTGACAAATCAGGTCAATGAAAACTTTTTGTTCTATGCATTCTTTACTTTCTCCTTTTCTTGTGTTTGTATGGGAGAGATTGGTTGCATGATGGTGATCCATGACTTGTCTTTTCTGAAGTATATACTATGCTTTCTTATACAGAATTTATTTGTTTTGATATTATCAACGTGCTTTTTCACATCTATGGAACATCTGGTGCCCCTGAATGCTAAAGTCTATTTTTTAAAAACTTGTCAAATTCACTCTTTTACAGTATGGTTGTTGTTCATATGACAATAATAATGGAAGGATTGGGTGGAGGGTTAAGTCTGAGATGTATATATTTAGCTGAAGCACAAGACACCTTTGTAAGAAATTCTTCCTTTCTGAAGAAGATAATATTGCTGAAATAGGGAAACACAACTACAGAAATGTGAAGTCTTGTGGCCTGGGTATTTCTTGACTTCCACAGCTCATTAGGGCTTCTATATCACTTCTTTTTGCTTTTTCTTCCCTCCTTCCTCCCACCCCAATTACTAATCTGAGGCAGATCAGCAACACTAATAGCAGTGGAATTGCTTGAGTCTCTTCTGCTCTGTCAGTGTTGTATTACTGAATGAAACAGCAGAATTTCGCAAACTTGCTGACAGTCTGAAACACTGTTATGTGTTATCCAGGAGAGGGCAACTACTGTGGGTTACCAACTGTCAGTCCAATAGACTTTGACGCTGATAAATTTGCTTCTGCCTTGATAGCCATTTATTATCCTCTTCACCAGAGCTGATCTTGACTCAGGTGCTGTGAGGTAAATGACACAGTTTCTTGACATGCACTCTGAAAAAAACCCAATAAAACCAACTCCAAAAAAGTATCAGTGACTATTTGTCATCCTTCTCTGTTCGCAGCAGCATCAAAACGTTCTTTGGGTCCTTGGCAATGACAATGGGTCCCAAGTTTTGCACTGATTTACCTACCAAATCATATTTTCTGTTTAAGAGAGATAACATAAATCCAAGTAGCATCTTCAGGTAAACAAGCCGTGCTACTATGAAACAGCTGCCATTGGTCTAAATATAAAGTAGACTGTTGAATAGAAAAATATTTCAAATATTTTATACATATTTTACTCTCCAAAGTATCACAAATAGCTGTGGTTAAAATAACTTACTGCTCCAGGTATACATAGTGAGAACTCAGACAAGTGCTTAAGTAAGATATCAGTTAAAACTTTGAAGGATTTCACATGTTATCACTGGATCTATGATAACATAGTTGTATAATGTCCTCCCTCTCCTGTGCCAGAGGTTGAGGTCCAAATAACAAAAGTTTCATCATCTCTTACAAGCTCCATCATCTCTTCCATAAGTCTAGAGCTGTCTTGTGTTTCCTTGCCAGACTATGAGTTCTGAATGGAATTAATTTTTTCTGTGCAATGTATCTTAGTTTTTGATAAAATAATCTTACCAATCAGAAGGGAACCCTGCTCTTGGTTGGGTTTTTTGGTGTTTTTTTTTTTTTTTAAATTTCTCTGCTTTGACAGTGTATTGTTTTATAGTATTAATTGCTCTGTACAAATTAGACAGATTAACATCTGTGTCTGTTGGATTATACCACTGTGAGTGTTTCTACATTAAAAATGACTCCCAGTGGCAATTTAGTTAAACATGTTTTTTCCATTAGAAGAGTGGGAGTCTCTGTGGAGAGGAGGCTCCTCAGAGCCTATTACTGCTGTACAGGAGATTACAGAAGGGATGCTTGGGAGGACAAAAGCCTGAACCTGGAGCAGCAAATTCTCTGTATATGTAGGGAAAGCTGGTCACAGAGGTGGGGAACAGCTTGAGGATTGGGGGTTTTACCAGTGGCTATGGACTTGAAACAAACCACAATTTTGTTCCACTACACTTTCCCTTACAGGAGCTATTGTTCATCAGTTCTTTAACATATGTTTAGCTCCTTAACACAATGCTTATTGCAACTAGAGCAATCACTGTGTTGCTACTGGGAATTAGTGGGATTTTTTTTTTAAATTTTTTTTGCCTTGGAGCAAATTAACTGATACAATTTTTTTCTGATTTTTCCACAGCTTGCTTTCTCTGAGAAATGGATTATTACTATATATTAACTGTTTAGGAATATTTTCGTTTTCCTTAAAAGATTTTAATACTAAGTTTCAGTTGATGTGTGTATTTGTAGTCTTGGCTTTTTTAGCCTGATTTCTAGAGGAAATGAGTTTTATGGCCACATCACCTGTTCTTATCTTTGTTATTCTATGCCTCTGTCTTTGCAACTTTGACTATATTGTATAGTGTCAAAAAAAAGAGATTAAGAGATTTTAATGAAGGTCTTGTAAGTTTGATGTAAATTGGCACTTTAGAAGAGAAGCCTTAACTTATCTGATGTCCTCCCAAACATCCTGAAAGATGTTGCTATTTGAGCTCTGTTTTACTTGGTCTGCTGACTGGCCAGGGACTCTGCCCTCAGGATAGAGGATTTGAAAGTATGTATGTGTGGTACAAGTCTGAAAAAACTGCATTAGAAGTACATAAGCTAAATGAAATAAAGGAAGGGAATTAAATTCCAATACTTGTGGAGCTTTTGTATAGTCATTGTACTTTGGAGAGTTCCTGAGACATGGTCATCAAGCAGTAAATAATTTCCGGAGTCCTTTTCTTGTGTATGGAAGAGTAGAAGGAGAACCTAAACAGAGAAGACAGTTTTACGTTCTGGTGTTCTTTTGTTTTCTGCTGTGCTTCCATGGGTATTAGTGCAGAATGGGTAGGGAGTATTATAGCAAATTGATAAACTGCAATTACAGTTCTCTTATGTATGTCTGCTAATAAAGGCACAATTAGCACCCTTTTTGATGTGCTGCCTTTTTGAGTGACATAATGATGAATGATTTGGGGCTCTCCAGGCAGATTAGTTGTTATATATGGAACTAATTTGACAAGTTAAGTTTGCTACAGAGCCATGTATTCTGTGGGGCAGACATAGCATGAGTTCTGAAACAGTTATTTGTCAGAAGTCACGACTATAGTACTAACAGGAAAAATAATTTCACTGCTAGCTCAGCTTGTGTGAGGAATCTATCAAAGGCAAAACCCAAATTCATCCAGTGCTTATTTTTCAAAATTTTTGATGCAGTGGTCTCTCCACAACTGTTCTATTCAGCTTGAGAAATGTGGCTGCTGGTAGAGATATGAAAGTTATATTCATCTCTAAGGTCTTTTGGGATGTTTCCAGAAGAACGTGGTTTCCTGCAGACAAAAGTGACCGCAGCCAAATGCAAAGGGATGACTGCAGGACTCGGTCTGAACATGACAATTGCCCACATTGTGAGAGAGTGATCTTCCCTGCTAACATTAATAATACAGTATGACTCAGAAATGGCATTTGTAAATTTATCATCAGGAAACATGTAATGGTAAAGCCATAATACAGGAATGGTACAAGTGTCTGCAGCCTCAGGTATTGATATTGATGGGTTGAATTGCACAAGTTTTGCATTCTAACATGGTTAGGCTACTATGTGATCTTGTTTTCTAAGCTCACAACTCTTTGCGGTTTAGAAAATACTTGTTTATTGGTGATTGTAAATACCACCATCCTATCCTGCTCACTCTGCAGACAGGAAAAAAATGCTACAGACTGTGTGACAAGGTTGTTGTTACCCTGTCTCTTGTTGGATTATCTCTTCTTGTCCTGATGGGTATTTGCAGATTGGAGGTGGCTGTAGAGAGGACCCTTTAATAATATATCTCTCACACAGTTTCTCAAACCACACAGGAAAAGTCTAGTAATGGCTATAACAGTTTCATATGCTAGAATATCACTACTGTGACACTGCAAGCCTTTTTTGAAGCTGCTTTGAGATGTGGTTACTGAACAGCTGTGTTAAGAGCACTGGGAGCTGCTCTTTCCTGTGGGTCTGTGGCGGGTTGATCCTGGATGATAGTGGGACCTGGATCTTGGTAGGCTGGATGCCAAGTGCCCACCAAAGCCAATCTATCACTCCCCTCAGCTGGGCAGGGCAGGGGAAATATAACCTGAGGTCTGTGGGTTGAGCTCTGTCAAAGATAAGGGAAGTTTCTAGCATTCTCCCAGAAGCCACCCCTGTAGCCCTCCCACTACCAAAGCTTAGCCTTGCAAACTTGGTGCATTGGCTCATTCCCTTCCCTCCTTGGGGAAACCCAGGGTTTTCAGGATGGCTGTGCAAAAGTGTATGTGTGTGTATATATATATGTGTATATATATGTAATTGCTTTAGAAAAGGGCAGGGGTAATAATATATAACATAGCATAGTTTGGAATATTTAAGGTGTGGTTTCCATATAGCTCTAGAAATGCAATAAAAGATGGTATCTGTGGTCCCAGGTTGGAATAGTCTAGATGCTTACAGCGATGGGTCCTTGAGGAATTCATATGATAATAACTTGATTGAAATATCACTGTTTACTTATCAAGCAGAAAGAAATTCTTTGATCATACTTCCAAATCAAAATAAATAGTTCAAAACAAAGCAGACATATGATGTGGTATCAACTTCTTTTCATTTTGCTTTGATATGAAAATCGGAAAGTAACTGTAATTGTTTTAAACTACTCAAGAGTCAAAACTATATTTCGGATCATAAAAGGTTGTGAGGTTTTGGGGTTTTTTCTGTCTTTGATCCACTCACTGCATATTCTATCTGCCTTGTGCCTGTTTGTGAAATGATGGGTGTTGGCAAGTTCAGTCCTTGTTCATGTAAGAGCAGAAGGCTCTGCTACAAGGGATTTAGTAGGTACAGATAGACCCTTTGGATGCTCTGGGAAACCCCCTTTCTGTTCAGCCAGTAGAGGAACAGGCAACATTAGACCCCTGACTAGGCCAGTTGCTAGAACCTGTTTCAACTCCTGACCCCTCATGCTTTGCTCTGTAGCACTGTCCCAAGGCAGCTTAACAAGCAGTGCACAGGGTCATGATGATTATATTCCAGCACATGAGCAGTCCTATGCTCATCTGTTGTGTATGGCAAGGATGGCAGGAAAGGGATGGGACTGGAAAGTTTATTGCTGGCTTCTTGATCCTAAGTGAGTGCAGTAAGAGTCATTCCAGCCATTAGAGCTGCATAACTAAAGCTAACTGTAGGTTGTTCTGAGGAACACGCTGGAGTGTAGTACAGGGTCTGACACTGAGTGAGCTGTGTTTTGAAAGTAACACAGAGATGTTGATAGACCTAATAAATGCCACTTGATGTCTTGTAGACATGTGGTAATTAGTTGGCCCATTAGACAGGACTGGCGACTTCAAGCTTTAGCAGACTTAGAAAAGTTGACCTTGAGGTCTTTGCCTGTGGGTTTCAGTTCATCAAGGGCTTTCTGTGGATGTTTTTAACAGCAAAACTGAGTGGTTTTTTTTCCCTTTTTTTTTGCTAAAGTAGTATGCAACATGTTGAATCACATGTACTCAGGAAGTTTATGATGGGTTGGATTTCTCTGGCGTCCCCATTGCCAATTCTGTTTATTCATCAACTACCAATGAGGTGTAATGTCCCAGGGAAGGGCTCAGTTTATATTTCACGAGTTCACCATCATGACATACCCTTAGTCATCTTGCTTTCATTGCTTATTTTAAAAAGCTTTCTGCCAGCGCTTAAATTCTAAAATTTTCCATATACATCTCTCTACTTGGAAAAATCCTAAAAATGATACCAGATCTCTTAACAAAATCCCCTTTGCACCTTAACATTTTTGTCCATTTATCACCTTGTTTTTCACTCATTTTAGAGGAATGTCTTGTTTACGTAGCTCTAATAAACTGGATTTTAGATAATCCTTCAGAAATAGCTGGGAGCCAGAGACAGAGCCTCCACAGCTACCCCGTGGAATTATCTGTTCTGGGAAATTTTAGGTTATTTGTCCCGCAGATAGGAACCTCAAAGTTTAGGGTGTTTGTAAGGCAATTATTCTTCAATCTTTTTATTCTGTGTAATGTACTGAAGTCCTTTAGACCTCAAAATGTTTTGTGACAAAGCTGAATTCTGAGGGTGGGGCAGGGATAGGGAGAGGCTTCAGGAGAGGAACATGACAAGGTGGTGTTTGGCTTGCTGTCCCCCACTGTCAATGTGCCCTGCTTAGTGGTTCTCCCTTATGCCCTTCAAAGATGCTTGTGCTTATGTCTAGCCTTTATCAAAAGCTACTTCACATTTATGCTTACATAAAGAATTCTGCTGAAGTTACACTCTATAAAATAACTGTGTGTCTCTGTTTATGTGCATTCAGATAGTGCCTGCTAAACACAGGCATATTTCTCTTAGATAAAGGTATTAGTTTACTGTCAACTAAGTAGTAAATTCAATCTGATTCAGCCACCAAGGAGAGTCAATTCAAGGGCATTTTTCATTACATGCTCTGAGGATGGAAAGTTTTGTTCTCTTTTCATTCAGTGTTTCACAGCTATATGAAGATCACTCAATATTGCTGGCTGTCGAAACTCTGCCCCCAAAACAGAGGTAAAGGCATGGTGTAGGATATGCTGCTTGACCACAGTATTTATGTAGTTGATAATATAAAATGTGATTAATAAATGCTCATAAATTCATTACAGATACACCGTTGCAAGTGCATACATATATTTACATCCATGGCACATGTAATGCCTGCATTTGTTTAGTAAATAGGTTCTGGGTGCTTTCTGGTAATTTCAGCTGCTATTTCAGGCAGTTGCTATTTGGTTTATACTCTTAAGATGAAAGGTTAGCTGAAAGAACAATTAGCAAGTCAAAGTCTTTTAAATGGAAATCATTATAATAGGTTGGATCTTTAAGCACTTTCTTCCCTGTCAGTCTCACTGTCGATGCTTTTCAAGAGTGGATATTCAAGCCTCATCTTTCCATGTGTGTCTTACAACCTGGAAGGAAGAACAGTCATATTCCACATTTTGGTGTTGATAAACTCTGGGAGCTCCTGGAAATCCTTGGTGTGTCTATAATAATGCTAACTAGCATGTTTCCAATTCTGCATCTCTACTGAAAACTGATTATAGGTGTCATTAACTGAAGAATGAGCTTTGCAGCTGACACAATTACATTGATGAGCTGTTGCAATTCCTGTTCAAACTGGAAAAGATCAATCTTTTCTCTCTTCAGTTATTATATCAATCAGAAATATATGCAAGCAGGATTTGTTTTTTTTTCCCCTGCAGTAAAATAAGCATAAGCTTTGGATAATAATATCCAAAATGATGAAATAAGATTCTTTTGGATGCCTGTGCATTCATGTGTCCTGTATAGCTCTATAATTACTACTTATTCAAGTTTTTAGAACTTGAATCTCATACCCATTTTTTATTACCATCCTTAAAATTATACAAAGTTTTTCTTCCTTTGGGGACAGGTGAAGATAGGTGTTTGCCCAAGCAAAATTGACTCTACTAATGCTGCTGTACAAGTGGGAGCAGGGCTAGGGATGTTCCCAGCTACTGGGCTTTTTTAGGTAGATGCATGTGGTCATATAAAGAATCCATTTATATACATTGAATCCTTCAATATCTCTTTTATATTGTGAAATTAGGCATCTATTTTTCTTGTTTGTTCTGTTAATGATATGCCTATTGAATATCCAAAGGGGATTTTTTAAATAGGATGGTTATGATAATGGAATGATAGTGAGATGAACATGAAAACAACAAAAATGACTAGCAAATGTATGTATGTTTGTTTCCATAGAGGGCATAATACCAGAGAGGTGGCACTATTAGACCTATTATGTATCACATCATTCTTTACTCATCATTGTCTTTACAACATAAGGGTTCTTGAGTCTTCTAGTAAGGAAATGAAGAAGGGGAAAAAGTAAGATAAAAAAGAAGTATCTAGCAAAAAGAGAGTTGAGACTGTGAGATACCAATATCACTTAACTTCTTTGCAGCTTTCTATTAGGAAGGGAGATGACCTGGAAGTATCCTAAAAAGTGGGGGTTGTGCAATGAAATTCTGTAAAAATTGCAAAAGAGAGAAATAAAATATGCCCTTTTATCACCTGTAGATAGTTATTATTTTGATGATGAATGACAATTATTTGCATAAGAAAAAATTCCTTTGTGAACCAAACCCTAGTTTTGTTTTTAAAAGGCTAAGAAAGCCAAAATAATGGAAATGCCCTTTATTTATGTAGACTGAAATTAGCCCTTTAAATTGACTAGAATAGAAAACTTGCTAAAGAGACACCTGCTGGTTTTATTGGTTTCATTTTTTTAACAACCCTGGGAGAAATAGTTGTAGCTGTACTTAATACTTTCACGAAACCCACTGAAGCAATGTACTGCTAAATAAGGCCTTTCTTCTGAGGCCAGGCATGTATTTTTCACTGTTATCAGAAAATAAATAACAGGACTCTGGTGATTATTCACACAGTTGGTAGTTGAATAGTTTTGTCTGTGTCCAGTTGTGTCAAAGTTAAAGGCTGCAGAAATTAATTTTTCTCCTTTTCTCAGAGCCTTGGAGCGAATTTAGTGTCCACATGTAAAAGAATAGGTCAGGCCCAATGCTGTTGCTTCAGGATGCTTTGATTTTGCCAGTAAAAGGGATATATATTCTATTTTTTAATCTTTTTTAAGGAGAATGTTGTGGTGGGTTGACCTTGGCTGGAACCCAGGTAACCACCAAGCTTGTTCTTTCATTCCCCTCGTCATTCCCCTCGTCAACAGGACAGAAAACACAACAAAAGATTCATGAGTTAAGGACAGGGAGAGACCACTCATTATTGTCACAGACAAAACAAACTTGACTTGGGGAAGTTAATTGAATTTAATACCCATCAAATCAGAGTAGAATTATGAGAAGTAAAAACAAATCTAAAAAGAAAAAAAACAAAAACACCTTCCTCCCCACCCCTTTCTGGGCTTGACTTTACTCCTGATTCTCTACCTTACCCCTTCCAGCAGTGAAGGGAGAAATATACTACATTTCCTGTAGAATAAAAATTGTTTATATAAACATTAGGCTAATCATTATTTCCTTATTACTTGTTTCCAAGGAGAGTGAAAATATTTTGGTGTTTGTTAGACAAGTTATATTTGATATGCAATTTGTTTGTCAAATCTTGAGAGCATGACTGAATATTCACAGTCCTCAGGCAAAGCTGCTACAGAAGTGGGTGAGAAGGCACAATTATAGATGTCATTTCACAGCTGACTTCAATGGCAGTTCTGCCTGGGCAAGTACCGAGTAAGTAGTTCAGACACAGGCCCATGAGAATGTACTTACCTACAGTTTGTCAGTTCTCCTTGACTCTTATTTAGGAACCCATAAATTTCATATTGAGTTTCAGGGCACTTCAGCATCTGTGTGTAGAGTTTTAAGATTTTTGTTTTGCACAAACAGCAACTGAAATGTGTTTCTAGTAATGTATTTCTGATTCATAAATGGATGAGCCAATGTTATTTTTATAGTTGAGATGATGAACTGAGACTAAGTAGAAGTGAAGGATGTCTGGGAGGAATACAGTATGTTTGTTGTAATCTCTGAAAGTTATTTTTCTAAGTATTCTTGCATTATTACAAAGTTTAAAAGGCAGTGCAGTACTATAGAAAGTTTGAATTCCAGGACCTCTAAAACCAAAATGTAGCAGAGTGTGGAATGGGAGTATAAAATATTTTCAAAATAATAGATGTCTGGTGTCAGAAAAAGATCAGTTTATAACTAGGAAAAACATTTACTTTCACCCACAGGAGAGTCACATTTTGTAACAGCAGCTCTTACAGTGTATTTCAAACTTTGTCCACACTATTATAATTTTCCAACTTGCAAACTTTTCCATTTCAACCAAAATAGATGGGCAGAGCTCAGAAAAGAAGTAAATTTGCCTAGCTGTACAGCAACAGGACTCAGGAAGACTAAGCTTTTGGATGGTCTCACTTTATGGATGCTCTTTACATCAGCATACACACTTGCTCACTGTGTTTTAGATCCACCTTGTTTTCAATTGCCAGCACTGTAGAACAGCAACTGATCTTGATGAGCTTTATGAACCCGCTTCTAGTGAGAGTTTTCCTAAGCTGTCAGTGTGTCCCTGAGAAAGTGGATATTGGCACTGTGCACTAGGAAATTGCTCTGTATTGGTGTTTGTAGACACCTTGATTTTCTCCAGAGGTAACATGCTGCATTCACCATAGTTACCTGTTCACCCTAGTAAGTCTAAACACTGGGGAGGGGAGCAGAGAAGCTGGGAATTGTAACAGATGTCTTTTCAAATGAGGCAAAGAGATGTCTGATATAACCTGCATTCTGTAAAAAATCATTGAAGACAAGCAGGTGACATGGAGACACAGTACAAGTTACCTTAAACGAGTGTTAGAAGTTAGTTTGTTTTCTCCACATGTACTACATACGCTCCTGCATTTTGGCTAACAGTGCAGAATCAACCCTTCTTATTCCTCTTGCTTTTGCACAGAGAAATTGCATTGTATTGAAATATTAAATAAGAGGCTTTTTGAAATGTGAATGCCCTTTGTCCATACATAACAAATTTTGCACAGTTATTTTGCAGTATGCTTTTTATGTATGTGCCGAAATTTTTTCTTTTTTTATTCCCCCCCACCTAGTAAGTGCATACAGATTTTTCTTGATCTTGGTCTGTAAAACAGATCTAAAACACCAGCCAGCCAACCTAAACCAATCCCCTAAGAATCTCCTACTGTGCAAGGAATTGATTAAAAATCACAGGCAATAGAGCAGGGATCATCTCAGACACCCTGGTAACTGGAGCAGCAGGTGTTCTTAGTTCAGGAAGGTGTACAAATAGGGACAGAAATAGATTTTGCAGAGCAAGGTTTCACACTTGCAGAACTATGTGTACTTTGAATATTTTCTAATTCTCATGGGTCCACTTTTTATAAAAATTTAAGCCATTCAAAACTGCAGACCTTTGCAATATTGCATCTTTAGTCTGATCAGTTGCAAATATTCTTTTTTACTCTGAAAAAAACGCAGCTTCCTTTGTAAGAGTCTTTGGTATGCCCAATCTGAAATAAAATATCTAAGAAATTGTCAGCATCACTGCTGTACCATAGCCATACCAGCAATACTTCTGAAGTGAAAAAGATAACTTTGGCTCAGCCTGCTGGAGAGTAGTGATGCAGTTAATCAAACAGCCAGTCTAGCTACCGAGTTCACCTAATATTGCACAGCCATCCAGACGTTTCCTGATACAGCTTCAGTATCCTGAGAAAATATGTTGTAGCTTATTTCAGGGCATATTTGTGTTTGAGATAAAAAACTTTATGTTTATAGCTTCCATTTGTTTCTCATCTTTGTATAGAGACAAAATTGGTTCTCTTTAGAATGTGTAAAACAGATTTATTTCATTGTGTAAAACTTACCTGTTTTCATGCAGGCCTGAAGTACAATAAAAAACATTTTACAAAAACTAAAGGTAACCAAAGGGTTAATAGACACACTGTGCTGTCTGATTTGCATGTAGGTTTGCAGTGGAATTTTTCTAGAACAGAGCCCTACGGGTTTTTCAGCCTCATTTCTCAGTAGACTGCACAACTGGTGAGAGAGTAGGTATTTTGTCTGACAGCCATTAGGGTCTCATTATTCAGCAAATATGAAGATAAAACAAAAAAGATTTTGAAAAACCTTATCAAAGTTAGCTAACTCTGTCTTAATGAGTACCAAAAATAACCTAGTGCTCTTTGTTGTTTGTTTTGTCGGGGTTTTTTTTGAGAAATGCTGAGATGCAGGACAAAGTACTTACAAATGCTGTCGAAGTTGTGACCATTAATGACTTCATTGTTCTCCTGCTATTGTCCTTATGGCATATATTACTTATAGTGTTCATCTTCTTCATAAGAGGAATAAGTAATCGTGCACATGCTTTATTCCTCTAAAGCAGTGTGAAGCAGAAGGTGGTAAGACTTTCTGTGAAGAACAATATTTTGAAACTTCCTTCTTGTATTGGAGCTTTGTATGACTTTCTATTCAGTAGCTTTTCTGCTAATACATTGAAGGAGGTCCTTGTTGTCATCTCATTAATTCACCCATTGATCATTTTCTCCCTCCATGTCTTACTTCAGGGCAAAGAGCTGTACAGCAGCTATTGTTTCCAGTATAATGACTTGTGGGTGTTCTCTATCCCCAGACTAATGTGCCAGGGTAGATCCTAAGGTTTGGTTAGGCAAAGTGTACAAGCACAATGTGACTAAATAAGTTTTCCCCACCTGGATTTTATTTTGGTTTGATTTCTTAATGTCTCCCTTAATTACATTCAACTAGGCTTGTAACCTCTTTGACTGTGATCTCTCTACTTTTAATGTTTTTGTTTTGAATGCTGCAAATTTTGTTACAATATTTCTCTGGTACAAGTAAAGCTACTGATTTTTCTCTCCAAATTCATGTCCTTCACTTTCAAAGCTCTCCATACCTTTGTATGTCTTTTGTAATAAATTTCAAAATCCTGTCTTGCACCTACCACCCCTCAGCCATTGAAACCAGCTTCCAAAAGGGCTTCCTGATTTTCTGGGCCTATTTGTGAAGAGATCTCTGCAATCAGCTGCCAAACTTATTTCTGTCTGTCTCACCTCTGAGAATATCTCTTTCACTGTGATGGACTGAGAAACAGAAAAAAAGCTTGTGAGAAGTTTGACTGCCACAGCAGTGCCTGTGTTAGCAACCAGTTGTTCTGTCTCTTTGTGGTTTCATACCTGTCTGTCTGCAGCTGTCATCTCTGCTCTGAAATTGAACATCACTTGGTCTAGGGACCACCTTGTTCTCTGTGCGGGAAGGTTAGAACAGAGAGGTCAAAAGGTAGATTTGAGTATTGAGCATTCTCAGTGGGTATATTTTATAAAGAAGCATAGGGGGGGAAAATGCAGTGCAAAATGTCTCACTTTTTGGATTTATGTCAGATGTGCCAAGCAATCAGATTTTACCTTTTCTACACAGCTGATCAGGGAAAGAGCATGTAATACAATAGACTGGCAATCTCAGTGATTTCCTTGCCCCCTTCTGTAACCACTGTGTGCCTCAAAGGTTGTTTAATGCAGCCCAATATTCACAGGCATATTTGGAGCTGTTGAAATTTTAGGGAGAACCTGAAAATTTGTTTTTATCAGTTCAGCTTTACCGGTTTGAGAGGTAAGTTTGCTTTACTTCAAACTCTTACTCTTCAAAATCAACGCTTCAAACTAATAATAGTTCCCTGTAACACAACTTATGTGAACTCAAGGCTATCATGAGACAATCTTTGCACCACACTTTCAGTATCCATAAATAAAACATGAACGTCTCCTTTCAGAAATCACTTTCAGCTTACTTACCATAGGAAGTGACATAGTCAGAAGTTAATTGTAAGTTTCAGAATCATCAAGTTGCTTGTGTTTTTAAAAAGTTGTTCTTTCAGAAGTGATGTGGTGCTGTAATTTATCACTATAAGCACGGCTGACTGAACCAAAGGCTTTGCACCTAACTGTGCATCATTTCTGCTCACCAGTTGGATAGCCTTGATAACCATGCAGTGATTGAGTTATACAGTAAATTATTTCGTCGCTGTGTTTCCCTAATATGGCAACAAAATTATGTGGCTGGTTTGGGCTGCCATTCACGTTGAAAATTACATGGCTCTCTCCTTCATGTTTCTCAAGAAGAAAAGATGCCCAAGTATTTACTACTTCCTTACCTCTGCGAAGGAGAAGAATAAATATCTTGCTGCCAAAAATAATCTGTCCATTATGTTCTCTTCTAACTTGGCAATGTGTTCTGGTGTGTGAGCGGGTAAAAGAAATATAAACCCCGTTTTCTGTATCTAGGATGGCAAATGAGCCGATCTCTCCAAAGAGCCTCAATGTAGAGTTGTAGAGCAGGGCTGGCCACTTTGCGGTGTGTGTGCTGCCCTTCTGCTGTGCTGTGTGTACGGCTGCTGTCCTGTGCCTGACGCTGGGGGATGCGGCCAAGGACCCGGCACAAGGAAAGGTGTGAAGCTGCAGCCTGGGGCTGGGTGGTGATAAGCATGGCATGGCTCTTCCCGGTGGGGAGGGAGCCTCCCCCATCACAGTCAGTGCTGTGCTGGGCAGCTGTTCTCTGTCCCGACATCCTTTACTGTCTGCGTGCTCAGCTTTCAGCACATGTCCTGGGGAATAGTCCAAGATTCTAGTGGAGAAGAGAAGCAAGCAGGTGGCAAAGGTATACTTTTCATCACATGCAGACGCACACAATATATATTTTCAGTAATTGAAATATTATTTCTTCTGTTACTGTCACAGTAAGAGCAAGTTTATCTATTTATTACGTGCTGTCAGAAAATTTGCATGATGGTTCTGTAAGGGTTATTAGGATCGTAGCAGAACTTCATATCTAGAAGATTTTAGGATACATATTGGAAAGAGTTCTTGCAAGTGTATTGCATATCATCTGTACCTTGGATACTCTTTTAATTTCAGTGCTATTTGAACAAGCTGTTGTGGAATTGAAGTTTATGCAAAGTTGTTTTGTGTATCATCAGTCATAAAAACTGCAGATAGGGATGTTGTGGGATGTTAGTAGCAAAGATTATTATTGATACATTGTTCCACTGAATTTCTAGATTTATTAATGAGGTTTAGAATTCTCACTGTTTTTATTTTTATCAGGAATATAAAGTCTGAATTAAGGATCTGAATTTTAAGTAACCTTTTTTGTTGAAAATAGCATGTATGATTTCGTTATGAAGTCCGAATTAGAACTTCTTCCTAACATGCACCAAATCATTGCTCTCACTCGAAAATTAAAAATCTATTTACTAGCTATAGAAATCAATGCCTATAGGCACATTTTAGTATAGTAAGATATCATTGGAAAATAGATATTTGTAACATGCAAATATATATTTTGTTAGAAAAGTGTAAACGCCTCACGCAAACCACAAAGTAAACTGAGTGAGCTCTCTTAAAAGTGCCTTATAAGCCAAACTGCTTAATGAAATAGTTAGCAAGATTAAAAAAATATATTTGTTTTTTGCATGGCTTGCATTGATCATTGGACTATGAGCTGGGGCAAAATGCTCATATTCAGTTGCTTGCCAGGAAAGAAAAGAACTGAGTGGAGAGGATGCAGGTTGAGTGTCAGAGGGAAGAAGTTTTACGGTGAGATTTTTGCCCCTTTTTGAGCTAGGATGAGAACCTCCTCACTTAGCTGGACTAGGATTTCAACATTAAGAGGCAGGTCCTATGGACTGTGCAGTAACAACTGTAGTGAGAGTCACATGACATGCAAAGGTCGGGAAGTCACTTCAGCTGATCTTCCATTGGGAACTTGTGGATTTGAACCTGTCAGGTGTTGTCCTGCAGCGTCCTGACCTTGGTATGAATAGTCAAAAGGAAGCAGTAGTGATCAGATTGAATTTTAACATGGCACTGGCACCAGCAGGAGTCAAACAGCAGAAATATGTGAGAAAAACTTCAAAGCAGAATTAAAACAATGTAATGGGTGACAAAAGCATGATATTACTGAGCCCAAAGCAATACTTAATTAGCTTACTTTAGTTTTTTTCCCTGGGCTCTACTTCAAAATAAATTCAGGCTTCAGTAAGAACCTGAATCATCAATTTGCTTTTCTGGAATCTTGAAGGAAAGGAAAACCTAATTTAAAGGCATTTAACACAGATGAAATATAGCTTTTTTACATGGGAAAGCAACCTAGTCAGATACAGTGCAACAGTACAAATTAGATTTTAAATGAACTTCTTGCACGTGAGTTTTTATGTGAGCATTTCAACATGACCTGATGCAGACTGAATCCCAGTGACTGCTTTCAGGGAGGAGGTTGGTACTGCCATGGTCTTGTGCTTCCAGCTGTGCTCTGCTCAGCTGTGCAGCAGAAGTGGGGCATCAGTGGTCCAGGGCAAGATGCATTCACTTCTGCACTCGTTTGGCCTCTGCCTGCCTCTCTTGGTCTTGGTCCAGGCGGAGATCAGAGCAAATTTGAACCTATTCTCAAAAATATTTGCCTTCAGATACAGCAAGAGGACTATAATCCTACAGCTGCATCTCACCATCCATATGTATTTTGTAAGGTGATTATAGTTTGGAAATATGGATATATGCATGCAGCCATTACCAGTTCCAGTTTTTGATTTCTGCATGCAGATACTATTTGTTAGTTGTGTGCTATAAGTACAAAAAAAAAAAAAAAAAAAAAAGAAAAAAAGGAATAATCTTCGTG
>JAWWMP010000171.1:23772987-23822057 GCA_035047865.1 Dendrocincla tyrannina | reverse complement strand
AAGGAAAAAAAAAAAAAAAAAAAAAAAAAAAAGAAAAAAAGGAATAATCTTTGTGCTTTGTATATACATGCAATTTGCATTTCCTGTGCTTTGCACAATTGAATACTTGGCATTTCTGTCTCCAACATAAAACTGTAAGTAATGGTGTTTTGAATTCTTTGGATTGAAAAAAATAAGTTTTTATCAAAAGCCCATTTGGAGAAGTGCAATGTTCTGATTTTAGAAGCCAGGAAAACCCAGTTCTGGCCCTACTTCAGTGACAAATACGCACTTAGCTCCGTGTACTTTCTGTGGGAGTTAAACTGTATAATAACCTTACAATTATGATCTTTGAAGATGTTCTGCATTAAACATTTAGAATGGTGGAAGGAAACATTAATTCATAGAGGGGCGTATGTCTCTCCTTATACATCCCCATCGATGAAGAGCTTATTTGTGTCAGGAAGCTTTCCAAATGATGGAATTATTATGTGAACTGAGGTTCTTTCCAAAAGCTGCGATACTGGCAGAATTGAGCCCAGCTGGATGCTGGTAACTTGTCTCTAGTTTTCTGGAAGTTTCTTGTTAGTTTTTTACATATTGTATACTCTAGAATTGCTTTGTATTTTAATTAGTGATAACGCTGTAAATCTAGGGAATATAAAAATCTGCAGACTACATCAGCTGGTGGCCAGCTAGGTGAGGAGCAGTGGGAACTGAAATCTGTAATTTGTCAATCATCTGTTAAATTCAGCACTGAACCCATCACTCTGTGATGGTAATTGGTGGCTGGTGTAAAATGGATCTTCTTCTGTGTCTTGGGATCTCACTCTGCACGCACTTGATGGCCAAAGAAAGAAATAAAAATGTGCTCAGTGAGAACAGTGTGGGCAGGGGCTGCGGGCAGGAGGGTGAGTGTGCATTTGCTGAGCCCCTCTCAGGCCAGGAGTCCACCCTGCGCCCGTCAGCTGCTGTTCCTGCTGCCCCCCAACACCCCCTCTTGCTCACTGCAAGAGTGAGTTCTGCCTCCAGGAGGTGTTTCAAAAGCACCAAGTTTTTATGCTTACATTAAAAAAAGTACATGGGAAACAACATTAAAAAACCCCAAACCCAAACTAGAAGTGCAATCGGTAAATGTTAGCATACAGCTTGCAGTTCTGCAGGTGTACTTTTCTTTTAAGGCCTAAAATGCAAAATACTGAGGAATCTTTCTATATTCCTCTCAGGTTTACATATATCCTGGTGTTATGCCTTTTGGAGTCTAGCATAATATTGCACAGAACAGTAACAACAGCAAGAAGTCTATTTTTCTGTAATGTGAATTCACAAATGGCAGATGTTCAGTGTGTTTCATTTGTAGATGTTAGCTCCCCTGAGAATTTTCAATGTTGAAAACTCTTTAATTTAGAATGCTAGCAAATGCTATTTATTAAAACTGTATTTTATGAAGACTCATAGGTTATATAAAGCATTCTAGATTTTAGCAGATGTGACTTATTACTATAGAGACTTTAAAACTGAATAGCCTATGAAGTAGAATTTAGCATCAGTTTCTTTTGTCATACTTTATCAATCAAAATACCTTCAGATTAAAATTAATGTTTTAACATTAATTTGGTCCTAATAGTAGTCTTTGTACTTGACCATTTTCAATGTTTAGTACTGTTCATAGTGTGTGATTTCAAAGTATTTTTATTGCTATTTTAAAAAATAATAGTTCTTTTATTAGAATTTTATTTCTCCTCATTTATAACAATCTAATAATGATGTACTGCAATGCTCTTCTGGGAAATATGCCAGCAACTGTGGGCTGCAGTTTCAGGATGGCTGTTCATAGATCATACACGCTCTCAAGTGTTTGAGTGGGTATAATCCTGTTTTCAGAATTCTTGGTAGCACAGCATTGGCCTGAGACACAGAGTCACGTTAAGACAGTCTGGTAGCTGGAAACATAAAGTGCAAGGGTCCAGGTTTAAAAATAAATGTTCAAAATGGAACCTAGTTTTTCAAGTCAGCTTAACTCTATTTAAAACTATGCTGGGGTTTCAGATGAGATATAAATAGTTTTTAAGAGGTTGCTCTTATGTGGATGATGGACTTGCTTAGATAATAAAATTTGATTCCTGTTTTTCAGAGTGACAACTCAATCATTTCTCATGTCCATTTTGTCAGGGTTGCTCATACCAGAACCACTGCACTGTCCCCCTCCTATTCCATGTTTTTTATAGATGGAGCTTGTTTTACTGCTGGCAACTAATACGGCTTGTGGTCACAAGGCCTGCAGTTGAAGAGCTTAAAATGCAATGAGCTCTTGTAGGCAGCACGTAAGCAGGGAGCATTTCAGTACTGGCTCTGGCACAAAGCTCCTCTTTAGGCACAGTTGGGACATTTAATCTCTCGCTTTGTGATTGCCATCTGCAAAATGAAGTAATACCTGCCTGTCTCATAGGAGCACAGATGATTGACTCATGCTTGTGAAGTGATGCAGGAATGCATTGAAGGCACATGGAAGCCATCTGACCTACAGATATACAGGGAATTGTTCTTGGAAAAACCTAAAAATATTAGCAGCTGTGTTCATGCGTGTCATGTAGTTACCAAAATCTACTCCTGTAGCTGAAATGAGGGGTATCATATGTCAAAATGGTGCTGGAGTCTTTCAGTGTCCTCCCAGTGACATTGAGAAACTTGAGCCCTTCAAAAGGCAAATATGTTGTTTTTGGGAAATACTTGTGTAATCGCCAGTGCAAAGTCTGGCATGTTTCTGAGTGCTCTTCAGTCCTTAAGCCTGGCTGCCTTTGGGCTTGCTTGGGCCCCTTTGAACTGGTCATACCTGCAGCATGACAGCAACAACAGCTGGCATGAATTTTTTGAAGTCATTGGTATTCACTGGTAACCTTAAAAACAGGAAAATCACCTCTTTTGTCAAATACACACATTTCATGGTAGGATTTTAACAAGATTTCAAGGGTGCTGCTCTCTTTTATAAAATGAGATTGATTAGGCCCCTGCTGTGTTAGGTTCACTAAACCCACAGTACTGTTACTGCATGATTTTGTGTGTGTGTGTGTGGCATATTATGACATATGTATTTTTCTTCTTTTAGAAGATAAAGGGAAAGCAAAACCCAATAGCGCAAGTCAACAGTCCAATACAGAAGTGGGTCCTTTTCTTCCCAAACCTGGAGCGACAGCAGTGGCACCTTTAACACCTGCCTCATCCACCAAGAGCACGAACGGAGCTGCTAACACAGTTACTGAGTCAGAAGAGGAAAAAGCCAAAAAACTACTTTACTGTTCATTATGCAAAGTGGCTGTGAATTCCCTTTCACAACTAGAAGCCCACAACACAGGTGGGTATCTATACAGTACAAGTTAGCTGTGTGTTAAAATTCTTAAAATTCAATGTAACAAGCTGGTAGCCACACTTCACTAAAGAGACTTTTAGTTAAAATTTACAATGTCAAGTTACAAAACCAGTTTTGTTAATGACAGTTTCATGTGTCGTGTTTGATATTTTATTAAAGCACTCTAATTTTTTTTAACTGTCTTTCATGTACTCTTTAAGTTTTCAGTTGACAAAATCCCTCCGTTCCTGTTACCGAATTAGATTCCATCATACCTCCACAGTGAGGATCATAGCATGCTCATCGTGTTTTCTGTAACACTAAGGTTTCTAAAATGTCAGTTCTTCCTCTCTTTCATATTTTATTTCACTATCACTGGTACCTGTTATTTTGCCGGTACAACTTAGAGTAATTATTGTTATTTCATATTTTTTATAATTTTAGGATGTGCCTGTTAGATTTCATAGGTGTCCTAGAATCTTCTGATTACTGAAGATTAGATATGCTCCCTTTAATTGGCCACAAGTAGCAGTCCATAACATGCTCTGTCTGTTCTGTGTGTGTTGATGGTGTGCTTGGTGATGTAAAGTTTGTTAACAAATCATTGAAACTGGCTTTGCAGCTGTAATCCATTCTTGAAATGGACAAAGCAGCCATTTCTTCCAAATCAGAGGATATTTATTGAAGTATTACTGTTCCTAGGCAGGTTTTGAGCCATTACTGTAGTTTCTGTCCCACTCTTGGCTAGTACCTTTTTTGTGATTCACCAACTATGTGGATTTTGGCAGAATAAGCAACAAGCACTTTGGCCATGCAGTCACACACTGCCCCCAAACACCGAGGCAGTGGTCTGGTGTCCTGTTCCCTCTTTGCACAAACCCTTCTGGCTTGCCTTTATATCATGGAAATGGAAACTACACTGACCAAAACCAGACTGATCATTAGTCCCAATCTGCGATGACTTTAACCATTCTGTCTTGAAGATAAATGTGTTACAAAGTCCCAAGGCTGATGGACATGTTTTTATCTTGTTGATCATGAGCTCACCTGCACCTCCTTGCCCTTTAGGCTCCAAGCATAAGACCATGGTCGAGGCTCGGAATGGTGCTGGTCCCATCAAGTCTTACCCTAGGCCTGGATCCCGACTGAAGGTGCAGAATGGCAGTAAAGGCTCAGGACTGCAGAACAAGACGTTTCATTGTGAAATCTGTGATGTCCATGTTAATTCAGAAATTCAACTTAAACAGGTAGCTTGCTCCTTTGTTGGTTTTACCTGTATTGCAATATTACAGGTGGGATGCAGGGCTGTGTGAAGATGTTTTGGTGAATGCTAAGTGAACTTAGTGTTTCTTATCTGTCATCCCACAACTATTTCTAAATCATCAATCAGTCAAGTTCACTGAATTTTTTCAGCTAGGAAAAACGGGCTTGACAGTTGTAAAGCAGAGATGTCAGTATCAATGAATAACATAGCAGATCTTATTTAAAAGTTTGCTGTTGTTCAAGAGAGACATTTGAACCTTGCTCTCCCACATGTAAGAAATTCTGGGTTGAGGTTCCCTGGATTCCTCATTCGGTGCTGTTTCAGTCTGCTGGAATACTGTTTAATGCTATGTGAGGAGGGAAATGTGATTCAAATCTATTGGTTTGGGACAGTCAACGGGAGGGTAATACTACAGATACATCTGAATTGTGTAGAACAATGTTATCATTAACAGTGTAGTTGTATGAGCTCTGCTCTGTCTGAGTCAATGAGCCCTGGGTTCAGAGATGTGCCCACACAAATGTAGTGTTTCTGATACCCAAATGAGAATCTCCAACTGGATGGTGCTGTGCTGTGTGGATGTGTCCTCTCATTCCCTGTTATTTTAGTTAGCTCTAAGATAATATTAAATTCCATGGTGTAGACATATCCCTGGGTAATAGTTCTTCCTTCAGCTAATATTGAATTATTTATGCAACTGAACAGCATCAGCAGGATGGAAATTTACCTTCTACTTCTGAATATCCCTATGACCTAGTGCTTACAGCTCTGCCTGGTTTGAAGTTCTTCAAGTGGAAAAAGGAGATACTAACAAAAATATCGATAATTTGCAGAGCCTGTCTCAGATCACAAAATATGCTGTATTTGATTAGTCTTTGATTCTCTATTTGATGTGCTTCAAATTGTTATGTTTAATTTAGCAAAACTCATCTTTGCTCTCTCTAAAGAACCTACTTTATCTTACAAACAGGAGCTTAGGCATATCCTGCTGATAAATCAATTTCAAACTCAAAACTGAGAAATGTTTAAACAGCTAATTAAATGTGAGGATATTTATTTCAGCACATTTCCAGCCGAAGGCATAAGGACAGAGTTGCAGGAAAGCCTATGAAACCTAAATATAGTCCTTACAACAAACTGCAGCGCAACCCAAGTATTTTAGCAGTAAGTATTTTTATGTCTCCTCACTGTCTGTGTGAATTTGCAACCTTGGGGACTCCCACTGCACAGAGACAGGAACATGACAGACCTGACGCTTCCACAGCCTCTCTTCCCCCGCAGGCTGAGTCTGCACGGGGATCAGATTTGAAGATAGTTATGTATTCTGTCTGCCCAGTCAAAGGCATGCAGACAGCACTGCGAATGTTATTTACTGCCAGGGAGAAGGGAATAATCAGTGGAATGGGGAATGAACCGTGTGCCCTGTGGAAAAGTATTAGCTTTGCTGGGCTAGTGCACTTCTTGAAGGCAGCAATGGATATGCTTGGTCTTTCTGGACACCTGAGATAACTCTCAGTTATGATGGATGCAGTCAGGGAAAAGGATATAGGATGTTGATATAAAAATTTTAATGCTCATTCTCTGCATACAGCAAAAAACCCAGAGTGCTGTGTGGATGTATTATTTGGTGTAAAAGAGTCATCAGGTGTTTAAGAGAATTGATTGCCTATCTGTATGTCCAGGCTGTGTCTCTCACTGGCTATCAAAATACCTCTTCTGTCTTTGTGCCCCTAGCCAATCCCTTTCACACACACCTGCATTTCCAGGAATCCCACAAGCTGGCTCTGCTGGTCAGCTGCAGCCAGGCTGGCTTTAGCACAGCACAGTTTGTATGTTTATTTGCTCATGATGCAGCCTGTACTTTACTCCATAGAGAAAAAGCACTTGCCACCTATGGCACAAAAACAATTTATAGGTTGGGAAGAGAGAGATGCAAATGTGTGTGTGCAAGTATGTGAAAAGCTTTTTAAAGCTGAAGTATTTGTATGTCTTTGTAATTGTGTAGAGGCAAATCAAAATGCTGCATGCTTTCCCTAAGTCTCCCCACTTGATAGGTTCTGCACACTCTAATTTCTAGACCTGTGTAATGCATCAGTTGCTAATGTATTGCATAAGAAGAGATCACCAGTTGTAAAGGGAGGACATGAGTATCTTTGCCCCTGCAAAAGTATGAGTATGGTGCAAACCGTTTTCAGTGAGACTGTGGTAGATATATTTCTGGGAAGCTGTTTCACCACAAGCACCAGCAATGATTGCAGATCATAAACTGAGTAATAATTATTTCAGGAAAAATTCTTTATGGTATTGATCTTAAAAAATATTTCTGCTTTGAATAGAGCAGGTCTGTACTGGCAGGTGAAAAGCTGACTGGACTAATTCCAGCTTCCCATCTTGACCCCTCAGCTTTTCTATAATTCACTTTTGCAAGTGGAAAATTTGACTTTTGATATTGAAGTCTTAATCATGGGGGTTTTAAGTATTTCATGCACAGTTATCATTTATATAAAGTTGTTCACTTGCAAATTATGCTTCCTTCTAAACATCAGTGTGACAGTCTCTAGACTTACGAGATTTATGTATCTTTAAATATAGGATCTGGTTGCTTTAATTGCCTTGGGAGTAAGAGGACAATGTAGGCAGCATTTCTAAGCAGCTGACATGAGGCTTCTGTGAGAAGCCACAGCATGCCTTGTATCAGGGTTCACTTTTTCCCTCATGTAAAAGTCAGCATGGGGAGAACTGTATTTACATTGCTTTTTTTGTGTGTGTTTTGTTCCAGGCAAAACTTGCATTCCAGAAGGACATGATTAAGCCACTGGCACCTGCTTTCCTCTCCTCTCCCCTTGCTGCAGCTGCAGCTGTATCATCAGCTCTGTCCCTTCCTCCCCGGCCCTCTGCATCCCTGTTCCAGGCACCAGCAATACCACCAGCTCTCCTCAGGCCAGCCCACGGGCCCATCCGGGCGACACCTGCCTCCATACTCTTTGCACCATACTAATTTATTGATGTAAAAAAAGAAATAACTATGGCCAGTACAAAGGGTAAAAGGAAATCAGCAAAGGGGTTGAGATTTTAAAATGTGTTTCTCTTTTGCAATGCCATCCAGCAGGACACCTCATCCAACCACATCATAAAATCCATCATTGATGGCACTTCATTTTGAAGTCTAGAAAACTCAGTCTCAGTTTCTATTTTTTTAATCAAAATAGTTTGATTTGCTTAAAAATTAAATTGCTCATAAAAATTATACCATTAAAGATTCATGCATCTATTTTTTTTCTAAATGTGTGTGATGCACCTTGGAATCAAGGAACGTAAAATATTTTCCTGAAAGACTTGAAAACTAGGGTCTTCCTCACTCACACCTATGTAAATACTTCTCTGAAAACAAATGGGTTACAATTTAATATGGAAAAAAGGTAGATGAACCAAATGCTAGATCGTGGGTAACATCTCAAAAAAGAATTGCATCCATTTTTTCCGTGTGTTCTTGTTGACAGGGACTGTGTGCCGTCCTAGACCCCAGTACTGGTGTATCTTGTGTAGTACTACAGATGTATCACATGTCTGATTTTAACATTTTTAGTTTTTGTGCAAATGTTCGAAAGCAATGCAGCGCTGAAGCTTTTAATTATTTCTTTTGTGTCACACTTGATTTAGAGAAATCAAAAATAGCCATATAACATAGAGTTAAGATTACTACTTGTTTGCTACTCTCATTTAACTTATTTTTGTTGTTTCCTCACTGGTGTTGCTAAGCAATGTTTAAAGAGAAAAAAAAGCTTTTCGATTGCACATTGCCACAGCTCACATGCATTGTTCAAAAAGACAATGGATCCATATATTTGTACGTAAATATCCTTTGTTCTTTATTTCTAACTAGTTTCCTTTGTAATGATGCTGCATAACATTGTGGCTCCCTAATGCAATAATGTACAGAACATAAAATATTTATAATTGATCATATTCTCTGTTTACCGAATATATTACAGTAATGTCCCACCTCTCTTCTTACCTCCCCAACCCTTTTATAAAGGTGAATCAATACACAGTACTCAGACTAAAGTCATTAAGTGATAATGGGGACAAGAGGTGGAAGAAAGGAAAAAGAAGAAGAGAATTAACTTTTAGAGCATCTTTATCAGCAATCCATAATAGTAAAATGTCTGTGTATTTTTTTAAATGTACCTTTTCAATAAAATAATAAGAAAATTATATATGCTTACTGTGTTTATTAATTGGTACAGAAAAACATTCTGAAACAAATTTAGCTAAAGGAGTCTTCAGGAGCAGACAAAGCATTGGAGTTGCAATAAAGTATAATTACAGAACCTGTGTTTACTTCCCTGTGTTTTAATGTCTTTTTCTCCCTACAGCCTATAATAGCATTTACTGGGGCTTTTTCGCAGCAAGACTGTAAACATTCATTACATCAGAGATTTGGAGGAAGACGCAGCAGAGACAGGTGCGTGATTGTGCTTTGATTGTACCATCACCGAAATGCTACACCGTGGTTATGCTGTCGCTAAAGGAGATTAAGAATTAACTTTAAAACCAGCCTGGGCATACCTGAGGCTGGGAGCAGTCACTTTAGAGCCAGGACTTGCTCTGAAACATGGGCAAAGTAAGCAGATACTTGATGCAGCAGCAGGCTTTCAAAGGCAGGTGTTTGGGAAAGCTTTGAAATGATTTCTTTTTTTTCCCCTGCTGCTGAAAAGCTTGATCTATTCTTTAAAAGTCTTTTCTTTCTTAATACAAAGTGCTAAGTAAAGAGTACAAGAGTAAAAAGATTCAACTGTAAGGCTATTAGGGTTAATACAAAGCCAACCAGGGCCATTACAAATCCACAAAGGCCAAGGAAAATAACTTCAGAAACTTTATAATAGAGATTTTACAGACCAACATATACCTTACAGTAGCACATTAGAGACCACTTTCTGCAAGGGTAATTCTGCCATTACCACTGTTCTGTGGAGCTGTCAGCTGCATTGTGAGAAGATAATTCGCTGGAGAGTCACCTACCAAGGGGCAGGTAAGGGAGTCCATGCTTTTAGCATCCTCTGGGAAAGCAGTTACTTTAGTATTAAACTCGTGGATTGTGAGAATTACAATGGGAAGTACAGGTAGACACTCTGCCATGTGCATCTATTTGTGTCTGATTTTGCAGGAAGTTAGATTTAGTTGCTCAGCGACCTTCAGAGGAGTTCAATCCATGAGAAGCCTGCTTCTGTCCAACATGAGCTAGGTTCACAGAACTGTGTATTTTAACTGGTTCCTCAGAAAACAAGAGTTGTCTACGTATTGAACCACTATTTTACCTGCTTTTTATAACCCACTGTTGATGATGAGAAATTTCGAGCAATTGCAAGTTTCTGCCATTGAAAGTGTTCCTATATAAAATACAGAAAATCTGTACTAAGGAGGGCATCAGCCAGGGCTGTGTAGATTTCTTGGGCAGCTGATTGTTTCAACGGGCATCTTACAACAGAGAAATATTTGGGTCACTAAGGCTGAAAGAATGAAAGAAAGTGCCATGTCAGCAATGAAAGAAATTAATCTATGAAATACAAGGAGATAAAAGGCTCTGATTGTGAGCCAAGGAAGAGTCATGTTCAGATTCATATTCAACATTCTTTGTACTCTTGGCTGTGCTAACGTATATTTTGTGTACTGTAACTGCTTGCAACCAAAGTTTTGTCTGTGATATACAGGACTGGGCATTTGAGATGATAATTACAGGATAAATGGCAAACCCTCTCATTATGCCTGCTGGGATCTCTCATTTTAAAAATGAACTCTACATGAGAAAGAAAATTTGTATCATATTCACAGAAAGGCTATCAGCTGCTTTTTTGTAGTGTTAGGATGTTTTCTCCTGAGGTGTTACATCATTACAGACAGCTGGCTATTAAATTCATGCATTTGTTGTAATGAAGAGTACTGAAATACAATATTTGCAATGCAGTTAGCATGTTGAATAAAGATATCAAATGTGCAAATCGCTAAGGTAATAAGGTTAAAGTAACAGGATCACATCTTCTTGTATGTCTATTGTTCTGGGTCTGTTCACTGCACTCTGAGCTGCGGGTTGTTCCTGTAAGAGAAGTCAAAAGTTACAAGGACACTGTGTTGGTCAGGGATTATCACCTGGCACTGCTATTTTTCTGCAGCAGAAAAAGAAGGATCCAGACCAGATCACACATCAGTAGGAATTTTCTGCTCTTATGTGTGATTGGATCATGGCCCCAGTATTGCAAAAGATTTTCATAAAGGGTTATCAGAGATGTGGTCCACTAGTCTGTAAAGGTTGAAGATTTGTATAGATTTGTTTTGTTAAAAACAAAAATTATAGCAATAGGATCTTTTATGACCACCACATACTAGGATACTGTATGTGCACCTGTCGTTTCTGCAGGTCGAAATGATAAGGAAATCTTCCCTAGTTTTGGTCAGATAGCAGAAGGAAGAAGACAGGAGCTGGCACGCACATTGCCCGGTCGATATCAGCACTTGAACTCCTGTGATAATGTTACACTGGGTCTGTGTACTGAGACAATTCCTTTAAGAAAGAGACTTTTCCATTAAATTACCTTATTTTGCTTCCTTACAATGTGATCTTGAACTATAAATTTTACGCTCAGAAAAGTTTTGCAAAAGAATTTGTCACATTAGTGTGAAAAAATAAAGGAGCGAGAACATGGTTGTTTTAAACTCTGCAGGAGTTTCACCGTCTTTATGGATTTGGCAATAACCTGGTGAGCGTGACTGTATATCTTTTGAACATTTCACCTTGAGTAAGTGAGGTACCGCACTATTTATTCATGCTTGGTTGGACATTAAGTCTTCACAGCTGTCACCTTCAGGTCACAGTGGTCATGATGATTTTCTTACTATGGCTAGTATATTCTTCTAACAATTTTTTTTTCTTAACATTCTTGTTTCAAGTACCAACTGTAGCATTCTTAAGTATTTATTGGAATGACCAGCATTTCAAGCAAAGCTCTTTCTTTTGACTGTCTAGAATTCTTAAATATTACAATACTTTATTATTAAGGTAACATTGTAATGTTACAATTTCAATGTTAATGTTACATTGAAATGTTTCTATTTGGTTTTGTTTCCTATTTGTATTTATGTGTATTGGTAGAGTACTGTGCTGGATGCTGGATGACTGCTGAGCACCAGAAGTAGAAGAGGCCAAACCAAGACTGTTGCCTTTGAAAGCTGCAGCTGAGGGAGGTTTCCCAGCACTGGGAAAAGGATAGCTTTGTGCCTGTCTTCCAAAATGTTAAGAATGAGGATCTGGGCACATGAAAACAAGCAGGTAATTGGGATTGGCCAACACAAGTTTACAAAAGGCAAAACAATGTCTCAGTGGCCCAAGCACAACCTCTCTGCCATGAGGGGCCTGCCCATGCAGCCAAGGGGAGCCGGGTGTCCTGAGGATGGCTTTGTTAAGGTTTCCAATGCTGGCTCCCCCAGAATCCCAGCAGGCAAATGTGGGCAGCAGAGACGGTGTGGGTGGCTACAAAGTGCCTGTAGGACTGCCTGGGCCACCAAGCTCCAAGGGCTGGGCAGCCGCTGGCATCCTGTGACAGCCGGTCAAGCACAGTCCCTTGGGCCAGGAACACCAAACACACTCCCTGGTGACTGTGCAATGAAGAGGAGAGCTCTTGGGAACCTGGGCTGTGGGTGGACAGCCCTTGGGAAGCACACAGGTCTGAGTGTGAAACCAGGGGCTTGCTTTTCCAGCGGTGTGCTGGAGGGTACAGCTGCCCTCTGGAGGGACCTTGGTAAGCTGGAGACCAGGTTGGGCAGGAACCTGGTGGGACTGAGAGGGATGGCAGGGAGAGGGGCTGGGGAAGGAGCCCCCAGTGCAGCATGACTGGCTGGCCATGCACCGCTTAGGTGGGGACACCCAGGTTTTGTGGTGGACAGACGGAGCAGAGAGCGAGTCTGCAGTGCGCCCTTGTGGCAGCAGAACTAAGCTGAGTGCGGGGCTGCAGCAGATTAAGGGACATACAAACCTCCCCTGCGTGGGTGCACCTGGAGGAACATGTCCAGCCTGGGGCATCCAGGGGGACAGAGACACTGACAAATTGGAGCAAGTCTGGGAGAAGGCCAAGAGGGGGTCAGGAAACCGGCACAGTGTGTTCAGGAGAGTGAGGTGCGTGTGTTGAGCCCAGAGAAGGCTGTGGCAGTTCTGGCCTCAGGTGTCTGACCTGAGTCACAGGGAAGAGAGGTGAATATTTCTTAGAGAATAAGAGGATGAGAGGAGGCAGCCAGAAGCTGCAGGAAAGAATATTCTGACTGTACATAAGAAAAAAAGGATTCAAAGTAGTAGCAGGTAATCCCTGGAGTGGGTTGCACAGGAAGGTTATTGCAATATCCATCCTTGTGGAAGCTCTTAGATGTAGCCAGGTGAGCAACATGGTCCAGCTCTGAATGCTTTGAGCAGTAGGCTGGACTAGGTGACCTCCAGAAGACCTGTCATCTTAAATGAGTCAATAATTCTAAAAGATAACAAGGTCTTCTGATGAAAAATCAAAAGTAATTGTTGTGTTACAGGGCAATTAGCAGCTGATGGAAACTTCGCAGCACTAAATACTGACAGACGATTCACAACATGGTGGGCACCTGCTAAGCCTGAAAAAAATGAAGACAAGCATCTTACCTGCAATAGGTTGTAGAAGGAGAACTGAAAGGAGGATGTACCTGAAAAGGTGAGAAAGTCAAAGTGACAGGGAAGGGAAATTATTTGTACTGCAATATTTTTGGAGGGGCTGAGGCTGCATTTTTCAGGCCAAAAAAAAGGGACCTTACAGTAATTAACTGCAATGTGTTTCAGGTCTTGTGCTAAAACAAATACATCAGTCTTTCACGTGAAAACCTTCGACTGTAGTGGTGCTGAAAACCACATTTGTTAGGAGATACTTGCTACTGTGAGCTATTTTCCTAGGCTAGGAGCAGCCATGGCAGACATTTTCAAAAACGGTTTGCACTTTAGAGCTGTGATTTAATTTCAGCAGATTTAAATGCCCAACACGTGCGGCAGCCAGTTAAGTGTTGTCAGAGTCCAAAATCTGAGCTACAACTTTCAAGATACTTCAAGCAATGAGCACCCTCTCTGGAGCTCCAGACAAAAACATGGCTCTTGCCCAGCAGGGAAAATTTCCATTTGGTTTTCCCAGTATTTTGTATTTCCTTCAGGAGGTCTCTAGCTCTTTCCTTGACCACGTCAAACTATGACACTTGTTTCTCTAGCTCTCTATTGGGCTCTTAAGTATCAGCTCTCATAACCTGTCAAGATGTCAGGTCCCTTCTCCATTCCCTGAGTGAACTATGTCTTCATTTTCCAGCCCAGTGCTGCTGAGATTTTTCAATTCTGCCCTTGAACTTAAAAGCAACTCCCTAATCTATAAAGTTACCAAACAGTCCATCTCCAACATCTTTCCTAAATCTCACAGCAGCAACACCGCCCGCCCCCCACCCCAAAAAAAAAAAAAAAGAAAAAGAGAACCACCACCACTGCAGGGAGAGTAAAACTGGCATGAAATTTTGTGATGTCAGATTTTAGCACATAAGAAATCCTAAGGACTGGGAAAAACATAACCACAACCTTTCTTATTTTATCTAAGTTCTGTCAGCCTTGACTACACTAAGCACTTTTTCAGGCAGGTCTGATTCTTGTCTTAGAGGGTCAGTGATGCCTGCAAACGTTTCCTTTTTGGAATGTATTATCTCCTCAGGAAGGTAGGTGGTAGCTTCATTCAAAACTAATTTTCACGTTGAACTGTGCCAAATCAGGTTTTCACATGCAATTTGAATTTTAAAATGTTCTCTAACATTTTCTGCAAAGGCTGAATGAAAAATGGATCTTCACTGCTTGACTTCACTGGAGCTGCTCTGAGGCTCTCATGGTTGAATAGCGTGAGCCTATCCACAGTCTAACAGGGCAGAGGGAATAGTGGGGGGTTTGTTTGTATGAGGACACATACAAACTGGCTCCATCCTTGCTCTTTCTTCCCTGTGTAACTCCTGGTGGGAGTTCTGTTCCTATTCCTGTCACAGCCCACCCACCCTGCAGAACAGCCCTGTCCACAGTGTAGCCATGCTATGGAGGGCACACACGAGCCTTTTAAGGTGTTCTGTGCTGGGGTTTAACTTCCCTTCCTGCAGAGTGTCTGACTTTCAGCAGAGAGACAAGAGTCTCTTGTTGTCTGTCTGCACATGAGTCCCGGGCTACAGTAATCCCTTTCCATATCTTGAAAAGTTAGTCCTTCAGAGCATCTCGTGTATATGCCTCACTTATTCCCATACACATTTCCTGTGTCTTGGCTTCCTGCCTCCCTCCCCCAGTGCAGAAGCAGAGTTCATGTAGAAAAACCCTCCAGTATGAGATTTACCTGTGACTTTCACAGGTGAGTGCTGATGAATTATTCAGCCCCCAAGGAAAGGGAGATGGGAACAGGAACATAATGTCTGACATCAGTTTGAACTTCATTAGGAGGTGTTTTTTTACCTGTGACAGAGAAAAAAAAACATAAATCCCAGATTACAGTTCCTTGGTGACGCTAAACACACTTCAGTTATATTCTCCACCTTCTCTGCTACCCATCTTTGGAATACATGAGGAGCGAGAGGTACAAACAGATACTTTCTACCGTGTGTGTCTTTTTTTGGTGTGAGACAGGGCACCAGGCTTGTAAATCAGCTTCAAGAGTTGCCCTCTGTAAATGGTTTAGTGTGGGAGATACTGATTAGCAGTATCAAAGGTACCAGAATGCTTCAAATGTAGAGGGTGTTAAGAATTACATCCACGTTTTCAAATGCAAAAGTTAAAGTTATGACTCGCTGTTCCCTCCCTGGGACTGAATGCTGGGAACACCCTGGTGCCTTCTAAATCATTAGAGCTGGCCTGCTCTGCAGTCCTCTGTCATGGGAAAAAAAGCATTAAACAGTTTTAGTCTCTTTCTGAAAATACTTAACTCCTTACATATGTTGCCTGCCATTACTCACATCTCTTTTTCAAGGGAATTTATGGAAATTTGACATGCTTTATATTTAAATTTGCATTGCGACTGCTTGCCATGTGCCAGGATGATGTTTCACCAGTACAGAGAGGAGGCAGCAACATGAGAGTGGGCACGGTGGGCAGCAAGAGGGAGATCTCCCTGCACTGTCCTGGTGTGTGAGCCACTGAGAGGTACAATGCACTCACAGGCATTTAAGGAGGAAACCGTCTTTACAAAGGTGGGGAGTTAGACTGTCCATTTTTCTTTATATTGTGAGTGAGCAAGAATTAAGTTATGATTTGAAATGTACTTCCATGTTGTCACTTAAAGAATATTTAACTGAAGACTTAAATGAAAAAGATGTTTGATAGATGCTTGATAGATCCTTGACAGATCTTATGAAGTGGGCCACTGAGGAGAGCACTCAGTGCCAGAAACTTCACTTGGCCACTCTAACCCATTCTGCTGGCCTTTTCTGTCACTCTTTTTCTGTCACCTATAAAATATATTTGCATGCTAAAACACTTTTTTAAAAAATTATTTTCTTTGCTAAGATTTTAACTGCCAAATTTTATTCTGTGACATGAAAAAGCTCTGATGTGCAGTAAGCTCAGCAGTCCTATTCATTTACCACAAAGGCACATTTACATTTACATCTATATCTTGAGAGATGGCAAATGTTCCAAGTCAAGGAATTACCAGAAAGCAATGAAGAAGCTTGGGTGGTGATGTTTATTTCTTTATATTCATATGCCCATTGCATATGCTTCTTCTAAAGCAGACGTTCAACTTCGTATTCCTGTAATAACATAGAACATTGACAGTGATGGTAGAACTTGAAGACTAATAGAACCTGAACTTGGTATTATCATGACCAGACATCCCTTAAAACGTACCATGTGGAAAATTTATTCCTATTTTGATCACATCTTAAATTATCTGATTCTTCCAAAACACATTTAGAGATGTCCAGAGAGTAAGGTCAATAGAAATGAACTCCAGATTGCAAATAAGGTTTCTTTTAAGAAGATATGAATTAAAAAATGATGATAATCCTCTTTCGTTTTAGAGCTATATTTCACCACATTGTCAAAGAATTGTCTTCTCATGACAGATAGAGAACATGAAAATCATGAACATTTTTTTGCTTGGTACTTGGAAAGCTGATAGTAGTGATTGCTCCCACTTTCCCCCAAAGCTTGGCTGCATGCTTTCAACAAGCAGTTCCCACAATGATGCATTTCTACAGATCCCCCACTTGCTTTCTAGTTTCATTTAAAATAAAAAAAAATTCATGTCTGGGAGTGTCTCTTTCACATACAGTCGAGACAAAGGACATTTTTTGTATTGTGTGCTGATGGAAACAAACACCAGGACCCTAAAGGCAGCTAGTGATTCTTGGAAAAAACACCTGCAGTTCTACCAGGCCTGAATCAAAGCAGCCTGTGAAACGGGCTGCCAGGCCCCTGTGCTGATGGGAAGTCAGCCTCTCTCCCATTATGTATTATTAAAGGGAAGACCTAGGAAAGTAAACTGGAGATCACACCCCAGTTCTTTCCTTTGCCTTATAACAGCAAAGATGAACAGTGACGCCATCCCCTTCAAACAGCTGAGTACCCTGGCCACAGCTTTTGGAAGACTTGAACGCTTGGCTTCTCTAATCTCTGGCACTTATCCTGCAGCTTGGGACTCTGCTGCAGTCAGCCCACAGGCGGAGCTGCCTTGGCGTGCTGGAGGACCTGGAGCCATTTATAAACCTCTAGGAAGTATGGAGAGGTTTTATAAAGAAAAAATCCCCCAGATTTTAAAGTTATTTGTATCTGACACATCTCATAACAGTAGATCAGTTTGATTAATTTTCTTATTTCTGTGTACTGTTAAGAAGGCATGATATTTGGTCTGCATATACTGCTAATAGAGGGGTTTCCCCCCGCTATTTCCTGGGAAGGATCTTCTTATTTCTAGCAGCATTGAAACAAGTAAACGAACAAAATGCATCTGCTGTGTTGGAACTCAATTTGCAGAGTTAAACCTTGGAATAACAAGACTGACTACAGTCTCTTTGGAGAATAAAGAAGCCAAAAAATTAACATTACCACTCCCCAGAAGAAAAACATTTCTTCTTGGCATTGATTGAAAGTATAGAGGGTAAATATGGAGCTCCAAAGAAATGTCTCTGTAGGCATTGTGAGGAATTGGGAGGTGATGCCAAGAATTTCTGAAGTTCCCACAGAGACTTCATACCAGGAGGACAACAATGGATCCAAGAAAAGCTCAGTAGAGCTTGTCACACCTGAAACAGCTGAGTGTAGGTTTATAATAGAAATATTCAGTTTGCTAAGACGCTTTCTGGTTGATTAAGGAAAATAAATATTAAAAAAACCCCAGGAAAATAAAATGTGACTTACCGTTGCCTGAAAACTTCACACTGATCATCTTGCTTGGTTTTCCTTTTTAAAATATTAAGCATTAAATATATATAGAAAAATAATATATAAAAATTATTTTAATAAATAAATAATATTTAAAATTATCTAGATACAGCTAAGTTAGAAGAACTTTTCAAGTTTTTAAATAGGTAGAATCTGGGTTTGTAATTAATTGTATTTTCAAAGATTCCTCCTGTTGTTGATCTGCCCAAGGGCTGCACTTGGAGATACAGCCTTGGCTGCAACAAGAAGCTTAGTGACTGACACACAGCTCGGTCCCATTTCTCACACGGCCTCTGGCCTCCTTTGCTTGGTCTCCTGCTGAAGGAAAATACAGTGAATGAAAGTGTCATAGAACTTCATAAAGGAGTTTCATCTAAGGAATTTCATTTTCTTCACTAACCCAGGAATGAGGGAAACAGGAAAGAAGGAAACAGGGAAGAACTGCACCCCTAAAATCTGTAAGTCTCTGATGAGCAGCACACTTGCAACCCTACGGCAGCAGTCTCACCAGCCGTGCTCCTCCCACAGCCTGTTGGAAAGATAATCAAGAATCTGTATATTAGAAATCCTGACTTGATATGCAGAGAAAGACTAACAATCTGTGATTCTTTCCAATGCTTCATGCTACCTTGAAATGCAAAACTAGGAATAAAAGTCTAACTCTCTTGGCTATCTGCTGAGTTGCACTAAGAATATTTGATTTACTCTGCATCTCAGAGTAAAGGAAGTAATGCAGATAGATGGATTCTTTTATGGCCAGATGCTGTTATTTTAAGATGAGTGCAGTTAAACTTGTGAATAGCTTTCTTTTTTCCTTTAGAACTACAGCTTTAAGTAGTAGAAGTTCTGAATGTCTGTAAAACTGAGTCTACCAAGGCTATGTTTTAAGGCTATGTGGCATGTGCAAGAATTATTTAATTAGGAGAGCCAATTGTACCAACGTTGCCTCCCTAAAAACACGGGTTAATCACAAATATATCATTAAATAAGATACCTTCCTAAAGCACTTTGCAGATTACTTTCCTAAAGTAATTCATTACTTCAGACTTTACTGCTACAAGTCACTAAAATTGTTTACCACTGAACCTAACAAGACATTTAAAAATACAGTATACAATAGGATTTAATTGTGAAAAGACATATTAAAAACTTAACCATAACTGACATTTATCATGCTATAAAAAAGCACAAGCGATCCTGTTTTATAGGCAAATACTTTTATACCTATTTAGTCCACAAACTAAATAAAAAAGCAAAAGTCAAAAAACCAAAGACACAAAGTCTTAAATCTGGAATTATATATATTAATCTAGAACCAAACTACACTGAGCTAAGACCTCTGAACAATGGAGATGCAAATACCATGATGCAGTTAGAAAACCTTTACGCGTCATAGTACTATGACATGCTGTTGAAAACGTTCTGCTGAATGAAATTATGGCAGTTTGAAAAAATAGTTGGAAGGCCAAAGCACCTCCAGCTGGAGAAATTAGATTTAATTAGATTTAAGATCAAAGAACCTTTCTGATTGGATTATGACAGATTTCCTACAAAAATTCCAAACATAACTCAGAGTTGACACTTGACTAAAATCTGAAGCAAGTTGAACATGTTGGGTTTCACCTTGGATTAGGGCTTTCCCTGGAGCCCTAGAAAGGTGCAGAATGGTTGAAATGATACCACATGGATTGCAAAAGTCAGTCACCTATAGCAGATCACATTTAGTGCAGCAGAAACATCCATGGGAAGCAACCTGTGGTCCCTCTACCAAATCCTGGCCTTTAATGCCTGCTCATGCAGGAAGAAAGCAGGTACTTGTCCACTTCAGCTATGACCTTTTAACTATCCAAAGCCCCTGGTGACAATTCCTACCCCTTGTCTTCCTCTCCAACTAATAAGTGAGTCATAGAGGATGTAGATGGGTACATACCTCTCAATATGTATGCTACATGCCAATTTAGACTCATTAGCCAGTATGTAGTCATGCCTAATTTCACATCACTCCTGAATTTGGTACATTAAGAAAACTTGTTCTCTGAGACAGCAATAGCCTGACCTTAAATGGACTGAATATGAATTTGCCCAGAGACAGATTTTTCTATTCAATTAGTTTTTCTTTAGAAGTTAAATTTAAATGTAGCACTTTACAGTCTACAGAATCTAGGTCAAATGGATGGGTTATTAATAATAACCCATCCTATGTGAAATCTGGGGGTTATATTTAGCAGTAAATTCAGTTTGTGGAATTCTATGAAGCATGTAAGTAGCCATGTCATGTGAGACAAAGGCATAGGCCAGAGTTTCCCAGACTTCTTAATGTTCTGCATACTGATCTGGGACCCTTCCTCTCCGGTGTCTTTCCTTCCTCTGTACCGATTCTCGGTATCAAGGGCACAGAATGTAGAGGGTTTCTAGATGAAGACTCATGTTATCTTTGATTAATCAGTTTTCTTTCTACCCCCAAAGGTGACTGAGTGAAGGAGGCCTTGCTACTTGCCTTAGATAAGAATAACTGCAAATAAAGACAGAAGGTTTCTTCCCTCAAATCCCAGAAAGAAGAAGGATCCTGTGCTGGCCCAGCCAGAAGCCAGCTGAGCTAAAAGGCACTGAGCAGCATCCAGTCCAACTAAACCACCTCAAAAGGTAGAAATCTAAAAACTAGACCTTGCAGGAATGAGAAATCAATGAAAACGTTGTGTGAGCTGAAACACAATAACAAACTTGGAAAGTAATTTATCTGTGTACTGGAGCTGATTTGCCTTTTTGAATTATACTAAAAACTTTGGTGATGCTGGTCTTCTCTTACTGCAACATGCTTTCTATACTTTGCTGATGTATAGATGATATATAAGTATACAGTATATAGATGATATATAAGAAAAGAAAGGGATGACGCTCTCCCTCAGTTTGGCTCTCGTGACTCACCTGGCTGGTGCCAGGCAAGCTGAAACTACCCTGGAGTGCTGGCAGTGATGGGCTGCAGGACACTGCCAGCATGGCACAGCCTGTGAGGCCACCACCACGGCTGACCCACAGGTGCTGCCTGACCGTGTGCGGTGGTTGTACCACCTTGGCACCCCTGTGGCAGGGTTTACTTTTCCTTCATGCAGACAGCAAGTCCTACAGTGCCTGCCTGCCTATGTGAATTGAAGGCAAATTTATTTCTGCACCTAACCGTCTTTGTATCAGGGATCTGATTAGCAGCCTCAGGGAACACTGTAATATATTCAAACTTCTGGTTCAGATGAAAAGAAAGAAAATTTCTACATTCAGTAAATGAATGTAGAAATGAAGAGCTGAGCAAGCTACAGCCTACAGAAATGGGCAGTTAGAATGTGATAGGTAGAAAGAGTATTTAACAATTTTGTTGAAAAAATAAAAATTTGGGGAGGGAGAGATGAAAAACAAAGATGAAAAGCTACATTTTCTTGGGAAAAAAATTGCTTTACAATCTACGAGGAGGAGAGGAGAGAGTAAACAGCTTTTTAGTGGAACCCTGAAATTAACATGTCCTATCTGATGCCTCTCCATTTTGTGGGGTTCTTTTTGTCTTGTAGATCTCGTGTTATTATTAGCTCCAATGGCTGGTTTAAAAGCCTTGATGACCAGACACAAGGAGAAAGACTTCTTCTGGGTTTGCTTATGAGGACTGTAAATCCAGGCAGACTTTGGAATAAATCTTAGTGAAACCAAAGGTAAGCTAATGTCACCACTGGAGCGTGCTGTTTGCATCTTGTTGCGTAGTGCAAAGCTTAGCTAAACAAAGAAAACCATGGGAAAATCAGAAGTGTGGCCCCCTTACTCCTGTCAGTTCATTGGCAGGTAATGACCCGCCACAGAGTTCCCAAACCCTTCAGTAAGTGCAAACTCGGTGCTGGTGCGCCTTTTGATGACACCTGGTGGCAAAAATGGAATAACGCACCATAAATGGAATCTTATATGAATGATATCCATGTTATTGAAACTAAAGGAAAATTTGATCCACGGAGAGCTAACATGAACTAGAGGTTGACATTAAAAAGTGAAAGATAATATATTATGAATCAAATGGAGAAGCTTAACAACGTTATTTTATGAAGTAAACCCAGCTCTGATAAATGTATTGCATATCTTTATAAAGTACTCCGTATGGAGGAGTCATAATGGGCTCTACATGATCAGTTACTGCCTGCTTAAAAACAATTGTGAACACCAATAAGAAAAGATTAATTAGTTTAGTTCAGTGAAGTTGTCTCCTTGGATACCATTCAAGTGACTTCCACCATTGTCCATGTGAAGTAACGGAGAGCACAATCTTCAGGGCAATAAATACCTGTGTGTCAGATAAACATTTTTCAAGTGAATTCGATGTGGAATAAACTCTTTTCAGAAGAGACGTGATGGGGTTTGCCTTTAAACACCTTGTAGCAGGCAAGGAGAAGAGGGCCTGCCCACAGCAGCCCTCTCCAACCCAGCATCATCTGCGACCTGTCGCAGTGGCCAGGCCAGAAGCCAGAAGCCCCCACAGGTACTGTTCGTGAGCTGTGGGGAGGCTGTTTGAGGATGTTACTCATTTGTATCTTCTATTGCCGAGCTGTATCTGTGAGACTAAGTGAAACACCAGCATTTCTGTTCTCAGATACAAGCCCTGAGAAAGCCCTTTCACTGAAAAAAGGCTTTTTCTTTTGTTTCATTCTTCAAACATAACCCCCCTGTACCTTGCAGATGAGTTACTGAGAAAAGTCTATCACCACGGTTACAGACCTCCAAAATACTCTAGATCTCTACCCTACCTCACTCTAATTCCTTTCCCTCTAACAATTTTTGGCACCTTGCTTTCAGCTGTTCTGTGTTGTGTGTTTATCTTCTGTTTGCTTTATGGAAACAGCCCTGAAATCACCTGAGGAGCTTTAATTTAGCTTCTAGTTCCGATGTGGTGTCTGCCAAGGTATATAGGGCAATGTGTACACAGAAAAGGAGGCTGTGGCAACCATGCCCTTCATGTTATCCTCCTCATCTTCCACTGAAACAGTTGAGTGGGGTTCGCTCCCCCCTTCCGTCCCCATCCCAGGGCCACGTGGTCGGCCACGCGGTCTTCTGAGGTCCCAGTAAAGAGATCGACACACACCGGGGACAGGAAGTAGAGAGAGATTTATTCACCTGGCCAGGTCCTTTATAGGCTTCACAGCTGGTAGGGTTCAAGGGGAGGGATACAAAGACCAAACAGAGAGGGTTTCACACAGCCTGGCAGGGGCTTGCATACTAATTAGGAAGGTAAGGGGTTTCTTTCCAGGGGCACAGGAAAAAGCAACTTTCAGTTTACAGTACGGTAAAAGAAACTCAGGTTTACAAGACACTTTGATTGATTTCTTCATCTTCAGAGGCCCATCTCTTACATGATCTGTTCCACTCCTGATATTGTGAGTCTATTCCCACATTCCACTGCGAGTCATGCAGTGGAAACGCTGGGGCTGCTTTCAGCCTGCTAGTTACTTCTGGGGGCACAGCTAAATTACCAGTTTGAGATTCCTCAGTCAACTGAATGTTCATTGTAAAAATGTAATAGCTTACACTTCACTGAGAAGCAGTGAAATTGAATAGTTGGGTTTCTCTTTGTTTTAAATCACTGAAAATTTCCTGACTAGTCAATTATATGAGGGCACCAGTATTAATGATTTGTACACAATGACACGCATAGCTCCATTTTCCTATCAGAATGTCCTCATTTTCACTTTGCAATGTCACAGTTAAAGGACAGCAACTACTTGAGTTTCAGGACTCTAAGCCAGAAAAGAAAGCAAGCAGAGAACTTCCAAAAGCTTCCTTCCTCCAACAAACTCTCAGTAATTTCTTTACCGTTGGGGCAATATCCTAAACTTTAAAATCCCAGTTTGGGACTTTTTAGCTCATTTAAATTTTTCCCCAAGGTTGAATAACGTATCAATCCTACTTATGTGTGGGGTTTTTTTTTTAATATAGTTAAAAAATAGGCCAAGGGAGAAAAAAATGGTGAAGAAGAAATACATGGTGTGACTCTTGGGGATTGTCCTGTGCTGGGCTAAGAGTTGGACTTGGTAATCCTTGTGGGTCCCTTCTAACTCAGCATATTCCGTGATTCTGTGATTAATATTTTCACAATATGCAAAAGAAGCCTGCGTCCTAGCTAAAGCAAGAGTTTGTTATTTGTACTTACAGGCAAGGAGAGAATTAAGTAGGTATTTCTAACTTAAAGAAGTTATATGTAAGTCTGATACCTTATTAAGACTTAGTGACAGCAATCCTGGATTTTTGCACTCTCGTCTATGAGAGAAATGAGAGCCCCTGTCTTGGTTTAAATAGCGGGGATTGGATATGCAGAGATACATTTGCCCTGGGGATTGATGTAACTATTTACACCCCTGGAGGTGGCACAGCCCCCCATTTAGAGCTCCTGCTGCTCCGACAGGAGCTGTAAGAAAGTGATTTGCACAGTACGGGGTAAGGGAAGGGTGCAGCTCTCATCAGACCCCATGCAACATCTGCTCCTATGCCAAGTCTGTGAAAGGCTCCAGCAGAAAATAATAAAACAACTTGTTCCTCATGTTAACTGAGGCTAGCAGAAGAGGCAATGAGTTTAAATTTGAGGAAGATTTAAATTAGATGTTAGGAAAAAATTCTCATGGTTTGGGTGAGTAAGCATTGGCACAGATTGTCGAGGCTTTGTTCTTAAAACCTACAACAGAGGAGATTTCACAACCTGTCAGCAAACTTTTGCCAAAAATGACTCACTGCAGAAGAACGTGTTGACTGATACCTTGAGATGCCATACTGGTCTCGATTTTAATAATCTGTAACTACACAGTTCATTGATTTATGGGTTTGTTCAATAATTTGACATCTAAGCCCCAGTAATTACATCAAAAGTCCTGTATCAGCTGCTTGTATGGTTGCATTGCACAGTACTTGGATGCATTTTTACTAATTGGCTGCTTCTGTATTATTAGTTAATGTGTATTAACTTTTAGCCTGACTCATAGAGAATATTTCAAGTACAAGAGTCAAACAATAATTAATGCTGTTAAAAATACACCACAGCAAAACGTAGAAACCAAGACTGGTGAGTAGCATATTTGCTGGGGGTTTTTTTGCCCAGAAGCCCCCAGTGTGAAAGATTTTATGGTATAAACTGCTCAGATGACACTGAGGGCTTGCGGCCCTCCTGTTACATGAATGTATTTCCATCAAGGATTTTTTTATTCTGGAAAATACCAATAATTCAAGAGTTAATATTGACAGCTGTAAGATGCTTTTCCCAGACCACCAGTCTGGCAGAGCCACCAATTTCTGAACAGCCTTTCTGTTCCTTCCCTTGCCAGATACCTGGTAGCACAGAATTGATGTCAGGTTACAGAGAGTGACGATTGAGGGCAGCTCTTGACTTAGAGGGACAGCTTGTTAGCTAAAAAAGAAGTTGCACTGATATGAAAAGTCATCTTTATTTTGTCTACAGTAAAGATGAGAACAGCTGTCTAGCTCACGTTCTGAAATGTGTCAGGAAAGCCACTGGGTCACAGTTTTAAGAAACTCAGTCTTACTTTCCTGCTACCTCTAAATTAATAAAGAGCCCAATATATCCCCATTGGTCATTTTGCAGCTGCTAGAATGGTATGTCACGAATATATTTTTCATCCTCAGTCCCAGGTCTGTCTGATGGATAGGGAAACATAAATTTGGAAATAAATATTTATGATGTATAGTCACTCGGATACTTTTGTTTATACATTGCTAAGTACAGATGCCCATCACAACAGTAAAACTAAAACTAAGCTAGGTTTCAGCATTTATGACTCAGCCACTATGAAAGACTTAAATCATCAGCCCACCAGATGGAATGGTTCTGAACTAAATCATGAAGTCTATTTAAGTGTCAGTCTTGCAAAGAAAAGAAATTTGTTACACAGTTTTGCATTGACCAAAAAGGCTGTCTTGAACATAGGACTTACTATCCTTTGAATACTAACAGCAAAGCTTAGAATACTTGACACTAGAAAAGTAGTCACTGAAGTTGACATATTTCTAAGTCAACCACGGGGTTCAGCAGTGATCTCCACCCAGCTGTATACCAGAAGGTTTCCAGAAGACACAAGATCTTTGCAAAATGCTGTGTCTGTCACACATACTGTGAAAATTGCTGTGCTGGGCACAAGGAGTTGATTGAAAACACCTTTTGCCTGACACTTTACTTTTTCAAAACCCCAGGTGTGTATTTTTCATGCAATTTAACTTTGAACAGAAATAATCATATCTGGCCATCAGAACCTAACCTTATGAGTCTCCAGCTCTGCAACACTCCTCTTCATAGGAAATGAGTGCAGGCAGAATACCTTCAGGTAAGAAGATGGCTCTGTGCACCTGTAACAAGACATTTCAGCCTCTTCTCCGAGGTCAAAAGACACTACTTCAAATCTACTCACATGAAACAATCTTAACAGATAAGAAATGTAGTGTCTTACATTAAACACAAACAATGTAAGAAAATGCTATAAATAGTTTAGATATCAACGTAGCAAGCTTTCTTGCTTTTAATGTAGTATTGGGAAAGCAAAACTGCTGTGTGAGGCTGAAGCATCAGTCTGTCTGTGCTAGCCTAAATCACTCTTCAATCTTCCCCAGGGTATTTCTTACTAGTGTTTTTATTTCAAGTGGTCTGAGTCAGCAATCAGGCCTCCACTGTGCTCATTATTGCTTGCACACAGAAAAGATGATCAAGTCCCAGGAAACCAACAGCTTAGGCATATGACAAATAAGTTGATGTAAGAAACTACTTTGGGGCCTCTGGAGGGAAAGAAATTGGAAAAAATAATAAAGGATAATAGATAATAATAGAAATGACACTCCATGTAACTGCTTTACCACAATCACATCTTCCTTCCACAGAAAGACATGCCTGCTTTTGCTGATCTAGCTTTTAGGATTCTTCCTATCACTTCTGGAGTCATCAAATCTTGTCATCTTTTCCCATTGTTTCAAATTGGTGCCATCTGTTCTTAGTTGTCTCTCACTCTTGGTCTTTATCCATAATTGTTGATGTCTTCAGCCTGTGTAGATTTTCAGTCTGACTCAGCACTTTGCATTCACTTGCTTACAAAGCCCACTCACCAAGCTTTCTATCGCTGTGCTTTATAAGATACAAAATAATAAAGAATTGCACCTCCAACATGATGCCCTTCTTCTGAATCCTCATTCACTTGTTCCAAGATATGCCTTCCTCCCTCTGAAACTGGGAATGATTTTTAGCATTTACTTTTTTTTTTTTAAATTTCCAGTTGTGAAGAGGCTCTTTCACCTTTCAATATTGGGATTAGGCTACAAAATCAGATTTATCTCAATAAACAATCCTCTGCTGTTCTCTGCCATCTCTTCAAATGGCCCTTCAGGCCTTACAGGTAGGAGCCTTCATTTACAGGTACCATCCATCAGTTTTCCATCAAGAACATAATTACCTCTAGAGATCTTTACTAAACAAGGTAGAGCTTTCCCGTTTGTATAATATGTATTTGATGAATAGTGGAATGAGTTGTGCTTCTTTGCATTAAACTGAGGAGAGCTCTCTAACACTTCACTAGGTACTTTGCCTGCAGCAAAAGAAGGGTTTCATCACTGTAGTGTGGCATAGACAGTAGTGGTATGTTGTCAGTTTGCTTTTGCATGTTTTATCTCATGGCACTGCCACAGAAAAGCAGAAAAGTTGCCACTCAGGCCTGAGAAGGAAAAAATAACCCTGATGCTTTCATTTCATCTTTAATGATATTATTCACTCTGACCATGATCATACTGAAAATGCACAGAAGCAGCAATATCATTTAATATATAGATCATTTGAACAGAAGAATAAAGAGCAGGACTTTATTGACATGTTATTTCTTTATAAGTATTGACTTGACTTGTTTGGTGGTAACTGAACATAAACAGGAAAAGTGATTCTTGTCCTAAAGAATTTTTGTAAACTAAAACTTAAAGTGGGCATTTTTGTGGGTGGAACCCTGCCTGAGTCTTTGTGCCATAAGCAAAGTCCTTTCCGGTAGACTATCCCAGCTTGAAGTGTATTCAGGGCTGGTTAGAGATAAAAAAAGACATTTGATAATGCTGCTTATGTGTCCTTATGCTGGTTCTTTGGGAAGTAGTTTCGCATCATTATTGTCTGGGTTTTGGTCCAAGTCAAGCTGTTTGAACACATCTCTCATTGTGATAATTGACATGCAATTTCCCTTTTCTTGATTTAATGAAGTTGAAATCACATCCTTATTGTTGAATGTACATACTTCCTGGGTAGAAAAGCTCTGTGAAATTTTTATGGGTTTAATTGGTAACTAACACTTACCTGGATGTAATGTCATTTACTTATCTTGCCTTTTTAATTTTGGAAGTGAATAGCACAAAAATGTCTTGGCTTGATTGAGGGAGACTATTTTGCTGCAAGTCTAGAAATTAGCTTTGTCTGCTACTTGCCTGCAGATGTTTGTCTAGGTGATAGACTCAAAGGTCTGTGCTCCTCCTGAGGGTCTCAGAGAGGCTTTTTTCAGATGGGCCCAAACAAGTCAGTGGAGGTTTCACAGTTTAGTCTGCTTTCTTGCCCTCCTGCAATCCTGAGTACCATCAGAGGTTGCCAGGTTCAGTGGCAAACAAATTTCCTACCAAGCAGGAGTTAGTACAGGTGGTACTTCCACCTGCCTTCGGGAGCAAAAGGACCCTCACTTTGTCCCATCTTCCCTGCGGTGTGGCATTGCCACCTCTGCACGACCATAAGTAACTTTGAATCTGAGCGATTGTTTTGAGGGTAATTTTCATCCTTTCCTGGCGAGAGCAGTCAACCTGCTTAGCTAGTTGCAAGAAAAGCTGCACTCTGAGTTATGTGCTCTATAAGCAAGTCTCACTAACAAGATGAATCACTGAAGGGGAAGAGGCAAGTCTAAAGTAGGAAAGTTTAACAGTCTGTTGTATTCATTCCTTAATTAAAGGTTTGGAGTGAGGCATGTAGATGTGAAAAAGAGATAATGAACTCCCTATAAAGAGCTGGAGGAAAACCAGCTGCTGGTAGTCTTGGCTCTAAGTGTGACTGCCAGAATACCAGGCTGGAACTCAAATCATCCTCTGTGCTTCAGTAGTCCAGGCAGAGCACCTGTTTCCCCCTAGGATGCTGGTACATCATTTATCTATTTATATGAAGGCCTACTTCTATTTTATTGGAATTAAGTGCAATTGAATTTTAGACCTTTCAGGATTTTCATAAACATTAATCCACCTGCAAGTAACAACTAGGAAAATAGAAATTCTGTAAAAAACCTCCATATGATCTTTTAGGGAGGGTAGCAAATGCATGGTTTAAATAAAGATGCAATCATAAGAAAGATCTCTCTATCAAGTGGCTAGAGGCTTATGGGAATGAGATGACCATTGAAAGTCAATCTGTCAGCTACTTGTGCCTATTGTGAAGGACTTGACCTGCTCTGTTCAGTCTGACTGTAATACTTTCATGTTTGCCATTGCTATAGAGAATATGCAGGCAGCCTTTCACACCTACACTCCCTCAGTGACAATTCTGGCAGTGTTTAAAAGACTGAATCAAGAGATAGTTATGCATTGATACTTCTCATCTTGCTCTCTTAAAATGCCCATATTTTCATCTAAGCTTTTGCAGTCCTGTTGCATTTCTCTTCTTACTGTAAATCACAACTTTCCACTTCAGTGAAACTTTGTATGGCACTCTCTGCTCTCCAAGACAAACTGTGGAGGAATCTGTCATTTTTAAAGTCCACAGGCAATGAGACCCTCTTTTGGCAATGACAGACTGGGATAAGAGCAGCAGGCAGACATTGATGCTGGGTACTTGTTAAGTGGAGAGGGTTCTTCTGTCAAGTGCAAAGGAACACACAGATCAGACTGATTGCACAGAGCTGAGATGAAAACAGCTCTTACACTGTTCAGCATCAGTCAAAATAAAATAGTTCCTTACTTTTCTGTGGGGACAAGCTTCCCTTTAAAATGGCTGGGGCTTAAACTTCAGACCAAGAGAAGCCCAGCTCCTTTTTGACCTTACTTTTCTGTCTCTTTGATACTTGAGAAACACCCTTTTATTTCTTTCTTGCATTTGACAAGAAAAATCTTGTTTTACAGAAATGCAGAATATGATGGTGGCAGACCTGCACCACATCAAACACTGTGGGAGAATTCTTCTGATTTTTGTTCCATGGTTTTGAAAAAAAATAAAAAATAAAAGAGAGTTTTTGAGGGGTGTTTTGTTCTGAACTGCTTTTACAGGCAAACAACGGCAAAAACAAAGCCTAGTAAGTTTTTGGGGTTTACTGGCAGAAGAGTACTTCAGTGGAAAATATGAAATGAGATACTAATTTTTTCATTTTGCTGCATTTGATTCCACAGAAAATGACCAATGAATTGTAACTTCCAGCACTTCTGCTGAAATGTAACATAAAAAATAATGTAATAATTAAGTACTGAAATGAATGTTGGTCTCTGATATTTTATAGTTAAGACTCTTCTAGCCTTGGAAGGCAATATATAATATGGCATCCTGATGGAACACTACTGTCTTATAAAGAAATCCACAGTGCTAAATTTTCCAAATTATCATAAACATAATTACCTCCAGCTGAGAATCAAAGTGATTATTCATAGCATCATTACTTTTTAGTAGTTAAGACTGTAATTTCCTTCAGAATATAATTCATTCCTTCCTAGATTATAAAAGTCAGACCAAAAAGTTATGTTTGATAGGTCAACATATAGAAATTTTATTATGTTTGCTCCATGCCAGAACACACATTACATCTTCACTTTTCAAAGTGAATGAAAGAAACCTTTAAATGCTGCCTGAGCTGGTAGGGACCTGTGAGGAAGGAGAGTGATCCAGTGAAGGGAGAAGGAGATGACATGTCTGTCTGAGCAGATGTCAACACTGTGCATGAAACTCATTGGCCAGTAGATGTGTCTCTGGGCTTTCTTCTACAGTAGCCACATTTCTAATCCTGCAGAAGGCCCATGAATATTTGTGGGTATTCTTACTGAATACAGGGAGCAGAATTTCACTCCCTGTAAATTGTCCTGGCTGAGGTTGTTTTCTCTTCTCGGTGCAGGGATGGAACTCATCTACAGGAACTTTCACTCAACATGGCATCCTTCATTTTTGTTGTGTCCTTCTGATGTAATATGAAACAGAGAAGAGGATATAGTCATAAGATGGTAGATAACACATCTTCAAATCTAAGTTAGATTGAGCTTTGATTTTAATAGAAGCTGATTTAACACTGTGCAACCATTGCTGGTGCATGCAGCAAAGACAGCCCCATGTATTTATGCACATTGAATTTCAATTTCCTTCCAATTTTTCTCTTCCTTTATATGATTTCTTTTTTTAATTCTTACTGGTTGCTAAGTAACTGTAGCAGTATGGCTGCAGATGTGCAATAGGCATATCTGATGACTATGGTGGTCTTTTGAAGTAAAAAAAAATATTTCAACCGAATTAAAATGATACTGAAAGTGATGATAGCCTGATAAATGATGGTTTTTATTATCCCAAATTTTTGCAGCCATGGATGCATTGTGTCAACAATGGTAGAAAGTTTTCAGGAGAAGTGCATTATTCTCAGATGGATTATTTTAGCAGAATCAGCCACCACAGGATTGCCTCTCCCAGAGATTTATATGCACATCGGGTATGACATACAGGCAGGTTTGTCACAGCTGGCTGTACCTGAGGTGGGATTTTCATCACAGCACGCTCATACTAAAATGGGGTAGGCCAGAAGTTGCAAGATCATGGACTCTGGTTTTATCAGCTTCTCTAGATATTGCTGGGTAGATCATGAATCTTATCACTGGTCAAGTTCTAAAATTTCTGCCCACGAAGACTGGAAAGTCTCTTTGCTTTTGTCAATACTGCACTCCAGATCTCTAGCCAAAGTTTTATGGGAACATAATGCAGGTGGCTCTCACAGCAAAATGAAATCTCTTGATTCATTTGCATGGCTCCTCAGAGGTATCTTATTCAAGTGTCACAGTTGTCCTTTCTGAATGTATTTCCTTGAGCACTGCAAACCTCCCTGGGCTCTTGGTAGTCAGAAATCTCCACACTCAGCAAGATTTTGCCTGTTCCACGTCACCCCTTGACAGGCAGGATGGTACGCTGTTGTTTACTGACTGGTCCATGGCAGGGCTAACACCTATCTCTATTACCAGCTGCTCCTCTGTGTAAGAGAACTGTGTGTGAAGGTAAGAGTTAAAATCCTATTGATCATTAATTTGAGAGGAAAATACTAGAATGCATACATGACAGTGAATGATTGCTCTACTGATAGATTTCACTTTAGCATTTACTAATTTGGGTGAGTGTTATTTTGTACCTGCAGCAAGATTTGAATGTAGATTTTTAGCAGAAATTATATATAGATAGACTGTCCTCTTAATGTGGGAAGAACAGAAGAGTTGTAATTGTTGGCATTATTCAAAACTAATAAATGGCATTTTAAAGATGGATTTTTTTTAATACTTAATTTATTCTATCTAGGTTAGAACGGTTCCATTTATTATGTCTTTTTGTATTCATTTTAATCAAATGTGTCCATTAAATGTGGGATGTGGCATTTGAATTCTTTTAGGGAATGCTTGCAGGAGATTGATTTTTTCGCCTGTGTTTGCAGAGAGTGAAGGAGTTTGCCCATGTAATCTCCAAAAAGGTCAGATGTTGACTTAATAAGTGTATGATTCAGGAACATAAACCTCGTTTTTTAGGACATCACATTAATATTTATTGGGGTCTGAATATTACGAAGACTGGCTAATTAGGTACAGAATCTTTTGTGTATTGGTTAAACTGGCTTAAACCCACTTTCGCTCAAGAGGGATTAGAAGTGTTCTCATCACAATAAATCAGGTAAGCAGGGGACTTGTATTCCCATTAGTTCCTGTGGTTCAGACTCATGTGTAGGTGCATCTTTCTGCCATGACTAGTAGTTGACATTTTTAACAAATTCAGTGAAAAATATTTCTAAGAGGAATCACAACCTATTGCTGATGGTAGAGTAAGAAGTAGGCATCAGTCAGGGAGCCCAGCGGGAGCTACGTAGATGCATCTGGAAGAGGTGCTGACTGTCCCAACCTATGCAGCACTTGTCCTGTGCAGGAAGGGACCGAAGACCAGAAACCTGGGCTAGGAGTGGCCTAAAGGAAAAGACCCAGATTTGCTAACAGAATGCTAACAGTCAGGCCAAGTTTTAAAAGTATGAAAAAATGAAGATTGCTACTGTATTGAGACAGCAACAGAAAAGCAACTCTAAAAGTGAAGCAGGGAGAGGAGGCTACTGTCCAGTAAAGGGCTGCTGTGCACACCTAGAGTCACAGTACTGCCTAGGTGAGGGACGATATGTCTATATGTTGTGCAAGACTATATGGTACAAACTTCACCAGGCTGAACTGAGCCTGTAAATCCCTAAGACTCAGTCTGGCTCTGGCCCAGAATCAGTACACTATATTTGCATAGTGCCAGCCCTAATCAAATACACCCTGCTTCTGGACTCCATACAGCTGTTTCTCAAATACCTTTGATTACAAAGCTGTGGGGTGAAAAAGATAAGATTAGATAAAGCAACTTGTAATCTCAGTATTTTTATAAAGTGAGAAAGAGAACATATGCAGTCTAACAGCTGAAAAAAAATTCAGTGCCATGCTAGAAAATTCCTAGAATGAGTGAGTTTAAGCTTGCAATGAGAAGTTCATGCCTTATGTTAAGGAAAGAAGCCACAGAGTCAAAACTGAATTGAAAAAAATAAGGGTGGAAAAGACCTGAAAAGGAATCATACGGCGCAGAAGGACACTAAGCAGAATCACCAGAATAATTTCTTTTTCCTGAAGAAATGTGGAAACTACTGTTCACAAGCACACCACTACGAGGTGCAGAGCCACGTGAGGATATTTTGTCAGTGCAAGATGCTCCAGCTGATCCTCCTTCTTTGACATCACAAGTGATGATACAGCCCAAGGTGGGGAGGATGCTGAGGACGCAGACTCATGTCTCATGGGAATGCTGGAGCAAAGAAAGGGAAGTAAGCACTATATATGTTTGAGGAAATTGAAGAGAATGCACTCAAATGTACCTGTGGTTGACCAGCTTGGAGGCACCTTCTGGACTCATCAGTAGGAGATAAATATTGATGGGATTTGCCTGACCTTGAATCAACAGAAACTGTTTTCACAGAGTGCAAGGCATCTGATAACAGAATGATTCAGCCAAAGAACTTTGCACCTCTGCACAGTATTATCAACATTGTGGTAACTCTGGAGGGATAATGAGATTTTAAGAAATACTTGGATGCAGCTGTGGGAACCTTAACTCCTGTAATTTCTTTGTTTGTTTTTTCTTCTGATGGGTATTATTCTAAAATAGAAAAATATTATTTCATACAACTTCATTTAAGCCCCATGCCCTGATTCTTCATGACTCTCGTCTCTTGCTAAAAGGGAGAATAATGGACAGGGAGCTAACTCATCTGCATAAACTATTTACCCAGAACTCCTGATGGGGTAAAACCACAGAGAAGTGCTCTCCGCTCTTAGTTATTGGCACACAGGGAAAGGTCAGCCCTCGGAAAGCTTCATTTGCATCAACTTTCAACTCAGTCCTTCCTCACCGATGCTCTTGAACCATCATAACAGGAAACAAATTAAAAATGGGTTTGAATATGGAAACTGAACTTAATGTAGCATTCTGCTTGGAGTCTCTCTCCAGAAGGACTCCAAAGAAAGTGAAGTTTCTTCCAGAAGCTGAAGAGCGTGATAGCAATGTTGGATTAGCTCCAAGAGAGCCTCTTTTGTCACAGAGCTAAACAGAGCTGAAATGGTCATAGTTGGCTGAACCAAAGGACAGGGCTGGGCAGTGTTCCCAAGGGCCTGAAGCCTCTCTGCGAGCCCTCTTGGACAGTACTACATGAAAAAGCATGCACCAAACAGAGAAGTGGTAGGTAAAAGCATATGTGCCTCCTGCATGCTCTTTTCGGTGAGTGAAGAATTAAAATAATGGACTATTTCTAACACTAGCTTAAGGGAATACATTATGTATCATCATAAACACGTTGCTGGGGGCAGTGTTTGGGTTGAAGCTGTGTTTCTCTATTAATGGTAATCTCTCTTCCCAGCCCCAAGAATCCAGCACTTGGAAGTAGGGAACAATTTAACAGGTCTCTCAGTGAATATGTTTAGTGGTTCCAAAAATCCCGAGTAGAGGGCTTGATCTAATGGTATATAAGAACCTCGAAATACATTGAACTGGGCTTTTTTTCTGATTATTCCATTCAGCTAGGAGAGAGCTTATGTGATTTGAAGCTTTTATTTCTTGCTAACACATGTTCACACACACAGTGGCATTCTGTTGAATTGTATCCAGAAAATTAATTATTCTTCAGAAGGATTTTGACTTTCTCTAAGGACAGTCACTACTTTTTTTTGCATTAGAGAAATCTTTTGTCTTTATTTAACAAATAGGTGCAGTGGGGAAGTACTTGCCTGGGAGATTCCTGAAGGGAATAAGATGTACAAAGAACTTGATGCCACAGTCCAAGATAAACAGGACATTGTAATAGACTTTGCTATGAAAATGCAAATCACAGAAAAGTAAAGGAGGAAAAATAGATTCCCTTGCCTCAACATTCAGAAAAAGGGAGTGGGACTGGGAGGTGTTTGACAAGCACATTATTTGCAGTCTCTTGCTAATTTAGTGTTATCAAAATTGCCTGTGGCTGTGATTCCATGAGCAAATATATTTGTAGAAATGCCAGTAGTTTTAGAGAAGTGATGCACATACTAGGAAGAAGTTAAAGGAAGAAATGTGAGAAAAGAAAGAGGAATAGGAGAGAAGGAAAGAAGGATTGTGGAAAAATTTGGATCACAGAGGACATAAATATCTTTGCAGGGGACAAATAGAGAATGGTATCAGAAAAGAGACTAAAATAAGAGAAAATGTGAAAATGAGAAAAAACAAATTAACCACTAGAATTATGGAATGCATGAAAGCCGTACCTAGCACTGTGCTCAGTGAGTTTCGTACCGTTTGTCTTAAGCTTTCTGCTGACACTATATTATCAAACTCCCCGAAGTCTTGATGTGCCACTGATGCACAGCAATGTGTATCTTTGTAAGATGAGGCTGCATGTAACCAAACTGAGAAATGCTTTGCCTACAGGCAGGTGTGTTGCCATGTTATGAGCCCCAAATGCAGCTTGCAGGTGCAAAGCTACCTTTAGGTGCCCTCAAAAGCATATTGCTCTCTCTCTTCCATCTGTCTTTGGCTGCTACTAAATACAGATTTGTGACAAATATATGAGTCTGAAGGACTCTTACAAAATAACTACATCTCTGTAATTCATACTCTTATTTAGCACATATAGTTTAACAAGTCTTCAGGCACATATGATTTTACTCCTTGTAGGCTGTATGAAAATTTTATATATATTTTTAATCCTTTTAATGATGTCAAAATTTACATTCATGTTAATTCTCAACTAGTGTTTTTCTTTTGGGAAAATCACAGTTTTATGAAGATAAAGGAATCCAAATTAATGCATTCAATAAATTCTCTTCCAAATTTTTACTGTGCGGATACTGAGTAGGTACTTTGAAAAACAAAACTCCAAATATTCCAAATTCTCCAGAATCAGATTTGCATTGAGGGATCCTGCTGCTAGCAATACCACCATCAACCCCCATGATACATTGTATAGCTTGTGATGCTTTTGCCATGGATTATTGATTGGGCACTGTGGTCAGCAGAGCATTAGTGATTCTGCTCCTCCCTTTGGTTACAGCTGTCTGCAGTCACGTGGGTATTGGCACGCCCGCTCCAGCCATAGCACTGTGACTGTGATTTCCAAAGCATTAATCATTGCAGAAGCACAAGGAGAATAATTGAAGTCCTGGGCATTTGAAATAGTTCAGCCCCACTCTGTACTGCGAAGACTGCCAAGCTTTATGTGTTATGAGACAAATAGAAAATGTTTGAATAGAGTGTGTGGGGAGAGAGAAATAGATTAAAAGTCACTCACAGCACATAGAACCTTTTCCAAAGTGCTGACTACCAGTTTGTGTTTAGGCAGTAATTTGGGGCCAAGAGGATACTTTAGATCTACTCCAACCTAGCTGTGAGTAATGTGGGGAAGAGGACTTCATAACTGACTACACTGATGGCTCTCCTGCTTTCCAGCAGTGCTAATCTGGGAGGCTTGAGGGCTTTCAAATACACATGAGTACTGACTTTCAAACAACAGAGATCCCAGGTTCATTTCTGTGCTCCTACAAATGGGGTTCATTTTAGGTATGTTACCTCACCCATGAAGCCTCTCAGCAGGTACTTAGTTTGTTGTTTGGAAGATGACTTCTACCACAGGTTCACACAGATAAATTCAATAATGTAAAAACCTCATCTGAAATTGCTCCATGTACCTGTATGTGCTCTAGATGATACCAGAAACAGTGCTGCTTACAAGCCACTAATGTCTCCCAGAAAATGGGTAACTGTTTTGAACCTAGATATATTCTCTCGAAGAACCAAAACAAACCATGCCACAAAAAAAAAACCAAATAAAACAAACAAAAACACCCAAAGCCAAAACCACACAAAAAACCAAACCTCAAGTAGGAATGGTTTCTAGAGTGAAAAGGGGTGGTAGTTTTTGAGTGTCAGTAAAAAGGAGAGATGTGTTCTCAGTTGATGAACATTGTGAGAAGCAGACAAGAAATTAAAAAAATATCTATCAGAAATTTGAGGAACTTTAGGGTGTCCAATATACATTAAAACCCACCCCAAACCAATCAACCAACCAACCAACCAGAAAAACCAAGACAAACCCAAACAGAAAATGAAGGGTATGGTGCAGTTTCAGATATGTATGCCCTGGATCTCTGAATGTAAATCACAGAGGAATACACACACACAAAACTCAGTTTAAAAGAAATGACCCTGTTCATACAAATGCAGCAGAAAGTTTCCATTTAAAGCAACGAAATGTAATGATAAGCTCTGTCTACTATTATGACCAAACTGACTTCTTAATCTACACCACAATTTATGTTCACATAAGGTTTCAGTCAACCGATTTATTTTTATCCGCTGTTTTGCTGCTTCAAGTGAGCCAGGAAGATCTGCCACAATCTTCTCTCATTTTAGACAAATGCATTCCTGATGCCTGTGGCCTGAAGGGAAGAGCTGCCTTCCTGCCAGGAGAGGAGGTGGACTCTGTTAACATCTGGCGACAGGAGGGCTCTGAGACACAGTTTGCTGCTAGTGTACTAGGAGAGATATTTCTCTTTGCAATAAGCAGACATATCATAACATGAGTGAAATGGTGTTGTTGCAATACTGAGTGTATATCTGGGCATATCAGCTTGTGTAAATGTGATTTGGGGTGCAAAAGTTGTAGACTGTTGTGTGACTGAGGATAGGAAGTCTATTTCCTAAGCCCTCCTTGAACAGCAAAGACCCCTGTGCAGCCCAGTGTGTTACAGGTTCCTGTTGGAGAGCAGAGGGAACTGAGGAGCAGCTGCCATTAGTAGAGCAGCAGTGGTTCCTCACATGAGCTGCAAAGGCCATTTGGAGCAACAGGACAGCCAAGGCAAGTGGCTAGAGCCACCAGCAGAGATGGCAAATGATCATCAGCCTTGGACTCATGGAGCTTGAGAAGCTTCAGAAGCTGTAGACCTTGCTCCTCAGCAGTATTGGCAATACAATCCCCCTAACCTAACAGCCATAACCTGTAAGACTGAGGTGTTAACTACAGGAGGAGAAAAACAGCCTCAGGGCCCAGCACAAGAGACAAAAGAGAGGAATACATATATGTGCTTGCACTTTTGGAAAGAAGTGGGTATGTGTTAAATATTACCCTTCTCCCTTACCACTTCTTCCTCCCTGCTTCAGTGAAATGTTGTTTCAATATTTAAGTTCATCTGCCATTTGCAAATGGGAATAATTAGCTCACTTAGTTTTCAAGTTTCAGGGTATATGTTTAAACTGGTGTTTATTAGAAACTTCTGAACTTAGAACTCATATATTTTTGCTGTCGTTAAAACCATGACAGAAGGGTTGTATTTCCCGATCTTTCATAAACATGGATTTCCTGCAATATTTTGCTGTTAGCATTCAATAGTAAGCTCTAATAAATACTCAGAAAAATTTGAGAAGTTTCATATGAGTACTTTCCTATACTGCAGGGCACCACTGAATCTTCAAATTTGTTCTTATTTAAATTATATGTGCTGATACCTGTTCTCTTATTACAGCTAGAATACGTGCTCTACCTATTTCTAACAAGGGCATCAATTGTCTCACAGTTGTTTACAGCATGCAGCATTATGTGAAATGCCTCAGCCATACTCAAGAGTGGAGTGGAGATTCGGTGGAGATTTTATAACATCAAGAATGAGGCATTTGAGATGAGTTTGTGTGAGCAGGCTGCATTCCTCCCACCTACTCCCCTCTGAGGTCAGGGATGCCATTGGTAAAGGTGCTTATAATGCATCTTCCTCATTTTAAGTGTGGGTGTTTGACAGGATATTTTTCACAGGGACCCCTGATCGCTTTGAGATACTTCTTGTTCTTGCTCTGAAATGTTCTGGAGTTACTCATTTTGAGGCATAAGGTTTGCCTCATTTGTTCTAACTTTCCTTTAAAGAGAGGACAAAAGCATGAAATACAAGCATCTCTGCCTACCTTGGATACTAGCTGGTGGGAGAAATTATATAGATTGCATTTTCATTTTTCCAGTCTGAAACAGCTGACAGGACATGGTAGTTAATCTCTTTAAACTACGCTGAGTTTCAAAAATAGGAGAAGAAAATCTTCTACTTAACAGAAGTTACTGGTAGTTCAGGTATGATTTTTAAGATACTACACCCACTGTTGGCTTAACTGACTTTTATTTTTCATTTAAATATTCATGGCTTACTGCATTAGTAACACATGAAAATATACCTTGTTATTTCTTAGAAAGGTCAAGTGTCTTTTAACACTCCTATCCATAGTCTCTGTCCATTTTACATTTGGACCCCAACATATAAATCTCACATTATGGTTTTCAATGGTCATTGAGATATTAATTGGTAAAGCTGTGTCTCTGTAGGCCTCTGCAACGTATTAAACTCACAGTAGAGAATGTTGTCTGTTATTTAGCTCACCATACTTTTCTAGCCCACTTTCCAACGTCGAAATTTCTAAGTAATCAACTGTTACTTCCAATAATACAAAAATAGCATGTCATTACCATTAAGAACCAACTGCAAGGATTTAATTTTAAACCATTTCTCCTTCCCCTGACTGAAGAAATGCCTCTGCTAAAATTTTTAACCTTTCATCAGCATAATTGCTAAGTAATTAACAATGGTTAAATTATGAGAACCTGAGAGATTTGAAAATTATTACTGAAGTATGTATTTCACTGAAGCAATGACCTATATGCATCTGTTTCAAAATAAAAGCAATGTATATTCACCAGCAGAAGCAGCACAAATTCATTTTATGTGTCAGATGTTCTGATATATGTGCTTATGCCTCAGTCACAGCTGCCCATGTCCTATGTTAGGGCATAAAGACCCACCTCAGTGCAAAGATCTACTTGTGTGCCAAGGCTGAGCTCTCCTCCAAGGTTACCTCATAATACTTTGCAAATGTCTTCATTTCCACTAATACAAATTACTTATTACACTGAATAAGCCACGGCAAACAATGTAAAGGCTCTATAATACCTTTCTATTTTTGTGGCAGATATTATTTACTTTCTTCTGTTAGCTGAGCTGATTTGCATTTGCATGCTGAGCTTTTCTGCATTTTCTCCAGTTTTCTCAATGAGCTTCATGTGCTGATTTTGGATATGCCTTTTAGACACCATTTAGGAACTGACAGTCATCAGTCTTTCCGTCCTTTCCAGTCTCTATGAGTCATCAGGATTTACTCATTTTCCTTTGTATCCTAACTTGGAAATGCCTAAAAACTGCACAAAGATCTGCTGGGATCCTGATGACCTGCTAATCTGGATCCCGACAACATGTGGGCCCTTATGTCCTCTCCTGCCCTTTGTCCCAGGCACTCCCACTCATTCGTACTCAGCTGTCTTAACATTTTGACTACAACTCTTCGTAACAAGGGGAGGAACACCAGGAGGAACTGGAGGTATTTACTGGTGGGGGGAGGAACGCAAGGGTAGGAGAAACCGCGGTCGCAGGACATGTACAGCATAAATCTGCCAGAAGCCTGGCTGATACCTAAATGAATTATTTTTCAGGTCCTTCTCGAGTGCATCCTTTTGGTAGATGTTTGTCTTCTCAATAGCCTTTGGTAAAATCGTGGGAAATTCTGTGACTTTCACTCACCATTTTAAGGGTGTGGATATGTCTTACATTTAATCCCATACCTCAATCTCCCCTGTCCACAATACTCTTCTTTCCATATACCTTTAGGGGTAGCTGTCATTCTGCAGCCAGGGCTGATGTAACTTTAAATTGCAATTTCCTCTGATTTCATCGAAACATCTCAATAGCCACTTCTTCCTTTCTGCATTCTTTCACCTATTGTGTTGCCATTCATATTCAGTCGAATTTTATTTAATTTTTTGGCTGATGTTTTGGGAGAAGTGGTGGCAGAGAGTTTCTTTTGGTTTGTTATTCTGTTGGAGGTTCCAAGGTACATAGTTTGCTGAATTACCAGTAGTGTCTATACAATCCTAATGACCCTTCGCTCCTGTCACTTTATTTATGTCTTTGAGCTTTGTAAATCGGGGCACCTGGCTGAAAACAAAGTGAAGTGGCTGCCTGAGTGTTTTCACAAATAAAAGTAATGTGTCTGGTCCTTCAGCTAAATACCCACCACTTCCTCCCAGAGTATTTAGCACAAGGGTGTTCAGCAGGCTTTGGCTTTGTCAAACACCTGCTCAGAAAATCTGCTGACTACCGGAGGCCACAGGAGCTCAGCAGCCCCTTAACGCTTGCTTTTGAAAACGCTGGTCGAACACCAGCACAGCACTTGTGATCCTCTGCAAGAAAGTGCTCTAAATGCAAATTTTAATCAATGCCATTTCCTCATAAATCAGTCCCTCTAGCTTCCTAATTATGAACACCAACTCTGAACTGTCATTATAGTTCTCATATTGATGTCCAGATTGAAAGTGATATCTTCCTGTGCTGCACAGGAAAGGATTATCACTTTGCTGCTCTATCAGAGAGTACAACATGAGCTGATTAGCACACGTTCCTCCCTCCTGTGCACAGGGTTCCACCACTGCAGCTTTCCTACTGTAAAGCTATTTATTTTTTATTTTTCTTCTAAAACAACCCAAGTAAACAAAACCGATATGATGCTTGTGCAATATTCTCATGTATAGCTATTTTTAAGAAATGCCAAAAATGAATGTTGAGCCAACATCAGCTTTATTTTATTGTGCAGTTCATAAATAATGTGACCATAACTGCTCTTTCCCTTTCTTCCTGTGCTAACATTTTTGCAGCCTCCTACTTTTCCTGAAAAACTGAAACCCTCTAGATAAATAAAAAGAGAGTTTTTGCTGATATGGATTGCAAACACCTAAGCCTTCAAAACTACTGTTTCATAATTTCCTTCTTCAGCAAAAATATGTGAAATTTGTTGGCAAGCAAGTGCACATTCTGTTTTATATGTAGCTAGAATTAAAAAATAAAGTATAACTCTACGTTATAATTATTTGGAACATAACTGCATGCATCCTGTTTCCATTACCAATAAACAGAGCTGCTTTATTGATTTAATAATATAAAAATAATCTTATAGGTTGTTTAGTCTCATGATTAGATGTAACCTTGTTATACCTATTTTATATATATATATAAAATTCATTATTGCTGGTGTTTATTGTTAATATAATAATAAAAATGAGAATATGATCATATTAAAAAGCAAAATCGTTTTACTGCAACAAATGGTAAACCTTTTGCACATTTTAGAAATTTTATTTTTGATTCCTTAAATGGAGAGTCTTAAGACTTTTACAAAGCAAAGAGAGAAAACTTTGTGCTTTTGCATTTAAACCTGAAATTAAAAATGCAGATTATATTTTTAAAAGTGGCTTGGACCTCAGGATACTGTAGTTTATTAATGACTTTTGGAAGCATGCTCTGCCAGGCTAGCCTAAAAATGTAATTGAAAAAAATGCATGGTGGCCACTGATAAAAATAAGGATGTTAATGAATATGCAGAGTAGAAAAACTTGAAATTTATTCATGGTGGTGGAGAAATTTTGAGGCATAATCTGGATTAAATCCAAATACTATGTTTACCAGCTACAACAACACAAAGACTTTAGGGTTTTGTTTGTTTTCTCTTTTGCTTTGCTGCTGATTAACTGCTGCAAATGTTGAAAACTGCACATCTGTGTCCTGGTCCCTGTGAGAAGCAAAGAAATGCTGTGTGGTTACAATCTGAGATGGATCCTGCACGCTGGCTCTGGGAAGTAACTGCCTTTGGTAAAAGCAGCTTGGGTCTGCAATCTAATGAATGCTTTATAGAGATATCCAAAACTACGTTTGTCAGTTTGACTTATCTTTCATGTAGATAGAAGCTCATTGTGCTATTCCAAAAGACTTCTGGTAATTTGAAATCTTTTATATCACTCACATACTTATATGTTTTATAGGTGATCTAAAGTCCAGACCTCAGTCCTGCCAGTGGAGTTACAGAAATGTATGAAATGAACAGGGTTTCTTGTCAGTAGTTGCCTACCTGTAGAGACTTGACAACAAGATTTCCACTCCAGTGCAAAAAGCATGCCTAATTCTGCAGGTATTTTACTGAAATGAACAACCTCACGTATGTAAATAGTTACCTTGAAACCAGAGCACTAATTGTACTGATGAGGCTAAGCAGGACTGGAACTAGAATTAGGAAAAAGCTTTTCTTGCTATTCATAAAAAAAAAAAAAAGAAGAAAAAAAAACTTTAATTTCTTACACTGGATTGAAAACTAAGAATGAAGGAAGGAGTTGTACATAACTGCCAGGAAGAGAAGGATTGATATCAGGAAAGGCACAATGGGCTGAGTGAGTATTCTGAGGGAAGGGCATGTGTGATTTAACAGGAGGGATTTATTTTTAAACTCAAGGTAGAGTTTGATGAACACTTCCTTCAGTGGAAGTGCTGGATAAACCAACTTTGCAGGGATGGAAAGAAGCTGGTTTTGATCTTAGTCATTTCTCCCTGCTGGCTCACTGTGTAACTGCACAAGTTAAAACACACAGAGAAGGCAGTGGTGAGAGGGGCAGGTGTGGTGAAGGTAGGGCTTAATAAACCTGGCCGAGAGAGCCCCCCCGCGGAGGAGAGCCTTTCTGTAGGTGGGAGGATGCAGAGACACGTGGGACCTTCTGGGTGACAGAGACATGAGTAGACAAACAAGAATGGATGCGGTGAGAGCACTTTGAGCTAAACCCAAAGGATGTTTGGTAAGAAGGAAAGGTAGGGAGGGAACATAAATAGAGACATGCATAACAAAGTTTCTACTGTTAGCTGGAGGCAAAGCTAAGCAGGCTGTTTGCTTCCCTTGTGGCAACAACACTGAAGTGTAAACTCTAGAAACCAGACAGGCCAGCAGGTTTGAGTTCAGAAAAGGACTTCACTGAGCTAGTGAGGGTGCTGGGGAAGTCATAGGGGAACGAAGACTGGGCACTAGCAACTGCTGGCAACAACCAAGAGGTGTAAGGATGTGTTTTCTGTGAAGGGTTTAAGGATGGCCTGGATGGTACAGCAATCAGTGAAAACAGCTGGGGCCTGTTTATCCTGAGGAAGGTTTAAAAGCATGCTGCTTTTCACTGCACATGCTTAGCATGCCCATGAATTTTAAGAAGGAAGGTTCATTAGGACAAATTGCTGCAATGTCAAGGTACAAAAAATTCAAATGCTTCTTGCCAGTCCTGAGAATTCCAACTTTCTATAGGTTTTTTCCTATTTTGTTCAAGATTCATATCATATAGCCACTCATAAGTACAGGGAGGCAAATTATAAGCAACATACTTGCTTTTAGTATAATAAGGCAAACAGTAGTCTGGTTTCAGTTTATAACTGTTTATAACTAGAGGGCACACATGTTGTACTTATGGTTTAAGTATGTAAGATAGCCACAATTATGAAAAGCAGTTTAGGATAAGAATGAATGAATGAATGAATGAAAACCAATTTATTTTATAAAATCATGGGAAACAGCAGAGTTCCTCCAAAATATATAAGCATAACAGTCTCACAGCTCTGTGTTTATTGCATTGTTTCAAATATATCAATAGTCCAAATATACTTCTGATTTGGCTAAACCAGACATTTCAAAAATGCTGAATTGTGAGTCTGTGTAGAAGTAAGCAATAAAGGTCAGTAACAGTGTCAAACACTTAGCAAAGCAATACATCCACTGAAGAAGCACAGAACTTAAAAACCCCCAAGCTCCAGATGGCCGTTTCCTTAGGTGCAAACACAGCTTCCTACTCCAGCTCAAAACACAACTTTGTAAAACCTGAAAAGGATTAGAACCATTACAGTTTTTCTGAAAGATGCAAGCACGTGGTAGTGCAAATAACTATTCCTTTTCTGTAGAGTCTGAGAAGAAACACAGCAGTTTGAATAGCTCACTGTAAAAGGATGTACAAACCACACAGATCAGCTGGCCAGATTTGATGGGTAGCTATAGACAGGCTGTTGTGATAGTTGTGAATCAGCCACTGCATACCCTGAACTGGACTGTGGGAGGGAGTTCACCAATTCCTACCTCTGAAGTTAAACCAGTTAAATACTGAGAAAGATCTAAACTTTAGCTTTCAATACTCAAAAGTTGATTTGAAAACCTTTATTACCACTACAAGATACTATTGAAGCAACAAAGTACTCGTCAATATTTGTTACAGGATAGGAAATTGACTTGTATACAATCAAAACGACTAATAGTAATTGTCTTACCTAATGCAAGCACAGAAATGTTTTCTCCCCCTGCAATGCCCTCAAAGCAGAGTCACACACATGTACTCGAGCTGCTTCTGACTGTGCTCCCTGTGATTCCTTTCCTTTTACCCACGTGTATTTGATAAATTTCCTTACAGTTTGTAGTACTGAAAGTTTAATTCGTAGCACATTGGGTTTCAACCTGCTCACTGGATCAATGAATATGAGGAGTTTTAACAATCTTTTATTTAGAAAGGATCATTTACTGAAATAAAATTTGCTACAAGTCTCCAAGGGAAGAGGTTTTTATCTTGTTTTTTTACATCCAGAAATGTAAATTTTTATGTTTTGTAAAATTTTGTTATGTGCAGTAACTCAGTGCATGATAACATTCTTCAACAATATTTTTTTATGAAAGGTTTTCAGTATTACCTTATTAAGTAAAAATTGTTGCATGATTTTTTGTTCATCGCTGCCCTATTTTTTCTATCTCTCAGTATGAGCTGTTCTGAAATTATGTTCATGTACTAGAAGACAAAGTGCCAACTCCCTAATTTAGTACTCAGCAGTTAGATCCAAATTTCAGTTGTTGTATAACACCAAATACTGTAAAGACGAAAAGGTCAAGAAATCCTTGCCTCAGACTAGAAAATTGTTAGCACTTTGGATTAGAGAGTATTATTCAAATTCCATTTAGATAGTACTTTATTCTCAAGGTGGCCTGAATGACTTTAATAACCTATTTGTAATGTGACCTCCATGAAAAAGACAGGTATTGCAGCCTGCTTGCCCATGGCTTCTGATGTATGTGTTCAGAACAGATATAGGAAGAGGTTTATAAACTACTTCTGAACTATGCAAAACAACAAAACAAGTACCAATGGGCAGGATCTAAAAAAACCCTCTGTGGATTAGAAACACGGCCCGTGATTTGGCTCACAGGGCTTTTGGATATGTTTGAAAATCCTGGCCATTCTGTCAAAGATTTCAGAAATACTTTAAGGATACATGTAATTGATTATATTTGAGACTACGCTTTCAAAATGAAGTTTGTACCTCCACAGTACAGATTCCTGTTTCAGGGTGAACACTCAATACTGAGTAACTGAACACCGAATAAAACTGAATCTTTATAACATAAGATCTACACAAAAGGCTACAATTTAAAGCTTCTAAATGCTTAATGGATATAATAAACTATGAAGTCAGGTAGCTTTAAGGACATCCACAGACCAGCAAATACAGTAAAGAATTTTAACCAGTTCAGCCACTCACTACTAAAAATGGCTGTTCTCTAAGAGTGAAGAGCTCTGCCTCTTATTGCCTCCAAAAATAGCTTCATATTTCTGATCCTTTTTCAATTCACTGTCACTAACAATGATTGCAATTAGTGTTGAAGCAATCTGCTGTTTGTAAAGTTAGAAATCCAAGCTATATGAAGAGTAAGCTATGCAGAGAATGTATGTAAAATCCATAACTGATCAGTTCTTGTTAAGCTGGAAAGATTTGCTATTTAGACTTGCAGAAAAAATATTATTGGGAAATCACTTTAAATTTATTCTCTTTCAAATTATTCACCTTACGACAACCAGAAGAAGCCTACAGAAGAGTTTTGTTCTCAAGAACATGCTCAGTAACATCTTGTCAGAACTGTGCTAGAATCTAGAATCACACAATATGAGAAATTCAGACAAAAATTGTAGATCTGTCTTTGTCTTCCCCTTTTCTCAGACTATAGAAAATAACAGCTACAGTACGGGACTCCCATTTCTTGATCCCTGACATACATTACCATCTAACCTCTTTTGTACTGTTAACGTTTTGCTAATAGTTGATTTTGAAGCTTGAAGTGAAATGTGAACCCAATGTAAACAAAAATGGTGGTGGTACCAAGGGTAGCTTCTTTTGCAGGCTAATGCTAATAAACTTCATGGCCAAAGAGCAAGCAAGTTGTGGGAAGACAGTAAGTAATGAAGTCTCATTAGAAAAATCCCTGTTCTTTCCCTTTTCTTTTTTTTTTTTTTTGTGTGGTACAAGTAGAAGGAATATGGTTCCAGCAGAACATTAGGTGCTTTGTACAGGAGTCCTTCAAAATGTCACTGACTATCAGCTCTCTCTCTGTTTCTTCTATAGTTAGCATTTCAGAGTCATGTCTTTTCAGAGCTGTTATGCCTTATGCGATAACTAGTATGGTAAGTACAGTTGTTCCCTTTTTTTTCAGCAACTACCATGGCAGTAATCCCTGATCAGACTGAGCCAGCAGGCAACTGAGTATGCTGTAGACATCCCACCAAACCTGCTCAGTGGTATGGCACAAGCACATAATATGACAGGTAAGTTGGTTCTCATCTCCTGCACCTGCAGCCAAAAACATGATCTGAACATTCCCACCTCCATTCTGCTGTTGGGTACCTTCTGACTGAAGCTCTAGGATCAAGATCCATGCCCTTCTTATTGCATGTAAGCCTCACCATGTAGATCAATTTCCTGTGCAGAAAGGAAGGCATTCCCCCTCTACCATGGAGGTTTGGGGTCTACTGCCAGCCAGAAACCTTCACAGGAGGAAATAAATTTGTGAGAAAACCATTTTCATGTTTAAGAAACCTGAGCAGCAAGATACTGACCATAGACAGTTAAACATTTATCAGGGAATGGAGCCTTTAGGCTTCTATTTTATTTTATACAAGAAAGACCAAGTTATGAAGACTGCATTTTATAGAAAATAAAAAGTAATTAAACAAAGTAATAAAAGTCAGTGTGGAGTTTGCTGTGAGACATACAATTCAACAGCCTCTAGTATTTGGAAGGATATGATGAAATTAGGGTGTGCTTTATTCTTTCTACCTGAGCACTGAGAAGCATATGAAAAAAAAAGACACAAAATGCCCCAGATTCCTTAGAATCTTGCCAAGTGTCATACTGCTATCTCTCATTACAGGCATGTCACTCATACAAATACATTATAAAACAAAGGCTTTCTCTATTTTTTTTTTCTATTGAAGAACTTCAAAATTATTGCCAAGCTATTTAAAAAATAGTTTTACACCCCTATTGATAAGTATAAACACAATAAAATGTAG
>JAWWMP010000171.1:23730991-23768820 GCA_035047865.1 Dendrocincla tyrannina | reverse complement strand
TCCGCCGGGCCCGCCGCGGGAGTGACCGGGAGCGAACAGAGGCAGCCGGCGGCGGGAGCGGCTTCCCGGGCGGCACCGGCCGCGGGGATTCCCCGGTGCGCGGCCCCCGGTCAGTCCGTGCTCCGGGAGCGAGTCGCGGCCGTGTCGCTGCCGCGGCGTCGGGCTCTCGCTCCCGGGTGCCTGGCAGCGCTGCCCGCTCGGGAAGCTGATTCACGGCTGAAGCCCTGGTTGCTCAGAGCCCTGGTTACCCTTCCTTTGGTTTTGACAGGTCTATTGTCTACCAGTTTTGCCTTCTCCCCCTTAATTTTAGTGTCCCTTGCTACTCCCTATTAGAGCTTTTTAGCTAGGCAATTGTAGGAAGCTGATGCTCTAAAGCATTTTTTTCTTATAGAATTTGGACGAGTGTACGGAAGCAAGAGTGGAGACAATTAGTGGAGAGTGGTTCTTTTTTTGGTGGGGTTTTGTAAGTTTTTTTAATGAGCGAAACTGGTAAGGCTTACGTGGATGTGTAATAATAGATGCTTTTGTCCGTTGTTCTCTCATATTTTTTCATCCCAAAGGAAATGGGGACCACTGTCCTCTCCATTTTTAGTATTGCAGTATCTGCATTATCCTAACAGAACCTTGACTTTATTCACACATTAAAATTCACTGTGATGAAGAAATGTTTTTTTTCTCCTTTCTTCCCCATTCCGTAACATCGCCTGCTAAGATTCTGTGTATAGCAAATAATGGATACTGTTATTACATGATAGGATTACTGATGGTGATTAAATTCTGTGCTAATAGGGGTTCTCCTTTTTCTGAATGTGAGCTTTTGTAGTCCTAATGCTGTAGCCTGTACCAAGCAGAAACTTAAGATGGAAAAAAGGGGGAAGGTGCACGACAGAATAGAAGCAAAGCTTGTTCAGAGAGGCCTGCTGCTTGTTGGTGAGGTGCTTGCTGCTCATGCTTTGCTCTGTCAGGAGAAAAGCAACAAGGCAGAGCACTGAAACAGGCTGCCAAGGGAGATTGTGGAGTCCCCTTCTCTCGAGGCATTCAAAACCCACCTGGACACCTCCCTGTGTAACCTGCTGTAGGTGACCCAGCCTTGGCAGGGAGTTTGGACCAGGTGATCTCCAGAGGTCCCTTCCAACCCTAACAATTCTGTGAAAACCTGCTATGAAAACTGGGAGGAATTACAATGTGGTTTTTAATTACAATTTTTAGGATTTTGCATAATTCTTTACATCATAGATTGCTGCTTGAAGAATCCTGAGATGAAGAATCATCTCAGCCAACTGTTTTTCCTTATCTAGTATACTAATAGATGATATTTTATTTGCAGTTGTAACAACAGTTTTCGTAGAAATACAATTTAAGAGAAGAAAATAGATGTGTTTTTAAATTTCTTATAAGAAAAAGTGGTGTGATGTCTCCTGGAGTTGTAGGCTATAATTGTAAATTGGCTGTGGATTCACGTTTCTCAGTAAAGCTTACGCATGTAGTTTTATTAATTCTGTCAACAGAATAAAGGAGTCAGGTGAAATTCAGCTCAGTTTCAGTTGGCTGCTGCTTGAGTTGTGTTAGGAAGGGGAACTGGAGAAACTTCTGGAAGAACTTTAATACAATGCTACATAGCTGTCAAGAGTCCCTAGGAGTAGATTGTAAAGAGGAATGCCTTTATTTTTCAGTTACTATGATTGGGTGGGGAAATACAGAACACCTTCAATAGGTAGCTTGTGATAAAGTAAGCAGAGCCTACCCTAGAAATGATGTTGCAGGATTTCCACTCAAGCTATCTCGAGCACTTGCTATTGATATTTTTGTTCCCGATCCATAGGTGTGTCCTTTTGCCTTCTCTCCATTTTTTTGAGGCTGACTAGAAAACTTATAGGGTTTTTCTGTTTTGGTTTGGTTTTTAGTTTAAAACTTATTGTGAGTTAGATAATTGTACTGATTGCGGTATCAGGGTTCCTGTAAAACCAGTGAAGTGTGTCATCTTGGCTTCACCTGTTACACAGTATACACTAATTTTGACTTCTTGGGTTTTGTTGGTGGTTTCATTTAGTGGGTGGAATTTGATCAGTTACGAGGTTTCATGTAAGTCTTAAAGCATTTGCTGAGGTTTAACGTTTGATGCTTATATGTTAATTCTCTATCTTCCAATACAAATAGGGACTATTTAATATTTTTTTTATTCAAGTTATAATTTGCCTTTTTAAATTTTATAGCAGTGAGTAACTTTGTAGGAATACCTTCTTCCTCTTAACAAAAAACCTCACTAGCACGGTTGAATTTTCAATTTAGCCTAAAGCTCTGTGTAGGTTACCTCTGATTGAAAGCACACTCCAAGGATTCTGGTTCTTGTTACTTTCCTGCTGCTTCCGGTGCTGCCTCAGGAGCATTGCCTGCTAATTGTAAACAATGTTGATGTCTACCATATGTTTTGGGAGAAAGTAACCAGATTCCTGCTGTCCCACTAAACTCTAATGCCTAGCTTCCAAGGATTTGTGAATATAGAATGGAAATGTTGACTCCCCTATCATGTTGCTCTGTAAGAAATCCTTGTTTTCAGCCTGCAAGGAAATAAAAGTTTTACATTGAGTATTAAAATCTAAAAAAAATGGTCAAATACTTTTTCATTTAAATTTGCAGCATCCGGAATCTGGAGCTTAAACTTGTAACCCTAATGGACAGTGTTGCTTTCCAGTACCAATGGTAAGTAAGATAAATCCTTTCAAAAAATGAGATCTTTACAATTTTCGTTTCATTATATTTGGTTCTTTGGAAGTTTTGACACAGATGAATAGACTGCATAGACCAATATCTTTGCAGTTGGTTTTGTAAAAACTTAATTAAGTTTTAACTCACGCCTTCTCTAAGTTTGTGGCCTTTAAAAAAAAAGTCTTTAAAAGGCTCTATAACATAACCAAACCTTAAGTTATGTTACATAGTTTGTGCAGCCCACAGTGCAGCTCGTGTTACTATGTCTTGTGAACTGTTAGTGTCTCACAAGGAGATGAGCGTCTGTAAATATATTAGGAGGTGTTTAAGCATAAGACTGGAGATAAGTAAATTCTAATTTTAAGAAGGTTCTGTGGTTGTGGGTTAGAGAAAGAAAAGAAGTTTTAAAAGCATGGAGGTAATTGTTGCTGCTCTGATGGTGTTGATAAGCTTATGCTGGAAGAGGAGACTTGAGCACCTTGATTGAGCAAATACAAAAATGGATTGGCAAAGCTTTTTACTCTTAAGATTAAATAAGAGTGAGAGATTTCTGAAGTGAGGATAACCTTACAGCAGACTCTAAACTCAACGAGGATGCAAGTTAAAATCAATCTGGAGTGTTGTTTTCCTGTTTCCAGGTGAGAAGATGAACTGCTGCATTTTGGACAAGCTGAAGTTTGGAATGCTGAGACATAAAGAACCCAGTAAGAAGGAAATTGCAATAGTTAAGAGGAGATGAAGGTATGACTTAGGGCTTTGCAGAGTCAATGACTCAAGGGAGATAGGTGTAGGCACGTGAGAGTTCAGAGCCAAGATAAACTCCTGTGATGTTGGCAGAGTTGTATTTGAGATGTGCTCTCAGAGAAGTATCACAAAAGATAAGTGTTGACCAGACCAAGTAAGGAAAAAAAAATGTGTTGGAAGAATAAGATAAATGAATTTGATGTTAACTTGGTATTTTGGTCACTGAATTATATCTGTGGCTGAACTTGAGAAAATAAATGCCTATTCTTGAGTGAAGGGATCAGGATGGACACATAATAATACATAGATGAAAGTTGCCAAGGGTTATCTACTTTCTGGTGTTAGTAAAAGTGATGCTTTCTTTCTAATGAGTATACCCTCAGTGCAGGTTGTCTGTTTGCTCTCTGCTGGCTTTCTGTTTGCTAATTCTTTCATTTTGCATTCTAATTTGACCCGAGAAAATAGTGTAACTGGAAAAATGTGTGTGTTGAATCTATGCAGGTTGCTGCAGGTAGCAGTAGAAAACTTGATTTTATATTCTCTGAGGCATGTGACCATTTATTTTTTTAATTTTTTGTGATAGTGGAATGCTACATGTTTTATTTTGAGGGGGTAGGAGAGAGGAAGAGATGCTATGGTTACTGCAGTTTATTCAATTTGTGATTTGCAATTGAAGTGTTCAAAACGTTTAATCTGAGTACAAAAACTGAAGGCATCTGTGAAAGTTAAGGCAAGATTTATTTCTCTTACACCCACTGATTCAAGGACAGCTTAGATAATTGTTTTCACTTTGTAAAGCAGTGAATTCATGTATCCTGAAATATTTGGAAACTTTAAAATGTGAACAAGTTATTTATGTACCAAATCTGATATATTTCAGTTTCTTTTACTGTCATGTTTGGTTAACATTAGCAAAATTCTGAAGTCATTTATTTGTTCCTTATGCAGGGATTTTTATGATTATCCTCATTGTGTCTACCTTGTGTATTGTGCATTAAGGAGAGGAGAACACACAGCTGTAATATATTTGATTTTTTGAAACAGAGGAAATTGTTCAGAATGTTTCAAGATCCACACAAAATCTTTCTTTTGAGCTGGAAATATTTTGGTCAGGTGTCAAACCCAAAGTTTTAGAGATTTGTAAATAGTCTTTTTGTTAGCCCCTTATTTGTTTTTTTTTCTTGATTTGGGTCAGTTTTCTCCACCTAATAAAAGGGAACTGCTTTTGTGTCTGTTACCCTTTTGTCTGCACACCCCACCTTACTTTTCCTTTCAAATGGTACCTTGCCGTTTCTTACCCCTGCCTCTTGAGATGGCTTTCAGTTTAGAGGAGCATTTCTTTCTATTCAGTTGAATGTCTCTATACTGACCTGAGAAGTGACTCCTGAGGCTCTAAGCCACGTACACTTGTAACCAATGCCGAGTATGTGTGTTGTTGTGAAGTTGTAGATTGTTTTCTTATAAAAGTGTTCTAAAAGGAACAAGAAGTTCTAATCTTGCACCCCAGAGGAAAGGGTTTTTATTTGCTCCAGACTGCCAACAGTTGTGCTCATGAGTACAGCTGTTTGTCTTTTGACTTTGTCTTTTGACTTGGCTGGTTATGGCCTCGATTGTCCAATCTCATTCCTCTCACTGTCTTAGTTTGTTTTACGAAGTACTGAAGGCAGAAGAGCTCTCTGATCTCTCATCACGGACTGGTTTTGGACAGTTCCTTAAAGAACTGGTGATAAGGTACTCATTTTTGAAAGCACTTAAGACTTGTTTGTTGGCTTTGGTGTTTTGTGGTTTTGGTGGGTTTTTTAATGTTTTTTTTTGTGGTGATATTGTTTACATATTGTTTTGGTTTGTGTTTTTGTTTTTTTTTTTGCAGAGGGAGCTAGAACAGGAGTATATAATTTGGTTCTACTATTTCTGTCACTATAAAACTATTTCTCTGGGAGAACTTGCAGTCTGATTTCTGTATTATTTCCACATGCTTTCTGACTAAGTAAAATTTTAAGAGCTAAACATAAGATTTTTTTTTTTAATAGGTCTTAAGAAAGTGTGACAAAGAGGAGAAAATGTCTCAGCTATGCTTTGAACATAGCATTTTAATTGATTTATTGCTATGTAGAAAGTGGTGGAAGAAGCAGCCTCTCAAAGTGCATCATTTTATATATTCTCTGGTCAATTGATAGTGTTAAATGAGTTAGGACTACACCAGATGACTGCAGCTTCTGCTGGTTTGGCTGCCTGCTGCAAGGGAGGGAGGGTGGGTATGAGGTAGATACTCTGGTTGGTCTTCTGTTTACCTGTGATAACATCCTCCAAGGATAAAGTGTAGCATTCTGCAGGAAGGTAAATGTGGTGTCTCTCATATAAGTGTGGCAGAAGAGGGAATGTGGAGATGCATCCAAAACCTGTGACTTGCTTTCTCTACTCTTCTAGATTAGAGAAGCCCAAAACCTGCTGTAACTTTAATATAGACCATATATGTGTTTGGCTTGGACTGAGGCTGGAAGGGGTAGAAAACTCTCTCAAGCTCTCATTTTGTTTGTCACATATTGTAGCATCATTAGGAAGGTCTGCATGTGTTCCTTTGGGTGGGAGCAAGTCTGCTCTCTGAACATGGCCTGTGAATCCAAGGAGTGCTGTTCTCTGAGAGTGTGCTAATTGCTGCCTAGTATCCTGGGTCTGACCTTGAGGCATGGAAAAACTGAGGTGTTGGTATTGTGTTTCACAGCTGTACATTCAGATGTTATTGTGCATCCCTAGTTACATTGTTTCTGTGCTTTGTACTCTTCCTTCTTTTCTTTCCCTCTGACGCTTCCTTGAAGTCTGAGGAAAAGCTCTGCCATTCTGTGAAATGAATAGTTGACCGAGATCAAAGTTAAAACTCAGGTGCACAATGTCTTTTTCCTCTCAGATGGCATAACCTCTTACTCACCTGTTCTCCACTTGCTGGTTTGCTATTCATTATATTGCTCATCGCTTCTTTTTGTTGCTCATCTTTTTATTTCACTTTTCACAGACTGTCAAGGAGTTGAAAAAGGGTGGGAAACGAATATGAAAAATGGGTTAAGTAGACAAGAATTTAACAGACAGCTCTTCCAAATTCTATTGTTAGTTATAGTTAGAAGCCAAAGTGTATAAGGTAAGAATTGAACCTTCAGGTGAAAATGGTGCAGGAGAATTGAGATTCTTCCAAGCTTAAGTTTGGTGTGGCAGTGACAATGTGCTTTTGGGTCGTGGCATAGCACACTTAACCCCAGGTTTAACCCAAATCAGAGCACATTTTCAATCTGTCCATTCAACTGCCATAGCAAGTTACTGAGTTACACTAACTGTGTATGTGTAATGGAAATGACAGTGTGCATTTTCCTTTAAACCACTTTACATACTCATGAAATCTATTGAGTCTATGGTTTTTATTTTATTAATCCTTTAGCAGGTTGTGGAAGATCAGGAATATTTTCCTTGTGTACAACTTAAGTATGCTTTTTATGGATAGTTTTCTCAGTTAGTGGAAAAAAAAAGAAATAAAATTACAAAAGTGGTTGAAAAAAACAAAAAATCTGATTTGATTTTCCCTATCTGATGTTACCTTTTCTCCTGAGCTCTTAAAGGGCTCTAATGTTAAATATTTATTAGTGCTGTTCATAACATGTTAAGAGTGAAAACCAAGCACTGCATTTGAGTACATAAACTGGTGTTCATCTGCCATGTTTTACTGCTATTTTGAAACTGTCTAGCTGAGTAGCCCAGTTTCATGTGCTTTTAATTGAAGACAGCATTAACTAATGAATATTTACAGCCTTTTTCTATTTTTTGGGGGGGCAGGTTTGTGTTTCTTAAATTACCCTGGGGCATCAGCCCTGGAGACACCTTTGTTTGTGTTCTCTTTGTACCACTTAGCTGTGGGAGAGATATCATCCTTTAATGTAGCTTTAAAGGAAGGTGAAATAATAATCTACATAGATAATTGTGATATGCAGCTTTCTCTGACTTTTACCCATGGATTTTATTTCTTTGTGGGACAGATTGTTTTAAGCTGATCCAGGGAAAGAGTGGGGTAGGGCTTTGTGGGTTGAAGTTAGCCTCTGAAAATCTTGCATGCTGGCTTTAAAGAGTGAAGTTGCTAATTTTTTTAAGGTCTGCAATTCAGAAGTTGATTTTGAAAGGAAAAATATTTTCATCCTATATGATTTAAAGCTTTTTTTTTTTTTTTTCCTCCCCTTGGTACTTCAGAATGTCTATTGTTATTTGTGCTATTGTTTGTGCTTGAACTTGCAAGCTGCTACAATTTTGAATGTAGTTGCCCATCTGCTGCTTGGTTATTTATAGGCAGATTTGTGGAGCTCCTTCTAATCTCTCAAGTCTTCAAAAACATTAATGAATTAAACATCACAATACTCTTGTAAAAAGAGAATTAGATGGAGAGACTGAATGGAGACTAAAAAGGATAAATGACTTGCTGAAAGCCATATGTATATTTCATACCAGAACACGGAATAGAAACCAGATTTTTTTTCCTTACTTTTGGTCCTGTACTTAGCAGACCAGATACACAACCTTGTGTGATACAGGATAAGGGAATGAAGAAATACTCATTCTTTGAAACTTGCAACAGATGCTCGTGAACAGACTAACCCATTTAAAGATCTTGCACCACGTACTGAGGGTATTAAATGTTTCAGGTCTAATGAATTTGAAGAAACATGTTAATATTAATTCTCATTAAACCTGAATTTGTTTTGATTGTTTTTGATGAGTGGTTTCCACTGGGTTGCTTAGAAAGAAAACACCTGTTACTTGCAGGGTAGCTTTTCTTTGACATCTTACTTCCAGTCGTCTACTCAGTGGGAGTCTGTCAACTTGTCCCTCCACCCTCTGTCTTTAATAGATTTTTAGAATGGCTTTAAATGGTGTCTGTACACTGGTTCAATTTTTTTTTTTTTTAAATAGATGACACTGAGGATGGGGTAGCACAAAATGCAGGTGATATTTTTCATTCATCAGAAATTCTGCACTTTTATCATAGGTCTCATTGTGTGTGAGGTTTGTTGATTTTTTTATTTTTTTTTTGTTTTTTGAAAGTATTTCTGAAATCTTAGACTCTGTGGAGTAAGACAATGTAATTTACAGTCTTTCCAGAACCTAGGAATGGTAGAGAATGCAACTTACCAAGTTACAATTTGATTTCACATTGGAATGCAACTTGAAATAATGTTTGTCTTTTTAACCTCTTCTGTAATTTTTTTAACTACTTGTTTACTATCCAACCTCCTATCCTCTGTTTTCTGTATACATATCTAAGTATTTAAGAGAATTTTCTCCACAGGTGGTATATAGTTTCTTCTTGTCGAGGGGATTGGAAGAGTTTTCTATTTCACTGGAACATCATTCAGATATTTAGGTTTTAAATGCAAGTATTATGTGAATTTAGTGTTGCCACCTTTCTGTGGAAACCTTCAAAAGAATAAATACGTTGTTGGAGGCTGATATTGCCATACTGATTTAAAAATCTGAAAGGCTATGTCATCCTAAACATGTTCAGTGAGGTTCTTCAATGTGTATACAGGAAACATGTTAAATAAAAGAACTGCAGCGTTTACAGTTTGGCATATGGTGTTTTAATTGGCAAAGTAGACTGCAATTTCTGAAATTCAGCAGACAAATTTAACCTCTTTAATTTGACTCATATATGTAAAATTCTAGCATATGAAAGTTATGTCTTTTGCTTTGGAATGGATAAAAAGCAGCTTCTGAAGAATTTATCTTTCTTCAAATGAAATCTTCTCAGTGCTCGTGTTTTTCTTCTGTAGCTTTCTTCTATTTAATGACTCCAAATGTTTTCTTTTATGAATAGACACTGAATCTGTTTGTTTCAGCTAAATAGTGGTACAACATTGACCAACAAGTCATTCTTTTCTCATGCTAAATTGAGAGCTTGATGGACAGTTTCAAGAGCCTGTCACTTTGTCTTTCCCCAAACAAACTGAAAGATTACATATTATTTGTAAATCAAAATACACTTAGATCTGCTTGTAAGCAGTGTACCTTTTGGTAGCTCCCAGTGGAAAGTAGATGCCAGCTGCCTTGAAACTGTTTCACTTTTGAATATTAAAAAAACCCCCAAGATTTAATTTAATTCATCCTGAGATTCTCTGGAGTGTTAAAAACGGAGAAGGATGCTAAACATGTTTTTTAAACATGAAGTTTTTCTTCTGGTATGTTCTGTTAACCTGCTCTGGTGAGAGTTTTCTTCTAGAGCAGGCCCATCAAAGCTCTCACAGAGGAGAGGTAATTGGAAACTTCAGGAGGTTCTGGAACAAAGGCTAGGTGTTTGAAATGATCAGCAATTGTTGTAATTGCTCTGATTCACCTCCCTCCACTCTGAACAGAATGCTTCCTTTGGTTCCAGGAAATACTGAATAAAAGAACTATTTTGATCCATGGACAGTGCTGCTGCTACTGTGGCAAAAAGCCAGGCAGTGCTTTCACATTAAATAAATAGCTCTTTTCAGAATCAGTAAGAAGCATTTCCCCAGAGTCGGTAAGTTGATGCAAACTTTTGTTCGTATGTGAAAGTATGGAGATAGTGAAGAGTGTGTAGGTTTGAACTTTATTCATTGGTTATAATAAAGAGGCATTTGTTACGTTTTTTAAATATAACTTGGGGAGGAGAGGGAAAAATCATTCCCTCTCCTACATGTTCCACGTCTAAAGAAAAAAAAGAGCCTTACCAAAGTTAAATAGCTTACAGTGAGTGGTTTGAGAGACAAAAATGATTGCCTGAATAATTCTTGAATTTGGTGATTTATGCAACAAATAGTCTACAAATTTTTGTCTAAAGCATAAAGGAAGCTTTAATAGGATGCTTTTTTGAGTAATTGTTTGAAGAGCAGGCTGTCTTGGGATTCAGTTTCCTGAAATAACTGAAATTTGTTTGTTTCCTTCTGTAGCATGTGAAATGTGAATTCTATATAATTGTCAAAAATGACACTCAGATATGAAGATTTTGGGATAAGAGATGGGAATGAACATTGTCATACATTATGCATTGGAACAGGAAGAGACAGTAAAAAGTTGCTGAAATCTTTTTTCTGGTTTATAATAATAATAATTCTTTTTTTGTTTGTAATGGAGCTCTTTGTTTTAACATGAAAAGGAATAAGTATTCTGTTTTACCTCAGATTCATTCAGATCCATTCAGATTTCTCTGTTTGCTTGTTTCTTTCTCCTAGGTCAGTTATAGTTTTGTTTCAGTTAACTTCCCCCATGCCAGGAAAAAAAGGGTCCCATATGTGTGCATGAATGCTGAAGTATCCAGATGGAGAACTCCAGGCTGCAGTCTGAAGCCCTGTGCCTGGAATGACAGAAAAAAAAAATAAAATTGTTCTGTTTTCTGTTTTGACTGGATACCAGTGCATATCTTGGAATTGTATTTCCACGCAGAATTGGTTTTTTTGATTAAATGGATTGATTTGTACAAGTGTGAACTCAGAAGGTTCCAAGCAGATGCCAGTTGCTACTTTGTGTAGGCTGGAAGAGGAGGGTGCAGTTCAAACATCCTGTGGGCTTGTCAATGAAACACAGGGGCTTAATCACAGTGAATTGCTGTGGACAATGCAGTAAAAATGGCATGAGCATAGGAAGGAGGCAAAAGGAGCAGCAGCATTTCCAGGTATAGGTTAAGACAGAGATATTCAGGCTGTTGGATGTTTTTCTTCAATTGAAGACCTGCTAATGGCAGGGTAAGGATAGAATCCTGACTCAAATGTAGCATAACATATTTAGATAATTACTATGTTCTTGGTAATATGAGACAGAGTGTGCAAAAGTGCAATCTTTTTTGCGCTTATTTTACATCTGAGTGAGCAAACAGAGGATCTACCTGTAAACTAATTGTAGTTTAATAGGGTTGGGAAATGGGACTTTTATAAAGATGGTCTTGGTGTCCTTGGTTGAGATTTTGCTTTGGGTTTTGTGGTTGGATTCTTTGTTCCCCCCAGTGAGAAGAAAGAAATCTTTCATTAAATATTTGCAGGGATAAATGCATATGATAATGCTTTTTCCTTAGTTTTTACAATACTTGGTTTTTGGTTACAATGTTCTGTGCTTCCTTCAGAAATTACAAAAGTGTTGTATCCAGTGCTCACTCTAGTGAAACACTGTATTTGATTTCCCATGTTTGAGAACTTTAACTTGTGTTTCAGAGCTGTGAAAATCATTGGAAGTAGAATGGAAGCTTCAGTAATATTACCTATTCTGAAGAAAAAATTGGCTTTTCTTTCAGGTATGATTTCAGTTTTTCTCATCTGGTTCCTCCCTGCATAATTTGGATGTGATATTTAAATCGGTTATTCGTATTTTCTGGGTGTATTTAAAAGAAATATATTGTTGTTTAGTGCTTTGTCAGATTTCTAAAGAACCTCTGAGACTGTTAAACTAGTAGCCAAGCTATTGCTGTTGGTGTTCAGGACTTGATTTGCTGTAGCCTGTAACTCACCCCACAAAGTTGTCAAGAAGTCAGTCAATATATAAAAGAGTGATAGTTTAGCAGACATCCAAGAATAATCCTTTCTGGGGTTTCAGGATTTTCTTTAGAAAAGTTTGCCTTTTTTTTTTTAACTCATCCTTTCTCAAACATAGAAACACGTGGAAGCAGAATTAGCCATGCATTCCAATAATTTGATTATTGCCAAGTATTTAATTCAGGAAAGGCTGTAATTATCTTTGTATTAAAACTTCTTGAATCTTCTTCTTGAAGTTTGAAGGTAACTTACTCCTCCCCATGCCATTAAAAGAAAGGAAGGGAATACTCCAAATCATGGGTGACGTTCTCTTGCTGGTTTTGCTGCTGTCTCAGATAGCTGTGTTTGTTCTTGGTGTTTTATAGTCTGACTTGGTGTAGGTAGGTAATTTACAGAACACTTTTCAACCTCGCAAACTGACAAGTGTCTTAAATATTCTTCTGGTTTAGTCTGTTTTAGTTTCTTTTTTTAAACTAGTCTGGTTTAACCTGTTCTGGTCACTTGAGAAGTGAAACCTGTTCTTTTTGTTAATGGAATGAATTTGCACACTGTCCTCAGCAATTGCAAATGAAACAATTCCTGTTTAAAAGCAAACCAGCAAACCCCTGAAACTCCCCTTACATGAAAGCCTGGGACAGTGGGGAGTTTCTGCCATAGTAACAGCAGATGGGTAGTGTGGTGGCCATTCAGCACTGAGGGGAAAGTTCTCATTAACTAGAGTGCATTTTCAATTTGCGATTAAAGCTCCCTGATCCATTTTGAAATACAGACATACTTAGTGGAAAGCAATTTATTGAGTGAATTTTAGACACCAGGAACCTTTTTGAACCTACATATTTCTAAGTAAGTTTGACCTTTTTGAAATTGGTTGGTATTAATGGATGCTTTAATTTAATGAATGGTAAAGATTGATGTAGTAGGGTGTTTTTACTGTTCCTCAGTGTAAGTAAAGGAACTTAACAGAGAAATCAGTTCATCATATCTCTTTAAATAAATTTTATTCCATATAGTTTCATAAAGAAAAAATATACTAATGATTTAAAAAAATCAGAAAAATAATATTTTAGGAAAGTATACTGCAGCGCTTACATGCTGAGATCTTTCTTGTCATTTTTGGGTTAAATTGGTACAAATAATATTGACCTTTCTGGAGGCAAAACATTGATTTCTAATGGAGCAGTGTCTCCTCAGAATTAGAATCCATGTCTGTTTAGGTTTCATGTTCGTAGGTCAATACAAATAGCAGGGAAAAAGAGGCAAACTACTAACTCATCAAAAAACCTTGAACAACCACTTTGGTGCTAAATGAATTAATTGGGGGGGGGCGCGTTTTGGTTTTTTTGGGGGGGGTTTTCTTTGTGATTCTCTAAGTTCCTTTCCTTAAACGCATTTTCAGTGTAGCACTGTTTACAAGCTGGGGGAAAAAACCTGTTAGTTGTTACAGGATGACTTGTATTGAACTAAAAATTTAGATAATTATTGTGGTCTTTTTGTGAAATGTCAAGAGATTCTATTTCTGGGGTTTGGATTGTGTTTTGTTTACTCAGTTCAGCAAATGCTGTTTAAATCTAAGTATTTTTTCTGGCTTTTTCTCTGCTTCATCACTCTAATTTTAAGGCTTTCTGCCATTTAGAAACACAAAAGGGTGGCCTATCTATAAATGACTGTTGCTTTAAACTGTGACACCCTCTAGATTTCTACAGAAAGCATTTGTCCATTTGTCCTTTCTCATACAGCATCACTTGTTAATTCTTCTGTTCAGAAATGTAGTTGTTTAAAAGTGTGTTGCTATTTTCCAGCAACAATTCTCTCCCAAAAAAGGGAAAGGGAGGGGAATGCAACTATTGCAATGGATGACTGAAAACAGTAGGTCTTTTATAAAGATGTGGAAAATGTCTGTGTATCAGTGGATCTTTATAACTCTTTGAAGAGTTTGCAAAGCTTTGGAAATAAGGAAAAAAAATCTATTGCAAGTAAGATTCCAACATATGTTGTGTAAACAGACTGTGTGTGTATCTTGTGGATGGGGAGGATGCTTATCATATGATGCCAATGTATGTGTATCCATCTGCAGGCATTACTGTGCTCATGTGCTTTGTCTTATTTCTGCACAGCTGTTACTGTTCTGTAAAAGTTGTTCTTACTGATTAAATAGAACTTCAGTTCCACTGTTATTCAAGAACTTTTATGAAGTAGGGGCATGATTTAATTGCTTTAACAATGTGAATAACGCAATTTGAGAATAAAGATGTGCTTTCTCAGGTTATTCCAATTTACTTTGCTTCTTTTTTGTCCCAAATACACCTGTGAGTAGAGTTATCTTTGTACGGTTTTTCTAGAATATGGAGAAAATTTTTTAGTAACTGTCTCCTCCATGTGTTTAAATGTGTTGTGGTACATTTTTTTCCTTAATAAAATAGATAATACACTAAAACTTACTGTTGCTGATATTGTTTGTATAACTTTTACCAAAAAGGTTTGAAAATGCTTATGAAGATTAAGGCAACTGATTGAAAATATTTATCTTAATTGTGAGATGACTGTTACCTCTTTGTAAGTAGTTCTAGAAATGGTTGTGTGTTTGAGGAATGAATTACCAATTTACCATATGTGCCATGGGCAGCCTGTATGGTACAAAATCCTCCTTTGTGTACTCAGTGTTTCCAGGAGCCCCAGCTGGAGCTTCTGGGTACCTGCTCACCTCAGAGGCTGCCCAGGTTTCTGATGGACTGGTGCTGTAGAAGGTCTAGGAGATAGTTTTTAACAATGTAATCTAGATATGCAAAAATAATGCTTCTGGAACATTTGATTTCTGCTGTTTATATTGAAAGTATGAGTTGAAAAACTGTGACAGCTGTGGAGGTGGGCTATGGTCTGAAGTGTTGGTGATGTCTTAAATATCGATGTGGTGAATCCTCATACTGAGAGGTGAAATGTCTATTGAGATTTTCACAACAGCTTTAAAGATTGCTTTTGTGATGTATTTTGAGACCACTTAACTACAGAGTATTTGTTTTAAAGTCACCACATTAACTTTCTAATTACTTTTTCTTTCTAAAATAGGAGGGAAGGACAGAAGAAGTGGCCTCATTCTGACAATTCCATTATGCCTTGAACAGACGAGTATGGATGAGCTGAGTGTCACACTAGACTATCTTCTGAGTATACCAAGGTGATTTGAAAGTCATTCAGAGCTGCTTTTCCATCCAGTGGTGGAAGGGATCTTTGTAATGATTTTTTTTAATTTTACATAAATGCTTGTCTAGAATCTGATACTGTCTAACTGAGTTAGAAATATAGATCCCAATAAGCTAAGGGATATGTACTAAGGCTTACCTGTGTCCTTCTATTCTGTATATTTGGTGCTTTTATTTTTTTTTCTCGTGTATTTCCTTCCTCCTTTCTTGGGATAGCTTTCTTTATTTCTTTTTAATGACAATGCACTTAAATCACAAAATAAATTAATGAGCCATTCCAATCAGACTCCTAAGCTTGCAAAAGTAGCATTGCCCAAAGTAAAAAAGTGTCCTCCCCATTCTTTATGTGCCTAATCTTTGTAGCTTGTAGTGCTTCAGTGTGCACTAAGTCTAAAAATACAAGAAGTCTTACTGGTTAGTGAGCAACTCAAATGTTTAAAGTTCAGATAGTGCTTAAATATGCTGAATGACGACTTGAGTACCCTGTCACGCATATCTTGCTGTAAAATCACTGTTGATTGAATTCTGTGCATGTGACACCGCAAACTTATAATGGCAGGTTTTGGTCCTGGCTTAATTACCTGCATTTCTTTTTATTCTTAAGATCCAGAGATTGATCTTCATCGTAGCTTTGTTTTGTTCTTTTGTGCCATGCAAGGAAAGAAGCCTCTTGGATAAATGCTTGCTTTTTGTATCCCCTTAAATTTCTTTTCTTGAAACAGAGCAACAATGGCATAACTAAAGACTATTTAATGTACTTTTACAAAATTAAAGGATCCAATTTTTTTTTTCCTCACTTAAGACGTCCAAAAATTCTGACTGGTGGGAGAGAAGCAGTGAATAAATTCAGATTACTTAAAAATAAAACATCAATAAGTATATGAGTATGTTGCACGACATATTAGTTCTGGGAGTTTTAGAGTTTTTCAAACAACTTGTTGTCTTTCATAAAGTGATGAAAATACCCTACTGGTCACCCATACAAGTTGTCTCCTTGACTTAAGGACTTGGCCATATTTATGGAACAGATGCAGGCATTCTTGTTCTAGAAAATTCTGCAGTCTCATCCTCTTGTATGTCTTTACATAGATTAGTGTAACAATAACTGTCTAAAAACTGAACCAAAGTACTCTTTGTACTCAGTAGAAACCAGGAAATCTGTTTGAAAGTGAAGTCAGTGTTGCCATATTTAATGTTCTGTTTGTTGTATTTAATGTTCAGTTGTGGAAAAAATGACCTCTCTTTTATGGTGGCAGTTTGGAAAAATCGTTGTTTTGGTTTGCATGTTATTTTTTGATGGGAAATGCAAACTTTTTGGCCTTAGCATTTGCCTTTTTTGTTCTGGAAAGAACAGTGTTTGAAAAACACAGGGGTGAGGGAGGGATGTTAACCCAAACCCAGATAGCTGTTCAGAAAAATTCATGTTACTTTGTTCACCCAAGTTTTATGAATGAGGGAACCTTTTAATTCAGCTGTGCATAATATACAATGTAATTATAACTGGTTTGAGCTCTACGTTCTAGTGTTGATGGCTGGCTGTGTGCTAAATTGAGAGGCATAACTGCTTCAAGTGTCTTGGGTAGAATTTCTTTGGAGCTTGTGTGTAAAGCCATTCCGAAACTTCAGACAATTCGTTCCTAGTGTTGAAGTCTACTTTTATGCTTTTCTTTGATGCTATTTAAAATTCTCAGATTCTGAAGAGGCCTCTTCAGAAATGAAGAAGAATAAAAGCAGCAATGTTTTGCTGTTGTCTGAGTATACTAAAGTTTGACCCCTTTGTTGTATCCTCTGTATTGTGGCTCAAATCCCCAAGGCTTTTTTTTATTATTATTATTTTTGATTATTCTAACTTGCATACAGACATTTATGTTTGTGTTCACTGAATTTTTCAAAAGTGGTAGGTCACTTCTGAATGTGGTTGGTTGTATGTTTTGTTGGTTTTGGGTTTTTTTTTGATTGGTTTAGTAGTGGAGAAGAGCAGACAGTGATACTGCTATTCCAGAGCTTAAGCAAGTCATGTCTCAAGATGCAGTAATAGCACTATTCATCTTGTTCCTAAAAGCAGTGGTGATGTGCCTTTTGAGTTGATTCTGATTAAACATTGTGCTCATGAAGCCTGAATGTTTAGACTTCCAGAAAAATCATATGTGTCGTCTTAGATGTTCCTTAAAACCAGAGGAATTCATGGTCTGGCAGCCAACTTTGTAATTATTTTTTCCTAAGTAGACTAGTGAGGTGCCTTCTTTCCCCTTTTTTTTATTCTTCTTGTTTTTCCAATTCCAAGATAAATGTCTTTTCTGTCCATACCTGATGAAGCTCAGCTTAAGTATGATATAAATAAGTTAAATTTCGCAGTGTGAAACATAATGCTTACTGTTACACTCAAGTTGCTTTGGTGTTTTTTTTGGGGGGGTTTTGTTTTTTTTTAAGCTAAGATCACAGAAATGTCTTTGTTTATTACTTTACATTGTTTATTATTTACATTACGATTACTTAATGCTTTTCTACTTCATGTAAATGTAATGGGGTTTAGTAACTTATAATTTTGCCAGACACCAAAATTTCAACCTGCAACATGATATCTAGTGTGGTCACTAATGCCAAAACATGGGATCTCTTCCATGCCCTCTTCTGTGTGCTGGTTGTAGAAGGTAACACAGCCCAGCTGGTGATGATATCCAGGGGTTGCTGCCACCATTGAGCATTGTCCAGCTGTTGTTGTGAGCACCTTGTTGGCAGCTTCAGTTTGAAATGAGCTGGAGGAGTCTTTGGGGAAATGCACGGAGAGTGCGGAAAGTTTTCCCTGTTTTCTCACATTTGCTGTTTGAGCAGAAGTACCTTTGAACTTCTGGCTTTGCAGCTGTTTTCAGCACAGAGGTTTTTTTGGGGGGTTTTTTGTTTGGTTTTTTGTTTGTTTTGGTTCTTTGTTGTCATATACACAGACTCAAACCTTACTAGAATGAAAAGAGATGATGTCAGTCTAAAATACTCTTTCTTGTCAATCTGTACACAAAACCTCTATCCTGTAGAGGCTTTTTGTGCACTGCAATTCCTAGTTTGTTTGTTCAGGAAAGAAATTCAGGCACGTTTAGGTAGTGTCCTGTTTGGACATGCATCAGGTGATATGTAGCTGCATCCTCAAATCTGTGTCAATTCAGAAGTAACCTTGTGAAAACTGCTGTGCCTTTGTCTTCCATACAACACTGTAAATTGATCTTTTTTCTGAGGATTTTGTGAAGTTTATGGTTATGAAACCTTTTCAGAGTTGCTACAGCTTAAAGAAATACTTTGATTATGAAGTACGGTTCAGTGCTACTGAAAAATTGTAGTTTGAAATATCTATGAATATGCTGCAGCATTAAAATTCAGTTATTTTATAAATAAATAAACTGAAGGTTTGTAAGGCAGCATTTTATAAGGAAAAAAACCCCTATGTAGATGTATTTTATGGGAGGCTTGAAATCCAGAGTCCTTGTGATATGACACCTGTTCATTAATTTTGTTTTTCTGTTTTTCTTCTTTTAGTGACAAGTGTAAAGCTAGAGGATTCACTGTGATAGTGGATGGCAGGAAATCTCAGTGGAACGTGGTAAAGACAGTTGTATTAATGCTACAGGTACGTAAATTTTTATACATTTGTAGTTGACTGAGTTTTATAGATGTGAACCCAACAGCTGTGCTATTGTAGATGCAGTAATTTCTTTATTGAGATACAGATAATTTGTGGTCTTCTAATATATCAAAATGTGGGTCTGTGACAGAGTTCTGTGCAGGAAGAAGTTCTGAAAAGTGGATGATATAGCTCATGCAAGTGAGAAGCAAATTCTTCATATGCTGAGAACACAGGGTTGCAGGCTTTTTTCTAAACCAGTTTTAGTAAAAAAAAAAATACAGAAATATGCTCCTGGCAGTGCCAGCCTTGAGCAGTAGGAATGTCTGCAGGGCAGCAGTTCACACTGATAACGCAGCTGAGCAGGTTCTGATGCAACGTGCTGTACTACCCAGTTTTCCTTGGAATAGGACATAGTTGATTTTGTTGTTTATAATAGTTCCAATCACAAATTATATTCTGAATGCTATAAAAAGTAGGAGAAGAAAAAAGTGAGAATTTCCAATTAAACAAATTCTTTAAAAAGTATTATGTTAGCTCTTCAGAACTGTGGGTTTACAGTAGAGTTTTATTTCTGCTGAACAATGTAGGTTATTTTCTGGTCTCAGTGGTCAAAGAAAATGCAAGATATAGCACTCCTAAAACATTAGAGCACTTGGACTACTGCCTTTCGTATTGCACAAGTGATTTCTCTTTATCAGAGCAGTTTTCCTCTCAGACTGAGGTTAAGTCTCAGAAAGTCTGTCAAATAGGAGTAATTTCATTTTTCTGTCCTACTGGGTACTGTCTACTGCTGCTTCTGGGTTTTGAAGTTCATGTCAAGGTGTCTTTCAGCCATTCCTAAGATGGTTCTCCTGTTACTAGTTACAGTATTTGTATCCACTGTAGTCAGATTATGATCTTGACTGAGGTTTTGCTTCAGCCACTGTGAGATTGTGATGTTTGGTGGCAGTGGGGAAGGATGCTGTTTGCCCATGCTCTGAACTCAGTGGCATCCTGCCTCTGGGAAGCGTGCACAAACATGAGTTCCACATCTGTATCTTTAGTTTGAGAAGGAAGCAGTAAAGATGATTTTCCTGCGTAAACTGATCACGTGTGGAGATCACACAAGATTTGTCTCTGCTTCAACATACATAGTTCTCAAAAACACTTCCATGTTAAAAATATTTTCTACTTGTAAATAATTTTTGCATATTCATTAAAATGGTGCAAGAATTTTTTTTTCACTGATTTCTATGTTGGATGTACTTAACTTTTTTGAATTATATTTTTATAAATAAAATGAGGTATTTAAAGAGAAATCCCATGGATTGTGTCACCTTTATATCACTACTATTTATTATTTAACTCCTACTTGCTGCTATAGGTGATGACTTGGGAGTAATTGAGTGTCTTTGTTCCTTGATATACATTCATTGTGACAGTATAAAATCAACTTGGTAGATGAATTACTGGTTTAGGCTGAGAAATGTTTTACTGGTAATATTGTAATGAATTAATAGGCAGAAATGTCATTCAGTCCTTTCATTCTAGTCTAAGCAATATGTACTAGAGAAGTATAGCATATAATCTTGACATATGATCTGGTAACAGAGTATACAATTTTTTTCTAACTTTAGGATTACTGTTTCCTTCTACATGGCAAATAACATTTGTGGAACGCTTTGGTTTTAATTTTTTTTTTTAAATGAAATGCCATAAATAAAATTAAGTCTAGCTGATAATTCATGTTTTCCTATACTAACATATCATGGCCTAATGCTTAGTCCTCGGGACTGGGAGTAAAGAGGTTATATTTTCTTTTCAGTTCTGACACAATTTTGCTATGAAATCCAGAGCAATCTGCTACAAAGCAGGATGGAGCCAATATGTGATGTAGATGCAGCAGACTTACTTTTTGTCTGCAGTTTTTAACTTGTTAAATAGATGATGAAGTGTAAGTGGAATTAAGTTCTGTGGTAAATGAAGGTTTAATTTGGAATGTTTTACTTCTTTTCTCATTTGTTTCACAGAATGTTGTTCCAGCTGAAGTGTCACTTGTTTGTGTAGTAAAGCCAGATGAATTTTGGGATAAGAAGGTTACACATTTTTGTTTTTGGAAAGAGAAAGACAGACTTGGCTTTGAGGTATGTAGAGCTTTTGTCTATTTCAGTCAAAAATACTATTTCTGGAATACTGTAAAATTGGTTGACAATTAATATGTCTTTAAAAGAGTTATATTCCAGATGCTTTGTGGATTTCCTTAAAAAATCACTGTGGCTTTTTAACTTTTTCCGTCTTTAATAAGAGTATTAAATGAAGTAGGTCTCAAATTAGAAATGTATGGCATTTAATTCTTTACTCAGCAAGGGAACAAAGCTGTTTAATAACGTGGATATTTTGAGTAAGAAACTTGTCCAGTGTTTAATGTAAAATTTTCATGGCTTCTCTAAGAGACTGTAGAGATACAGATTGTTTGATGTCACTATATCAGTAGTAACCATTCTGACAAACATCTTACTGCAACTGCATGTATCTTCTCTCATTTTTTGAGTTCTTCTACTTTAGTAAAAAAGGCTATAGCTTCCTTCAATTTGACAAATATAAGCCAATCCTGTTCTAGTTGTGAGGCAAAGTGTGCAAGAGACTACACACTAATGTTAGGAGTTCCATTGTTACATCTGTTTTGGAGGGTAATGGAAACTTCAATTTTCCCTGTTTTTTGAAAATGGTCTGTGTCATCAGTCTTGTTTGAACTACAAAAGGCTTGATCTGCTTAGCAGATACTAAAACATCTTGTTTTGTACAACAAAGCTCTTAGCATCTTTTTTGGGAGGGAAAGATTGAATAGAAAAGCATTTTTCAGTCTTGACCAGTGCTGTGTAATTCTTTCTGATGGGAAGATTATAAAATTCTTGAATACTTCTGTGGCACACTTAGTTTGGGGAATTGGAAGGTGGCAGCTGGAAGTACTGTAACTGCTAAATAAATAAACAGAAGTTCTCTGTCATCCAGATGTAAAGCTGCTAATTCATATGAATTTTGTCTTTGTTAAGTCTTATTTCAGACCTTACCTAGAATAGGTGGCTTCATTTTTGGAAACAATTCCTTCAAGGGGAAGTGCTCTGAAGGAGTGTGGGGGCAAGGGGTAAGATACCTATTTTCAATCAGGTGTCCAAACATATAGTTATTTATTTATTTATTTATTCTTATAATCTGCTTATAAGTCTTATATATAAGGAAATCATGCACATTTGCCTTCAGATTGTTTATTTTACAGATGAAGGCCATATTTTATTTTTGAGTAGCGTTTTAGAGACAGGTTTGTAAACTAGCCTGAGTCCAGCACAGCAGACCAAAGAATCTCTGAACAGCTATTTAAGTGTTTGAAATTTTGCTACTGGAAGTGGTTCCATCTGTGGTAATCTTGTGACTTGTTAAACCCTTTTGGGTCTCACACGTCTGTCTGTCCCTTAACCCAAATCCCTTAAGAAGACTGGCAAACCATTGTGTTTGGAGATCATTTCCATTTGAAGTTTGGTATGTAGCAGCAGGCCAGTCGTGGCTTCTATAAAAAAAACATGAGTGTGGTGGTGCCCACCTTTTAGAAACCAGCTTATTGACTGGAGCCACATCCAAGAGGAGAATTTAAAAAACATCTGAATTAACCATGTGCACTCAAAAAGGTGATTTAAGAGCTGCTGTTTAGACAGTGACTTAAATTTGCAATATTCAGTTTCACACAGATGCTTTCAGGACATAAGGTAAATGCCAGAGTTCAGAGAGCAGCAGAAATAAAGGCAAAGCCTTTCTTAGAAGTCCCCACTGTCTGATTTAGGCTCTGTGTTCTCATCTGCACACCTGTAAATATAGTGCTTGGACAAGTTTAGGAAGTCTTTGAAGTTGTGGTATAAAAGAATTTTAGACAGCAGTTGTTGGTGTATATATCATAGTACTGCTAGTTTGGAACTCAGTCCTCTAAAGGTTCTTTTGGGGTTTTTCTGTAACATGACTCAGCTAGAATCCATTTGCAGACAAATAAGCAGAAACCCTACAGAAAAATATATTAACAAAGCAGGGATAATTTTTCATGGCTATAATAATAAATGGATTTTTTTGTTTGACTTGAAGGTTTGGCTAACAGTCATTAAATAATAATTCTTTAATTTAGCAAGCTTAGTAATGTTATGAAGCGTATTCTATGCCAATGATCATGTTGGCATTGTTGGCATAGACCACTGGAGTTATGTAACTAAACCTTTTGGTGTCTGTTTCCAAACTTTTTTCATTAGTGAACTGTAAACATTTCTCTTTGACCTGAAATTTTGAGCTCAGATTCTCTTAGATTAATAGTTCTAAGGTTTTAGGAAGAAGAATATAGTTAAAGTATGAGAGATGCACTTTTATGCAAACATGTGTCAAAATATGTCAGTTGTAAGAACAGTAGTCAGGAGGCAGATTTATTCTCTGATGGCTTCTTGTATCTTGCTTTGATACATGGGCAGATATATATAGATATATATATACTTGTATAATATAATGGGTTGAAATCTCATTTTGGTTGATAGGTGTTTGCTCTTGCATTTCCCTTCTGAAACAGGGTGAGACTGCTTGCTTGTGTGAGAGGCTGCCATCAGCTTTTCTTCTAGTGAGGTTGGACCATGAGAGATGTTGGTACAGAGTTGCTATAGATGTTTCTAAAGAGACTCTGTGATACCAGCTCGTGGCTTTTCCTTCTATCTTGTAATTTGTTGGGTTTTGCTGGTTGTTTTTTCTGTGCAGTAACTCATATTCTTAAGTGGTATTCTTCATGAAAGGACAGGAAAACCTGAGAAGAGTAGGAAAAATCTTGTATTTTCCTAAAAATTGAAGAATCACCCTGGGTATTAGGCAAGCCTTTTTTCTTCACTGGTACATTAAGTCCCTTGGTTATCTGTTACTTGCTTGCAATCAGGAAAGCTGTTTCAGTAAAAATGACCCACCTTCTCTGTGTTCCAAGTAATATTTGTGTTAGAGGCAATAGTATGTCTTTCCTGTATTCTGGATACGAGTGCAGAGCACTGATAAGGCTGTGGAAGGCTCTAACTGGTGCACAAATCTACAGCTGCAGAAATTTCTATTACTGGCATTAAAAATAAAGCAACACCCAACTTGTTTTTCGGATCACAGATTAGATTTGCATACCTGTTAGGAAAATCCAGGATTGCTTTTGTACTAGTGAAATAAATATGATCTAAAAATTTAAATGAACGTATGAAATCTTTTTATTCACTTGGGTATAAGCTCGTTTTATTTGGAGTAAATGCTGTGTAACCGTGATTTCTAACTTCTAATGGGGCATCACATCTACCTCCTATTTCCCGCTACCTGATCTGTTCTTAATATCTTGCTCCAAATTGCCATATGCAGCCATTAATCACAGTGCCTTCCTTCCTGTTCAAAGACACAGATCCCTCTGCTTCAGAGCGAGAGGTGGGGATGGTGAGTTGCAAAGCGCTGAAAGTAAATGTTGGACTGAGATCAAAAAGGCTACTGGGTGGATAAGTACAAAGAGGTGGGCTGATTCAGCTGAGTAAAAGTGCAGATCCTTATTTCTGGTTAGGATTAGTGTTGGTTTTGGACCTGCTTCAGGACAATTCCCATTTGTCTTCCAGCAGAACTTTTCTTTGTAACTTTATTCCTCCCTTATTAGCAACCAGTTCATGTTAATTGGAGCAGTTTTATCTGGTCCTGTGCCACGCTTCGTAACATTGTTACAAGACTGTCTTTCAGTTGAAATACTGCATGTATTACACTTCAGTACTTAATACTCTTAATGTTTTAAAAGATTGGAAGAACAAGATTTGAGTATAAAAATTTCTGTGTTTTGGAGAGTTGGGAGGTGTTGCTTTTTGCTTTTTTATTAATGTATCAATATAGTGATGTGAAATCACTTTTAGTAGGTGTAGTGTGTTGTATTTGATCTTGAGCTTTTCATGTTAAGGTAAGTAGCATAACTGGAAGAAAAAATGTGCCATAAAAATAGATGAAATGTGCAACTTTGTACACTATTCAAAATTGTCTACAGATTGATGGGGTTATTTTGCAGGTGCCATTCATTTAAGGAACTCGGAGGAAAAATAATCTCTGAGCCTGATTTAGGTATTAGATTAATACTTTGAAAATCAGTTTGACAAGAGCAGGGAGGAGGAGAGTGTGCTTGCTCTTGTGGAAATCCTGGAGAAAGTCTTAAAAAGTTCACTTAAGATTGGGAATTAAGAAATCAAGGGAATAAAAAAATAGAGAGAAATGAAATACAGGTGGTAAACTACTGGGAGCTAGTTGAAAAAATTGGAGTATATAGCAAAAGGATCCTCATAATCCTGAAGTCCAAAGTCTGAAGAGTTCTAAATGCTTCACACTTGCACTTTAACAGCTGACAACTCTTAACTCTCTAGTAATAGTGTCAGAAATTTCTTGTGATAGTTTATCTGCAGAATCTGCTGTGGAAAATCTCAAGTCTCTAATTTACCTTTTAAGAATAATGGTAATAAACAGAGTATTGTTCCACAGAAGGAATAACACTTTGTAGAAAGTACCGAATTTTTTTCCATTTTCAGTCAAACATTTTAAGATTGAAACACCAAAATTTGTAGCTTTCATAGACTTTCCCAAAAATGAATATAGGAGTTCCAATCTTTCATCAAAATTATGTTTATTTAACTGCATTTCTCTTTTCATCTGTGTGTATCTTTGTTGCTGCTGGAAGCAATGGGTCCTTTCTTTTGGAAACCTGGGCCAAATCAGGGAATTTTCTCTGGAGCTGGGACCTGTAAGCCTGTGTTTACATCATGTTCTGAATTGAGCCCTAAAAAAGGGTGTGTGGAAAATACCAGAATCTGTACCTATTTTCTCTGGTACCTATTTTCTAGTGGGATGGAAAAAGGATAGTGGTGCTGATTCTCATGAGCCCTGGAGGGAAAGGTGAATGAGTGGGTAAAACCATGAATGCAGGAGGCAGTGACTGGGAATGGAGTTGACAGTTTGCCTTGTGTTTATCGAGATTATGCGAGCTGCTCTTGGATTTCTGGTGTGCCAGGTTTCTGTGGTACTGACCAGATAAATATTTAATATCTATATGTGTTTCTTGGTGTAATATTAAAGAAAATGATCTTTGTTTCGATTAGGGTTCCATATTGACAAGTAACACTTTATTTAACACCTAGTATTTAATCGAATAGTATTTCAAAAACTAGATTAAAAAAGTATTTAGCATCAAAAAATAGGATTATTCTGCTCAGGAAGTCTTCTCTTTACAGTTCTGTGGCAATGAATCCCTGCCAGACCAGATATATGGGCAGTGATGTTTTGTTGCTTAGAGTGCCATAGTTATTCTCGCAAAATCACTAGGACAATAGTTGAGGCTGTACTTAAGTTTTTCCAGCAGACGAGTTTGCTGAGAAGCCACAGCTGACTTTCAAAAAAACCCCAAAAACCCAAATGCCAAATATTAGTTTGAATGTTCTTTAGAAAATAGTAAGGATTCAGCCTATATAAACTTCTCAGTAGTTGGGTACACATGGTAAAAATTCTTCACAAATCACTGTGAACTTCATCAGACTATTTGATTGTTAGATATTAGATTGCTTGACATAAAAAAACCAACCAACCAACAACAACAAAAAAACACCCTCCAAAAATGAACAAAATCCAGACCAACAAATTATAAGCAATATAGTTATGTGTATATAATGAATTATTTTCTCTGTTCTCATAAATGATTTTGTCAGGATTGCCTTTTTTGTTATGGGAAATTCAATGTATTTTTAGGTTTGCAGTGTTGTGTAAATGTCAAATAATTATAGGGTTTTTTTCCTAAGCAGTAACACCATTTAGTCTTTTAAACTAAATCTGATTTTTAAGACCTGACTCCTGAGATTAAAAATAGGATTTAGTCCTGTAACAGTGTTGTATTAGGAAATAGTTGTACCTATTTCGCAGTATAAAATGTTTCGCTCTAATAATAGGTGTACAATATTACTATCCAATTAGTTTAGTGAAAATTTTCTTATCACAGAAGTGGACTGTATTACTCATTGATACTAAGCTGTGAAGATAAAGGCAGATATTTACTTACCTCAGATGATCATGTGCTTAGATTGCACTTGTTGAAATTGTGTATTCTCAAGGGATGTGTGTGTTGTGCTCTTTTGGGAAATAGCTGCTCCTTTTTTCATTCAGTAGTGTGGCTGCTCTGATATTACGCACTTAAGAAAAAAGCCCCTTGTTACTGAAACTTACACCATCCTGACTTCAAATAGCTCCTGTGTTTGACTCTGACATTTGAATTAAAGGGCTTTTTCATTTCTTCCCTCTAGAAGGAAAGAAGGTTCAGATGGATGTATTTAACATTTTGTGAGCAGTTTTACATGTCCTATTGAATATCCAGAATTCCTCTCTCATCTTGACATCTGCCTCTGTCTGCTTGTGGATGATCAATGAAAATAATTGAACAGGAAATGATGTAGAGACAGAGGTCAGCTTTCTGCAAACAATATTTGAAGCATTTTTATTACAAAAGATAATAATTTGCAGGGGTCAAAATCATGTATTTTCACTCCAAGATATAGAATTTTGCAGCTAAGGCACAAGACTTCACAGTACAGGCTTTTGATTTTGTCTTTTTTGTTTTGTTTGGCAGTTCTTAAAAGGTTGTTTTGATTTTATTAAAAAATACAGCACTCTACTTTCCTCCAAGTACAGTTCTGAGAGGTTTTCACAATGTTTTAGCAGACCAATATGGTACAAAGCAAGTTTGCTGATCAGAATAGAGTGAGGATGAGAGCTCCTACCACACTTGTATGTTTTGAAAGGAATGGAGTGGAGATGATGGTTCTATGACTCTGGTCGGTAGCAATAAGGATATGTTTGAAACCTACTACCACTGTCAGCTTATTAGCTGGCACTCTTGTCAGAAGTGGGTGGATCAAGTGGGAAGGGAAGCAAAGATGTAAGGATTCAATAATTTATACTTTTTTTTTTACTGGTTTTTTTTTTTCATTTGACTCTCTGTTTGTTTCTCCCTTGGGAAGTGTAAGCAGTTCATGTTAATATCCAGTTATAATCTGCTGTCCAAAGCTTTTGCTTTGGATTAAGAAAGCTATGGAGTCAACATAGTAAAATGACTTAAAAAAATCATTTCAGTGGAAAGCAAACAGGGTTATTTCTGTTTTTACAACTGTAGATTACCTTATCTGTAACTGTGGCAATATGTTGAACCGTGAAATTCAGAGGCAAAGGTGGAATGGTTTCAGAATGTGGTAATTTGACATTTATTTTCACAAAAGGTCAAAGACATTTCCTATGATTGGATTTTGAAATGTTTTAGGCATCTGTGACAGCAAAAGTTTGGTGAACTCGAAGCAGAACTCATATCTGTAAAAGAGAAGTTATGTTGCACATTGCATCTACCCTTTTTCAACATTTTTGTTTTCTTTGGCTATTGTTCTGTGTTCTTATGGATCATTAACCTGTAGTAGCTGATTAAAACATTATTTCAGAAGCTTCAGAGAGGCAAACTGCACTTTTGACACCTAAAAAATATCAAAGCTAATTTACTAATGTAAAGCATATTAAGGATGTTAAATTCGCACTGTCACTAGTCTAGGTCTAGAGTAAGAGCTAAATTCTGTTCAGGAACTTTCCCTTCTGCCACCACCTAGTCAAAAATTCAAACATTTGGTTGCTTTTGGAGAGGTCTTCAGACAGGACTTTTGTAGTTAGCCTAGTAAACAGTCAATAAAGAGTTTTTGAAAAGAAACAGTTTTTTAAAAAGAAACCTAGAGAATCAATGGGTTTTGAAGTATTGTCTTAAGTTGCAGCAAGGGCTTATTAATGAGGTGAGTTTTTCTGTTTCAAAATTTTTCTTATAAGGTGCAAAAGGAAGTTTTGGTTTTTGGCCCAGTCTCATTTGTGGGTGATTTTTTTGTCAGGATTATTTTCTCATACAGCTAAAATATTTTTTCATGCAAGTTTTGCCTTGCAGGAGAATTTTTTTTTTTTTTTAAATGTCTCTGTGGTACAAGTTTACAAAGCATAGCCCTTGCCTACTGTCCTTCCTGAAAAACTTCATTAAAAAAAATCAGAAATAAGTGGTCTCAAAGCAGTCCATCCATTTTCTCAAGCTATTGGATTTTTTTAGAACCTGTATTTCAGTAATGAGAATCAGCTGCCCTATTTACTTTAGTTTCCATGGGAAAATTAATTTTCTCCTTTTTTTAATGCACTCATAGAGATGAAAGAGAATGTAAAAAAATGTCCTAAAATATAAATGTGTGCCAAAAGAAGGAAGAACAAAAGCTTTTTTTTTTTTTTTTCCCTTCTTTCTTGGACCTAGAGTTGTCTGGGGTTTGGGCTGGTTACTGGCATTACTTAAAGAAACTCCAGGCTAATTTCATTTACAGCAGCTACATACCTTTAGGAGTACAGGACAATAGATATATTTGGATGTTGCTGATTGATTTTTCTATACAGTAATTCACCATTTGTTTGGAATTACTCTGAATTCTTTAGTTTCAGTGTCTTCAGGAACATGGATCTGGAATAGAAGGTTCATTCCAGTTGGCTCTTTCCACATATTCTTGGCCCCTGCAATAAAATGTGAATGATATGATGTGTTAATCAAAATTCTTTTTTTTCTTTTCTTTCTGGCTATGTATTGCCAATGTGTCTGCTTCCATAGAGGGTCTTCTGACTAGCAGCAGACCTTTGTTCTCCTTTCTTTCTTGTGTAGCTGATGAGCTAGATTTGATTCCTGGGTAAATGATTTGCACTTTTAAACATTAATATTTGAATTTTTGACTTTTCATGGAAAGAATCTGGTTGATCCAACTTTTGCTGAGCATACATGCACAGTAAGTGCAGGCACTTCTATGGCACAAACTTACCTCTGGGACTAAAAGTATTGCAAGAGAATGATAAAAATAGAAAGTGCTTTGCAATATGGCAGCCTGCTACTATATTCACAAAAAATGGATCGTGTGGTGTATGACTTAATCATAAAGCATCAGTTCCCACCAGGAAAAGAGATATCCAGGAAACACCTTTCTTTTTCCTACTGTAAATAGACAAGGTGGTAAAGATGAAGGATTATGCATGAGATATGCACTGCATATCAGAATTACCTGTGGTTTAGGCCCACGTTTATTGCAACCAGCCATACCCCATTTAAGCATTTAGCAGTGAAAATGTTGGTCCCCTTCTCTCAATTACAGAAAGATTTCTCAGTATCTCTGGACACACTTAACCAAACTTCTCAGATACTTAAGGAAAATATAAGCATTACTTACAAGTTACCTATTTTATTGTTGCAGGTTATTTTAGTATCTGCTAACAAGCTGACGCGATATATAGAACCATGCCAACTAACAGAAGATTTTGGAGGAACACTCACCTACGATCACATGGACTGGTTGAATAAGAGGCTGGTTAGTTATCTGTGTTTTGATTTTTTGTTATCTGGGGTTTTTTTAATGCCTCATTCTCAAGTTATATTTTTTTTCTATTTGTGTATGAACTGCTAAGTGTGTAAGACATTGTCAAGTGTGGTAGTGCAGTTCATTGACATGAATAGTCTTGATAACTAACACTGGGTTCACTCAAGACATTATAAAGCTAATGTAATCAATTTGTTGAACCAACAAGTTCCTTAATGAAGGTCTCTTACACTAAATCTAGAAGAGCTTGACTGTATGGAATAGTTGCTACAAAGGGAAGTTGTTTGCCTGCTATAGGAGAAGGCCAAAACAAGGAGAAAATACTTGGACTCTTCAGATCCTCCTGGGTTATCTCTTAGGTCTTGGTTCCTGTGGACTAAGAGCTGAGTTTCAAGCTGTCCTACACCAAAACTTCCGTCAGTGCAGTTTCCCCAGTAGACAGAGATGCAGTAAATGTCTGTGAGCAACTACACCCTTAAATTATTAATAGACAGAAATTGTTCAGGCAACTCTTGGTGCACAGAGCTCTCCAGAATCTCTTTAACGTTTTCTTCATTAAGTTACATTAAGCAACTTGCTTTTCAGTTGCTTAAATAGAATTTCCAAAACAGTATTTAATCTTCAATGAAAGAGTGTGTTCTTCTCACATTGTCTGTTCTTACAACGTGTATCTCCATATAGGATCTCCAGGTGGGATCCTGGACAAGGAATATACCACAGTGTGTTGCAACCACAACTACCTAAAGCCTTCAAACATCCCTTGCAGGAAGTCTCACTGCAGTGCTCCCCCCTCAAGAAATCCCAGGACTTCTACCACTTTTGTTTCTGTTTTGCTGAATCTTGGTGAATTGTGTGTTCGCTCACAAAGCAGAGAAATCTTCTGCTGTGTATTTTCTTTTCCAGTGGCCTTTGCGTGGCCTTTATGTGTGTGTGGGTTAGGGGAAGGGAGCTTGTTTCTCTGCTTGAGCACCTGGACACAGGGAAGGGAAATCTAAATTATCACTGTCCTTCATTTTTGTCTGATATATACAAATCTGGATTTTATTCAGCTATTCTTGCGTTCAGAAAATCTACAAGAACAGTACTTCCACTCTCTCTAGGACTTTTTCTTTATTTGGTTCAGACTAAAACTGAAAATTTCTTCTGTTTCTCTTCTCCTGCCTCATTTCACTTGCTTTGTATATTATTGAAGAACGTCCTCCATTGCAGCTCCTGAATTCTGAAACTAGACAAGAAAGCAAAAAAGTTGTTTAAAGGACTAGCTGAAAAGTAGTTTACAACTGCTTGTGCATTTTCATGCTGTGGATTTTTTTTTCTTTTTTTAACAATCGAATTTAGCTTATATTTTATAAACAACTCTCTTATAAATTGTCTTTTAAGACTTGTCTACCTCAGATTCTTTTTGGTTTTCCCTAAAATTTTGAGTCATCTTAGAGAAGTTAAAGAAGGTTCACTGGCAAGTTGTTGATTAATAATTTAATAACACCAAAATGACCTGAAAGTTATTGCACTTGTCACCCAGTCACATTCAGTTCTGTTAAAAACCAAAACTAACCCTCAGAAGGCAGGCACATGGGAGTTACCTGAACAGCACCCGCTGCGTGACTGTACAGGCCTCGTTAGCTGAGATCCAGAAGCCCCTGTGCTCAAAGAAAAATGATGAGGGTATTTCTTTCTGTATAATCTTTCTATATAATATGATACATTTTTCTTTTACATTACTTATTCCTTACAGTATAGTCCATTTTAATAGTGATTAGAAGCTGGAATCTTCATAAAATTGGTTATTTTAATCCATTCAAGTAAGCTGTCAGATGCTTGGGTAACATGCCTTGATTCTCTAGCATTATTAAGAGATTAAATGAAGATGTAGGATAAATATGTCCATAAGAACTTACAGGCTTTGCAGAAATCTTTTTTTTCAGTATTTCAGTCCATCTTCTCTATTTTCCATGTGACATTCACGATCTCCCTAAGGAATGTTAGTGCTCCTATTTGTTCCCTGAACAAAAGTAGGTTTCTAGCCTACCATCTGAATGGTGGGAAATAATTACACTGTGTAGAGGTTGAAGTGTACTAACAGAACTAGTAGATAAATTTGCACTGATGCCTTCAATACATCCACTTAAAATTTTCATTTCTTAAATTAAAACCTGTCTCTTATTTAGGTATTTGAAAAGTTCACGAAAGAATCAACATCTTTACTGGATGAACTTGCTCTGATTAACAATGGAAGTGATAAAGGAACTCAACAAGAGAGAGAGAGGTGTGTGATTCACTTTTTGAAATCAATGCTTTTGGATTATAAAATTTCATTTGAAATCCAAAATATGATATGTCTTGAATATTTTGAAATGCATAAAGAAATTCTAAACATTTATAAGGTAGGCTACAGAATACATGAGCATTTGTGTAGATGGATGCTCATTTGACTATTGACTACAGCAGTTCCACTTTTTTTTAAATTTTTTTTTTTTTATTCAATTGTTTTGATTCAATGATTTGAAAAAGTGGGGACTTTACTGAGTGAGGGAAGAAACCTACAGTCTCTTAACACCATCAGGTAGTTCTAACCTTAGTTGAAGTTTTTAGTGTTCTGGTAATACAAATTTTAATACTTTGTTTGTTACTTTTTTCAAGATCAATAGATTTGAACTTCCTTCCATCAGTTGATCCCGAGACGGTATTGCAGACAGGTATAGTAAGTCAAAAAATTAGTATGTTGGTCAGTAAAGTAATATAATTCATTTTAAGCCCCAGGTGAAAGCACAGAGGGCACAGTAATTGTCTTAGCTATCTTCACAATGTAACAAGCTTATCCATTAATGTAATATTTGGTTTAGAAAAAGGTCATGCTAAGAAATGGAAGAACTCCAAATGGATCTTTTTAAATACATATTTTTAAAATCCTACTAATGTCTTTACAATATTACCTTAACTACTGTGTTTAATTTTGAGAATGCTTTTTTCTAGATGATGTCAGTATATTTGCCTTATAGAATGACTTTGTCTCAGTGTTCACCAAATGGTTACAATACAGATTGCATTTTTCTGCATAGTTCTGACAATTTGCATCAGTCTAGTTCTGAGCTAATCATCTATCAGAAAGGTGAAGCATACAGTCTTCTGACTCATTGCTGCTTAGATTCTTCATTCAGCATTAAATGATTTGGGATTCTTTAAAATGTTGTTTTTAGGGTAAATTTCCTATTGACAATGAAATATAATAGACTATTGATTTGGACTAGAAATTTGTTTTTAAATCAGTGACTTTGTGGAATAAGAAGTGATGCATCCTGTTAAGGTGGTGATCAGAGTCTGAGTGCTCAGAATTCTTGCCTTAGAGTCTCCTGTAAACCAGTGTGTTTACTAAAATCACTAGATTTTAGCCTAATTGCATGTGCTTTCCTAACGGTAAGAGTTTTGGACAAAACCACACCTCAGTTCTGTGTAAGCAGATGGCTCCTTAGTGCATTACTTTATATGCATTCTCTGTTTGCTTAATTAGGGCATAATGAATTTCTTTTTTTTGTTAATTGTTTCATAACTTCCATTAAATCAGGGGAGTTCCTAAGACGCAACCTTTTTCGGTTAGAGTCACTGTATTGAAGGCTTGAGAAAAAAAAATTAAACTCTCCCCAGTTAAACATTTTTATGTCCTCAGGATAAATACAAACAATCTGACGGTTTAGATGAAAGGCTTCTGTCATCCATAATTACAAATACTGTTCCTTTCACAAGCTCCAAATACACATATATAGTTCTTAGAATTTGATAAGATTTTAGTTTGAAAAAATGTTTTAACCTTGAAAAATATTAATCCTTTACTACTGAAACAATACAATTTCAAAAGTGTCCCAGTAGAACTATATATTGTAAAAGCCTTTAAGTCTGTTTGCTCTGCTGCTCTCTGTGTAGTAGTATAAAGGAAGAAATCCAAGATGTTTGTTTCTATAGTATGGCAAAATGTATTTGAATTCTTAAGGTATTTTCATTTCACAGTAATACACGCTGAGTAATTTAAACTTGTTTGCTCTCGGCATCTTAATAATGTCTAAATAATAGCAGTGGAATTTAGAGTCTCATTTTCTGCATTTTCTTGAGGTATTACAATTACTCAAGTGGTATTTTTTTTCTTTTAGTGAACTGTCATGTTACCATCTTAAGACCCACAGAAGTGATGATCTTGAATTGGCACCTTTTCACTTTTACACAACATATCTTCAGTGACCAAACACTGATTTATTTTCATATTTTCATGTATTTTATTTTATTTATTTTAAGTTGTTCCTTGAGCTCTTGAGGAACAAATTGATGATCTGCGTTTCCTGCTAGTATGGTGTTTACATCCTGAAAACTTTACCACAACTTAAAAATAACATTGTTCAAACAGCTTAAGCAGAGGATTAAATAGTCAAAACATACAATTTTTGTATATATGAAAGTCACTGCAGTCTAGAGTACCCTGATACGGTGCTCAAGAGCACGATGAAGAGAAGTGAGAACAAAATATTGAAAAAAATAGTATTTAGTTCTCCACTTTCTATGAAAGCATTGTACTTGCTATAAAAATCCTGAAAGACAACAGAGAAATTTTTCAGAAGCTTTTCAGTGCTTCTAGAGCATTCATTTAATGTAAGAACATAAATTGTTTGAGAGATAGATACTACTCACCATTTTGAAGACTCAGAATACTTAGAGTTGTTTCAAAACGATTCAGGCTTTGCAATTGTTGCTTTATATTAACCAATGCTATTGTCAATTTGAATGTTAGTCACAGTATTTCTTTTAGACATCTAAAATATACTATGTTTCTTCTATTTTATGACTGCTACAGCCCCACAAACTGTGACCAGTGCTCTGCACAAAAATTGGTCATTAAATGTGCCCAATGCATGAAAGCTCATTAGCTGCAAAAACATATTGTTGTCTGGTTTAAAAGCAGGCATGCTTTCTACTAATTTCTGTGGTTTGGTTTTTTTTTTTTAATCTAAATTAACCACATCATTATATGTATCCTTAAAGGTCATGAGTTACTCTCTGAGTTACAACAGCGTCGATTCAATGGTTCAGATGGAGGGGTGTCCTGGTCTCCCATGGATGATGAGCTGCTTGCTCAGCCACAGGTCATGAAGCTGTTGGACTCGCTTAGAGAGCAGTACACGCGCTACCAGGAAGTTTGTAGGCAACGAAGCAAGCGCACACAGCTGGAGGAGATTCAGCAGAAGGTAATGCAGGTAAGCTTGGAGTTGTTCTTGCCTGCTGTGAGGTGGAGGTTTGAGCTCAAGTCCCAGACTGTGTTTCCTGCAAAATTGAAAATTGGAGGGAAAACCTTTGTGTCTCCCTTCATTCCTCAGATGTCAGCATGCCAGTGTTACTCAGTGTTTATGTTGTGGCTATCACAGTGGCTTTCCAAAGGCTGTTCCCATAAGTGGAGGTTGTTATAAATGTGCTCTTTGCCATCATGCTGAAGAGCCTTCATGTTGTCCCTTTGCTGTGTACTGTGGCAGGGGTGGAGGGACAAATGCCTGATCTGCTGGCAAACTGAGAAACGTTTGCAAATGAGACACATTTGACTGCAATTTTGCTTAAGAGTTGAAAACCTTCCCCTGCCTCTGTCATTTAAAGTTTCTGTTAATGAACATAAGCCATTATTTATTCCTTAATTTGCCTAGTATTTGGTGGTTTAACTGAAGTAAAAGTGCTTAAACTCTGTATTTCAAGGATACCCTGACAAGAACGACTATAAACTTCCTAATCAATTGTGTGTTAAAGGTCATAATGAATTACTTTGGTCCTTTGGAAACAGGCATGTAATTAGCACTTTCAAGATTTTCTCAGCAGACTCTCAGTAGAGAAAATCAAGGAAATGGAATTAATTTATTCCTCTTGTGTTTATAACTTGAAATTAGATTTATATATTTTTAACACTCTCTATAGTTTGAATATGCAATATCTAATGTAATAGATACTACTTTTAACCTTTCAACACTGGCATTTCTAATGCATGAGGAGTGCAAGTCAAGTACTTGCACTTCACAGCATTTTAGATATGGGTAAAAATAAAAACTAATCAATTTTGTGTTATCTAGCAGCAAAAATAGAAATCTACTGAGGAGATTTTCATTTCTGTAGTATTCAGATTATTATAAAAAAATTGAAAAAGCAAATGTCATCTCTTGGTATGTTGAGCTGGAAATAATAAAAATACATAAGGGATTAAAATAGTCCTATAAAGAGCATATCAGCATAGCTGTGGGTATAACCAGGTGAGTTTTTTTTTTTCCCTGTGTTAAAGTTGTGATGATTGATTTATAATGTATTTTGGCAAACTGATGCATTTGTTAATCCATTTCAGTAGACTTGTTTATCATGACTCGGCCTCAGTTTGCAATATTTGTAGTAGAAAGTTATTTTTTTGCTCTCTGTACACTATGGATGTTACATGGCAAGTGAACTGAGTCTCAGGCCACAGAAAAGATGTATTTTGCTGTTTTAGCAAACTAGTGAGTTTTATAAAGTGCATTTAAAAGCTTTCTAAATGGCATAAAAATATTTGTCAAAAGCTTACTAAATCTAGAAAATTATTTAGTTTTCTTTGGGCGTATGGGAGAAAATCAGGCTAAGAGAAAGGGTTAAGGGCTAAAAGTAAGAAGCTAAGGATGTACTGGAGAAAGCCAATAGAGGTGAAGTGCCACGGAATTTATTTTGACAAATCAAGCAGAGGTTGCCCTATAACATGCTTGCAGTATTTTGAGTTAGAATAGGTGTACACAGAGACAGTTTTTCCTTGGTCTTGCTGTTATTTTTTTCTTTAACGTTTTGATTTTCTATTAGCTTTCTTTACAGTTACATTCCTATTTCATTCCTTGTATAACATCTTATATTGCTACCACTCCTGTCTTGCTTTTGTGTTCCTGTTTCATTTTCACTATTTCCTGCTTCAGCTTACTGTGACCTGCTTAGTTCTTAGTCCTGTCTCAAAGCCTCTTATCCATGGTGACCTCTCTTCCCATGTCCCTTCAATATCTTATCCTCTCTTTTTAATTACCCTTCTTTCTTCTGTCCCATAGTTTTATTTCCCTTTGTCATTCTGCATTGTAAAGATGGCAATGATTTTCAGATGTTTTCTGATAAGCCGTTTTTCTAAACACTGGTTATAAGCAACTCTGCATGCTATGATAAATTCTAGCTTTGTCCCTTCTTAGGCAGAGGCTTTAGTTACTATTTATCTAGTCTTAATTCACAAAAATTAATGTGCAGCCTTACAGTAGTCGTCATTATCCATTTAAATACATATTTTATGAAAATTACATCACTTCTTTCTGCATGTCCCCATGTAACTCTTCTCTCCTGAGTTCGAGCATCTGTCAGAACAGCGGTGTGCCATTGCAGAGGCAATGCAGTAGTTGCTGGAAACTTTTAATGGGGAGGTGGTCTTGGTCACAGAGGGCACTGCTAAGCCGTAGCCTTACACACTGTTGCAGACTTGCATGAGAACTGTCATTTCCATGATGCCTAAAATTCTGGAAGATAGGCACTCAGACAAAACATTAATGGAGAAAGATAGACAATACCTTTATTGGGAGATCGGAGGCTTCGG
>JAWWMP010000171.1:23668511-23730891 GCA_035047865.1 Dendrocincla tyrannina | reverse complement strand
AATATGTGAGCAAGAAAACCTATACCTCTAAAACTCTAAAAATCTACAAAAATCCACCCCAAACCTTTAGGCATCATCCATATGTGAGTTTTCCATAGTGACCTTACAGGGGGACATCTGAGTGCCTTCACTTTCTAGGTCAGTTCCATATTTAACCAGCAGTAGCTGTGCAGAGGTGTTGAGCACAACAGGAAGCTTCTCTTTAAACAAAATGAACTGTAGAGTCTTAATTTGTCCTAGAACTGATAAAAGGAAGACTCAGAATGCTTTTGGAGCAAAGTATATATGCTCTGAAACATGTGGGGTGGGGAGGCGAAAAAGGGCAGTGGAAAGATAGATACATAATGAGAAAGATGAATGGAGTAATTGTCTGTAATGACGATGATCATTCTTGATTTCTGTTGAACTGTAGTTTAGCAGCACTAGAAAAATGGTCCAGTGTTTCATGTGTCTTCATGTTGATGGGTTTACATTGTGTATTGTGTTATATTTCCTGCAAATCTGTGTGAAGTTGTTTTGTCATGGCTGTTTAAACAGAAGTCACATTAAGGAGAGGAAGCTGACTTCCTATGCCTTTTTATTGAGGCTCAGAATGTGGAGGTATTCCCGCACTTCCTTACTTCAGTCCAGCAGTGACTTCTGCACTAGGTTTCATTGCAGCTATCCCTGTTTTACAGATATTTAAAAATTCATCATAAATTTTTTCCATAGATATCATCTGATAATTCAAATGTGCATAAGGAAACAAAAATTTGAGATACTCTGCTTTGCTTTGAATAATGCTTGCATCAAACCAAATAGTTTCAAAATAACAAAAGCAATCCAATACTGTCGTCCAAAGTTGTATTGCTGTGACTCTGCAAAACAGATTCTATGAGATGTGGCCACTAAGACTCTCTAAGGGGTTTCTACTGTTTGAATGGAGCAAGTTGAAAGACATAAATATATAAAATACTAAGTTGGTGTATAAATTTAGTTTTGGAATAAGTATGTGTTCTGTATTTGAGTGTTAATCTATTCAGCAAAATAAGGAGACAGCTCTCAGTGTGAGGTTGAATACAGCTGTGCTTCGTAATGACTTGGGTTAAGAAAAATTCTTGTTTGAACATGAGAGGTCCATTATCATTTAAATTGTGTTTTGAGCTCTTTTATTGACAGAAATATGAAATGACAAGTGTGTATACAAAAAAGCTTGTCCTAGTTGCCACCTGTTTTCATGGAGCTGACAGGCTAAGGTTAATGAAAAGTAGTTTCTACCTAACTTTTGAGGATGTGCATGGATTCAATAAGACTTCCCGAGATCAAAAAAAGTTCTGTTTTTTCATAAACATATACTTACTTTTGTTTCTCATTATGGGACAAAATTCTGTTTATGTAAGTTTTTGCATAATGGATTTTACTACTTGTTGTCCTTATCTTATTGACAGGTCGTCAATTGGCTTGAAGGACCTGGATCCGAACAGCTGAGAACCCAGTGGGGAATAGGTGACTCCATTAGAGCCTCACAAGCTTTGCAGCAGAAACATGAAGAGATTGAGAGTCAGCACAGTGTGAGATTTTCCATTTCAAGTATCAAAATAATTCTAAATACATGCAGTTATGAGCAATGCATTTTGGTTATGAGTTTTGCACCATGCATGATGTTATGGGTTACAGAGGAAATTACTTGAGCAGTTTAAGAACTTAATATGGTTATTATATTTGCATATTATTTATTTTTGTTTCCATTGTAGAAAAAAATAGTGATTTTTATCAATTATTTTTCTTGAGTGTAGTATGTTACAGCAGTTCTTAAATTTTCATGTTGAGTAGGAGGAATATATTTACTTTTTCCTCCCTACTAAAATGTCTGACATGTCCTGTACTTCTGCCATGAATAACTTAATGTTTTTTTGTCTTCATTAGACTACATTTACCAGTAGCTGAAACTATCTTAGTACTTTCATTGATCAAGACATCAGATACAGTTTGTGTTCATAATGAAATCTTGAATATGCTGTTTTGTATCTATTCTAACTTAATGCCTTTGCTTCTAATTTTGAGCACTTCCTGAGGTTCAGTAGAATTTTCTGTTTCCATCAGATGATTAGCTGTAATTAGGTTATGAGTATGCAGTGCTCCCAAAGGAAGTGTTGCTCACAGTGCCATTCCTCTTTTTTGGCTTTCCTTTATGTAGACATTGACAATTCTGTCCACTTTTCCAAAGTTCTCTTTACAGTCATGACAAAAAAAATAGTCACTGGGTTATAATTTTTCTGACCCAATTTATAAAGAAAAACTCCCAAATCTTTAGTCTGAGAAACACTGTGCCCTAGAGTACACAAGTTCTAGTGATTCCAACTACTGAGTATGGTTTCTGTGCTAGATGCAGCAGTGAATGCTGTAGGTGTCTCTGTTCATCAGGTAAATGCCATCTCTTCTGTCTCGTTGCTTTAAACTCTTCAAGCAGTGTTCTGCTCTGAAAACCAGTACCTTCTGAAACGGAAAATATCTTGCAGTTAAAATCCTAATTGGAAAGAAGAAGGAAAAACAAAAACCTTGCCTACTTCATTGAGAAAAATAAATTTGAGTATCTTTTAGTCATATTGGCACTTTAAAGAGAAAACAAGATTGAACATACTATGTTTTCACTTGGATATCTATAGCAGAAAACTTTATTTAGCTAAATGCAGTCCTTGAAATGATTGAAATCCCACTGAAGTTTGCAGGTACAGTGTGCAGATCACTGAAGCACTGGCAACATGGAACAAAGCTTGGTTCTCAGGTGCTGGCAGGAGTTTGCAGAAATAACAGTCAGAAAAGATATACTTCATTTAATACTAAAAGAAGTCATTGGGAGACAACTGCCCTACCTTAAATTCAGATGCCTGTTTAGAGATTAAAACGATTTTTTCCCAACAGCACTAGAAAAATGTCCTTTACCTTTTTCTTTGATTCTTAAGAATTTCATAATAGCTGAATATACACTTTCTATTTCATTGTTTTCCTGTTTTTTTCTCTCCTAATAATTGAATTGACAGTTTGTACGCTTGCTTTCTTTCATCACCTCTTATTCATTGTTGATTATAGCACTTTGAAGATACTTGGAAAAAATGTGTGATATGTTTTTAAGATAGGCTTTTTTACTTGAATTTACTCTGAGGTGGAAAAAAAATAATTTCCATAGGATGTTTTTTTGTTTTGTTTGTTTGGAGTGTATGTGTGGTTAGGGGTTTTTGGGGGGGTTTCATATTCTGATTGTTTTATTCATAAGCAATACACCAGAACTGCTGTTGAGCAAGTGTTGGTCTTTTCCCTATAGTTTTGAGCTGTCACATGCAGCTGTTCCCAACTTTTCCCCACAGAAAGGATAAACCCCACACTTTTTATACCTGGTTTGTGGGTCTCTAAATTTCACTGATAGCTTGATCAAAATGAATTATTGCCATTCTTTACTTACTTGAATGCTAAAAGTAAAAACTAAAAACTAAAAAAAAACCAAAAACACCTAAACATTATTAAGCTATAATTTTTTTGACTTTCCAAGTTAGAGTTGACTTGTCACACTCAGTAGCCTGGATTTGTATGTTCAGTGTCAAAGAGTTGTGTAAACTGATTGTATTGAATCTGTATATCTATAGTACATGTGTGACAATGGAAGATGCTTTCACATTATGTCATCCTAGTTGCCCCTTTTGGGACAGATGAGAGATTTATTCTGCTCTTAAATTTTTGGCTGATTGCTAATTTAACTTTTTCATTACCTTCTTTTTTTTCTTCCCTCCTTGCTCTTTTCATACTCTGTTTCTTCCTGTGAGAAAGTAACTTAGGATAGAAAGAAAAAAAATTCAGAATATGGGTATTTGTACTCTATTTTTCATGCTTGGTAGATAAATGATTCAAAAGCTGAAGGCATAATTTGCAAAATTCCAAACATCCCAAGAGGCGAGTGACAAGAATACAAATGAAATCAGATATTGAGGTCCAATAGATGGTGCTGTTCCATAGCACTAGAAATGCATTGCAGTAGGGCATTTGAAGGTCACTTTACTGTAGGCCAAAATAAGAGCTGTTAAGTGAACATGGTTTACTTTACAGGCATCTCAATCATGCAAGATGTGAATGTGATCTTGATGTATCAAGTTGCTTTTAAATCTCCCAGAATTGTTAAATATTTGAACTATTTTCTTCTTTATATACTCCACCGTGACAACGTAACTAACTCCTATGTATGCATTCAGAAGTCAAAGCATGTGAAAAACAACTCTGCACATTTTGAATTGGGTAGTATAAAGCTTTCCTTAAATAAGAGAAAAAGGATCATTTCAAAGTTTCTGTACATTTAAGCATTATAAGTTTGTTTAAAAATGGTAGAATTCATCTTTTAGTTCATTAAAAAGTCTGAGTGGAAGTTCGTGCTGGGATTAGTAGCCATGCCTTCCCACCTTTCTGCACCAATTTTTTAATACTACAATCAGTGCTTATGTTAAAATGTACTAAGCACTTTTTTTGAGTTGATATGAAATTGGGAATGTTTTTTCCTCATCTGTGACATTCCATAATTATAGTGTAACCTGTAATAAGCTCCCTTTTCAATCTGCTTATTTAGTAGCCTGCAGTCGAATATACGCAATTACAGGAAAACTATATTTGCTATTTTTAATGCTTTATTTTCTTGTGCTTCTAGGAGTGGTTTGCTGTTTATGTTGAGCTTAATCAGCAGATAGCAGCTCTTCTAAATGCAGGGGATGAGGAGGACCTTGTGGAATTGAAAGCATTGCAGCAACAGCTGAGTGATGTGTGTTACCGGCAGGCCAGTCAGCTGGAATTCAGGCAGAATCTATTACAGGCAGCACTTGAATTCCACAGTGTTGCCCAGGATGTAAGTTTTTCTGTTTAATTTTTCACAGATTCACCTGTTAACATATTAGTGTCTTAGTATTGTAAATGTTGAATACATTGGAAAAAAATTTAGGGAGGTGAGGAGAAGTATAATTTCACGTGGAAAATGCCATAAGTCATCCTATATTATAATTGAAATGCTGAGAAAATTGGTTTCCCCCTTTTTTAGGAGGGAAGTACTTTGTAATATTTCTTACATTTCAATAGCATTTGAAATAAAAGGGTTACTAGTTGAAAAATTACTTTTTCCCCTCTTATGTTTGTTTTGGTTTGTTTTTTGGGTTTTTTTTTAATTAGAGTCATATGCACTAATTGAATTGGAATTTGGTGTACTTGTCATAGTCTCTGTTTTTAAAATGGCATATTCCTTTCCTGTACTTGTCTTAAAAACTGAAGTAGAATCTTGGCTTCCCACTCTCCCACCGTCTAGGAATGTATGCCCTTGGAATTTTACAGCCAGATGGAACATTTATCTTTCATCTTGACTTTCATTTCCTTATAGCTGCAAAGAAATTTCTAAAATGAAAAATTTCCAAACATTTAGAAGATTGCAGACCCAACGATCTGAAAATCAAACTTCTTTTTAAATATCGGCATTTATGTTGTTCCTCATTTTAGTTGTCTCAGCAATTGGATGGCTTACTAGGAATGTTGTGTGTGGATGTAGCACCAGCAGATGGAGCATCAATTCAACAAACTTTAAAACTACTGGAAGAGAAATTGAAAAGTGTTGGTAAGCAAAATATTTCTGCATTTCAAATACACACATTCTAATAAATTCATTGTAGGGGAAAAAACAATAATCCCACTGCCCTCGTAACCAAAAAAAAACCATCAAAAAAAGCAGGGAAAGAGAATCTATCTCTTCTGGTTCCTTGCTACGTAATGCTTCACTGAACTACTTGTGGCTTGCTTAAGCCATCTACTATATAGTAGTTCTGTCTGGTAAAATGATCTGAAACTCTTTTCTTCTAAATACTTAGCATCTAATAGATGTAGTTGTTATATCCCGTTATCATGCATTTCATCTACAAACCTTTTCCCACCATCAGTCATCCTCAGTGCCTTGGGATTATAATGCTTAGATCATCTTTTTGTCTCCAGAACCGACCCCTAGACAATAAGATTTTTATTCACTCAGTTTTAGAATGCTCATACTGATTGTTTAGCAGTAGTTTTGAATGTATATATTAATAAATGGCACATTGAAGGCTGGTACACTGTCAAGCATATGCAATTGAGTATTTCACTTGGAAGGGGTCTACAAGTATCATCTTGTTCATTAAGTTGTAGGAGAAAGAGCTTTGAAGCAAAATCATATCTGGTAGTCGTAATGATTGGAATGTAACAGTTTGCTGCATAAATGAGATACTCCTTTAGGAAAACAGAAAGTAGACCTGACAAATAATAGATGTAACAGCAGAGTCTAAGGCTTGGCAAATTTCAGTATAGAGAAGTGGATAAGCCATATCAGATGTATTATAAAGTAGTAACTTCTGCCAGCAGTGGAAGAACATTTTGGCTACAACTGCTTAGCAGTAATAAATATTTTAGGTATTGTGCCATTATGTGGATGAAAAACATTAATTAGGTATTTATATGCTGAAAAGCTGACTTGCTATCAGCTTTTATTCCTTTTCTTGTTATCTGCTTGGTCATAAAATAGCAAAGCCTTAGTTCTTTGTTAATACAGACAAATGCTCACTCAAGGGCATTTTGGAAAGGGCAGTGAAAGACACATAGTAATGTCCTTTTCACTTTCCAGTCTTCCATATCAGATTCTGTTGCATATTATCTCTCTCCACTGAGGGGAAAAAAAATGATGAGTGACCATTTACTGGTTTGTTTTTTCTTTTCTTACTGTTTTGTTAGACTTAGGCTTGCAAGGCTTGCGTGAGAAAGGTCAAAGTCTCCTTGATCAGATATCTAATCAGGCATCATGGGCCTATGGAAAAGATGTGACCATTGAAAACAAAGAAAATGTGGACCATATCCAAGGGGTAATGGAAGATATGCAGCTTAGAAAACAAAGGTAAGAACAGCAGTTCTAGTCATTAAGATTTTTGTGTGTTGATAGGTCACTTTACATATAATTTTGTTTGTTTCAGAGACCATTTTGTTTTATCTTCAATTAAGGGATGTAGTACAACTGTAATTTCTATTTGTAGTATATTTAAAGGTGACAGAATCTTCCTTGTCTAATGTGTTATAGCATATTCCTAAACACAAGCCCCTTTTATATTTTGATACTGGATGGAATATTTGAATACTCTCCTGTGCTTGTAAATGCTCAAGAGTTATACATTCCTTTTATATGGAACTAAGAAAATTACATAAGAAGCATGTTTTATATGTTAGCATTTTGAGGTGGAAGTATAAGACTACAGTAGTGGTGATTGCTGTTAAATTATGTATTAATCATGCACAGACTGATTTATCCTCTTTTTCACAATCTCTGTCTTTTGAGCACAATATTTTCATTCCTGAAGATAGGAAGACAAATGGGATTGTGTTGGAGGGGACAGGGTACAGGGCAGAGAGCTTAGTTTTCAAAACGTTGGGGTTTTGTGGGTTTTGGAAAATGATAGAGTGGGGGGATTAAGTTGCTGTAGGGAATAATGCTGGAGAGAGTTGAATTTGCAAGAAGGATGAATTATGCCATCATCCTTGTCCTCCAAAATTTCAGTGATTATTTTTTCTTTAAGATGTAGTAGTACTGGATTGCCTGTAGTACTGCCTTTTTTCCTACTCAACAGTGTGAAAGAATTAGATGACATTGCCAGTATTACTGCTGGAGCCCCTGAGACAATGTAATACTGTCCATAGAAAGTACGTGAAGTTTGAGGGCATTGGCCAAACAAAAAGGTGCCTCTAGGGAACAACAAGCACTAAGAAGCATCAATTGCTGATTTTGCAAATGAATACTATTCATAAATGGTTGTCTTAGGGAGCTTGGTGTAAGAAACCATGTGCTTTGGTAGTGCTCAGAGAAAGTATTGCTTTAAGTATGTCCTCTGAATCCTACTTATTTGAGCAGTACTTGTATTTAGAGGGCCAATGCAAAAAGCTATAGAGGATCTCATGATGCAAAATAATGGAATTCAGTACTGAGAAAAGAAATGGACATGGGAGAGGGAAAGACTTTATATACATAGTAATAGACTCTGAACCGCTGTGAACTCAAAGGAAAACACTGGAAAACTTTTGTAAAAATTGCTTTAGTGTACTATCATACCGTGAGAAGCAAGTAGAATGCTAAGGATTCTTAGGAAAGGAATAGAAAACTAAAAGAAGAATATCATTATGTCACTGTGTAGATTGGTAGTCCATTTCTTTTTTAAGTGTTACACACTTCTGGTCCACGTTCTCTGAAGGGATATAGAATTCTGGGAACTCAATTAGAGGACTAAAACATCAGTAAAATTCCCAGACAAAGGTAGGAAGCAGCTTTCAGATGGTGAGTGATTGTACAACGTTCTTTAGCCTCTGAGAGACAAAAAAGTACAATAAGGACTAGTATCTCAGTAGCATTTGATAGTAATTTTTGTGATACTTAATTTTATTTTTTTTTTCCAAATTTTTATGGAATGTTTCTTGTTATTTATGTATACATACATTATAATGTTTATTTCTAGTGGCATTTTGTTGCTTTAGTTATGCTTTTGGAACCCATAGACTTTTTCTGCATTATTAGAGCAACGCGTTTCCTTTCTGTAAGCATTACAGGATGTAACAAAATGAAGCATGCTAACAAACTGTTCTTTGGAAGTGCTTATGTTTGCAATCAGTTTGGAAGAAATCATGCATACAGTCTTTTGCATTTGCTTATAAAGCTGACTGTTGTTGACATTAGTAATTCCATTTGCACTAGACAGGAGTGAATCTTCCTGTCTACTTATTAGGCTCTGAAATTGAAATGGAAAGCATTCTGCTAAATGCATTAGCTTAGCTCTCACTGTGGAAAGAGAAGAACTTTCAATGCTTTTTTTGATTTCTCGCTGGAGAAAGAACTGAAAAATGTGCTTAATTCAGAATAAGATAGATAGGATTAGTTTTTATGTGAATTAGATTTTTAAATGCTTCCTGATAAGTATAGCAAAGGACATCATCATGTAAGAGTTCAAATATTACTATCTTTAGTTAGCTAAAAAATGGTCCTCATCATATTCATGAAGAAAACATTGCCCCCAGTAATTCAGAATTATGGCAGCTTGAAGGTAACTGTAATCTGAATTTCAGTAGGATAAAGTCAGTTCTAGCCATGTTACCCTCTGTGTGGCAGATCTTACCAGTGCGACAAGGTAAGGGACCTGCAGTGCTGCTGCAAGACCTTGTAGCTGTGTCTGGTGTTACTGTCTGCAGCTTAGCCATGGCAGGAATCTTGAGGATCATGATTTTGGTGACTTGGGATGCTCAGTTCTATTTATTGCATGTTTCTTATTGTTGTGTGAGGCATCTTATATTTTGGCCAAGCTAAGCAGCACAAAAATGCTTTAATGGCCTTTTCACGGACACTTATATCTTAATGTTTGTCCTTGAAAATGTTGTCAAATTTAGAGTGTATTGTGTCTGCTGTACATGTGTTGGTGAGTCTTTCTGTGTTACTGTTTAAGGTGTGAGGACATGGTGGATGTGCGGCGACTGAAGATGCTTCAGATGGTACAGTTATTTAAATGCGAAGAGGACGCTGCTCAGGTATGGAAATGCCTACAGAATTTCATCATTCTGCTCTCTGTAGTCCACTGGTTAAATTTATGGGGGATGATAGTTTTACACGTTTTGGGGGATTTTTGTAACTTTCAAATGTAGTTTTATTTAGGGAATATGCACAGTGAAAATAAAGGGTATAGCAATGTCTGTAAATAGTGTATTTGGTAATTGCATGCATGATCTACCAGATTGTGATAGGTCATTCAACTTTTTTTCTGTATCAAAACCATATGATAGTACTGAAGTTACCTCACCCCTCTGCATTCATTTCTTTTTAATGTATTAGTTTTTATTCTTTGACTTATGTTTTAAAGGCAGTAGAATGGTTAAGTGAACTGTTGGATGCTCTGCTGAAGACACACATCCGGTTGGGAGATGATGCTCAAGAAACAAAAGTTTTACTGGAGAAACATCGAAAATTTGTTGATGTTGCACAGGTGAAATGAGTTATTCTTTCAGCAATATGAGATCAGTACTGTTTCAGAGTATCTCCTAAATGGAGTTGGTATCTGTTGGTGTCTGACAGTCATTATACAACTGTCACTGGTCTTAATGATTTGCCTCAGTGCTTTAATGAAAAAATTGTGATTGCTGAAATTGGTGATGGGCCTAATGAGATTTTGCAGTTGCAGTATCAATGCTGCAAGTTTACTACCTCAGTTAATCTTCATATAGGCAATGCAAATGACCAAGCAAAGTTCATTGACTTTTGTGAAAGACATATTTCAAACAGACTTTAAAATTACTTTTTAAAATTACTTTTGATAAGCTGAGCCTTTTCAGATGTTTTTTCAGTTATTTACTGCTTTTAGGAAGGTCTAATTTGGACTTGTTAATTAACAGATGTGATGTTTTCTAATTGCACCTGTTACACTGGAACTGATGAATAAGAGCTGCTGCTGACAGGAAGGTAGTTTGCTGTTATAGTTATGTGCCACAGTGCACGTGATCCTGGATGACCACAAACGTGGTGACAGTGAAGCCAGCCAGTCATCTTAGCAATAGATATCACGCATTCCATGTAAGATCCAAACAGCTATTTGAAATTTTCAGGAACCTCTGTTCTTTTGCCAGTGTGAACGCTGGACAACAGGGGATATTTGGGGGTTTTTTTACGAGAGTAAAAGTACTGTTTGGCCATTACAATTTTATTCATACTTCATCAGCATTTTCTGGTAGACCAGATTAGTTCAATATACTTTCTGGACCTAAACTGCAGAGCTTTCATCAACTTGACTGCTGTTGCTTTAAGTTGTTATTTAGCTTCCAAGTGCAGAGTTCTTACATACACTTTGTTTCCCATCCCCTCCAATTTTTAGAGTACTTATGATTATGGGAGACAGTTACTGCAGGCTACCGTTGTCCTCTGCCAGTCCTTGCGATGCACTTCAAGGTCCTCAGGAGACACACTTCCGAGACTGAACAGAGTGTGGAAACAGTTTACAGTGACTTCTGAAGAGAGAGTACACCGGCTGGAAACAGCTGTTGCATTTCATTCGAGTGCTGAAAAGGTGAGTGTTGTGTTTTTTAAGAAGAAAAATTTCTTACCCAAGCTTAAGCAAACAAAATCTAAGAAAAGTGAAGTTGTCTGTAATTTTTACCCTTTCTAAATATTATTAAAAAAAGGCAGAAAAAAGAGCTTAACGTAGTTGTTGTTCACATACCTATATTGGCATAGGGACTACTTAACAAAAAGGAGAACAGCCGCCCTCTTCAAAGGGGGACTCTGAAATTCATCATAAAGTATTTCTTCATGTCTTTGAGACTGTAATTCTTGAAAGCCAAAACACTTCTTGATTTGCATAATACAAAGCTCTCAGGTCATTTAAGCTCCATGGAGAGTTGAAGGTGTATTGCCCTTCAAGCAGTGCACATTTTGCATGCGATATCCTTCTCACAAAGTGTCAGTGAGGGCAACTCTCATCAGTTTAGTTTCCATGCATGCCATGCTGCTACGTCTTGTATTTTTCACCTTGGAGGGGTTTGAATGTGCTTTCTTCTTTTTGAACACACCTCTACCCTGGTATGGCTTTCAAACTCCTATAGCCAGATGTCTCACTGGTGTGCCCAGTCAGGTGATGTGAGAAGCCACAGAGGAGGATGAAGAATAGCTGCTATTCACTAACAGTCTGCTAAAGGGGGAAAATGTTGAGACTTTTCAAATGCCTGCATTTAAGACACTGTCCATTAATGTAGATCACGAGAGTCAGGGCCTTTTTGTCCAGAAACTATTCTTTCTGTGAAGTGATATGTTATAGAAAAGTAGTTTAGAGTATGTGTCTCAAATATTGACAGTAAAATTGCATGTAACTGCAAAAAAACCCAACTTTACACATAGCAAAATAAATTCATTCTGTCATTGAAGGAGAGCATGGATTCAAAGTTCATTCATATGCTCCTTTGTTTTATGAATTTCTTATTTGTATTAATGGAAGATACTTTGAATTTGCAGGCATTGGGAGTTGATGGAGGTTCACAAAAGCAGAAATATATAATCTCTGCTGTCAGAGACAGCTAAAAAAAGTTTTACCTGATACCAAATTAGATTTCAGTGGCTCATAAACTCCTAAAAGCGTAGATTCTCTTAATCCATATTATGAGCATTCTTTCATTATTGCATTAGTTACTTGCTGGTTTTAGGCAGCCATAAATTTAAAGAAAAGTAAATGGATGGCTGATAAAAAATGCTCTTGTTCAAAAACATAATTCTGCTAGAACTATTGTGACAGATTACTAAGTCTGTGTGGAAAATATGCTGTTAATATCCATGCTGCTTTGGAAAAAAGAAGTGGCAAAGACAGTGGCAAAGTGGAAGAAAATGCAGTATTAAGTACTAGTATTGGGTCACAATCTCATCTGGGAAGACTTGTGTTCAGACTCTCTTAGTCCCATCTGTTCTGTACCCGATGAGGATTTTAGTTTTGAAATGTCTTGTAAAGGGCTCTTCATTAAGTGTGTTTTTTCCACTTCATACGTCTGTCTTGTTTGTTTAATGATGTAGTTTACTATTTTTATGCATTTTGTATTTTTTGTTGGAATGTTATCCAGCAAGACTACTTTTTGTTCCCTCTCAGAAATAATGTAGGACATTTTAATGCATAGCAGTGATAGCTCTGAACTATCTTCTTAACGTAGCTTAATCAATATTTTCTATTCTTGAATTATATTAATGTCACTTGACTTCATGTAAATGTGATAGTGAAGATGCTGAAAAAACATTCAGTTTACGGCACTTTAAAAACTACATGCTATCCCCTCTTTAATTTATTCTGTATTTCCTTTTTTTTTTTTTTTTTCCAAACAGATTTTGCAGGAATGTCCAGAGCAGCCTGAGGCTTTTAATGAAATGGAGCAATTTGATGAAATTGAAGCAGTTGGGAAATCACTGTTGGACAGGCTAACAGTGCCTGTAGTTTATCCCGATGGGTACGCAGAATGTCTTTTCTAATGCCTTTTGAATGATGTTTGTGGTAAAGTTTCATAATAGCCTCATATACAGAAGAATCCTGAAGGCTTATTGCTGAAATTGAAAAAGTGGGCATGTTGTCTTTGGAAAGCTGGAAATTGGACTTGCCTGATTTCTGTGAAAAGATGGAAAAGAATTTTAAATGAGCATTAGTGCTCTGCCTTTGTAAAGTAGTGACCTTTTCATGCTGAATGATTATTAGATTTATACAGTCTTTGCACCAGCACAGCATGTAGAATTACAGGAAAATGACCAGTCCTCCCCCAAAAAATTACCAGATAAGAATTATGGTATTTTCATTTATTTATTTGCAATTCCATCTATCTGAAGTCTTAAGCCAGTTTATCGAAGATAAATTTACATTTGATTCATTTGGTAAACAAAAGAGTACTTTGCTTGAGAGCTATTCATACTAATTTAAATTTGGTAGTTATCTTGAGCTACGAAAGCAAATTGAATTTGGAGCCTCAGCCACAATGAAACTCAGCTCTCTGTGTTTAATGAAATAGATGTGTCCATTGTTATGCTGAGCTTTTAGTTAATGTCTACCTAACCAAGCCGTGGAATGAGTCTCTGGGTGTGTAGGATCCTGCACCATCATGAAAGAGGTTTGAAATCACTGTTTTGAATTAGAGGCTGAAACCCTGTGAGATAGTGTCAGGCAACTGCATTATGGGTTACCTGAAGTTGATCTGCAGGAAGCTGATCATGGAAATTCGTCATTTTATTTCCAAAATATCATATTCCTTCTATAGTGTAGTTTCCTCCAATAAGGAGTGCTAACCCTGAAGATGGATTCACCTTGATCTAGTACTGATTTCTATTGCCCTTTTAATAGTGTGTTTGAAAACAGTGTAGGATTTTATAGCTCTGAGGAAAAACAAACAAAGCCGATAAAACCAGACCAAGAAGTGTTTGTCGAATACCAAATTTTAGCCTCTGAATAGCAGATTTTAGTGACCTGGTAAAAGTAGCAACTATTACTTATTCTTAAAATGTGTGTAATTTGCAGATAGACTATTAAAGTAAAAACAAACAAGACATTTACCACACTGAGTCCTATCAAAATGCTGCTATAGCTGTAGGTATATATATACACCTGTATCTTAGCTGTCTGACTGAATCCTGAATATTATTTCTGACCCCTATGTCATTTCAGTATTTTTGCATATTGCACATCTCAAAAATGGTCTCTTAGCTGTCCTACATCTCAGGATCCCCTGCTCATCATTCCTAGGCATGCTGTTTTTGAAGCATCTAACAGACAATTTGCAGAGGGTTCACTAATTATTAGAAATATTTTAATAAATTTAGGAACATGCAAAATGTCACAAAATGCTTGGAGACATTTTCATTAGCCTGTTCACCTCTTCAGACTTTTATCAGTATCTTTTGAAAGTTCAAGTCACTGTTCCCTGTCCTGCTCATAGCTTCTAATCTGTATCAGGAAAAACACCTGCAGTTACTGTGATCCCATGTGCAGTTGTGCAGTCTGTCTTTGAAATCAAATGAGTCTATTTCTGCATAGAATAACTTTTCTGTCCACTTATGCCTGTCTGAAGTAACCTATATGTATCTAAAAGTCCTTTGTCCTACTGCCATTTCCAAAGTTTACAGCTTCTCTTCTTTGTAACTAGATTTGATACCTGTTTTTCTGAAACACTGTTCAAATCCTCCCTTTGCTGGCAGCTTGGTTAGTGGGTTCCCTAACATTTCAGCTGTTCTTTGTTGAATTATATAGCCATGTGTTCTTTTCAGTTTGAGAGGTAGATGGCATAATTTGACAGCATGTAGCTGACTTAACATGTGAAGGGTCCTTTGATAATGCAGAAATTTTATAGCCTCAGGATTTGTGTACAGACAGATTTCATAGATCGTCACAGTATGCAAAATTATCAGACTGACTTGGGTGATAGCCAGAGAAGGGAGGTAAAAAATAGTGTTGGGAAGTATCTAATTGCACTTGCAGAATAGTGCCCTGCTGTTCCAATGATAGAATGGTTTGGGTTGGAAGGAACACTAAAGTTCATCCAGTTCTAAACCCTCCTTCTAATAGGCAGGAACACATTCCCCTAGACCAAGTTGCTCAGAGCTCCATGGCCTTGAACATTTCCATGAATGCGGCATCCACAACTTCTCTGGGCAACCTTTTCCTGTCTCAGCACCCTCAACCTTCTGTTGAGAGTATTTTTTGGCTATAAAAGGCTCACTGAGTATTTTTAATAAATTCATCAATGTCTGCTGTCAAGTCTCATTACTGAGTCTCCTAAGCCTTTTAAAGTTGGCTTTTAAATTACAAGAGGAAAAAGTGTCTCTTTTCTTACCTATTGTGTGTTTTCTTGTGGCATTCTCAGGTATATTCATGTGCTGTCTTACTTTTCAGTGATAACTTTTTATGGTTTGTGTTTTTTTAGGTCTGAGCAGTACTTTGGGAGCCCAAGTGATATGGCTTCTGCAGCAGAACACATTAGAGAGAAGATGAAGCTAGTTAGCCTGAAAAAGCAGCAGCTGAGGCAACCAGAAGCCACTACTCCAGAGAGCTAATACTGATCCTTGTCTACAAATTCATAATAGGACTTAAGTTTGTAATCCAGCATGTTGTTTGCATATTACAGAATTTGGCATAATATATTAAAATGCATTTCACAGCCATTACAAGTCTCATCTTTTTTTCAAAGTAAATGTTCTCAGCATCTTAATACTGTACATCTATCAAGCCATAATTACTTAACATGCTATGAAACCATAGACTCCAAGTATCTTATGAAAAGGAACTGTAAACTTTGCACTGAAATTTGCTGTAAAGCTTTACCTGACCTGTCAGCTGCTTAGTTAGACAGCTGATGCAAGCTTTGAGTGGTGCTAATTAAAGTGTTAGAAGTTCCATATTATGAAATTCTAGTTCTTTGCTTCCCCTATGCCCAAGTGATGTAGTAATTCTAGACTGTAGGTGACGTTCCTGCAGCGTAGACAGTGGTAACCCTGTAATTTTAATTTGAAATACTAAAAAAAAAAAAATAAAAAAAAAATTCATTTTTATTGTGCCAGTATGCAACCTGCCCATCAAATCTTTGATATATCAAATTCATTAAACAGATGTTTTCCTATTTGTATTGATAATGTATTAAAAGCTGTTTGTGCTTAATAAAAATCTTCTTTTTAAAATCTAATATTAATTTGTTCTGGTCTGTATTTCTGAATATCATATCACATTTTTGTGAGAAATGGTAGTAAAAATCATTACTCTGTCAATATATTTACAAAGTCTGTATAATTTTTCATATGAAATACTCTAATACACTGTAGCTATAAGGGAACTGCTCTTGAACTATTATTAATAGGGGCAAGAGTCCATGCTATTTTTTTTTCTTCTGATAGCAGTACTTGCACAAAAGTAAGACAGTATCTGCATAAGTCAGTGTTATATTAATAGTAGTTTTATACCCATGTAAGAATGGCACACATCTCTTGTGCTTCATTTTGAAGTCTTTTGTTCCCCTTTGGAGAATCCTGAATAATGTGAATATCCCTGTTAGTACCTTTGGGGTTAAAGCTTTTCATCTAATGAAAAAAATTAACATGAAGTTCATAAACAACTGAAAACCATGAGATTAGTAATTAAATGAAATTTATTAAGAGAAGGGAATAGGATTGAAACAAAATCAACTGTATAACTTGGTTAACTTTTTAATTTTCAGGATGTAACCTGGATACATTCAGTATTGTATTTACTGGAAGGTGGTGTGGTATCTGACCATTTTAGAGTACTGTGTGTGAAACAAAACAACTGTAGGTCTAAGAACTTTATATTGTTATTGCACTGTACTTTGCTCACAGTAAAGATAACGCTGTCTTACTGCAGGCATTGTTAATCCTCTGTGGATTTTCTTGATGGATCTGTCATTCAAATATTATGTGTACTTATTTGTCATAGTTTTTCCACATTTTCTCCAGAGGAAAGTGATGGTTCAAATAAAGCAATTTCTCTATAAAAACCCAGTAATTTCAAATTAATGGCTTACCTGTAAATTCAGTGGTAAAGGTATTTTTCCTCTTGGGGTATTTTGGCAGTGGAAATCCATTTAATTTTTTTTTTATGCATTTGATATAGTGGTACAATATTACATTAATATTGGTTTAAAACCAACTGAAGTTTCACAGAGCTTATTTATAAAGAGAATTTTTCAATATGATCTTTTCAAATTTTAGTTGCTCAATTGCATTTGAGAAACCTGCTGTTTTTATTGCTAATACTTCACTTAGAAAGAATCCAAACATGAAAAGTATACATATATTTACTGAAAAGCACAAACACAAAAGTAAATTAATATAGTCACTAGTAAACATTGTATTTCCAGCTCAGCAGCATTTTTAAATTGAATCTGCTTACAGTAAGTAATGGTCTGCAGTATAAAATCTCAATAAAATATTAGAGTAAGCAAGTGTTACAAGCACTAAAATTATTTGCAGGTTTTATTTTATTTTGGTATTTGTTCAGGGGCTCAATAACATATGCAAATGCAGGGCAGTGTCAGAAGCTCCGAACTCATTCCTGTGACAGCTGTATTCACAACTTGGAACTGGTGACTGCTCACCCTAATAACCCTGATGTTAATTTTGGCTCAGTGTGTGTAGGCCAAACTTGATGCTGCTCTTATCTGTCATTCGACATTCCTAGGGGCCAGTGGATTCTGACTTTCACCCTCTTGTCTCTAATTGAGTTTCCAAAACAGCATCTTGTGCTATGCCAGAGCACTCTCCCTCTCTCTCTCTGCAATTCCTTGCCTTTAGGGAAATCAAGTGGCTGCTAAAGTGTTATTTACCATCACTTTGCAATTTGACCTTTTTTTTATGGATCAGGAATGCTTGCAAGTAGTTCCCTAGGTCAAGTTGCATGAATCTGCCAAAGGTTTTTGAATCTTCCTTTAACTCTGAGACTTCCTATCTTACTGAAAGAATGAAGTAAACTTAATCTGTTAAGAATACTGTTGAATGTAACTAATTTATGGAGGGATTTTTGTGCTGCTCTTGTTGTACTTGCTCCTGAGCCTTCAGAAATGTGCAATCCTTAAGAGCACACAAAGTCAGTGAGATGTGTAGAGACATGCTAAAAAGCAAAAAAAGTCTGTGCTCAAACAATGTTACTTGTTTTTGCATGTACTACTGTGAATAGTAGCAGTGGCTCTACTTCTGACTCTTGCTCAGCACATTCTGGTTGCAAAAACAATTCAAACACACGAGTTCTAAAAGATGCAAACGTTGTTTGGGTTTTTTGAAACACAAATCGCAGGATACAGTGCATGTGAGATTGAGATACCAACAGACTAGGAAAGGTTTGATTGTAAGGATTGCAGTTGTTACACTCCCAGGTACATTGCAACTGATGACTTGGAAGCGATGGAGTCAGTCCTGTTCATGGCAATGAAATGAATACCAAGAGTTTCTAGGTTCCTGTTAGCTAAGCGTGGATGTATTTGAAAAGTTTCAAAATATGGTAAGTATTTTGTTACTCTTTCTGGTAATGTAATCCTGAGTGTGCTTTTGTGACAGTGAATTGGAAAGGTGAGCAACTCGGTAAGTGCCATCCTTCTTCGCCAGGGCATCAGTTACATAGCCTGGTGGTTGTAGAAATTGCTTATACCCACAAGCTCTTTTACTTGAGAAAGAGGTGTGGGCATTTGTCTTAGTTTCCATAAGGATGTTTGAAGCTGTTTACTGCTTAACTTTATATTGTGTTGAGTAGGATTAATGGGATTATATTTTTCTTGGAAAAAACCAGATTTGGACCATGGAGACTTGTGTAGCTGACTGACCTAGTGTCCAAATAAAGTTACTCTTGGAGGTACAGCAGTGGGTGGAGACGGGCTGTGTGAGCAGTGGGATCGTATAGCACTTCGTATTCCATCATGCTCGCCTAAGAATATCAGTGCCAGCTGACAAAAAGATAGGGGAAGGGTGGTGGGTTTTTTTCCATCCCAGTTAAAAAAAAAAAGTGTCAGTAGGTCATGATCACAAGGCAAAGTTGTCGTGGGCTTTCAGCAGCAGAAATTACATATAATGGTGTTTCCTGAATTCTTTCTACAGGATAATTTTAATCTGTGTAAGGAGTTTATTAAGAAAGGGAGAAAAGGAAGCTTTTGGAGCTAGAGGTGAAATTTTGTAATAGTGCATTATGTAAGTACTGAAGCTAAAATGCTGACAAACAGATGAAAGCAAAGATTTGGTGACTCCTAACTTCTGAAATCAACCCTTCATATCTCTCCAGATTCTTGTAAAAATTCTGTGTAAAAATGTTTAGTTATGTTAGATTTCTGTTCTAGTTTAAAGAAAATAATTGAAGGTTGGTCTAAACATACAAGATAACAATCCATACATACATAATAGCTGCAAAAGTACCTGAATGTGAACTACAGGGCCAAAAACTGTTTATCCGGAATTTGCATATTATCATTCCAACAAGGGAATTAATGATCTCTCTGGAGAGATATCTGTTGTGTTTTCCAGGTTTGTGGAACAGTGATGTACTCTGAAATAAGAGTAGAAAGCAAATAATCAAGCATTTTTACTACATGTGGTTCCAAGGCAGAGTCATTTTGAATCTCAGTAGATTGAGTCTATTTCCTAATGTGTAGCAGTGCAGACAATTCCAGAGTTACTTCTGGGCAATCAAAATTAGATGTTAGAAAAATGCTATTATTTCATTTTATATTTATAAATTTATTTATTTTATATTTCTCAATTTATTTTATACTGAACAATTATTTTAAAATTTATTGCCCCAATTATCCCACTTTTGTTTCTTCCACTTAAACAGTGGAGGGAATAATGTAGCTCTTATGCTGTCAAGGCTGCATATTAATTGAAAATTCTATTACAAATTTCCTAATTATATGCCTCTTGAAAGTATATAGAGTCAAGGAGTACTTCAAGATATTTCTCATCCGATGCTCAGTGGAGGTAGTTTTGTTGTAGGGATTCTACTATGTGGAAATACAGGTAAGACTAAATAACCACACAAAAAGGAGATTAGTTTCCCACTTCTAATGAGTTCCTTTATACAGATCTCCTAAATACAAGGTAGTTTAAGACCATTTTTCTGCGATTCCAAGATTAGTTTAGAACATAAAGATGAATCATTGAAGAAACTTGAGAGAATATTTCTAATTCTGTAAAACTGGAAGATAACATACTTAACAAATATCAAATATATTCACCAAAATAGGTGATTGTATGACTGTAAAATTTTAGCTATGCTGATACAAGAATGTATAGAGACAAGATATACTAAGAAGTACTTAGTATTTGTAAACCATTAATGACACACTTAAACTCCAAATAGCAATGAAAATTAAAGTAACAGCTTTCTCTTTTCCTGGTAGTTGACTAGTATATATAGGTCTAATATAATACAGAGTCAAGAGGAAAGCTGAGTCAGGATGTAAATTCCTCTTTTGAATGGAGAGGTGAAAAAAAATTCCTCTCTTAAAATTTCATATATGCTAAGAGAATACATTAAAAAGAAAAGTGAAAGTCCTTGTTTTCTAATTTTTAAGTTCAGTTGGAAAAGTTCAGCTAATAATGATGTTTCATGGGCATTTTAATGACAGCATCAAAACATATTAGTTGAGACACTATATCAGAACAAAGAATGAACAAATATCTCTTAAAATCCCTGATTCTGATTTGCTCTGTTCTCCATTTGGCAGGAGCACTCAACGTGTTCATTTCAGAGGTGTAATTTTCAGACATAGTTATGCTTGGTTTGCAGTATATGGGTTGCCATCTCACTTTTGAGATTTCTGCTTCCCATGTTCATTTTCCCACCAAGAGGTGCAGATGCTGGCTAAGTGGCAGCACATTCCCACTGTCATTGCTGAATTTCCAGGCATGCCTGGATTGTTCATGACCCCTGTGCCTCACAGGATCAGAGGCTGCAGAGTTCCAGTGGACTGTTGAGCTCCAATAGGATGTTTCTCTCAAGTATTGCGCCAGGATTTGTGTTTAAGTCTTGGCAAAGTGAAAAGTGTCTTTTTAAACACTCCATTCTCCTCCTAAGGAGGAAAGAGAGTAACTTTCACGCTATCTCAGCCATTTCCACAGGCAAATATATAACAGGCAAGTATATAGCACAGTTACTTGATGTTTAGGATTGTGTGATGTGAGCCTGACTTTTAGAGACTTGGGAACAAGCCACATTCTAAACTGGTGCTAAGTGCAGACTGTTCTCTTCCTGAACCCTTGTATGTAGCTCTGCATGGCTCTATTGGATGGTAGATAACTGCAAGCTGGGCTCGGTAGCGTGAAGATTGTACAATGTATTCAACACATTTGACTGCAACTCCATGTATCTGTGGTGATGATGTGAGCGTGACGTCCGCTGTCTGCTTTATATCCCTCACTACCTCTCAGAACATGGCCTTCCTGCTCTCCAAGACTAATGTATCCAAAGAAACGTAGCAATATGGTTAGATGTAGCCAGGGCTTAGAATAATGCTTCGCTTGTAATGGCATCAAAAGGCTACAGCAAGCCACATGTTCAATGAGCCTTGATAGCATTTTATTTCCACTCATTGCATGTGGCCAATTTGTTAAGTAGCTGCCATTTGCAGGCATCATTTCATGGTGCATTGCCTCTGCAGAGCCAGTCATGGGAAGGGGCCAAGGCATTTGCTCCTGCAGGTGGCAGAAATGGGAACTCTTTGAGTTCTTTTTGCTATTCACTGTTAGCTCTTGCCTCTTCTCTAGGCTTTGTCTTCAGGATTTTATCAGAGGTGTGACCACGTCTACCACTAAACTCTCTTCTTCACTAGCAATTTCATTAAAGACTTTGCAAGTGATCCAACAGACATTTTGAAGATTTTTTTTCATTGTTTCCAAAGCAGAATTTACTTCTGGAATGAAATGGTTGCTACTGCCAGTGTGTGTTGGGAGGGGATGACAGATACACTCCCTGCTTCACAGCATTGCTAGAAAGGAAGCTTCATCTACATTCAGGGGGTGGTGAGACATTAATAGTCATGGAAATCACACACACACCTGGAGAATATAAAAAGCACAGCTGAAATAATTTTCATCTTAGAACACTGAGGTGATGAAGAGAGGCAGTAAGTAAAAAAGAAAGGATGGAAAACCATTTGGTGAATTGTAAGAATTTCATTTACAATGAAATATTTATAAACATCATATGGTTTCAACAGATGGACTGTAAGGATGTTTTGGAAGATCGAGCACATCCTTTGAAGGCAGTTAATCAAATACCCTGCAAAGAGAAGAAATATTCACACAGTCAGAGTAACTTAGGGAAAAAAGTTTAATTACAGGCTATTTACTAAATATCAGATCAAGTGGACAAAAAATAAAAATACACAGCCCATGAAGTACTCTTGCATGGTATTTTTATCCCTGGAACACTGCAGATCCTGCTGGATTGGCAAGGGATGACTTAAGGTACCTCATCTTTCTCTGCTTCTGAAAAGACTTCCATGTAATGAAAGGAAGACAGAGGACTCCTCAAAGCTGTCTGTTAATTTAGGCCAAATTCTGTGATTCCTCACTGAAATGTGGATTTTGATCTTTCAACCCTCTCCTGGAATTGCTTATGTTGGATTCAAGCTCTGTGAATTAAAAAAATGGAGCAGTGAAATAGTTTTAAAAAATAAATTTTCTCTTGATTTAGCTAATGAAATAGCCCACAGTAACTGTATAATGTAAAAGAAAAATCAAAATCCAGTATTCTGTCTTGCAACTTAGGTGGATTATTTCAGATTTTTTTTTTTAATTGGCAGAGTACTCTAAAACATATTGAATGATTTTAAAGAACCAGTGCAAAAATAGACAAATGTGAAAGAATAAAGATTTGCAAATACATTAGCATTGCTATTATTTTAAATTTACTCAATATACATCTCTTTTACCTCAGGACCTCTAACAGGCCTAAAGAATAACTTTCCAATTTATGGTCATTTGCAGATTAGAGGACAGGAACAGACTGGAGCAAAACCTACTGCACACCAGGGACATCATGATATCTCCTGTAAACCTGCTGTAAAAAATGTCAGTGTATTTTTAATATGACCAGTCAAAACCTTAATCTGGAAGCTATTTTGCATTATGAGAGTTTTACCTCAGCAGTCTGGCAATGTTATTGCTGTCACTGAGGACATATTATTGCATTCAGGCCATACCATCAGGCAAGTGATGTCTGAGACTGTATCCCACAGGACTCTGCCTCCTGCATTCTAGGACTGAAATTGTGTTAGGTTAAAAACCAAGCAGTAACCTCTGTGAAATTTGAAAAATGCAAGAAGTTTACAGTTGTACTTGAGTTGGTATTTCCCACCCCACCCCTCCCCAATCCCGTTACATATAGAGGGTCCCCAAGTGCAGTTTTGGTTTTGACAGCAAATTTCATCTATAGTGCTTGTCTGCCTTTTGTCTCCACACTGTGAGATCGCAGGAAATTATACCAGAAAATCTTGTATCCAACTGTATCATTAAACTTCAATTTTTTTTTTTTTTTCATTTTCTCAAATGAAGATGGTGATTATTGTCCCAGGCAAACCTATTTTCAAGTGTGAAATTTAAGGTAATTAAGCCATGGGGATCCTTAATCAAAGCAGCTGACTGCAGAGTTCACTGGAGGACTGATCCTTCAGAAGAAGCTAGTTTGAGAAACTGGAAAAAGTGGTAAAAAATAAATTTGACCGTGATTCACAGGAAAATACTTTTGTCCTGACAATAGGATTCTGGACATGTTGCTGGACACTCTTTGACAGATAAAGCTCTTGGGAAAGAAACATTCGAGCATCTGGTTTATTTGCATGATCAGCACTGGTGCTGATGGCCTGTGGTAAATGTGTATCTGTGAAAGGGTCATAGATAATGCCTGTACCTGCCAGGTCTAACACCACCAGCGAGTCACAGACAGGCAATTCAGTGATTAGTTTTACAGCAATACTGCAGTTTTGACATGAACTCCTGACTGTTAATTCATTCCGTATTAGTTAGGCTCTGAGCATTCCTTTATTACATATAATTTAGTCTTTAGAATAAAACTAAAGCTCTGGAAGCTGAAATCTAAGTATGATTTAAATAGACATTAGATTTTTGACTAATGCATATGCCACCTTTTCAGCTTACACCTAACAGAGACGTACCAGTAGCAGGATCTTGAAACGTTCAGAGCTCTTTTGATACCCTAATATGGTTCCCTTGCTACAGAGGGCCAAGTGCCCTGTGTACCTTTGCACTTACTGTTGATCCTCAGTCCCTAATTCATCCTTGCAACTCTCAGCTTCTCCTTTCTCATTCATCAAGACTTCTCCTGGTTCAAGATCTTGTCTAGTCTTTCGACTTCCACCTCCCTGTTTGAATTTCTTCTTTTCCTTACACTTTTTTACACTGTCCTTTTTCTCATTTTGCATTAGTTTACCATGGTGAGAGCTAAATTTTTTGTCTCCTGCTGAATTTCAAGAAGAGAAACTGGGAATGCTGAGATGACTGATCATTCATCTGTGTAGTGGAAGAACCAGAAGCTGCTTGGAGCAAACTGCAGAAAAATTCACCTTGTGCCCAGCATTGCAGCCATGTACCCTGTATAAAGAGCTTGAAGAGACTGTCAGATGGGAATGCATTGCCAAGATGGGCTTTCAGATCCTGGGATGACAGTAACGGAGACTCCAAAGGAATATGGACTTCCAGAGTTGATCCAGGGACCTTGTCCCTGGGATATGCAGACAAATCTAATAAGGACATGCTGACAGACCACTTTGTTTTCCCTACTAGAGCCAGGTAAAGATACTGATTTTTCTATGCATATCTCTGAGGGAAGAGAGGCTCCTGATGATGTTAAAGCATTGGGTACAGTGGTGTGAGAAAGTGACACCTATCTCTGGTTTGACAGCATGGGCTGCTATGCTTTTGAAATCAATTCCTTCAGGATGTTGAGCTGTGACAGAAATTTTCCTGTAGCAGCTCCCTGTTCAACAGCATTTGCCCAGGTCTTATGCTGTGTGGGATACCCAGTTCTGGTGCCCATGGGAGCCAAACATGCAGAACACCAAGTTGACACAGCTCTCTATTATGGTCCTAGTGCATAGACCATTTAGTCTTCTTATGGAAAAAGGCATGAGAACACCTTGGATTTCCTGCAAATTTTTGTGTGGAGAAGGAATAATTCCTGTAACTGTAGAGGTCCAGCTGTGAGAACGCTCTGGAGTAAGAAACATGGGCAACAGTGACTGATGGCTGATGGTTAGGCTGGAAGAGCTCTGCCACTCCCTGAGCAGTGTTTCAAACAAAAGCTGAAGCATGTGTGATAAAAAAGAGAGCTTTTCTTCTCTCTTTTTCCCTGTCACCTCTTCCCTATGAAAACAGCTGCAGGCTCTCATCCCTACTTGTCCACCCCAGCAGCATACAGCAGTCAGATGGCAACTGTTCAGTAATCAAGACCTACAGAGGCAGTGGCAAACCCTCACAAGGCAGAAAAAAACCCTACTCTTCAGGTTCTGGAAGAAGAAATCAAAACCACAGCTATGACACAGGAAATAATATGCTGCCCTAAGGATCCTATGGTTTCTCAGCAGCCTGCACTGAATTTCCTGGGCTAAGAGCTTCTTCACATGGCAGACCACAAAAAAAGCCACTCAAGTATCAGAAGAAACACTTTTCATCTATATTTCCTCGAAGTTTTCCACTAAGATAAGTGTACATTCATTCCAGATGATCTCACTACAGGATTAAGTCTACTGTTCCCCTCTGTGGTGTCTTGTAGCACAGGTTGTCATGCAGACAGCTCACTCACCATGGTGTCACTTGGAAGCACTATGAAGAACACTGATCAGTATAAAGTCTCAATACCAAGTTTGTGTCCCTTGAACCTCTCCTGCTGCACTGAACCACCTGCTACTGCAGAGAGCAGCATTCACATCTACTGCAGTTTGAGCACTGAGAACTAGGAACAAATTACCTGTTCCTGGGATTGTACAGCAGCAGGAGTTTTTGTTGTGGACGTCCAGCAATGGTTCTGAAACATGTAAATCCATCTTCACTGCCCTTCAGTGCTGAAAGCGTACTGAGGGGGAAAAATAGTTGTGGTTGGTTTGGGTTTTTTTTTAACCTGTAGGCAATGCTTCCTAGATATCTGTGGGACTTGAATTCTGAAGCGTCATATGCTATCCTTTGTAGAGCGTCAAGGTTACTTGAACTGGGAGCATTGAGGAAATATCCTCATTCCCTGTAGTCACACTCCTGCTGTATTGGGTATCAAGAGGGAGCACACATCTGTTTAACAACTCAATTCCAGGCAAACGAGCTGGGGTGGATGGGGCTGGAGTTCCAATACTTGCTGGTTTTAGGGTTTCAGTTCAGTACTTACCTGAAAGGAGAAGGCAGGACTTGGTACATCTCAGTGTTTGAAGTACTGCAATCTGGAAGAGGGAAATGTGTGACCAGAACATACAGAGGAATGCTCAGCAGTGTGAACCTTCAAGTAGCAGTTATACAAGATGCAGTTATCTTTTTAGAGTAAAACAAAGCACTGCTATTTATAACTCTGCTGATAAATGTCTTTTTTTAAAAGGATTTTAAAGCCTCATGGTTCTCTAAGCCTTTAATTTCAACTCCTCTGCTGAATTTTTCTTTTCTGGAACCCTCCCCAATATCTGAGGTCTAAAGTAACATGCTATTAGAAGGGTGGCTATGTAACACTTGCTACTTGTTCTAACTTTAGCTTTCTGAAATTTGTGCCCATTAAAATCAACTTCTCCAAACAATAGTAACAATAGCTGCTTTTACATTTTGGTGTGGTTAGCATGACTGTATCTATTAAATTAGCCCCCTATTAACTGAATGACTTGTACTGATCATTTTGCATCATTGTTGGCTCCTTTTTATAAGACTAAACAGAGTTTTCACTTTTAAAAATGGTCCTAAGAACACTGCTTCCTTGAACAGTCTGTGTGATTTTTAACTTATGTTTTTATTACATAAATTTAATACATAGATCTGTATTTATCTATAAACATTGAAAAAATAAAAGGGAAAGTCTTTTAATATACAGCTCAATTGTAAATGTAAATTAAATACAGAAATTAGTGACATGGGGCAAAAGTGCTACACTTAGTCACCTTATTAGCAGTACAGTTTGTAGCTGTCTTGAGACATAGATGTAGATAGATTACAATCTGTATCTTAATCTTCCTTCTTCACAGAGAGAAAGAGTAGCCTGTCCCACATCTATATTTGGTACAGCACATACTCCAGTGTGCTAACACACCACATCAGGAAGGAATTTCAAATGCTCCCAAGGAATTCAGCAACAAAAGTCCTGTTGGCTTTCCTTTCATGCATGGGCAAGGGAACACACTAATCTTTTGTAATAAACTGTTCTCTTTCTGCTGCTGCTGCTGGAGCCTGAACAACGAACGAATGTCTCTTCACCCTCCTGCCAGAGTTGAACACACTGGGCCACCGTCTTGCCTGTTGACAAGCTGACTTGGTATATGTGCCACCTGCGAGCTGTTCAAGCTGCTTCCCTTCTGCATTCACCAGAGTAGAGCTCCACAGGCATTTGTTTTGGACAACACCCAGTGAGACACAAGTGCTGAGCTTTGTCGGGGGTGTGACAATGGGGTAAGTCTGTTCTCCATCTGATTCTGAGCAAACCAAAGTGGAGAGCTTCCATAAACTTAAGAGGATGTGCTGACGTCTTCACCTGGGATGTGAGGGAGAATGAGATGTGATCACCTTGGGCTTCACACCTGTGTATTGTTTTCTGTTTTGTTTAATTCCCTCATCATATTCAACAGTTCAAATTTTCACTATTAATATTTTGCCATTATGTTTACATTTGAAGTCATCAACTTTCTTACAGTCTGTTTGGTAGCTGTCACTTTAAATACAGGTTCTGGGTTTTACTATCTGTGACAGCAAAATCAAATTAAACTTGTAAATAAAAATTATACCAAGTAATGAATGTGTTTGGATTTGGAGAAATCTGTTCAGACAAATTGACTTAGAGGTAAATCTGTGAATCAGTAAGAGCTACTTGAGGGCTTTAGAATTATTGCAGGACTTGAGCTCCCATCTTTCTCTTGCTTTCTTTAAGGTGCTTTTTGTCCTCTTCCTGTTTATTGTTGTATGACACCTCCTCAAGGTTATCTGTAAGTAAAGGATCTAAAGATTTTTTTTTTTTTTGCATGGTGTTACCTTTAACAAGAAAAAAAAAAGCTTCTTTCTGAAAGCACTAATATTTTAATGCATTCTTAGAACAAGCAATTTGTTTTGCTGCAGGGGTTCTTGAGTGGAGAACCCAATACCTTAGATATTTATGCTGCCCATCTTGAGTCATGTGCTGAGATAACAAGATATGACGAAAGCAGATCAGATGAGCACATTACTACCAAGTTCAGTTTGTAATAATTCTGTATACTTGAAAACACTCATGGTGATTGTACAGTCTGATGGAATTCAAATATGATGATGTCTAGTGAATAAAAATGTAAGCAGTCCATATGTGTCTGCATTCCTCTTTATTTTGAATGTTAGCCAGGTGAAGAACAGGAAGACAATTTTTTAAGTGACAGGTGCTAGAAAGAATGGTCTTTGTTTATATAACATTTAGAAGCTGGAGTTATACATTTAAAGGTTATATAAGCTTTCTTAAAATTAGAGTTGAAGCTGAAGTGATATAACATTTGCTTGGTAAGCCCCAGTTAAATTTGGTGGATCTGTTCTATAACTGAATAAATAGTAGAGATTTAAGTACTATTTTGACAAGTGCTAGGTATAAATAACATGTATACTTGGTGGAAATCCTCTAAGATCCAAAAAAGGGGATATAGGGAAGAGAATGCTTTGGGATGAAAGAGTAGGACATGAAAAATTAATGAGCAGTGGACTGAAATGTTTCAGCTGTCATGACTTCCCAGGTCTGCTTACTGTATGTTATTTTTTTAAATGCTGTTGTCCTTGACAGCAAACAAATAGTGATTTTGCTCTTACGATTGCACTAAATTTACAATATTAAACTGTTTGCTGGTTTCTTGATCTCCAATACGCTGCTGGTTCTACAGTTAGCAGTGTTGCTTTATTTTTCTTCCATGAAGACATGTTCAGTGTGACAGGGATGAATCAGGACAACTTTGTTTTTGGTATTTTCTCTGCTTTGTGTGATGATGATTTTGGGGTAGCTTTTTCTGTTTGTGCCGTTTGTTAATGTGGTATAAAGTGTCTGCAGGACTGGTGCTGAAGGAGCAAGAGTAGAGGGGTTTTTGTTAGAGAGATGCACAGAAAAAATGGGAAGATAAAAGCTGTAATTCTTCAGTATACTTCTGTTTTAGAATAAAATTGATCTGGAACTATTAAAGAATACTGCAGGCAATATGGAACATGGTTTCTTCTTACAGTGTTCTGTTTTTTCCTGGAGTGAAGTGGGGTGTCTTTTACGCCTCAGGCACTTTTCCACAACTGTTTCCTAATCCTTTACGGGACTTTGGTGCCTTCTCTTTCCACAGTGGCAAGGGCAGCACAGCCCTCACGCAGGGTTCTGGGCTGCTTTAGAGACACCTTTTCTTAAGCTCGGGTGCTCCTTGCTGACAGCAAAAAGCCTTCTGCCTGTGCTGAAGCTGTCACCTACCTGGAGTCAATCTCATCTACCCTGGCTGGCCCTTTCCCTTCCTCTTGCAGCCAATAACTCCCTGCTTCTGGGAGCAGGGAGAGCTTCCTCCCCTCTTGCTGCCTCAGCAGCTTGGGCAGCAGAGAGGGGGAGCCATGGGGGAGCCCGGCCCAGCTGCGCACCCTTCACGCCCGCCTGTCCAGTTCGTGGGAGGACACGGTTCCCGGTCCCGCCCGTCTCCCAGGCTCAGGGCGCTGCTGGCCAGCGGAGCGGCTCCTGCGGGTCCTTGCCCCGCCTCTGGGCGTGGGGAGCTGGTTTCTGCCCAGTCTGCCCTGGCTCTCTGGTCCCGAGTGAAAGAGGAATGTCTGCAATGGCTGCAGTTTCCTTCGGGTTTCTGTCAGCATTCTCTCTAGGGCAGCTCTCTGCAAGAAACGCTTCTTTCTAGCTCAGTGCTATGAAAGAGGTGGCGTTGCAAGTTACTGTGCCCCACAGACCATTTATGTGCTTGCTGAGCTCTGGGAGAAGGAGTCTCTGTTTCCCGTGGTTCTACCCTGACTGCCGCTTTTATCATTCTTCATTTGGGCTTATTTGGCTTATACTTGGTTAGAATTTCATCCAGTTTGTCAGCCTAGAAACTTAACTTGACCAGTGTAGGGTAAAGAGGAGCCTCTTCCAGGAGAAATACCTACCTCGTGCGCTACCCTGACCCTTGATGTGAGCTCCATGTGTGCCATATGAACTTGGGGGGCCTTGCAAAACCGCTTGCTTTCATGCCCTCACTCCTGCTGATACCTGAAAATGGTGCCTACTCAAAAGGTAAGATGGTAGAAACCAATAAAAAGCAGCAAGCACAGACTTGGAGAGGACTGGCATCTTTGTCCCTCATTCAGGGCAGGGCTGCCAGACTGAAGCAGTGTTTATAAATCTTTTTCCAAGCCTCATGAAACCCATCAGTTTGAGGGATGCTTCCTTCCTCTCTTCTCCTTTCCTTTGCTGTGTAGCCTGTTCTCCCAGGCATGAGACAAGGAAGGAAGAAGGGTTCTGCTACATTTACAAAGCAGTCAAAGTGAAGGACCTTGTGTCTTTGAGGCTTCAGGGAGTGAACTTTGTCTCTCCCAGAGCCATTTTCATAGTCATCAGCAGCTCCAAAGCTCTTAACAGAAGGCGGTTTATCTCCAGGGAAGACAGACCTCTATCAAACTGATTACCAGACTTCCCTAGCTACACATGAGAAAAACACCTTATGTGTTTCTCATGATGTGGATAAAGACACATTCCATGTTGGCAATCAAGTGAATTTTATCACATTTACCTCTCAAATCCTTTTTACATACAGTTGTTTCACCTAACACCTGACATTACTTACACTAGGGAAACTGGATCTCTGTCTCTGTTTTCCTGAGATTGTTTCCTTTGTTCCTGTGTTCAGTTTCATTGTTTCCAGTGGACAGCTGGTGAGTGCTCATTTCTTCTTGTCATTCTTAATCTCCTCTTTCACGTAGCAGTAGCAAAGGGAAAATATTTCTCCCCCCTGAGACAAATAGCCTGGCTGTAACGACAATTGTTGTTTGTTTATTTCAGACAGAGGAACAGGTGAGAGATAGGTAAATAAACACGACTGAGAAAGGCATGATTGTTAAATTTTGTTTCCCTGGACACAGCTGAAATGTCTCATCATGCAATGCCAAAATCCTCTGCTTTTTCTCCCAGAGTTGTGCTCTAAGATCTGTTTTGGTTCCTTCATACCTTTTCTCTGCCTGCTACTCTGATGCTTCCCTGTCCCTATCCTCTATGCTTAGCATAAGCCAAATAAATACAACACCCATGCATTTGTTATCAGATGTTCTGTGTCACTTGGCTCAGTTGCTGCCAAATTTGCTTATAGTCAACTTCTCAAGTGTGGCATTTTTCCCTTATTTCCAGCTGTCAGCACTATGAAAAATGATACCTCTTTTAACTTGAGTGAAAAACAGCTCTTCTGTCTGGCTACCCTAGTGAGATGATGGATTGACCCAACTTATGCCATCAAATCAAGTGCACTTAGAATGTGCTTCCAAGAGAACGAAAACTCAAGGACATAGTACCAAATTGTTTTGTAACTCCTTTTGTGAGAGTAACAAGTGGTCTGTCTGGTTTTCCCTGATTGGTTTTTCCAACAATGATGTTCTGTTTGTGCTCAGTCCTGCCTGCAGGGGGAAAAACTTGAAGTCTCTTGTCTTCTGGAATGTTTGTTTTCTGAAAGCTCGGGTATTTAGCAGGTATTGTACAATGGATCTATCTTTCAATCAAACCAGAATAAGGCTCTCTTATGTTTTAGCTTTGAAGTTTTATTTAGGATTTCTATATATCAGTTGTTGTGTTGGGATTAAATATCAAGCATTTTGTTCTGCCATACCTATTACAGGAATACACACATGAAACTCAGGAAGATCCATATAATGTGTCAGTGTCAGGGTCCCTTGTCTTTTTACAGGTGTTGCAGAGTTTCAGAAAACTGTGATACTTGTTCCTTTATTGAGAGCTGGAGGGTTCATGGTTCTGTTTTGGTACAAGGGATGGGTTCGGCTTTGCCCATTTTGTTCAGCACAAACCACTATGAAGTGCTTCTGCATATCCCGTTTTAAACTCATGGTTTGAAGGTGGTACTCAGATTAAGATTATAATCTGCCAACAGTTGGAGAAGGGGAGAAATGACAAACAAAAAACCCCCGACCTTGACACATGTGTTGAAATTCCTTGAAATAACTTTAAGTTTCTTCTAGTCCGAAATATTTTAGAATTTGCTTCCAGACTTTAGTTCCATTGCAGGTGTGCATATTCTTGTTTGCAATTAGCAAATCTAGTTTATATAAAAATGTATCTAAATGTTACATGTGTTTGAACAAATCAAACAAGCAGATGCTTAGGGAAGAGTTATGCATCTAGTTTCTTGGGTGGAATTGTGTTTCCAGAGAGACCTGCAAGTCTAAACACTAGGGTCACTTTCTCAGCTGTTCTGTGGAGGGAAACCCAGCAGCTGCTGTCTCATAGTGTGGGTACTTGTGGCATGGTCTGGCTAATGGCAATAGAGTTAATATGCCAAATCAATACTTTAATCTAAACATGCCTAGTAATTCCCCACACTGAATAAAAACCTTAAGTGGAGTTTAATCAGCTATTAGAGAGGTCTTCCTTATGCTCACTTTGAACAAAAGGTAAACTGTGGAAACAATTTAGGATTAAATTGAAAAGCAGGTAAGTTATCTTAATGTTACGCATGAATAAAACACTCCTTAAGAATTCACACAAAGTACTTGGTTTCCTTCTCTGATTATTATGGTCAGTATACCTTTAAATTTTTTTGAATTAAAAATCCCCTGTTTTGATTTAACATTTGACTTATATACACATGCTCATTCTGTTTAAATATTTGGGTTCAGAAGAAGAATCATATTGAGCATTTATATCCAGTAACTAGTAAGTGAGAAAATATTTAACTTGTAGAATGGGAAAATGTAAATTGTATAGTTGTGCATTTTGAAACCCCGTAACACTGGGTTTGTCTGTATAGAATCATTAGTAATTTTTTTTTTTTCTAGGTGTTTTAATTTGAGAGCTTTTTCCCTTTGGTTAGCCAGTGTCAGGTGGTGTCCATGGAAGAAGCCCTTCACACTTCAGAGAGTGACAAACTAGGGGTGTGTCAAATCTCTCTCAGGAATGATAAACTCAATGGAGTTGTCTATTTTTAACCTCCTGTTCTTTCCTTTTGGCAGACTAATCAGTGTGAGCTGAGCTGTTTCACTGAATGAATCCAAACGACTCTGGTGCTTTCTGAAATGAACAGTGGTCCTTGCAGGAGCATTTCCAGTCTGCTTTAACGTATGAAGTCCCGTTGTGAAACACCATGTCAGATGAAGCCAGTTCAGAGCAGAAACCTTCTACAACAACAGTCAGCTCAGTTGCCGTTCAGGCTGGGGATGCCAGTATTGTTATAGCTGTGCTTAAGGTAAGGCAGCAACTGCTGGCATGTCTGTTCTTGTCTTTCTGCTAGGTGGTGATTACTACTTATTTTAAATGCTCTATGCAACTGAATATTTAGCATAAAATGATAAGGCAAGGTCATTTAATCAGTCAGTATGTAATAGAGGTTTCTTGGAAGTTAACACTTGTTTCTGTTCACAATTACTATTTGTGACTTTTGGGGTTTATTTTCAAGTAGAATAAATAGTTTGGCCAAACTATGTAGGCTCTTGCCGGAAAGGAATTCCTCTTACTCTGTTTAAAAGGTAAGAGATAAATGAAGAATGGCATGAAAATGTGTTAATAAGCATGATGATTATAGTTGAGACTCCTTGAGTTATTTTAAACTGTACTTAGCAATAATTTTACATAATAAGTGGTCTACCAACTACACAAATGAAGTATTTGCTGGGAAAAAAAAGTCTGAACCTGATAAATAGTGGTTATTTTTGAAACTGTGTGTTCATATTCCTCTGTGTTTCAGTAAAAGCCCTTACATTCATATAGTTGTGCTTATAAACATCTAAAGGCCTGTTTTATGAGCTGGAATGTACACCTACAGCTGCACAGAATTTGGCTTGGGGAGTAAAGCTGGATGCTGGTAATGAGTCCCAGCTGGAATTTATTGGCAGTTTGATTTCTCATTCTCCAGGCAAGTTGGAAAACATGCTAGCCTCAGCAGCTAGTTTGTCTGTAATGCAGAATAAGATGATAATGAGTTGGCCTGTCACTTATTTCAGGTGATTATTCAGGATGGGCCTACCTCAGTTGTAGGAATGTGTTTTCCTGTCAGTTTTCACCCTTCCTGTGAGGTGGTCTGCTGCTGCAGGGGAGTAATTTCATTGCAAGGAGACACAAGTTTAGGATAAAGTAATTTCTTTTTCCCCTCTGTGCTGTAGAGCCATGCTAGCTTTCGGTGGCATCACTCTTTTCAGTCCTTATCACTAGCCTTTGGTTCCTGTTCCAAAGGCTGCTACTTCTGCAATCTCTTGCTGTATATTTTCAGTATAGAGGTATGTTGGACCTATGTGGTAGATATAAGATTTGGGATTATGGTTTTTTGCATCTGCTGTGATATATTTGTACCTTCTGCCCACTCCACCCACCCACCAAGTTTCCTTAACCGTGTCATCTTCAGCTGAAAGGGGAGATGAGTTGCAGAAACCTTTGTGGCTCATTGTGATAATTTTACTCTTCACAGGCAAAACTAAAATTGTAGCACCTGTTGGCTAATACTAGAGAGTGGGATTTTGTTACCTGTTTCAAATGAAATTTATTCTGTATGTCTTTGTCATATGTATGGTCCCTGTGCTCCTGTGACCATGGAAAGTATGTGTGAGCTGAGAGTCTGTGTGACTAAAGAAATGAAGGAAAAGTTGTGTTTTCTGAAGGCTGTAATTGTTTAATTATTACAGTGTGGAAAATGGGTGAAGCTTCAGCTGGCTGAATCAACACCAAATATTTTAGAAATTGGCAGCAATCAAGATGAGACTAAAAAATTACTGCAGGATCATGAATTCCTCCTATCTAAGCTAAAGGTAAGATGTGATAAGACCACAAAAAAATCATCTACTCATTATAGTTCAAGTACAGCAGTTGATGTGGGTGACTGTGAGTTACTTCTATTGCAATGTGGTGATGAGGTTAAACTCCTCACAGGAAAAAAAATGTGCAGCCTTTGTCAGTGTAGCAGATCTTCAGTGATCCTGCTGGGTCCCTTCCAGGTCAGGATAGTCTGTGATTCTCTGTTAAGTCAGGCCTCCGCACTGGAAAAATATATTTCTGACAGCAATGGTAAATAAATGCAGGCTTTTTCTGCTTTATACATCAGAGTCAAGTCAAGCGAAAAAATCCTATAGCCCTTAGTAACTGCTAAATACAATGGAATGTCAATTTAGTTTTTAAATTCTTCAGTGTTGTGGAAAGTTTGATTATTTTGTAACAGCTGTAAACACAAGCAGGTTCTTTGTAAGTCTGAAGTAGACATTCCAGGAACGTTTTTATTGAATGTTAGTTGATATAAGTTGCAGGAGGAATGATGTTGTAACATTAAACAGTTTGTCTTGAGCTAGGAACTTTTTAGCTAAGTAACAGTCCTAAAGTCAGATTTTGGCATTCTTGAGATTATAAGAATGGTGGCATTTGGACACTGACATGCTTGCATGAAAAAGCTGAATTGTTATAAATGTGGATATTTGACACTCAAAGAAATTGTGTTTTCATGTTTTGCTAGGGCAGATTGACATTATATCTGTAGACAGATAAATTCCTCTAAAATCTTTGAAGTTATGCATGGTAACATCTTTTTTTGTTGTTGTTGTTGCTTTGATATTGCATGAACTTTAGATCTGATAGAGCAAACCTGATTTTGATGGGATCAACTATTTGACTTAATATCAGTAACTATATGCTACCCCAATCATTTCAAATCTCCAATGTATGTAATGTAATTTAATATAGTATATAGAGAATGTAGCTAATACAGTGCATAGTTTGGATTTTGAGTAGTATGAGGAATAGAATTGCAAAAGACCCCCATCAAACACCCCCAACAACAAAAACCCCCACCAAATCCTAGAGAGAGGTGCTTCTGCTCTCTTTATTTATGCAAAAGCCTCACCTTTATTGCCATGAGTGCTACATTCGGGCATTCTTGGAAGAAGCTGCTGTATCCTGTTTGAACAATTCAGAATTATCTGAGTTCTTATACACTGATGATAGGAAGAAGCTGGGGTTTTTTTCTCCTAATTGTGAAAAGTAAATTTTAAACAATTGAAAAAAACATAATAATTCTCATCTTTGAAAGAAAAACAAAGGTTGAAATAACATTTTACCATCTAGTCAAATGAGGCCAGAAAATTTATTATGCATAAACAGTTAAAGAATGCTTTTAATCCAAAATACATTTGGAACAAATGCTCATTATTTTGTGTTTTACACCTGCAGTCCTTGCAAAATTTGGCATTGATTAATGAATATTTTATAAAAGGACTAAGTTCAAAATGACTATTTTTTTTAATAATATGAGAACTGTGAGAATACAGGACTGCAATGTCATCATGATTCTTCCTGACTGTGCATTTCGCAGCCATGACCCCTTGTGATTTATAGTAAGCTGTTAACACTTGTCAGTAATTAGTCTTAAATCACTAAATTCACTCAGAAGTTTTTCCAAGATTGATTCTCAGTCTTTGATGTATTGTTTAGAGTAATTTTTTCCACTTAGCATTTGATAATGAATTAAGCATTAGCTGTGTGAAGATGGATAAAGAGGAAGTAATGTTTCAGACTTCAACATCTCTGTCCATAAAGATCTAGTTATTTATGAGAGAATAAAAATGAATTTAAAAATGTGGGCAGGAGGGGTGTTGAAAAGATCAGACAAAATTGTTAGATGGTCTTTGTGTTGATGGTGTCAAATGTATGCAATTTTATCTGATCTTTTACCCTTAGTGAGCAACATAATTTTGTAAATTTTAACAGTGATTAATTATAAAAATACATGAACTTTCTGCCAGCTGTGGCCTTACCCAGTCCAGTTTGTCATTCTTCCATACTAGCTACAAGTTAGTATTTTCATTGGCAGTCTTGGTCCAACTGACTATATCAATGGTAATCTGTTGCATCTTATAACATACTTATTTTTGCTCTTAATTAGATCTTGGTATTTGGAATGCATTTTAAACAATCTAAAAAAAAAAAAAAAGATAAAGATGAAGGTACAGTCTTGTGCTCAAGTAAAACTTGTTGCAGTTACGTGTCAACATCCTGATACATTATCTCAGGTTTATATAACATTTTAAAACACTTACCTGCATTAGTGGTAATACTAATACAGCATATGGCAAATGTCTTCTTAGAGCAGAACATTAAGAAAAATGAAGGCTTCCATAAAATGCATTATGAATATCTATAAAAAGTTGGCATTCAAAATAAAGCTAATTTCAATATAAACTTCATTCATTTTATATCAGTCAGTAGCTTTTTAGAATGAGAAGATTAGAAAGTTGCATTATAGTGGAAGGAAAAGTTGTGGTTTTGCTTGGGTGCTGTGGGATTTTTTTTTTCCTACTGTGCTTCCTTAAAATGAAGGGAGGATGGAACCCTTATATTTTTTAATTTTAGAGCTATAAATTGTTTACAAGTAGAAAAAAGTATAATTAAGAATTTTTCCACTTGGATCCCAAGGAGATGGACAGAGTTTTGTGTATTGTGGAATTTTTTAGTCACTTGGATTTGAAGTACAGCAGTGAGGCAGCTTTGAATTTTCTCTTTTGTTATTCTGTTAATAAGTAAAAAAAAAAAAGCAAAATAAATCCTGACAGGTACTAGGACTTGATATGCATATACTTAGTTAATGAATCTAATACAATTCAAAATTAAACTTTTGTGCAGGACAGGCAAAAATTCTTGAATGAGTAATGATTTGATTATGAAACCAGTCCAGTTTAAGGGGAGAGTTAGATGATTAATACTAAATACGTAGTTTGGAATCAGTAGTGATAAACTTACCAACTTTCAGAAGATAATTTATGGAATGACTGATCATTCTGGCATTATCCTGTGTTATTCTGTGAAGTCATTCTAAGTTTTGATCTCCCTTTTTCTTTTCATTATTCTCATCTATATGTATTGTAAGTTAAAATCGAAGTATTCAGGCCAAATTTTTTTGTCAACTTGATATGTTGAAGATTCACAGGTGTAGGTGAGGACATGGTGCAGTGACGGTGATCACTTTGTGGTGCTTCTGATGCTGGAGGAACAGGAATGTAATCCAGCTCAGTATGTCAGGGAATTGGTTTTGACTTAGCAATGTTATCAGGCATTAAAAAAGCCTAAACAGCCAGTCTGACACTGACTAAGGTTGATGGTACTTTAAAGGGTAATTGGAATAGATTTGTTGAAAGAGAGTAATTTCAAGAACATCTTTTAACTTCTTGTAATGGTCAGAATTACTGCAATTAAAACAGTGTGTGTATTCAGGGCCTTAGGGAATAATAGGTTCCTTTGATAGAATATCTTCTATCATATTCATTACTGATTTACATTTGTTCCATTAGATCTGGGAATTGGGAACACCCTACTACTTCAATAAAAAGCAGAATACAGCTTTTCTAAAAGGCCGCATTTCAAATGTTTATGGATTAGGAGACAGATGTGTTATTGTTAATAGAGTTGAAAGAATAAATGTTGAACAGGAAAGAGTAAAACAGAGGCTAAACAGAGAACATGTACACAATGTTTAACATCTAGTTAAAATTCCCCATAGTAGTCGCAACTAATATGTTGTGATTCTAAACTAACATATTCGGTTTCTGTTTGACTAAATTAGACCATATCAGCAGTAACAATTTTGTTGAGAACATCAACTTCTTGGGATTTCATGCAAGTCTCTTTCCCAAAATCTGCCCCATCCTTCTTTAGGTGACTTTCAGCAGGTTTATATGTTCTGGAAATGTGAATATATATGTGTGTACGTTTTGATGTCTCATTTTTCACAATTTAAAAAGGAAGGTCAAAAAAATCAAGACCAGAAAACTTGGAAAAAAACTCCCAGGAGGTAAAATGATACAGACTGCCCTGTGCGTGCACATTTCTCTGCCTTTCTTCTCTTCTCCGTAATTTGGTTGTTTCCAAGAGAAGCTCTACCTGGAGATGGTGTTAGTGTTTGAATCTCCCAATATTAAAACTCTCTGGATCATTTGAAGACAAAAAAGGCTCTGTGTGTGTGTGTAGCCATGGCAATGTCAACTAAGGCATTCTTGGTTTGCTTCCAAAGTTCTGGTTTTTATCATGAAAGAGGCTGTGGCAGAACCGCTACAAAATAGAAGGAAATCTCGCCCATAAACCTAAGTTTAAAACCATCAGTGTTATTAATTTGGCTCATGAGCCTGAAGATTGCTCCTAATTGCTTTATTTACTTCAATTCACAGAGCATAAATTGCAAAATAGTAATTTATATGCTAATAGTCAAGCATATTAGAAATTATGAATTAGAAAATTACAAATTAGAAAATTGCATTCTTCAGAAAACACTAATATAATATGCTCATTTTTTGCATTGATATCTTTTAAATAAGCTTTTCAATTATTTCAAGGAAAAGTTTTTTCATAATGCTTATTTTTTAGTAAATTTATTTTGAAAGAAATTTTTTGTTAATATTTTCTGAATTATTAGCAATTAGTTGTTGAGGTGCCCAAACAATACAATTAGAAGCAAAATTCAGCTGCATTTTTATCATAGAGAGCAGCTGATTTTTGCAAGAGATTTGAACAAAAAAGGAAGGAGAAGGTAAACTTTAATAAATATTTCTTTCAATGTTAGTTCAACTCAGTTATCAATTAAAATATTTCCGTAAACAAAATTCCTACCAAAATAGTATTTGTCTCAAAGTAGCTTCATGACTATTTTCTGAGCTTCAACTGTGTTGTGTAATTTCAGTACTATTTATAAACAAAGATTAATTTTAGCAACATCTCAGTGAGGAGGGTAGTTTACACCTTGAAAATCCCAAGTTATGAAATCAGCATATAACAATCAGGAAAGGCAAAAGATAATTTCCCCTTATCATTCCTTACTCTTTTAGTGGAAGGTAAAGTACCCAAATAATGGGCTGTGAAGAAATTAATAGAAAATTATTGTATTAATATTATTTATAAATTAAAATTATTGTACCACAGCTTGCCTAACAATTTTGGTTTAGCCCTTCATTTATTTGCATCCTGTCTGTGCCACAATATGAGACCCAAATGTGCCCTGAGGGTGAGTGGGAGGAGAGTTGTGTGGCCGCACAACAGCTGCAATAGCAGGCAGCGCTCACATGTGTCACAGGCCTGGGCTTAACCACAGCATTGCTCCTGTTAAGCTGCCAATGCTCTTTTTATTTATTTTATATGTATATATATAGAGAGAGTGGAATTACATATATAATATATATTCCATAGAAATTAAAATTGGCCTGTTTTTTAAAACAATGCTCTTCTGACCTGGTCTTACTGAGACCAAGAGAAACCGCATGTTTGTACAAACTCCGTCTTTAACTTTATGCTAGGTATTCCTTATATTGTCAAGCTTTATGCCATCTCCTCACGGTCCAAAGATAGCTGTACCCTCCTATTTTTTTGTGTTCACATGGAATGAAAGCTTATAAAAAGAAACAAACAGTGTATGAAGTGAAAAGTACTCTGGACATACTCATACCACATAATGGTTAATTTGAGAAATAAACGCACCACGTAGTCAGAGTTAGATGAGCTGGATGTGTTTCTCTTCTTTCCCCTATTTAAACTGAAAAAATGAAACAAACATGAAGCCAGACCTTTCTAATGAAGAATATCCTTTTGATACTGTATTAGGGTTCTTGCATTACAGGAGCTATTATTTAAAGACAGTAAAATACACATCTATTTTAAATGTGTGAAACATAACCAACAGATATTAAAAAAAAATAAGTTTGTATTTCAAAACTAACATGATTCAGTTATAAAAACTGAAAGGCTGCATTTCATTAAGTTTCGTAGCTGTTTAGTTTGCTTTAACTTTCTAATTCTCTTTGATTGGGTTTGAATTCATCTCATAGTAGCGGAACTGAAAAACAAAAGCATGAAGCATGACTGATAGTTTTCAAAAGTTATTCCAGTTTTCTCTGTGTTAGGGATTATGTGCCTCAGAGCTAATAATTACTGGAAAACACAGCCTACTTGTCAGAGACAAATGTTAATTTTGTTCAGAAAAAAGGTCTTCTAAAAGAAGAAAATCTACTTGGGGGTCCTCTACCATTTCTACAGCATCCATCTTGAGTAGTTAGAAAAGACTTAGCATTTGAGATATCTTTTAAATATGTTGAAGCTGATGGAATATTAGGATAAAAGCATATCTAGTTTTATTTCAAACTATAAAATAGTCAGCTCTTAAAACACTAGTCTACTAAGAAACGCCAAGTGGAGTTAGCTCAGATATAACCTGGTTTTCCACAGTGTATTCAGGACAGCTGTAAAAGTGGTCTGATCATTTTGGAGCTATTAACCTGCTAGTGACAAGCAGGTCAAGGTGTGTAAAGTTCTGAAAGTATTTTACCTCTTTTTGTAACATGTCAGTATTGTCATGTCAAGTACTTCTTTTCATAGATTAAGATGTTGAGTTAGACTGTGTACAGCACATGCTCATTTCATTCATTTTATAACAGCTACAGAGATAGTCTAGAATGTTAAGGAAATCTCATGCTGGATAATTAATGAATGCCACTACTTTTACAGAATTGTTGTGTATGTAAGAATTTTATGCCTCATGAAGAAAGAAACATAAAAGCTTCTCTTACTGCTTTACCTCATCAACTTTTTATCAAATGCTATAAAAATGGCTGGTTTAGAAGGAGCATTTATTTTTAGCTCTATTGATAGTGTTCAACAACTGCTCTCTCAAACCATTCTCTGTCCTTTCCTGCTAATGCTATTCACGGACAAAATAAAATTAAATACTCGTTACTACACTTAAAATTCTGTGGAAGAAAATGTGTTCCGTCATACATAGGAAGTGACACTTCTCTCTATACCTTTAACTTATGGACAGAGGCTATCAAGTAATTGCTTCTCTGTTAATATTAGTAAGCAGCAGCTGTCATTATCATATCTTGTCACTGCCACCACTGTGGTGGTTTTTAGTGCTAATGGATATTCAAAAAGATAAACATGTTTTACAGATTCTCCCTTTACTTGTTTAATGAACTGCCTTCTCAGTATGGTTTTCTTCTGATCCTATAAAATCTCCAGATTTATTTATTATCCATCACTTTGCCTAAAAGTGACTTTTTATTTTCAGCAGAATGATTTTGATTGAACACTTAGAATTCGGGGTCATTTTATGGAATATCTACTTCAAGTGTCCCATTCTCCACAAAAAGCCAATATAATTTCTCCAATAACAAGACGTAGCCTCCTCAGTCTCCTTTTACTGAACCTCTGTGATATCTGAAAGAAGTGTCATGATTAGGAAACCCAACAAGTAAAGGAAAGTGAAGATAATGAATGGAGTCATCACAGCAGAATGTTTTTATCTTATGGCATTCACTTTTTCAAATGAGGTCAAGCTTACCTGCTGAAAGAAAATGCTTGGCATAAAGAAGTTTAAAAATAATTTTGCATCAAAAATATGGGGAGAGCATATTCCGCTGTATCTAGTAAGCACTGTGAAGTTTACCTGCATTAACCTCATCCCACCCTGCAGCCACAGGGTAATGAACTCACATCCTTGTGTGTTTCATTCAGTCATCTCATTTCTTTTATTCTACACTTTGGCCTTCAAGCTTTCACAAGATTTTCATAAAGTCTTTTTTCTAGGTGACAGAAAACAAAGCAAAGTTCCTTTAGATCTCCTAGCCAGGATTCATCCAACACAGGTTGTATGTGGCAGTATTTGAAGTCTAGCCTTTTTCTGAGGTTGAATAAACAACCAGGGTTTTGCTAGCTCTGAAGACATTGTGGGTTTATTTAGGAAAATTGAGTATTACGTGGGCAAGATCATTTTTATAGCTTTGTGAGTATAAAAATAACTGAGAGATAATGATGTAAACCAATACAAGAAATACCAAGAAACAGTTGAAAAAATGGTGTTAAAGATTGCAATGAAAGATGTGTGTTCATTTAGAATTTTCATGAGCTTGGTTCATTAACTTACCGTTATCATTGTTTTGATGGAGCTGGGTTTTAAATTTCGTTAGTTGTACAGCCATATCATTTCTGTGGTTTAAAAATTATTATGAGTCAATGATACTTTTTTTTAATTTCTGATAATAATGATTCTGATTGCTAGATGTAAGACTAGAAAAACATTTGCAGCAACCCTTAGTTACCTTCTCAGCTTGAAAAGTATTCTTGAATAAAAGTTGTCTGAACTACTTTGGGTTAGATTCACAAGTCCGATGGTTTTTCCTGATTCTTTTCTCGTTGGGTTATAATGAAGATATAAGACTGTTGCTGTCAGTAGTTACATCAGAGTGACAGTATATACTCCATGCCAATGACCTCATTTCAAGTCAAAGCACCATTTTAAATACATCTTCATTAGGTTTCTACTTAAATACAGAACAGGTAGAATTTTGGGCATATGATCTTTTCTGCTTGTACTATGAGGCCATCAGGATGGGGATTCAGCGGAACAAAAAGAACTTGTTTTACAGAAGGGTTAGGAAACAGCAGTAGTAGGAGGCCTGTAGCTAGTTCATGAGACCCACTGAAAATGTATCCTGACACTAGGATCAGCACAGTGATTTGGATTTTGTCTACAGATTTCTTATGTATTGCTTTTTGATGTTTTTAATTATTCTCAGGCTTTAGAAGACCAGGTGTGGGACCTGCTGCATGAAGCAGACAAGGTTGCAGAGGAGAACAAAGAGAAGAGTGAGGTTTATGATGCTATGGCAGAGACCCTTGGGGATGCATGGGATGCCCTCATCGTTATGTTAGAGAAGCGACAGGCACTTCTGGAACTTACTGCAGTGTTCTTTGAAAATGCTCTGGAGGTTTGTATTTAAATCAAATGACTGTTATTTTGAAGCCTCTGTACACTGTAATTTTACTCTCTCATATATTGTTCATTGTATTCCTAAAGGTTGAAGCAATTAAGAAAATAGAAATCTCCAGATGCATCCTTCCTTATCCACCTCACTCTGTGTAACCTGAGATTCAATTGTCCCCACATCCTGTAGCTTTGAATAGTTTAATAATTCTCCCTGATATTTTTTTTTCTACAATAGCCCACTGCCACCTATAAATTACAGAAGGAACCATGATACTGCTAATTGTCCTAGGAACTCCGAGATGATCTTTAGGGTCCTTTCCAACACAAGCCATTTTATGATTCCATTGTGCCCTGGTAATGTGTATTATACAAGGAAATCAGTATAGATATGGCATGAGGCTTTGTAGGAAAGAAGATTGACAAAGTGACAAACTGTAATTACAGATTATGTCAACTACATTTGGGTTCCTTTGATCAATCAGTACCTCAAAAAACCCAAACCAGAAGGTGCATATAGGTCACAAAGCATCTGTATCTAGCAGTCACTAAAAATGTCTTATTTCAAGAATTACAAATTCTCACAAACTTTTCAGATAATACAGAGATTTTAAGTTATGCAAAAGAAAACTATACTCTGCTTCTTCCTACCTTTTGTTTTCTTAATGCAGTTTGCTGTTAAAATTGACCAAGTTGAAGATTTCCTGAAAAATGCTCAAGAGTTTGACAATATTGACTCTTTGAGGGAACTCCTTCTGCAGCAAGAGCATCATACAAAAGGTACAAACAGTATGCACCATTATACCTTTGTAGGTTTATATAACAGTTATCCAAATTGAAATATCTTAGTGTATATACCCCTTGTAAAGTAAGCATTTATGTTCAGGCAATGCATGAAAATATGTTGCACTCATATATGCAAATAGATAAATAGTTCAAAAAATACTCGAGTATTATTTGAAATATGCTACTAGTATCACAAAACATATTGGGATCTTTTCCTATGGAATTCCGTTCTTACAGAGCTTTTGGAGAAGTCATTTGCACTTTTAAACAAAAGCCAAGAGCTAACTGAATTCATAGAAGAATTCAAATGTGAGGGGCCAAATGCAAATCCAGAGATGATTCAGGGAGCCCACAGCAGCTGCTTGAAAATTGACAATCTCCTAGAAATGCTACAGGACAGGAGGCGGCAACTGAACAAATTTCTTAAACATCAGCGCCAAGGACTGGAGCAGGTTCTGCAAATTTGTTTGTGGCACCAACAAGAGAACCAGGTAAGGGATATCACAGTAAAAAAAAAAAAAAAAGACCTAGCCATTGTTTTACAGCACAAAGAAAATGGGAGCTTAAATATATTTATTAGGCCAGTAGCTTCAGGCCACTTCTGTTTGATGAGATGATCATTTTTGAACGTTTGACTTTGTAACTATACCTTCCTGTTAACATAACTGTGACATCTTCTAATGCAGTACTTCTGGTATGTGGATTCCTCCTCTAAGTTCTCAAATGTGGTGCTTCAAACTAAACTAGATCCCCCTCAAATTGAATTCCCAGCACAAACAAACCTCTAGCTCCACGGGTGATAAGTGTAACTGACAATATCAATTACAGCTGCTGCAGACTGTTTCTGGACTAGTCAGGTAGAGAGAAGACACAACACAGTAGCAGTCGGTCTGTCTGAAAGCAGAAAATTATTTAATTCTTAAAATCCTTTATGGTACTGTTGTGATTGCAGGTTTTTCACACCTGCCACCTGTTTCCACTGTCTTCCTCCTCCCACCTTAGGTCCCATCTCTTACTGAATTTCTGAAATGCAATTGGTTTTTGTACCTGCTTTTCAGAGCTAAGGTAGCTAAGGTACATTTAATTCTTACTCTTTCTCTTTCCAGTCCTGCTGCTCTTTTTCCTTTTTGTTCCTCATTTCCTAGCATTCAGAGCAGATAGTTTTCTCTCGTTTTACTTCATGTTACCAAAGAAACTTCAGCAATGTAAGACTCTCTCCTCTCATTTTCCTTGAGAAACACCATATACCTTCACCAACTTGACAGAATAAGGATACGGGGAGCCCTGCTCCACCTTTTGGATATTAATTATGCTTAGAAGGAGGAACCTATGCAGATGTAACTGCTGAAGTCTTACAAGAATAAAGATGAGAAAACAAATTCAAATAGTTTTTAAGATCATGTTTATGAGAATATACTTGTTTAATGTCTGCATTAGAGTCAACCTGATATAATGTATGAACTGTACACTTATGGACAATAAATGTCCACACAAAAGGATATATTTATATGTAAGTACAGGAAAATTAACTTTTAGAGATTTTATGTAAAATTTCTCTCTCTCTGGCTTCTAACACATTATGCATATATTCCTAACTGATGACAGAAATTAAACTCTCAAAGTCTCTCAGCACATCTGGAAACTTATATTCCATTCTCTGTACATGGGCTGAACTCGGGATCTAATGGTGCTTCACATGCCAGAACAGCATATTGAACTCCCCCTGACAATGAGGGGAGCTCGGGGGATACAGAGAAAGCAGAGTACTGGGGACAAGCTCTGCTATGTAAGATCTAGGAGTGGATTTTTGCTCTTTGTACGGCTTCTGTTTTTCGAGGCACAGTTGAGTAGTGCAGAAGGCTGCATAATCTGTGGGTTGCCTTTTTTATTTATGTATTTATTTCATATACGTTCCTTTATGGAAGTGCCAGCATCATATTTTCTGATAATCTCTTTCATTACTGAATCAAAGGCAGATTGACCTATTTTGTGCATAATTAGTTATCTTTGAAAGAAGATTTATGAAAGTAGTTTTTCTTAATCAATCCAGTGGTGCATGTGTGAGACAAATAAAATTATTGATGGTACATGGTCATATGCATGTACCTATATGGATTGTATGGTTTAAATATTTCCAAATTTGCAAAGGTTGTCTTCAAAATTAAAATGACTAATTTTGTTATCTTACATTCTAAATAACTTCTGCATGTGGAAACACTGTGTCAACAAAGTTCTTTCTTAAAAAAGATGGCCAAAAAATGCATACGGTGCTTTTGTCAAGGACTGTTCCACTATATGCTCTTATTAACTGGTATACACTACATGTAGTGGTGTTTGGTTTTTTTATTTCCAGAGTCTTTTACAGTCCTTCACAAACATGGTATAACAAGTCACTAGTAGCTATTCTGGGGCAATGCAATACTGATTCTTAGTGATTTTCCCATAAAAAGACTTTGGTATTGTGCTTAGTAAGCTTGTACTTGAATCACAGAAAAATCACTAAAGCCCAGACTGTAAAGTGAAGTGCTACATTTTTCTTTATAAATGTGTTTGTGGTCCCATTTTGCCCTAACTTGTTATTTATGAAATTAGACAGGGAGAACAAGGATGCTTCGCTAGCAATATTGTGAAGACAAATGCATTAATGATTAGGGAAGGGCTTTGTTAGGATTGTTAGGAAGAGACTGAACTGTCCCCAAGATGAATCAAGATGATGTGTGTTGTCATGAGGATGCCTTAACATTCTGATGATAAAAATATTATTTGAGATTTAAGACAGTAAGTAAAGCATCAGCCATTCAGATAATGTTTGATGTAATGAAAAAAGCCTGTTTGGTATTTAACAGTCAGTTTATGTGAATGCTCTGGGGAGATTATTTGCAAATAGCTGATCCTGCCATTCAGAGTAGGTGTGTCAAAATACACAGTGCAGGCTGCCCAAGTTTAAACTGCCTGAGACATGCTGAGATTTAACTTATGGCATGTGAGTGTGTGTGTTTTAATACATACAGCAAGAGAGGGAGTTGTAAAAGGAAGTTTTTCCCAGTGGGAGTAATTTCTGTAAAGAAAAATGTGTCAGTTCCTAATTTTTGATCTCTGCTGTATGTTCTCCTTCTTTCTATAGTCTCGCATTAGTGTTGGATGATTTGAGAGGTCTGGCAGAGCCCAGTATGATGTATTGGTGTGGGAAACAATTCTCCTCCTTCTGAAAATACCAGTGGTTACCCTGGGGTACTGGGGGCCTGCAGGAATGGGGCTGCTGTGAGGGAAGAGCAGGGCTGCCTCATGCCTGACACAGCCGGTTCCAGATTGCTCTGCCACGGCCCCACCACAGGGCAGGTGCAGCCCCTCAGCCCACATTTAATGGCTCCACATTTAATGTGGGTGTAAGAAGGGGTCAAACACTGCATAGGTACAGGAAGGAGTAGGAAACAGCACCGTGAACAGCCAGGTCAGTGAAGAAGGAGGGGGGAGAAGGTGCTTCACAGGCTGCAGCAGGTATTCTCCTGCAGCTTGTGGAAGTTTGGGAAGAGACCACTCCACAGGCCTCAGAAAAACAGCCTGCTGTGCTGAGGATCGTGTTGGAGCAGATATCTACACTGCGGGTCATGGAGGAGCCCACAGTGAGGGAACAGTGGCCATAGAGAGCCCATGCTGGAGCAGGATGTCTTGACAGGATCAGCAGCTCCTGGAGAGCCCGTGCTGGGCACAAGGGAAAAGTGTGAGGAGGAAGCAGTGACCATGAGGAGCTGTCATTTTCTGACCATATAACCCCACTGTGCCACCTGAGAGGGGGGTACTGGTGCTGGGAACAAAGGACTGGATTCTGAAGAATAGGGTTGGACTAAAGGAAGGCATTCTAGCATTTCCCTTTTTTTCTCACTAATTGGCAATAAATTAATTTTCCTCCAGTTGAGTCTGTTTTACCTGCGATGGTAACTGGTAAGTGATCTCCCTGTCTTTAGTCCACTCAACCCATGAGCTTCTCCATCTCATTTTCTCCCTCTGTTCTGGAAAGGAGGAGGAGTGAGAGTGTGGCTGGCTGAGTGTCTGGCAGCCACACCACACACCAGCTCAGCTCTGCTCTTGGTTTGGTGTTCTCTATTCCCACCCCTCTCCAGTTATTTGCTGGAAAACTTGCTGCTGCTTCTGAATTCGTAGTGGGAAATGTAGGAAGGCAATGGAAGACTGGGAATGTTGAAATCACCTGGACCATAATCACTGCAAAATGAGCAGTTTAGTAACCTGAGAAAAGTGTTGAAGAGCCTTTTATTTCTGATATGAATTATTCATTTCAAACAGAGCTGATAATTATTGTAAAGGAATGATAAATTTTCATTCTTGAAAAACAAAAATGATTTTTGATTTCAACCAATCAAGGAAAACCACTGTATTTTTCAAACTGCTCTATTAACCTTGCTTCCTTTCCCATCCCTTCACCAAAATCACTGAAAGTAAGGTTCTGTGGGGTTTTTTTTTTTGCTTAAAACAGTGAAGTATTCCCAGCTGTTGCTTACGAGCTAAACTAGAACAATGAAATCACTCAGAGGTATTAGCTGTAGTGGAAGCCAACTGATTAAACTCCTTGTAATGGAAAGGAATATTGCCAGCTGGTAACAGGGTGAACATTTTGCTATGACAGGGTTAAAGAATGACTGTTTAGTCTGCCTAACATTACAGAAATACTAGTTTGTTTTGCTAAGATAAATGATAAAAAATGAGCAGTCCTAATTTATGGTGCCATTTTTACTTGACTTTTAGCAGTTTTTATTGTCCATTCCACTCATTTATATTTTGGTGAACCCCTAGTAAATGTTCTGTGAAAATGTGCTTCCAGGAAAGGTGTTTCAATCAGTTAAGTAGGATATGCTCAAGAAATGAAGACTCAGTAGTAAAATAATTTGCTTACTCTTCTAGCTCTGTTGAACTCCTGAGATAAGGTGACCAATGTTTTATTTGTAGCTGAGAAATGTTTCTAACACATTTTAAAGGTTTTCATATTTTAGAATTGTTTAATTTATTAAAAATAGCTTCTACATGAACATATAAACCAAAATTTTCTAGAGTGCTATTAAAATCTGTAGTATCTAGAGTACAAAAATTCTTAGTGTGCTGCATATGATTTAAGTATAGTGGTGATTTTCCAGTCTGAGAAGATTGAAGGAAGTCCCCTTGATACCAATAACTCATTTTGGTACTATTTTAAAATGCAAGGCTTCTCTTGAGACTCTTTGCCATGTGTTGTTTACAAAGAAAGGAAGAGGTACCTACTATAAATCAAGCAGATGTAAATTCAAGTAATTCCATGCAATTTAGAAGATATACTTGTATACTGCATATGTTTGCTGCGTATACTTGCTGAAGGAAGTTTAATAAGATGTAATAATGTTTTTAAAGCTCCTAAAGATTATTCCACACAATATTATCTCAATAGTTTAACTTCATTTTTCAGCCCAGGGATGGAGAGGTTGTATTAGGTCGAAGTTACTTAGATCTGTAGTCTTTTACTGTATGCGAAGGGATATGTTGAAATTAGTGTAATTCAAGGGAGAATGCACAATATCTGTATTGTATCTAAAACCAGGCCTTTAAGATATGTGTGGCTATAAATTGATTTTTTTTATGTATTCATTTATAATCTGGTCATACATGATGAATACATCGTTGTCTACTTTCTTACATATACTCCATTGAGTGTTTGTTTTGACATTAATCCTTTCCTTTGTATTTATTAACATTCACATAACACAAATGCAAGCATTTAAATAAAAGCATGAACATTAGGAATGAAAAATGAAAGGAAAGAAAACGGGGGTCTTGTACATATTTTAATAAACGGACAATAACATTTCAGATTTTTCACTGACTGAGTTTTTTTCTTATCAAATTAGGTAACATCTTGGTATACGAAAAATATCAGAGATTACTTTCAGAAGCAAAATTTAGGCTCATCTCTATTGGAAAATGAAGAGTTACTTCAAGAGCTTGAAGAAATGGAAGTCAAAGTGAAAGTAAGAAACACCATAATTAGTTGGTGAAGCAACTTTAAAAATGAGTAAGAAAACATGACCTTGGGCATTTAACAAGCAATATACAAGTAGATATTTTGTGGATGTGCATGAAATATATATTTCTATATGTCTAAATGATTTTAGGCATTTTACTTCTTTTAATGCAGGCCCTCACATTTCTTAGTGGTTTTTTAATTTAAAATTTTAAAAGCTATTTTAAGTTGAAAGAAGAATAATCATTGTTTAGTTGGTTTTTCAATTTGGTGATCAAGTTCCACACCAGTAATTTACGTATTAAACCATGTGACAAAAAAGAAAAGCAACTTTATTACTGTTCATAAAGGATAAAATCTCAGCCATTTCTACCATAATTAATTTTCTCTAAGCTAAGTACCTGATTGGGGAGGTATTTGCCCATTTATTTCTTGTAACTAAAATAATTAAAAACGTTATTTTCATTGTTAATATCAGTTTTCCAGAGAATAAATCTGTTACCACCACTCATGAAAGCAAGATGGGATTAAAGAAAATGTTGATATAAAAAGAAAGGATATTTGTATGATATAAATTGCTGACATTTAGAGATTTTTTTAGGTACCTCAATTGTGCAGTCATCAGGTAAGTGCTGTTGCTGGGTCAGGATCAGTCCTCGCTGGAATATTTTCAAGCAAATGAGCTTGGATAACCCCAATGACCAAGCAGGTCTTTTTCATTCAAAAAACTATTCCAATAGAAGCAAATGCCTTTTTTAAAGGCTGTTGTGTTGACAGCAAATAATAGCTTATGATTGTTCACAACCGTGTTTCCTTCTAAGCTTCTAAGTTGTGTGACATGTTTGTTTGTTGGCATAATTAACAGTTAACTGCTTCAGGGCTGTCCTGTAAACAGAAAACAATAATATTTCTAATGTTTCTCCTAGAAGCATGTCTAAAAACACATTTTTTTTTTTTGTTTAGAGAAGATGAATATGTAAAGACAAATTTTTCTGACTTCTTTTGTGACTTTTGTCACAAAAAACCCCAGATAAACAGTAAATGGGTAAACTGTGGGGTGCTTTCAGAGAGATAGGGACACACAAAAACATTGAGTGAACCTAAATTATTGCTGAATTTTGGAATTAGCCAAATAACCGCCAATATTCCCCAAGCTCCACTTTGAAAGTCAGTCCTTTTAATTCAACTGTTTGATTTAGAAATGATAGTGTAAGTGCAGAAAGAAGAACTATATGCATTTCCATTTTGTATAATAATACTTTTCATGGTTGAGCATCCAGAAGTGAACTTATAATGATAATGGGTATTATTACTGTTACACCTAACAATTCTTCTCCCATACTTAATAGATCATTAATATAATTTTACTGAATTGCCTTTTTTTTTTTAATAAGGTCTTTTAAAAGTGTCTAACATTAAACATTTTTATGTATCTATGTGAATTATGATTTAGAACATTTTATCTTTAGCCTTCTGATTTTTTCACAAGCAGCATGTTCCAGCAGAGGGAAATGAAATCCCTGAAGGGGATGTTACTGGGCATGTTGATTTTGCTTATGACGTGCAGAATACCGGCCAGGTTGCACTGCATACTGCAAATATAGTTGAGAAAGCTGTGAGTTATGGGGCTTTGTGCTTTAGTTTTTGCAGCGCTGAACTGCAGATGTTGAGAACAGAGGAGGAACCTGGCATCTTGGTCATAAAATTCAGATAAATTATAACAACCAAATGTGTATTTCAGTATTTGCTAGGCAGTAGAGATTAATTTTAGATGTCATCACTGCACAAAGTAATGTGTCATTGGTATGATTGGAATACACCAAAATACAGAACAACCTAGAAATGAACTTGGCATCTTTGCTCACAGACTAAACAAAATCAGAATTACAAGATCTATTATGTTTGCACATGAAATTCCCTGAATCTTCAGCAATTCACAGGCCTTCAGCATCTCATCACTGATCTCAAGTATTTATACATATTTATGTATCAATGGAACTGCAGTGCTGTTGTGTGAGGTATTCATTCTGTTTGAGAAGCTGGTGGTTAATTCCATGCCAAAGTTTTGAGAAGGCTGCTGAAGAACTAGGTACATTCTTAAAAAAAGTATTTCACAGGTCCTGGAAACAGATATATTATTTCCTCTGTATTCCCATACATATGTGCATAAAATTCTCTTGACATTTTTCATGTAAAATGTTCATTTTTGTTGGTCATGCAACATGATAGTGTTTGCCAGAGTCACCATTTTATAGAATACAACCTTCTATCCCAGTAATGGCACAAATTTCTGATAAGTCTGAAATTACATGTCACTGGTTTGTTCAAATGAGCCTACTTCAAAAAAAGGCCCTACTCAAACTCTGTAACTGCCCTTTTCTCATTATTTCGCACCACTCTGCTACTTTTTGTGAAATTTGAAACTTTCCTAAACAATAATTTTATATTTTCTTCTAAATCACCTGTGAAGTTTTTAAAAACAATGTGGCTGTAAAATAACACTGAGCACCTTGTAACACAAACTGCTATAAAAAAAGTACAACAAAAACTGTTCAAGTAAGGTTTTATATGTCTCATGTAGCTTTGAGGGTATGGCAAAATGTTTCTGTGTAAAAGCCCTGCAGGGCAAGTTGAGGTGTTCTCCCAGGGAGCAAGATAATGGAAAGTTCCGATATCTGAACACTTTCACACAAGGTGTTTACTTACATGTATTGTTGCATTAAGTCAAACAGGACAAATGATTTGCTTAAGTTGTTCAGAGGCCAGTCTAGAAAGGATGTACAAGCTTAGCATCTTATTTGTGGGACCGGGTTGAGAGGAGAAAGGAGAATGATTTATTATGTTCTCAGGCTGATATCTTGTCTTGAACCTCACCTTGCTAAGAGATGACACCACTATTGCATTATTGCAAACAAAATAAACATTATTTTTAGCTGGTAAAATAATCAAGACTAAAAATGAACCCAAGGATTCATAATTGGGGAAAGAAAGCCTTCAACCCTCACAAACATTTGAAGGACCCTGCTGCTCCACACTCCCACAAGGACTTTCCCCCTGCACATCCTCCTCCTTGCCCACCAAGATTTGAGAGAAGAGGCATATTTAGGAAATGCTGTTTCAATCAGAATACCTGCTGGCACTGATTAACTGCTTGCTGCTGCATTTCTATGTGCATTGGAGGTGCTTGACATGGAAAGAGAGAACTGCTAGCACCACTTTGTGGCCAAATAACTTCAGAGATGAAGAAAAGTAATATTCTAAATTGTTTGCGTTTTATCTAGTTTCTGCAACTGTCCAGGACTGAACAATGCTGGAATCAGTCCTCCTTTTCCTAGGGATGACTAGCACTATGGAGAGTACTCTAGTTTATAGACCTTCACCTGTTTCATGTCTGGACTAGCCATGTTAGGTAATAACATGCTCTAATGAGATTTCAAGATGGCTCTTAATGGCAAAATTAAATGTCACTAACAATGGTACTAATTGCTATGTTTGTTGACATTGAAATTACGTCAAGAGTATTGCATTTAGCTGGGTTTTTTTGGTGGCATTTTTTTTCCTCCCCTCCCCATTCTCACAGGTAATGCTTAGGTAGATGGAAATGTTATTTCCCAGGTCAGTGTCTGTCCGCAGTTGTCTTCTCCGGCCTTGCTGGATGGCTGTGCTCCTTTACCATTCTCCGCATGGTTGCACACCCAGGCTACCCAGCATGTGCCAGCTTCTCTGGGATTGGCATTCTGTCAGGTTTGACAGGTGTTGCACTTCATCACGTAGCAGATGAAATACACTCTCCTGTATTTTGATAGCTAGAACAAAAGCATGTAAAGGAATTTTTCTTTATGGGTAATTTTATTTTTGCCTAAACTTTCATCTTTTGTGTTCAGCAAATGGAAATCTGAATTCATCTGGTTCTTCTCAGTGTCTGATTTTCCTGAGTGCCATCTCACTTCCTTGGGAGAGTGCTTCTTTTCTATCTGTTAATGGTTGGGGAACGTTTGAGTGTTTTTGTTTTGTTTGTTTGGTTTGGTTTGTTTTTGTTTGTTTGGGTGTTTTGTTTGTTTGTGGGTTTTTTTTTGTAGGGTTTTTTTTGTAGGTCTCTCTCTGTCCTGGAATCATCTTTTAACATGGCTCAACAATTTGCTGGGGGGTGACAGAGTTTGAGTTACTTTTTCCTCTTTCTGTCTGTTGATTCTTTTGAGTCATTATTAGATACAGTGATACAGCCATCCACTGAACTTCACAAAGGACAGATCATATGGCATTTGTCATACCAGCTCACAACCCAGTTGTACTAGTGCACAGTATTTTGTCATTTGAGGGAACGATATGATTATACTGGTAGTTACACTGCAGTGTAGTTCCTGAAGGTAAAAGTCATTCAAATATATTCTCAGGGACTAAATTATCAATGTGCCAGTGTATGCAGTGAATCAGTTACAGGCAGATTGGAGAATCAGAAAAAGTTCAGTTGTGAACATTTTTGTGTATGAGAGAATAAGCTAATTTATCACGTTTGGAAAAATACATACATTAACACTGAATTGACTTGTGGTTTAAATACTACTTTATCCACTATATGGATCATGATCTAAACTCAAATAAGTGTGTTTCGAAGTTTTCTAAGTGTAAGCCTAGACTATTCCAGTACAAAACCTTTTATTCAGCTTCTCAGGTTTTAATTTGAAGGTAGAATTTTTAAGTCGGAAATGTTTCTCGTATAGACCAAAAAAGCTCATTTATCCCACAATAATTTTTTAATAACAAGATAAATTTGTAGGTTTTTCTGCTTTTTTTTTTCCTCCAGGTTCGTGCTGGACACTGTAGAAGGCATAAAAAGTTCAAGACTTTTACTTAAAGTTACAATGTTTTTAATTCATCAGTTTTAACACTCTTTAAAAATACCCAATAAACCAAGGAACCTAGAAGGAGCTCGTTTTCCCTGTCACAGGGAATAGTGAAAGCAAGTTTTTAAAAGAGTTGCTACCGTGAGGAAAAGAATAGTGACATGAGCTAAGGAGACACACTGAGTATAGACACATCCAATTTGTCTTTAATAAGAGGAATTTCCTGATAAATTGAAAAATCAAGGTAATAATAGTGTTCCTTTCAGGGAAAATGAGTCTTGACTGACCGACTGTTATGAATTTAACATGTTGAGGGATGAAGAACAGGAGAAACTAGCAAAGTTTTTTCCATTGAGTTTGTATGTTCTTTTGATGGAAAGTCTATGCTTTTCATGTGTAAAAACATTTCCTTATAAATACAATGCTGAAATCAAAGTTGTCACTCGCTATTTTATAGAAATTTTAGGCAAATTTGAAGACTGTTTGAATAGGATGTGCCTAACCAAATTTAATACCCTCAGGGAGTGTATAAGCTTGTAATGTTCATGGAATGTTTTAAAATATAAATTATTATAATAAATTGAGGTTTGGAGCTTGTGTGAAAGGTCAAGGAAGCTTGCCTCAATATAAACGGGCAGGGTTTAGTCTCTTCTGTGAGGTCACCTAAAAGCTGCTGTTGGGCCCCTTGTACTAACCAGATTTATGGATTTTGTTAAAGTTAAACAGATTTGCATCTTTGTAGGCACACATTGCAGCTGTACTGAAGCATAACCAGGACACTCTTCTTGATGGAATTCCAGGATTCTAGCACACCTTTCTTTTGCAAAACGAAACAAGTCTAAATTGGTTGAAATATGCAGAATTAGTTTTTTTACTAAAGCCCTTAGAATCTGATTAAAACATTCTGATTGTATTGATTTTTCCTATGCTGACCTTTTTTTTAATTGGTAATATTATACTGAAAGTTAAAAGGAAAGTGGAATTAACATGGAAAAAATCTAATTAATGAAGATCTATAGATTTTTACTGTTACTTATGCCTTCCATGGCAGAAAGGTAAAGAGTGTTCATGACAGTGCAGAAATGACTTACAAATATAGCAGGATTGTCATAATTTTCCTTTTCTTGTTCATCACATTTCAAGATGAAGGGATATGCTGCATTGCACCAAAGAAAAAAAGAAAAAAAAAGAAAAAAGAAAAAAGTATGCTGATGAAATAAATTTGTAATCTGAGACATTTCTACTACTTCAGTGAAAATGTTATCAGTCCTTTTATGTTAATTGTCATGAAATCTTTATAAAAGTTTTCCTCCACAAAAAGCTTACTTAATGCCTAAATAATCTGTAACACTCTTTTAAATTGGTCTTAATCTAAATTGATTTGCTGAAATCTTGTTTAGCATATCTTTTATAATTTTAATAATTCATCATTTTTTAATTGACGTTGCTAAAATGTTTGTCTCCTGTTATAACTTGCAGCAGTTGGTACCACAGACTTATTCCTGGTGAAAAGTTCACCACTGAATATACCTTAGTAGTGGTATTTTTGAGTGAGATTAAAGAGATTTTCATATAAGTCATGATCTATGTTGGTATGTATTGACATCCCACCAGGCATCATGGGGTTTTTTTTTTATCCACATTGGTGTGTTCATATTTTAAAATTTTTTTCATTACCCGTGTCAATACCCTCTGTTTTAGCTTAAGTTCATTGCTGTGAAGCTGCAGAAATGAATCCAAATTTCAAGACAAGAACATTCAGGCATAGTCTGAATGCATTTTCCATTTTCAGGTGTGGTTTTCACTGACTTGTGAATAGTGCTGGATCTTTCCCCTGACTTGTTCAAGTAAATCTAGAATGCAGCAAGGAAAGTAGTCCTTTCCATTGGAATTCCATGTACTATTTAAGCATGTTGAGCAATAGATAAGTTGGGAATTACAGGGTGTCTCTCACTTGTTAGTTGTTGAACCAGATCTAGTCCATATCAATAAGGAGGAAGAGGTAACTGCATGTGGTGATGAACTCTGTGTAAAATAAGTTGTTGGTCTCTTTCAACAATCGTTTTTAGCACACCAGTTGTCAAAACAATGGACAATGTCAGATAAGGAATTCCCTGAACTACAGAGACCAAAATGGGTCTCCTACAGCTTACTGTACTTCAAGGAAGGATAAAGCAGCATGGTGGGAGGCTGTGAGACAATTAGAATTGCTGCTCATTGTGAAAGATATATGAATGTACAGTTTACTTTTTTTGGGAGAACTTCCAAAACCAGCAGCTTTCTCTAGAAATATTTTCAGTAAAACCAAACAACAAATGTGAGGCCTATGATCTTTAAGCACTCTGAAAATAGCCTACCCTGTATTCTTGCTGTGCCATATGTATACTCCAGAGTGTTTTAATGACAAAAGAAAATTATTTGATTCAAATTCTTGGAAGCAAGTGCTAAATTGATTGCAAAAAGGTTCCACTATAATTTAATCAATTACTAGAAAAAGTGGAGGGAATGATTTACCTAAGGCATGGGAAATTGCTATATAGTATTAGATGTTCCTTTTGGTTTTGACAGTATATTAAGGCACCAATTTGAAGTGTTGACAAGAACAGCAGTTATACAGTACAATTTTACTATGGTATAGTTTTCTCTATAAAAAACACAGAAAAAGGAAAGAAGAAGCAACCAAAGCAGTAGTTGCTAGACAGGAAGAGATGAAATGATGTTTTTCTCTTGACTCTCTTATAGTAACAGTAAAGATCATTTCCATTTGGACTATCTAGTTGATACATCTTTCAGTATCTTTCTAAAGAAGATGGGGATAGTGAATATTGTAATAGTATTTATAACAGATAAAAACACATAGGGGATAAAAGTAAGTAAATATGCTTCCAAGTGGTGCAATATAGGCAGAATACCTGTTCGCAAACTTGTCATAGGAATGTGGTCTTACCCAGAACTTTCTTGTCTTTGTTATCCAGACCATTTTTCTCAGCAGACATACTAATAACTGCTATTTCTGCCTGTGAAATTGGGTCAAAGAATGTGGAATGCCACTGCTGAAAATTCCCCCACTAAACCCATGATTTGCTGAGAAACCCCTCCTAGCAGAAATACTGTTTTAAGTCATGATAGCTTTCAGGCCTATAACAATTCATGTTTTTCAATGTGTATGTTATTATCATACAATAAATCTTTTCTATGTGCAATTGGTTAAAATGGAATTTTTCCCACTAGGAATGGAATTCCACAGTAGAGCAACTGGAAGGTGAAGCATTTAGGATCCTGCTTTCAGAGGACTATACAGAAAAAGAACATTTAAAACTTTCAAATCAGAAAATCTGTCTGTTGCGAGAAGAAGTCTGTTTCCTTATGGAAGAAAGGAAGCTCCTGCTGCAAGAGGCCAATGACTTTTTTCATGCTGCTGGGAAGGTTGGTAAGAAGCCAAGTTGGTAATAATGACCTAATAATAAAACTGTTAGTGTGCTCTTGAAGGCTGATATAGGTGGGATTATGCAAAACAGAGAAAAAGTCCTTTTTTTTTCTTTTTTTTTCCTAAGTATATTGAGAAGAGCACTTAGTTTCCAAAATGAGATATTTGGGAAATATTGATTTGCCAAAAATTGGGCTTTAAGATCATGGACTCTGTCATGATGGCATAAAGCTATAGGGAGATACAGGAACCGCTCTGATATACCCAATGTGTGACAGGCCAGTATGGATACCACAAACAATGCCTATACTTGCAGTGGTCTTTACAGGGGTTAATTATAATCAGTATTATTAGTAATGCAACTTTTTTTCCAAAACTTTTTAATTAGAAGAATACTTAGAAAAGTTTATTTTTAAGGTGTCCAAAGACAAAACGGTCTTTTCGTGTTTTCTAGATGTTTTTAAACCAGATTATTTCCAAAAATAGCTCCAGCAACAATCTTCATAGTTCTACTGAATGTGTTGAAAAAATCCTTAAGACTTTGCCCACTCTGATTTCTGTTTTGAGCAGCAGGTGGGGCCGCAATCACGTTTGTCTTTAATCCGCATGACTTCCTTTGGTATTTCTTTAACAACATATGAATGACACTTGGTGCTGAAATGATTTATGTATATCTTTTTTTCTGGTAAGCCTGATCTTTCTTGAATTCGTTTGTAATGAGAAATTTGAGATGGGCTAATGAAAACAGTGTTAAAACATTCGCTGATAGTCACCCCATTCTGATTTGGACAAGCCGCTATACAAATATAGGCCTATAGCTTTGAGGGCAAAGGTAGAGTCTTTCCAGAATCTAGGGCTGTGCTTTGTGGAAGTACCTGCTGAAGAAAGCACTAGCTCAGGTGTGTCCACAGCGTTTCATTACACCTGTTCTGTGTGAGAGTGAACAAGTTACTGTAACAGTTACTATAGTTCAGAAAAGAGACGTTTTCCCTTGTTCTCAGGGTGTACACCTGGACTCTCTTTACGTGTAAAGGGCAAATGAGCAAAATTAGTTGTTTTGAACTAACTCAAAGAGAACTCCTTTTAGAGACTGTATGTCTCATTGTCATTCTAATTTTTAACGATTCAGAAAAACAAAAACACAAAGCAATCATGTTGGTTGTGCTTTTAAGTTCTGAGTGCATTTGGCAGCATTTGGTTGTTTTTTGACAATATGAAGCAATATTTTTATGCCTTTTTTGCAAGCTCTTTGGCTATTTTGTAATTATGTACCTTCCTTCCTAAGCTTTCCTCTAAATGTCAATCCATTTCTACGTCAATGTAGTTACTTTCAGCTTGACTTTCTGCTGAGGCATCTCTGTGTAGCTATCCTTTGAGAGTACTTGGGAAATCATACATGGAATAGTCTGAAATTGCTTTGATAGAGCAAAAACTTGAAAACATTCAATTTGATAGCTTTAAGTAAATAAATAAGGTTTTTACTTAATTCAGTATGTTTGCAGAGTCACAATTTTAGTTATCTTTGGAGTATTGTATACTTCTATGTGCAGGTTGCTTCAAAACTCATTTGAGAGGGAGTCCAGAGAGTAACCACCTTGTATATGTAGGAGGGACTGGGGTGGAGCATTTTCTCATGGAACTGTGGGCATTGGAATGCACATCCCTACACGATCCAGTGAAACTTGTGCTGCTTACCCAGTTAAATATGCTAACTGGCAATACTTACAGTAAGTCTGGCTGATAGGTTAACTCCTGAAATGCTTATAAATGCATAATCATTTCTGAACACAACTTTCCTATGACTCTTTTGTTTAGTATTCTGAAGTATGGTCCTGAAGGCTGGAATTCATTATACAGAACCTATTACACAAAATAAATAAACTTCCCTCAGTTTCTGAGTTCATGTGAATTGCTTCTGTTTACAGGACAAAGATCTTTGAGATCCACATAGGTCCATGAATCTGTGAGTTTTCAAAGACAGCTGTAATTACTGTTTTGATCTGAAGTTTATGGCCTTTTTTATACTTAGCAATGACTTAAATGATTTCATGTTTTAGGAAAAGACCTTCCTGATGTACCTTCAATTACACCCCCCTGACAGAGAGTTCTTGCTCTTAGAAAATTTTCTTTGTATGGTCAGGATACTTTTTTTCCCTCAGAAATAACAAAAAAGTATGCATATCTTATTTTATTCCATTGTATATGGAGTAAGTTGAATTACTTTTGCTCATCCCATTTTCTTTATTGAATTACTTTTGCTCATCCCATTTTCTTTAATTTTCTAATTTCTTTTGCATAGATTTCAGTTGTTTGAGAGTGTTCAGGCGTCTCTCCTTGCTGTTTTGAGTCAGCAAAATGGGTTCATTCTCAGCTGCTGAGCTCTTGGTTCATAGGCAATATGCTGTATCAAGCTGGATCATATTTTCCCCAAAGAATCTTATTGAATTTTCACTTTTTTGTGAATGTAAAACCTTGCAAAAGCCTTTAAAATCAAATTTATTCTGCCTTAGATTTCTTTGCTCTTCTGAAATGGTAATTTTAAAGTTGACGTAATTACAGGTAGTATTTTAGTATATACATGTTTGTTGTCTCTCAGAATTCTCCATGATGAACTGAGGCTTCAAGAGCAGTGTATTTTTAGACTATAAGACTGCAAGTTAATTCACTATACTATAGACTATGTATAAAAATTTGCAAAGTCTGAACACTAGTTTGATTGGTGGTGTACACTGTTGACTTCCTTTTAAAAATATGTATATAGAGTAGCCCATGTTATAGTAATACAATCTTTAATTAATTAAATGAGAAATTAATGCTATTAGTCATTGTCTGTCTACTGATTTGCTGCTTTTTTTTCCTGGTGTTTAGAGCAGTAAAAAACCAAAAATCTGTGTAAGGTAACATGGTACTACTGCTATGATGCCAATTACGAATTACGCACAGTAGGTTTAGGCAGCTTACTGTTTTATGAGTATGTACTGCCTTTAGTAATGGAGTTGTGTAATGTTGTCCCTATTCTGTTAAAAAAAAAAAAAGACAGGAGTCTTTTTAGGGTACTTTTGTCACTTTCTTCTGGAGCTTGAAGGAGAAACTTGTGCTTACACTAAAGGAAAACAGTGAACGGGTATCACTGTT
>JAWWMP010000171.1:23537868-23668411 GCA_035047865.1 Dendrocincla tyrannina | reverse complement strand
CCCCCTGACAGAGAGTTCTTGCTCTTAGAAAATTTTCTTTGTATGGTCAGGATACTTTTTTTCCCTCAGAAATAACACAAAATTAAATTTGCTGGAAAAATGGAGTAGTTTTAACTTCAAAGAGTAATCATGATTTTGTATGCCCATACTTGTATTAACTCTCATTGAATTATACCTATGTTCTTCTGTGACCTGCAAAGTCAATATCAGACCCTAAATTAAATTTTACTTCTAATTTCTGAAGAAATATCATATATTAAATATCCATTGATCATCTATTTATTTTAAAGAATATACATTCACATTGTAAATAAAAATATTGACAACAGATGTTTTTGTTTTTTTCTTCAGGTACTTGATGTTCTTGAAGGTATCGAGAATTACCGTAAAATCTTGAATTCAGAAGGCTTACCTTTGCCTACCTTGACAGTGAAGTACGAGGAATTACAGGAAGCAATTAGAGGTTGCACAATGACTACCATGCAAAAAGGAAGAACTTTAGTTAGTAAAGCAGATTCTCACAGGTATTGCCTCCTTTTTTGCATATCTGCTGCATTTCTCCATCTCTACTTCTTGCTTTATAATTTAACTAGTTAGAATCTGACTGCATTTAGAGCCAGTGTAGTTTACTAAGCAGGTGTACATTTAAAGACTCAATGCTTCTGCCATACTTCCCTGGTGGTATTTATATAAACCAATCTCTTTAACAACAATCATTAGGAATACTACATTGTACTTGTAAGAGTGGTGACAAACAGTGAAGCTGGTATGTTAGGGCATTATTCAGAAACAATGGTTTGTTAATGTTTTGCAAAAATAAATGTATGTAAATGAAAAGTAAGAATGCTTCCTGCTGCCCACTGTACTCCTTTTAGACCTTTCTGAAAGTCAGAATTACAGCAATTAAAATGTGAATTGATGCAATATAAAAATATTGGGTGAGCTCTGTGCAGAAAAGGTGGAAGTTTCTCCATTTATCAGTAGTTTTAAACCATGAATAAATAACTTCTTTTTTCCCAAAGCTTTTGTAATTTTTAGTGATTTTGCACTCCACGTGTGATTTTTGCACTGATGTAAAGCATAACTTACTTTAGAATCAGTTCCAGCAGCTAAATATCTCCTACTTTTCAGTTCTTAGTAGGTGTCTCATGTTATAAGAATGAATTTTACTTCAAAGTCAGAGCAAATGACCATGGCTGGTGGTTGCTTAGCTCTAACTTTCCATTGTATGCTTATATACTTAATTATTCCTAGTATGTCAATACAACAACTGAAAATGTAGATAAAATTTTAATTTCATGACCTTGGAAAAAAAATAATATAAAGTTCCTTCACCTATCACCCCAGATGTAATTGTCTTGATCCTAAAAATGGGATGAAATAGAAAATTCAAATTCAAATAGAAATTGGTTTGGGGAGCACTTGCAGCTGGTTTTACAGCTGTTGCTACTGCTTCCTGCTATTTTAATTAGATATAAAGGAAGTGGATTTTTCTTCAGTGAAACTTTGATTCTTAAACCAGCCATAATTCCAGAACACATGCTGCTGTTCTCTAGGACTTCATGTTCTGCACACACGACCTCAACAGAAGCAGGTGTTGTGTTTCAAAATATGTCTGCAGAGCATTGATTAATGTAAGGAACACTAAAGACCTTGGTAGAGAATGGATCCCTAAAGTGACAAGTCATTAATTTTCTTTTTTTCCCTACTAAGAGTCTTTAAAAAGTGTTTAAACAGTCCAACTCATCAGTGGGATGGTAAGATACCTTTGGTACCCATCAAAACCAATGAGATGAATTTTTCAAAATAACCCTGTTGTTCATTTCTTGGAAAATTCGGTAAAAACAGGTAATGCTACAGCATATCTCCTGTGTGCCAAAGTGTTGCTCAAGATATTCTATGAATAAAGAAAGAAGGTTGGATTTCTGCTTAGGAGACGTAATTTTTTAAAAAGGCAAAGCTTTACAGCTGAAGTAGCGGTGATTTAGAGCGGGAAGGTGAAACAATAGGCAACCTGACTAGAAAGGTGGTTTGCTGTTTCTAAAGAACAGTGAAAAATTCCAGGCTTTTAAATCATAAAAATAAATAAGTCTCTTTATAAGAAAGCAGACACAGAATATTATGGCTTTTCAGTTTTTTTCCTGTTGTCTTCAGGCCTCATTGCCTGAGTGTAATGAGTTTGCCATATATTTAATGAGTAGTACTAGTACTTCTGTGCAAGTGGAACACTTAATATTCCTAGGCATGGGCTTTAGGATTACAGTCATGGAATAATTTAAACTGACAGATAACTCTGGAGGTCATTTGGCACAATTCCTTGCTCAAAACCAGTCCAATTAGGTTGCTCAGGGCCAAATTTTGAGTATCTCCAAGGATGGAAATTCCACTGCCTCTCTGAGCAACCTGTTCTATTGTTTAAGCAATTTCCTTGTGAAGCATGTTTCTGTTACTGCAACTTGTGAGCATCTTCTCTTGTCCATTTGTTGAACACTTCTGAAAAGACTTGGATTCTATCTTGTCTTCAGCTTGTCTGTCTTGTGCTGTGGGGACTCAGACTGGCCAAACTGGCCTCCAGGTGCAGTTTCACAGGCCCTTAAGAGATGGGAGTGTACTGCTGGCTAGCCTCTTCCAGAGGAGCTCAGCACAGGGCTGGGCTTCATTGCCATGAGTATGATCCTGACTCACGCTCAACTCATTATATACCCAGACAAATCTGGGGGGTTTTTGCCCAACTCCTGGCTTTAGGAGATAACCAAAATGCTCTCAGCCAGCTCATAGTGTAATATTGGTGACAGAGTGAGTTCTGTCAGCAAATGTGGTAAAATGTTATATTCCAGAATATTCCTTCAGAAATGTTAATGTATTAAAAGGGTGATGTGAAAGCCACTGTGCTATCCTTAAGTGCTGGCCAGTGTTTAACCCAGTGATTAAGTCTCATGAGGTAAGATTTGCCCCTCAACAGTTGAGGGGCAAAGGAGTACAGAAAACAGAGCACCTATCGATATTAAATTCTGTTTACTGTTTTGTTCCTCTTACTGATAAGCACTTACTAGTCTTAGCTGCCCTCACAGGCTTCCCATTTCTTTTATCTAACCAGGCTAGAAATCCTGAAGGACATGGGCACTCATCATTTGAAGGCAGTGAAGGATGTGGATCCAGAAATGTTTAGGCATCTTTTCAAAAAGCTGCTTTGTGATAGGACAGACAAGAAAGTATAATCTGGTGATGAGATGCATAGTTGTTAATTGCTTGCAATCTGGCAAGATTCTTGAAGTAACTGGCATCAAGTGTGGAATTTGAAAATAGCTGCCAGCTCCATGAAGGTGTAGTTGGAGCACAGTAACTTTAGAGTTCTTTCATCACTTATGATAGAGAAGGTATAACATGCTCTGCCAGTTTCATGGCTTTCCTAGTTTTATTAAGAAAGCCAGATTCTCCAGCTGTTCATATAATGTATTCATTAATAAAGAGAAAGAATCATCTGACTTTGCTCAGGTTGGGTGACACCATGTCAGTTTTGATAAATAATATCCTGATTTTCACTGTGTCTTTGAATGAAGATAGGGGAAATGCATTTTTAAGACAATATCAAAGTAGCTGTCATGTGTAGTACTGTTTTAAATGCACCAAGAGAAGACAGAGTGCTTCAACATTAAGATAATTAAAATATAGGTGGTTTGCTGTATCCACATTGTATTCACATTATTTTGTCATTTTCTGGTTTAGAGTAACCAAAAATTATCTGGGTAGTTTGTATGCATATGATAAGACAGGTCTAGTAGTTTGATTTAAGAATTTAATACTGATATCCTGACATTGAGGGGGACTATGTTCAAGGCTAGTGACAGTGACTTCAGTGGCATAATTGGAAATCCAACTCACAGTAAAAATGGAGAAATGTGATGTTAATTTTGTCCTAATTTCAAATCTTCTTGATGCATTTATACTAAAAGATAGTCCAAATAAATGAAAATGCCAAGAAAAATCATGTTGGAAGAGGAATAGATGGCAGAAAGGTGATAGAAGGCAGTTCTTGTAATTCTAGAATGTTTCAAAATCAAAATATTCATAAGGCTGATTTTTGAGCACTCATATCTTTAAACTAAAACCAGCTAGAAAAACAGCAGCAAAAATTTATATGTATTAATTATAAAAAAATTATGCAAGCAGTAACTTTTGCCCTTTAAGAAAACCATTGTTACATTTGTTCTACAAATTATTAACTCTGTTTGGATTAGTTTAATTATTTCTCTTGGTTATCTTTGTTTTAAGGGTCACAGTTTACATTTTGTAAGTTACTCATCATATGAATCAACAGAAAAGGGGTTGGGGACTTTAAATCATAATCAACCTGTATAAAAAATGCAAAATAAACAAGAATTCTACCTTTCCATTTTAGCTCTTGGGTGACAGGAATTCAGAAAATGATGGAATATGTTCAAAAAAAAGTAGATCAATTAACTAGGCAGTGTCCAGATTATAAAGAACTTACTTTGAAGAAACAACAATGGACTGCCTCACTTGAAGATCATCTAAATAAGGTACATCATAAAATCATAGAATGGTTTGGGTTGGAAGGAACCTTAAATATCAGCGAGTTCCAAGACCCCTGCCATGGGCAGGGACACCTTCCCCTAGACAAGGTTGCTCAGAGGCCTGTCCAACCTGGCCATGAACACTTTTAGGGACGGGGCATCCACAGCTTCTCTGGATGACCTGTGGCAGCGCCTCACCACCCTCTTAGTGAAGAAGTTCCTTGCATCTTGCATGATGTTTATAATGAACTATTCTGAATCAAATGGGAAGTTAATTTGCCACAAATTGGTCCTTTAAGAGACCATTTATGTATAAATGGTATAGAAGAGGCCTCATGATATTAGAACATAGTGAAAATATTGTTGAGTCTAGCTGAAAATAAAAAATTTGCAGCCAGTCCCTGTTGGTCTTGTAGAAATATGTCACCAGAATGTTGCAAACCTTAAGCTGAAAGTTCAATTATGAAGTTCAATTATGAAGATTATTTTTACTTAAAATGTGGACTCCAATCTGAACATAAAGTTTCAATTCACAGTTTGTTCTAATCAATTTGTTCCCAGCCTTGCATTAGAGAGCATTTTGGAGACTTGTGTCTCCAAACACGTGATTTTTCATTGCATTGAAGAGTCCTTATTGTTATATTCCTACCAAGCAACACACTTTTCATTCTAACCTTCTAATGCAAAATAACCTAAAGAATCTGGTGCTAAATTCAACTGCCACTCAGCATTATGTAATAAAGTGAATCCCAGTTAGTAGCAACTTCTTTAAAAAAGTTTTACATGTGAATTCACTTGTCTAATAATAATGATAACGTGCTGTGTCTGATACCATCTGTATGCTCTTCATAATCTGTTGTGTTTTCATAATGTATATGTAACATCTTACAGTGACAATGAAATAGAATTCTGTACCTGCATCTGCACAAAAATAGGTCTCTTGGCTTGGCAGAGAAGCTTTTTATGTACTTTCTGAGAAAAAGCACTGGAGCACAATAAAAATATTTCTGCCAGGGCTATAATATCTAGATTATAATCCAGTTGTGCCTTAGTGAAATCACAAGGCTGGGATAGTTAGGGTAAAGGAAAGCACTATCAACAAAGTGACAGAAGCAGGAGGTTTTTTTGACCAAACCTGTTAGAATTTTCTTGGGAGAAATAGGAAAGATTTTTCCTTTATATTTGAATTTCTGACTTTCTCTGACTAGATATGATATTAAGGCATAAATTTCACCTTTTCTTCAGTTCTTCTCTCCATCCCACCATTTAGGGTTGATTAGGTGTGGATTGGGCTGGGTGGGGTGTGAGTGAGCAGCTGTATTGTACTTAGTTGGTGTATCTGTTTACTTATATAAATTAACCATGTGGATAATACTTTCAAATGAAGGTGTCGCAATCGATTAAACAAATCACCCTGATGCTTGCAGTTGGTATGGAGATTGGCTCGTATGTGTGTGAGTCGGAAAGACTTTTGAGCAAACACCTTGAGCTCGCTGAGCAAACAAAGGTAAAAACTCTGTGATGATGCTAAGTACTTTTAGAAACAAATACATGCTGTATGTCATAATAAGGTGAGAGGCTGAGAATTCTTGGAAAGAAAATAGGTCTAAAGTTTGTTTTTAAGAAGCATAGTTAACGCACAAAGCCAGGGATAATGTTACAAGTCAGTCCTTTTAATGGTTTTACCCATTGTCTCTCTCATTGCGTTATTTGTCACTGCCTCAAGATCCTAGTACCAACCTTTGATAGGAAGACTCCTTAAATGTGGATTGCTAGTCCCACATGAGGCACGAAGATTAATAATTGTCTAGACAGTCAGAGTCAGCAAAAAGCCTTGTCTAGTTTATTATGCTAAATGAAAGGGATGAATTGGCAAAAAGAGAAAAAAGTATTTCCCATTTGGAGAAGCTGTGAAGTTGGGGGCTCTAAAGTTGCCATCAGATATCCCTTGGCCATGTTAGGAGTGCAGCCACGGTCTGAGAGTACTGCAGCGCTCAGCCCTGTAACACATATGAGGCTATTTTCAGGTCACTCCCAATACTACAGTATCTGAAAGTGGTTTAAAACCAGCTGAATCCTCTCCGCTGTCTTGACATAGGTGCATACTTCATGCCTAGGCTGAACAACATGGCAGTATGTGTTTTAGGAGTATCCTATGTATTTTGAATTCTTAAAACTCCATTACTCCCATGGAGGTCTCTTTTGTTTCGGGCAACAGTTTATGGCACCCAAGGGATGAGTCCACAGAGCCTGTGGAAATAGAATTCACTTTAAAAACATTCTGGATAGCATAGAGTAGCAACATATAAAGCTCAGCAGATAGGCAAGAACCTCTTTGTTCCTCAAGACTGTACAATAGTCTTTAGTGTCTTTTCTGCCAAATATTTGCATGCTGGGGTATTACCTTTGTCAATAGTAACCTCTTCTACATATTTTTTCTGTGAATTGTGGTATACTAGCTTTCAATATAGCTATGTTAATAACCACATCAATCTTTTCTAGGAAAAAAAATGGATCTTTTGAGCATATAATGTCCATTATGAACTCTTCAAACAAGGGATTGGATTATATATAAGAAAGCAATCGTGGTGAAAATTAGCAATGTGATTCCAATATTTCCAAGTCCTTTTCAGTCATTACACATATTTTTCTATGCTTCTACCCTCAAAGGAAACTTCATATGAACTGGAAGCAGCTAAGGGAATCATCAAAGATATGGAAGAGTTGGAACCTGAGCAGGTGGCAGCTTTTTCTAGCAGAACTGAGTTTTTGAGTAAAGAGCTGAAAAAAATTGAAAAAGACATTAGTTCAAAATTAGAAATTCTAGAAACTTATGTGGCCTTTTTAAAGTCAGCTGTAGAGGTATGGATTACTTATTTATTCTCTGACTAGACTGTGAAAATCTTTCAAGTGAAAAATGTGCTTCCATTGTAGGAAGTATAATCGATTTTAATTTTTCTCCTCTGCACATGTGCATTCTCATTGTATGCACAAAGAAAATGCTTCCATATATGTACTCTGAATATTAAATGTACTGATTTTGCTTCATATAACTTTTAAAAATATGTCCATATAATGTTGATGTAGATATTTATTGCTGTCTTGCATTACTTTCACCGAAGTGCTAATTCATCTGAATGGATTTAAAAATTAAATAAAAAACAGCTCTAGCTGAAATCATAATCAATTCAATATCATCATAATTTTGGTAGCTGTACTAATGATGCCCAGGACAATTAATTTTCGTTTTGATCTGAATTCCATTTTAAGGTTCTGCAACAGTGTTCTTTTACATTGGAACCTATCAGATAAAATTAGCCATAGGATTTATTTATTGTGTGGTAAGCTACCAAAAAATTGGATTTCATCTGCTTCTGATTATTGCTAACTTCAGTTACTTTGTATTAAACAGATCTGTGAAAATCAGTGCATTGCTATACTGGTATATAAAATTCATGTAATGATATGTGACAGAAATTGAGCAAATTGCTGCTGTCTGCTTGCCATCTCCTGGTACACAAGTTATTTAAAACTATTTTGCTATTTGGTGTTTGTATAGATTTTTTTAAATCAGGAAAAGATTCAGAGGCTGCTATTTGAATTTATCATGTCTATATAACTTCTGATTATAACAGCTCAAGATTTGATTTTTTTAATGTTTATTTTATGTCTTTCTATAGGTGAATGATGATATTAAAAGCCTGAAGGAATTCTATAAATCAAAACAACTACAGACAAACAGGGAGGCTGAAAATAAAATTGCAACGGAATCAGCCAATACTCAGTGGAAAAAAATTATAAAGAAGATTTTTTCCACCCAAAATATGGGTTGCTATTTTCTTAATTTAGTAAATGTGGTGAGTTTAATCTGATAAACCATATTAAATATTTTGTATTTGCTGTTGATGAAGTCTAATCCTAGTTCTGTCACCGATGGATTATGATTTCTCCAGTACCTAGTTTTAAAGGGACTAATGCTGCTAAATACTTTTAAAATATGAAAGTATTATTTGGATGCTTATGGCATTAAAAGTAATATAAAAAGTTTTGTAATTAATAATGACAGAGCCCTTAATGCATGCAGGTGTAATATGTGCAAGTACCATTCATGCTGGAAAGCAGCATATATACAAGTGCAGCATAATGTTTATTTTACTTCCACTCAGAGGCAGGCAGTCTTTACGTATTGAGTGCATAAATTCTTCCAAAGAAATGGATGTTAGAGCTATTTCCTTACAGATAATCTTTCCTGGTGTCTTTACATTCTGTCTTGGGTTCAGCTATACCGCCCAGATGTCCCTGTCTAATTTTGCAACAACCCTTCATGAGATGATCGTTTGAGATGTGCAATCATTCCCTAAGCCACACCTCCTAAAGTAATCCTAATTAATGCAGGCAGCCTCGATATCCAGCTGTTCTTTCTGGTTTTGTAGGACAGACTAGGGAGCAATTACTTTAGGATGGGAAGGGGAAGGTGGTGCTGGTAATCTGCAGCAGTTTGCAAAATGAGCTGGGAAAACCTCGGGAAGGAGGGAAAGTGCTCAGGCTGTCAGTGAGGCTGGAAGTACGTGTGTCACAGCTGGATGCAGCCAAGCACAGATAAGATAGTCAGAGTAATGGCAAACTGAATATGCATGGATATGAGGTTGCACTTCCATCACTTAAAGTCTTAACATATATTCAGGTATTATCTCCCTAGAGACCTGGAAGTGTTTTGACACCGTGTTTGCTGCTGCCCTGTTCCCATGATATTCTTAGGCTGTAGCTTTTAACTATCTGGAAGATAGGGATCACACAAGTAATTTAAGAAAACAACGTCACTTAAAAATAAATAAATAAATAAATGGGGAAAGCATAAATAGCATTACCAAGTTTTCTGGTATTCCTCATAGAGGATCTGTGAAAAAGAGAAAAAAAATACCAAATGATCAAATGCTTCAGCCCTCCCGTGCTTCAGTGCTGCTTTGTTTATCAGCACAAAGGAGTGGTCTTTTCTTCATCTACTTTGGTTTCCAGTTGTTGCTTATTCCCCAAAAGGCCATTTTTGGCCATTTTGTTTATTCAGAAATTATTTTGTACGAGTGTTAAGCAGCCATCAGATGGCAATAATTCAGTCATTACTGACCTGTGCTAGGTTTTGAACTGCAACTTCAGCCATGTCCTCAGTATACAAATGCTGTTGATCTATGTATATTCCTAAGCTGAAAGTGTATTTTAAAGTAACAGAAATCTTACAAAAAAGTTACCCCAGAAAGTTGGGGGTTTTTATTAAGGTTTGTTGAGATTTTAATATAATGAGGTTTTAATTGTATTTTATGGAAATATGCAGAAAAAAATGTGTCTGTTTATTTGCCAGGTGAATGAGAGTTTAATATTAAAAGTAGAAAAATCTATACAAGTAACTGAAGATATAATTTTTAATCTGAATAAAGAAAGGAAAGAGCTGACTGAACTTTGGGCAATCTGGAATTTTAAAATTACTCAAGTAAAATCCATCAAGCAACAGTGCCAGATTTTTAAAGAACAACTAGAAATTGTAAGTGAAATAACTAGGAAAAAGCAACTGTAGCAAAAATTTCAATACTGTTATTTGTTTGTCTGTGTCTCTCTCAGCTACTATAGGTATCATTTAAGAAAGAGTGATGATCAGTAAGATACAACACTTTTCCACAGTCTGTGCTGCCATTCAGTCATCAGGAAACATGAAATGTTTTTGATCTTTTTTTCCCCATACTGAAGTACATACAAGTGCAAGCCTCCACTTCAAATTTTAACCTTTAATCAAGTTTAATCAATGCTTTACCAGCAGTTCTTCTTTTGGTTGGTTTTTGTTGGTGTTTTTTTTGGGGGGGAAGGGGTAGGAGGTGGTTTTCTTTTCTTTTTTATTTCCTTTTTTTTTTTTAAGCACCATTTTGTTTAGACTAAATAGTTACTAAACTAAACGGTGTCCTAGTAGTTACTAAACTCCAACTATGTTCAAATGGAGGGAGGATTGAATCCTCCTTGGCACAGGGACAATGTGCAGTGTTCTGTAAAAACAACGCTAGCTAGGCTAGTAGCTGAGCCAGCTTTGTAGCCACTGTTTCCCTAGTGCAGCTTATCACTAAGCCACCACATCTGTCATCACAGAAAATACAGTGTGTGTATGGGTCCTCTAGTCTTGGTGTCTGAATCGTTGTCTCACGGTGTACTAAAGATTTCTTATCACCCTTGTTCAGTCAGAGGGTTTGAGAGAGAGAGGCTTTACTGGTAGCATTTGGGTGTCTGGTTTGAGGAAGCTTCTTGTTACACATTTGGATTTGAATTAAATGTGGGGCTTTTATTCAGTACTGTTAGAAATGCTGAACTATTTGACTATCTTTTAGACTACCCATGGATTAGAGATTCTTCATGAGGCCCTCCAGCCTACAGTACCAGTTGACCTTGGAAGTGACCTTTTAATTGTTTTGGAACTGCAGGAAAAGCTTAACCAAATAAAACCACAGCATCAGGTGAGAAACCAAGCTAGTGGAGCAAATGGGGGATCAAAAGCTCTTTTGGTCCAGTAAAGATTCACATTCATATTGATGCCAGACACTGTCTGGGATTGCAGTGTTTTATGTTTTAGATCACTTTTTCAGGGGGAAGGGTTTGTGTGTGCTTACAGCGTAGGGGAGAACACATTTTACCTTCAGTGTCCAGAGAATATCTTTTGCGGTATTAGCTATGTATTACACTGACACACAAGGACTGGGGTGGTGGAAGTACAAGGAGATTATCAGCTTCATGCTTTTGAATTGAGAGCTGCTCAGAGGCTCAGATATGTCCTCTGAACTTCCTGCCTCCTGAGACTGCTGTCTCTGAGTTTTAGCAGTTCAGCCTGCCCTTGCCTGTTTGACTTGTTTTCATCCAAGGCTGTTTCTGGGTGACAGCTGAGATTTGTGTCTAGCAAAAAGTTCAGTGTCTGGAGAGTGTTTTAAAGTGCATGGCATTGACTCTTCCCCAAGCCAATTTAAAGCAGTTAGATGGTTATTTCATCAAATATAAAGAGAAAATTGCAATTATATTTGTGCAATTTGAGTAACTTCTGCTATTTTTGCTAGCAACTGAATGCTGAGCTTGAGTACCTGATAAAATTATTAGAATTGCCAAGCCAGAAAGGATTTCCTGTGGAAGAGAATTCTGGAAGAATAAGTGAACTTATTCATTTCCATCAAACAGTAAAGGATGCAATAACAGAATATGATGAGATTTTCAACAAGACAGTCAGATTCCATCACATTAAAAAGGAAGTGAGTATTATATTTTAAAATATACATTCTTTTCATTGCAGTTAAACTCTTTGGTTTTGAACCCTGTTGTCTTTCTTCTTTTTTTCCTTTTTCCTAAAGAAATAGCAGACTGATGATCCGAATTAAAATTTTGAATCTAAAACTGAAGGTTGTAAAGTTTAAAATTCAGATCTGAACCCAAATTTAATTACTTAAACCCACCTCAACAAGTCTTAGATGGGTAAGGAAGAAATTGTAAGCTATTTTAGACACACATTGCTTTTCATTTTTATGTATTTCAGCTGGAATATCTATCAAAATCAGGAGAACTGGATATTCCTGAAATATGTGAGGACCCTGGAAATGTGCACTGTGCTAAAGCCTTCCTTGTGAATTCTCAGGAGAAACATGCACATATTAGACAGCTATATAAACTGCTTATTACCCAGGGAGTGGAGATCTTGTCTGCAGTGCAGCAACATGTGAGTATAATTATAATGATTTGTGAAATCAAGGATAAATATGAAAGATTATTGGAGGTATCTGGCTATTTTAGAGGTGCAAAAATGTATTAATACTTAGAGAAAAATAAAGAGCTTTAAGATCATTTTAAAAGAATGCAAAGCATAAAATCTAAAACAGTTGATCATTTTAAGATTTCTGCCTTTAGAGTTTGCAAGTATACAGCCATTAAATTAAACATCCAGTAATGATGAAACTTATTTTTCAGTAGTTATTCACATTACAAATTGCTTTTATAAAGAAAACTTTATATATCTGATTTCTTGTTTTATTGTTTCAGTGGTCTGTGAGTACATTTTACTCTAGAAAACTGAAATAGTTTTGAAATAGGGAGGAAATTGCTCTTAAAATATCATTACTTGGGAAAAAAAAAAGAAAGCATGGCTTTCTTTTCTCTAATATTTCTTTGTGAAAATCAAGGCCCTGATGGCCACATCTCTGTATGAGAATCCTGTAACCTGAAAAGGTTGCTTTGCACATTTATTCTTCTATAAAGGATAACAGACAAACAAAAAAAGCAAATATAATATCCATGTTACCTTATTAGTGGATTCAAGAATGATTTGCATGACAAGATGGATATAATTTTAGAAAACATTTATTCAGGGCAGAATTTTCATTGCCCTGTCTTAGTGTCTTTACTTAGGAAGAAGGACATTCCTTATGACTTGCCTAGATTATGCCAGTGCCAGTCTGCTCCTCAGACTCCATACATTGATTATGGCAGACAGGAGCTATTCTCCAGGTGGTAAAGGACTAGAGTAGGTCACTTTGTTCAGAGAAGACACCATGTTTAGGTTGTACCTGACCCAAAACTACTCCTCAGTGGTTGGAACTGCTATGTACTTGCTCTCCTTACAGTGGAGGTTTAAGAGTTTCCTCTAGCCTGCAGTGACTGACTATGCATGCTCTGCCTCACATAATTTTCATTTTAGATAGGTTAAATCAATACATTTCCTGAGACTGATAAATTTCTTTGTGTATTTCCTGATTAGAATTACTTGAATGTTTCTGTAAAGAATCTGAAGCAAGAACTTGCTAGATTTGAGTGTGATAGCATTAACTGGAACTCCAAAGCTGATAAGTATGAGGAAGAACTGTCACAGCATTTCCAACACTGCACCACTCAAGAGGAGATAAATGAGGTAAATGTGATAAATCCCAACATATTAAATGACTGTTAAACGGGCTGTTGTGTTCTGTAATATACATTACTGTTTGCCATTCCCCATAATGCTTCATGTACCCAGAAAACCAGATTTTCATTTAGCCAGAAACCTTGGATCCATGCAGCAGCAGTGACAGTAATCTCTGGGCCATGCCTCTGCAGTTCAGGATTCTTTCAAGCTGTTGGGCTGGCAATAAAGTGCTTTCACTGTACCAAGAGGACTGGAAATAGAGCAGCTATATTTTCTTTGGCTTTCAGCTCAGCCAGCTTCAGCTGAAACACGAGTTTTCAGATTTTTTCTTACAAAGCTAAAGTTTAAAAAAAAAAAAAAAGTAGAATTTATATATATTGCAGTTGTCAGGCTAGTAGAAAGAACTTTCAGTATTTTAATGAAAAATTCAGAGTAATTTAGTACTTAAAATTTTTTCATTAACACAAGATTTGATACTTAAAAATTGCTAGGAGGAAAGGAAAGGTTCATTGGCACAAGAGATTAGAGTTTAGCATTGTGGAACTTAGGTTAGGAATAATTACTCAGTTAATATGATTATCAACTTAGCATCTTGGTAGGCCAAATACAAATCATTCACAAATTAGCAATTTGAATTAGATAATTGTCTCTGCAAAGAAATTAATTTAGGAAAAGCCTTTCAAAGAATTAATTTTCTCAGAGTGATCCATTAAAATAAGAGGCTGATGGGCTCTAAACTTGATGTTCTGTGGAATGCATTTCTCTGCAACCCTGAAGTACAGAAACTGGATTCCAAGTTAGAAGGATTACAAACTAATGTTCCCTGTAGTGTGAAGCATATGTAGTGAAAATATGGGACACTTAAATTTATATTTTCTTATTTTTACCTTTTGCTAAGTAAATCCATACGTAAGAAAGACTGTATTTTCTGAAAATCACCAAAGAAGAAGTGACTGATATTTTTGCCCCAGTTATTTTTAATGAAAAAGTTATTGTTTGTATTTTCATTTAATTTACAAAATATTTTTTGTGTGTTTATGAAAAGTATCCATTTTCACACAAAGATACTTTGAAATGGAAAAAAGTGCATCAAGAAAGGTTTTTTGGAATATCAGTTACACCTCTATTCCTTTTGCTAGTTAGAAGCTAAGTGTGTTTCACTTTGATCTGTTGTGCCTCAGTCTCCTGTCATGTAACTCCTTGACTGATGGTGGGAGGTAACAGGGGCAGCAGGTGGTAAGGAGAGGGACTCTGGCAGAGGGAACCATGCTGTGGAAGAGAATGAAACATGAAGTACCTAAACAAGAAGTCCCTTTCTACTTCACAGTGTCATGGCAGAATCAGAATATTTGAGGTTTGAAATACAGTGTTCTAGCTGGGCTTTTACTGAAACCTCTCAAATCTGCTGAGGACAGGGAAATGTTCACTGAGCAGTCTGTATGTAAGGCTGGCTGTATTCAAGGGCACACTGTTAAAGGAATCTCGTTTCTGTCCTTTGCTTCTGGGATTACATAATGAGGGCAAGAGAACGTGATTCCTTTCTAAGAAGTATTTTTCTGTTTTTATTGCTTGTTAGACTTCCAGGCAGAGCAGGTAGTAAAGGCAAAAAACAATCTTCTGTCTCTCAAATTTAAACATAAAGTCGCATCAGTGAATTGTTACTCACTACATGCGCTATATGGCAAAATGTATGTTTTATCTTCTCATAGTTATTGGACACTCTCTGTAAAATAGTTGCATAGCATTTACAGTGTTAATTATTGGGTTTTATTTCATTTTTCAGTTTCAGTTGGGAAGGCCATGTTGACTGGTTAAAATATGTCATTCCCAAACCTAATTGAATGTAAACTAAATGAAATATACTAATTTGGCATGTGAATACCCTTTACCTTGGACTCCTTTTCTATGAAAAGGATGAAGATATTTCCCAAACAAATATTTAGCTAATGTACCCATATATGCATCAATATACTGCCTTTTTTTTTCTTTAAGTATCTATAATTCTTTTCAGGGATCAGGAAACCACTAAACTACTTCAAGAATATTAGTTATGAGTATTTGCTTCAGTATTTTAAATTCTGTTGATTTCATCATCAGAAATTGGTTTTTGCAAGTATGTAACAGAGCTGTCTGAACAAACAATTTATTTACTGTCTACTGTGTCTAAGCAAATAAATATTTCATGTGCCAGCAGCCATAAGCAGCTGTTCGTGGCTATCACATAGTAAACATCCAACCAGATGAATTTTGTGATTTACCAGTGTGCAGAGCAAACTTTAAAGTTGACTGAAAATATTTGGGATTCTGGTGTAAATACTTACATTAATTTATGTTTAATGTGATTAATTTAAGTGTGTAAATACAGCATGCCAGTGAGGGCTTTGGTGAGTAGAACTCAACTGGTGTTTGAAGAGTACGTAGAGGTTCTGGCTAGCTCCCTGTGTGGGTAAAATATTAGTGCTTCCATAAGAACCAAGGAAACAAATGCTGAAATTCACAGCCAAGACTCTACAGCATGAGTTTTGAAACAGTTTTGGAGGACAGAAGAGTAAAATGAGTGCCCTTTGTGTGCTTTCTCTAATTTAAAGAGATTGTGGAAAGGGAAAAAAAAAAGGGCTTTGTGCCCTCTTACATCTTTGAAAAATAGAAGGAATGCTCGTGACTTTTGGGATCTGTATTTGCCCGTTTGGGTTTCCTGCTTCACTCCCTGGTTTGGGTGGCAGCTCCACTGCGTTGCGCTGCAATCGTGTGAGAGAGCAGAGATAAGCCACAGGTAACTGTAGCTTAATACTACACTGAAGCTGTTCATGGAATTATGACTGACACACTTAATTACATACAGTAACTTTTGCAATGAGAAAGCTTTTTCTTCAGGTGAGCACTTTAGAAATAACATGTAGGCAATGTCTGCAGAAAACTTGCAACAGAAGAGTGACAAATCCTGAAGTAGGTTCTCAGCTCTCCCCAGTCATCTCATTTCTTTTTCATCAAGTTGTTATTTATATACTTATGGAAAGATATGACTGAAAATATGGGGTTTAGCCATAAATGGTGATGAGCTATCTTTATTCACAAGTCAGCAGGAACTGATATGTAGCGCATTTCTATTTATTTTGATTGTTGCCCCAGGGATAAAGTAATCATTAGTGACTTGAACAGCACCTTTTCTGTCTTCCCACTTTCTGTCTGACTTTTTCTTAATCTTTGTCACTTTGAAAATCTATTTTCAGCAATGTGATTTCATGGGATATTTTGATTATTAATACTACTAAAAGTTTTATATATGAATAGAAAGGGAAAGTTAAGGGGTAAACAGCATTTAGGTCCCTTCTAGAGTTGCTCACACAGGAATCAAATTTAATGGAACAGTGCTGTTAATAAAAACATGTTTAGAACACCTTTATAGCTTGACTTTTCCATTTGTTTTGTGGTCATGTGATAAATTGGTGCAATTGGTACTTAAACCCCTCTCCTCCACTGTCATACTCTACCCATGACGGGGCAACTATAGTTAGGAACAGCTTCCTGATTAATGACTATGACACAGCAGGCAAGGCACAAAGTTCCATTAAACCAGCGGGCTGAGGTCACTGAAGCATATTAGGATGCGTAGCTCCTTTATCATTTGTCACCTAATCTTGTAAAACTGAGATACTTTCAGATTTCTAAAAATTGGGGGCCATACGTTGTCCTTGGTAGAATTGCTGGTGATACAAGGGGCTGTGCACATGGACTCTGAGGGCATGATGAGGAGCTGAACCTGGTGTTTCCAGTGAGGCTAAAAGAGAAGAGGGACAGCAGCTGCAGACCTTTGACACATGAGCCATCATATGTGAAACAAGGAGGTCTAATTTCACATACTGCTACGAGGAGAGCCTCTGTCCTTATTACCATTACCAGCCTATGTATGTGCGTAAGCCAGTGAAATAAATTAAACTCTTAGTCATCTTTTCTTTCCCTCGAAACTGAAGCAGCAAATAAGACTTTTGTGTTCTGAATAAAAAAATATTGTTCTGCAGAAGGGATTTTATTAGCAGAGGCTTTTAGATAGATTTTATTACTCTGCGTACTTAGGCAGGCTAAAGAGCTTAAACTAATTGGAGATCACAGTGCCAGTGATAGAATTCCTTTCCTTTCCATTACACTGAGTGAGCACCATCTGTTTATTCACTGCAGAAATAATGTGGCAACATCCCACTAGATGAAATGAAAATGAAAAATATATCCCTCGGTGGATTAACATTAGTATATAATAATAATAATAATGATTGATTTTTAGCTGTTCCAATAACAGTAGCTGCAAAATAAGCATTCATTACTCTCTGGATTCTTTGGCAGGGAGGAGAAGGGGGGAAGGGGAAAGTTTGTAGGACTTTTTAATAATAAAAAAGACTCAAGTACGTATTTAGACATCAAATTGTGGTAACTTGAACTTGTTAACAATAATTATGGTTTTTGAATTTGTATGTCTGGAGGAATAGATCCTAAAGCATTAGAATTGCTGCATTTCTTATATATCAGTGTCTTTAGATAAATATAATCTTGCGTAATTTATTCTACATTATCCTAAAAGCAAAATATTATTGACCTAAAGGATCTGAAATTCTTATTATCAGTATTTCAGTAATTTTATATTATTCAATTTCAAATGTTATAAATTAGTTATAAATAATTTGAAAATGTGATCATGCAATTACAATGTAATTGGAACAGTACCTATTTTAATCAGGTTTTTTGCTTGTCTGATGCTTAAACAAATTCAAAAGTAACTAATATCTAAAAGGACTTTTTAAAGTTGTAAATAAAATAGAAAATTACATGGCTTTCAGAGAAAAATATAAAGAAAACTATGCTTAAAAAATTCAGTCTTTAACATGAATTTAGCTGAGTATGTTTGATAAGTTTATTTATATAACAGTGATAATGAAAAAAATTACATATGGTTTATTAAGGGCACACTTTTAAGAGAACATTATAGGGAATTTGTCTCTAGAAAAAAAAAAAAAGGTAAAGGAAAAATATAACAACCCTATGTAATAACTAGTCCCCATGGTAAATAAACACTGGTTTTAAACCATGGTCATCATACGTGACTATTCTTTTTGATGTGTATTACACTCTTTCTGGTAAATTGGCAATGCATCTGGTGTATATGTGAGCCTAATCAGTGTCATTCCTATCATTCTGGCTTTTGTAGTATTTTCTGTAGATTAAAGAAAATATAGCTATATTCCATCTAATTAACAAAGGAGTTTTAGAGCAAATTTAACTGGATTTAATAGTAGTTGTCTCAGCTGATATAATCCATCTGAAAAGTCTTGAAAGGCATGGACACTTCATAATTGGATCTACTAGTTCATTTCAATTTATGTTATTGTAAGAATAATTTTGCCTAGTGTTGGGCTTGCTGCTAACTGGTAATAATGCTATCACATGGTGCCAAATCTAATCTAGCAGGAGTTGGGCAAGGCTTTCTGGATCTCTTGGGCAGGATCTGTCTGCTACCATATACTCAGAGCATAGTTACTTGAATGTTGGGTGGTCATATAGTCTATATCTTGATCCCATAAAGAGCTGTATTCCTCCTTGAAATGCTGTGAAAATGCTGTGAAAATGCTGTGAAAAGTTGTATTAAGATGTTTGGACTAGCACACTGTATAAAAAGAAGCCCGTGTGTAACTTCTTTTCAGAAGCAGGATCTCGGAGAAGGTGGTGGGGATGACATGACACAACAATAAAAAGCCCAACCTGATATAAACTAAATGCTGTATTGTAGGAGAAAGGTACTACGAATTAATACAAATTATTACTTGCCCAGGCCCAATAAACCCATGTTTTTCTTACAACTAAGTATGGGTATACATTTCCATGGCTACTAATTCCACTGAAAGGACTAAAGAATCTGAAGGACATCTACATCCAGTTAAAATCAATAAAAGCGCTTGGACAGGATTTTTTCGTAGATTGTCTGAGCAAGGATCTCATACTTTGCTGCAATCCTTTTTATTGCCCCAGCCATTCTGGAAGCAATACTCTGCATTCAGAGTGCAAAAACTTTGATTTAGCAAGATTATGAGTTTCTGTTACTGTAAAGAAATTGTGAGGAAGTAATGATGCTTTTTGAGATGGTATTGCATTATTAATTGATGTATTAAATTTTAAGTGTTCAAATTGTCCATGAAGCACCTTTTGAAAAAAGCTAAATTGAGGCGTGCTGATTTCTTCTTTTTCACTAACAAATACGTTTACTCTCTTCCAGCTCAGAGAATCATTTAAAGATCTCAAAAAGAAATTCAACAATTTGAAGTTTAACTATCTGAAGAAAACTGAAAAAGCTCGAAATCTGAAAGTACTTAAAGTACAGATTCAGCAAGTTGATACATATGCAGATAAAATACAGGTAATGGAAATTTTTAACTTAGTAAAGGCTTCAGTGGTTGAATTACTGTGGCCTGTGCCAAGCCCATCAGAGGATATGCAGAACGTTTTGTGAACTTCCCTCTTACTCAGCTTTATATCCTTCCTCTGTCCCAGTCATTGCCTGAGACATTTTTTCATTGTTCTACTCCTGTTATTCTTCCATTTCCTTCAGTGAAAATGATGTTCTCAATTCCTGACTTCTCTGTGTTCAATCCTTTTATCCTCCTTCATTTTTCTACTTAATTTGTTTATTCTTGCCTCTATTCCTTTAGAATATGTACGACCTAGTCTTTTTTCTCCTTAAAAAAATGAAATAATCACCTCTTACATCAAGGTACTTGCTTGTCTTTTTCATTTCATCATGTAAAATGGACCTTTTTCTTCAAAACCTTTTGCTGGACCCACTGCCTGGAGTTGATCAAGCTTGTTTACACCTTAGAACCCTGCTACCCTTACTCATTCTTTGCATTCACCAGAAACTCTTCTTCCAATGACCTTTTTAAATGCAATTCATGCACAGCAATGTTTTATTATTACAGATATTTGTTTATTTTTAAGCTGAAAAAATTCAATTATACCTTGAATAAATATAATTTACATTGATTTTCATCAGCTTTTTCGAGGCCCTCCTGTTTCCTTTGGTTTTTGAAACAGTAACTTGTAATTTTTAAAACACAGGACAAAAAGTATGTTTGTATGGTTTTCCTGTGATTTTTTTATGTTTTATTTCTAAAAATAGAAACATTTTTGCTATATTATTTAACATTTCTACATCTTTTAAACAGATTCTTAAGAAGAAGATGGATAATTTAGAGAAGAAAATCATTGACTCTTTTGCCAATGAATCTAATGCTAAAGGTAGAGTGCTCTTGGGGTCAATCCATGACTTACAAAAACAACTGAATGACTTTAGCATGGTTGTGGAAGATTATAAGCAAAACCTGGATCTGGTGGAGCATTTGCAGCAGATGATGAAAGAGGTACGAGTAAACTTGAGAACCCCACTGTGGCTGTAATAATGATCCAGGACAGGGAGAGATAAAACCTCTTATAACTGCCTCAGGCATAATCTGTAGCTTCTGAAAGTAATGAATCGGTAAAATACCTTATTTTCTTTTTTTATTTCTTTGTAAATTTGTGGTGAAAGAGGGAAAAAAAATGTGCAGTGTGGGCATATTCATGTGACTGGTGTCTCTAGCTCCATATGACTTTCATAGTCACTCAGCATATCTGTGGCCACACTTATGAGCTAATTTTCTCTATGTATGCTCTGAGGCAACACAGAAAGTACCACAGGGCCCTCTTTAATGACCAGCAAGCCATTAGAGCCAGGTTATCACCGTACCTACAGTGTTTTATGTCATTCTGGAACTGAAATGTAAACAGAAGCATATAAATTGTTTCTAATAGACTAAATTGTTAAGTATATTTATAATCCTTTTCTGAACTGCAGTTTGTCTTTTTGGAGACTTTCAAAACTTTATTTTAACATGTCTTAGGACTGCCTCATGCATTGCCTTTCTTAAAAAGAAAAAAAGTTTGTAACAGTATTTTCCCCTCTTGCTGCATTGTGTTGATGCTCTTGCTGTGGGGCAAGCACATTCCTGTCATCATTGCTTGCTTGTAGAAATATCGCTGTTCACATCTCCAAAGGCATCTAAGTACAGGACAAATTCCCTTAAGGATGGGTCACAATACTATGCTTTTGTTTAAAAGGTGTTTTCAGTGTCCAGTGGTCTGATCACTGTTTTTCATATACTATTAGCAAAGCACTTGTTAACATTTGTTGCACATCTACATTTTTGAACTCTCTACTTACTTAAAAGAAATTATTTCTTAGAGCTAAAATTTAAGACTGCTTTTTTTTTTTTTCTTTTACTCAGTGCAAAGTATCACTTTTTACTCAAAACTTTCAGCAAATGGGCACAGGCTTAAATACTGATTTCAGCAGTGGTTAGAAATGCTGATTAACAACTGCTTCCTGTAGTGATGCAATACTGATGATGCTGAGTGAACACCAGTTCTGTCCTGTCTTGAGTATTGTTGATCAAAGATGGGTATCTTAAGCCTGTTCTTGTCAATAGAAAGACTTCTTGCAACTTTAACTGTTGCTGAGGCCAAACCCCTGTTTTCTGGTACGCTAAATTTAAAGAATCTTTCTGTCCTTACAGAGGTATAACTGTGGCCATAATATAAAGGTTTTGTAATTAGTCAGTTAAGAAAGAACTTAGAAATAAAATGCATTTTTTGTTTAATGAAAATTTAACAGCTATTAGTACTTGAAACACCATTAGCAAGGAAAAAATGTTTTTCAGGATAAATTAAAGTGAGAAAATTTAAGACATACTGTATGCCACTGATTATGGCAAGTCTAAGACTAATCTAGTCTATTCTATGACAGCTGGAACTGCAGATAATAATTCATTATAATGCAGATTTTTTTATCCCTCAGTGTCAATATTGGTTTGAAGATGTGAGTGCGACAGTGATTAGAGTTGGCAAGTACTCTGCAGAATGCAAAACAAGAGAAGCAATAGAGACTCTGTATAAGCAATTCAATAAGTTTATTGAGCCTGCAGTGCCTGAACAAGAAGAAAAAATTCAGCAGATTATGGACCTCGCTGAACAGTTATACGGTGAGGGGATACCTGGTAATGTACTGTTGGGAAAAAATGCAGTAACTGGGGATGGGAGGAAGCAGATCCTTCGATTAGTTCATTTAAGAAGAAAATCCTATGAAGTTTATAAAACAAATGTTGTTTTCAAGTATTGACTAGAAGAGCTGAAGAACTTCAGAACAAATATTTACAAAATATAAATATATGAAAGCACTCTCTACAGTCTGGTATTTACTTAGTTTTCTCTTCCTCTTGAAATAGAAGGATAAATGTCCTTGTAATATTCATGAGCTTGGAATTAAGACTTCATGGCTTAAGCTATCTCATAACAGGCAAGTCTTTGAAGTCAGATGATATTATAGTGATATATCTCACTGCCAAGTTAATTTTTTACATTAATATTGTGAATACCTAGTAAGATTTGATTGCTAGATTTTTATTAGTAAACAACATAGTTTGCTATGTAGATAATATATTTGCAATTGTATTTATTTGGAACATTGTTGACAAAAAAAAAGTGTCAAAAAACCCTTTATATTTTGCACTTTTTCCCCCCCAACTTGTAATTTTTGTATGCTGCTTAAAGTTATTTTACCCAAAGATAAAGGTGAATCATCCAACTGTGCAAAGATGCTGTGTAGCCTATCAGTTCAAATAGTAAATCTGAAAAAAAATGCCAAGAGTCAAGCTGGGTTTTAAATTCCAATAATTTAGTGCTGGAAATAGTATTTAGAGAGCACAGATCACTTCTTTTTCTTTCTTTTCTTTCTTTTTTTTTTTTTTAAGCCTTCTCAATATTTTAAACATTCCCATCTATCTGTGGGAAAGGGGATGGCAGAATGGAATCTTAACAACACTGCTTAGGAATGCCAGGAGAGAGAAGCTGCTTTGTGTTCTTTAAGTCATTATAAGTGAAAAAGCTTCTCTATCCTGCCCTTGGTTTGTACTTCCTATACCAGGCATCCAAGTGCCTCCTGGCTGTGTAGTATGGCAACTAGTTTAGGAGCCACTTGGCAAGGTCAGCATCTGGTGAAGCAGTATCACCAACCAGATAGAAGATCTGCAGCAACAAGAAGAGTCTGTCTCAAGTAAGCTAGGAAGAAGTAGGAAAGCACATTACTGTGAATCACAGAATTCCTTTCAGCAAGACAAAACACAGAAAATGTGATTTTATTTCAGGATTACAAAGTCTTGTAATTTGTTACTTTGTAACTGATTGTTACTTTGGACCTGTTTGAGATGTTGTGTTCTTACTTTCATTTTGTTTTACCTTTGAAGGTATTGAAGAAGGAAAGAAGTATGTTGAAAAAAGTGTATTGAAGTACAAAGAAATCATTAATTCTGTTGATGAGTTGTGTAGATATCTGAAAGAACTTAAGGATATAAAGGTAATTTTATTTTTTTTAATCTGCAGAATGTATTGTGTCTACATCATCTTATGGGGCTTAGTGACTGAAACAGTCCCTTTAGCAAAGGACTGTCTATGGTAGTATAAAACACTTCTTAATTCTTCTCTTTTCCACTACCTTAGGTAATGATTGTAATGAATCAATGAAGTGCTCCTTTTTTGTGCACTAAATATTTCTCCTAGGTTTCTTTTTCTTTTCTTCTTTCAGAACTCTTTCTGCTTTCAAGTAACCTTTAGAGGAAAATGTCACAATTTCTTTGAGTAACTAGACAAATACTTTATTTTTTTTCATATTTCTTCTTTCTTTGATGTAATATAGGTAACTGGAATATAGGTAACTGCTAGATCTACAACATACCAAACAACCTAACTTGGCTCCCTCTTGACGAAGACATGCCAAAGACCATGTTGTGTTAAAGTAATTTGAATTAGAAAAGCATCACTTTTGACATAAAAATTAAAACCACGACATTTTTAATTTCATATTCTGGTGAGCTGCTTTAGGTGTTAAGTACAGCATATTAAATGAGGAGGAATTATGAAAGACAGCTAATAGGGCTACATCTCTGAAATAATCTGTCTACTCCACCCCCTCCATTCTCAAAGTTATACTTGAAAAATCTGCCATATGCAGCAGTAGCTGGTGAGTTAATTCTTCTGTGGAAAAGTGAAGATTCTTAAATATCCTGCTTTCATTGATACTTCATGTTGTTTCATTTTTCTTTGATGGAATCATACTATAAAATTGACAAAGAGATATCCATTAATACACTTAAAAGTAGTAAGAGATGCCAAAAACATAAATGAGTTCCAACAGTCATTAGGTGAATGGGAAGGAGGCTTTGCCTGTCACTGTGACTATAAGGAAACTTCACAAAAATGCCTCATCAGTTTTATTAAGTTCTCCTCCCAGTGCATATTTTACATAAAAGCTATTGTGTGCAGGACAGTAGCCTCAGGTTCTGTCAGAACAGGCTTGCAGCCTTTTCAAGGCTTGAACCTTGCATCCTTTCTGCCAATTCAACATTTTCAAGAGAAGGAAAATTTCAAAGTAATTGTACTATCTTATTCTGACTAATTTCCTTAGAATCATAGAATATCCTGAGCTGGAAGGGACTCACAAGGATCATCCAAGTCCAACTCCAAATTTTGATAACTTTAAAGCTATCAAAAGAGTTGTTTTGAGATTTTTTCAGGCAAGACCACTCATAAAGTACTATTTGCTCTAACCTTTAATTTAGATAATTCTTTTTAAACTGTCAGTCAAAAGCAATATGATAGAAATGAGTTTTCTACAATAGTGTCGAAGCTTTTTTAAAATGGAAAATTATTTTTATAATGTGTAGTATTCTGAGATTTTAAAACTAATATTCTTATTGAACATTTCCAGAATATCTCAATAGTCTATATATGTATCTTATGAAGAATAAATAACTCCACAAATCATCTACACAGATATGTATGGAAAGCCATGACTATGAATTCGGTTTCACTTCATGACATTTTTAAAGTATAAAAAAAACTAAGGGGAAATGTAATGCATAATCTTTCCTAATTTTACATGGCTGTTGAATGTCAGAAGAAAACAACTCTGACTTTTACAAGTGCAAAATTAAAGATTAGCTTTTCTTCTAAGAAAAAAACAAATGGATTGAGAGGATCACACAGGATTTTTCACTTGTTCAATGCTAGAGTGAAAAATTAATAATGCAGCACTTAGTCAAAAGAAACTTGTTTAAGACTTATGATTGGAAGCTAAAGATGTGAAATACACAACACTGTAACTATAAAACTTAGTTTTCTTTATGTTGTGTTCATGTTCTTTGTATTCTGTGTGTTTCTTCCATGACAGTTTTGAAGTATTTATCAAGTCCTCATAAAATACATTATGGTTGTCCAGATTTCTGTTATGCTACATGTTATGCTTAGAATAAATTCTTCACTTTCCACCTTCTAGAAATATTTAAATATTATAGAACTCAGAAATGTTTCTTTCCTGCCTAGGACTGTTTTCATGAAATCTCTCTATTTTTCTGAGTTTGCTGTTTATACTCTTTTCTTTCCTAATAACTTTGCTTCCTTAATCCTTTATTTCTCCTTGGGTACAAATTGGTTAATATTCCTTAGATTCCTGAATAGCCCCTGGAATTCTTCAGTCTTTGGTATCCTATACTTTCCCTGCCTCAGAAAATATCCCTTCAGCTTTGAAAAATGTAGTCTTTGCCTGTCCAGGAATGAATTAATAAGGTATTGCTGCATTCTTTTTTTTTTTTTGGGTCACGAACAGTTTATACTGATATCATTTTTTGTTTGTTTGCTTGCTTTTTTGTTCTGATCTACAGAGTATAACTCAGTGTGCAATAACAATTGCTACTTTCTATTGTATATAAACTTAATTTTCTCTTCACATGACAGAAAGTTGAGTTTTCTGAAGAGCTGGTTTCTGTTCAAAAAGAAGTAAATGGTCAAGAAGCATGTAAGACTTTTAAAGACAAAGCAGTGGAGCAAAAGCAGCAGGTTAGTTAGATGTGGGGTTGTTATTTTAATAACTAGAACTCTGTTTCTTAATGGGCTTTGTGCATTTGCTGGAAAGTTCCTAGATTTTCCATCTTGAAGCCTCTGTTTAGATGGGTTCTATCAGTGTTGTTTGTCAATTGTTTTTCAGGTTTTTTTCTCTTACCCCTTTTCCTTCTATCCAATCAACATATTCTTCCACATGATTTTTTGTTTAGTGTTCTTTTTCCATGCCTATATATCTCCCTTTGTTTTTTGTTTTCTTAATCTTTTACCATTTTCATTTGGTCCTATTGCCACAGTATCCTTAGTGTAGATGTCCTCCTTGTGACCATTCCTCTTTCTTGAGGAAAGAGTACCTTCTGCTCTCCTCCTTATAATAAGACTTAAGGGAAAATGCTGGTTTTTGTGTTTCCCAGAGCCCTAGTACTTGTATGATGCCTGGATACAAGTTGTAAGTAGAATCCTATGAGAGAAACCTTATAACTCAGAATTTGAACTAAGTAATGGTGGAAATTATGATTCCTTGTTGAATCACTGTGATCTTAACCAGGGGGAAAAAAGTGTGTTTTTAAAACAATTTTTTTTCAGATGGTGTCAGGTGACTTGCTTACAAATTCAGAAAGCATTGCTGAGAAGAGAAGCAATACTCTGTCTCCTACCCACCCTAAACAGGTATCTGCTGTTCCTGTTGGTTTATTTTTAATCAAATTGATGGGCATCATTGTGTACTGTCAAAGGAATTCTACTCCTTAATTTGCTGTGTGTCAAAAATGAGGGCTATTTTTATAGTTTGGTGAGGTTTGATTATATTCTCATTTACAGTAATACCAAAAAAAACTGAAAAAAGAAGCAGTTCATTCAGTTTAACAACAATGGGAATAACGGAAAAGCATTCATAGCAAACATGATGGAAACACAACTACAGCTGTCAGTGGTTGTGTTTATTATTGTATCACAGATAATTTGCCGTACTGTTGGAATGACCCCATACATCAATTGACAGAACTCAGCATCAGTCAACTTCACTTCAAAACACTGAAGTTTCATTTCAGTGGCCAAAATTCAGTGCAGCAGAGATCATAAATTCCAGATTACATAAACATTTTTGTGCTGGATCTGCCAAAGAGACCTGGTCTTTAAAGTGATGGCATCCAGTGTATCGCCTGATTGATTTGAGTGGGCTGCTTGGGGGGGCCAGACACCTTGCTTAGCAGATTACATGTTTTTGTGTAGAACTCAGCAATGAGAGAATAACGTGAGAAAACATTATCCATGCCTTTGCTGAGAGCCTTTGCACAAATGAAATCTGAATATGTGATTGCACATTCATTTAAAAATCAAGAGGCAGAGAAGTAATTAGCAAATCAGATAATGTCTTTGATGCTTTGCGGTTAAAATTAATGCACTTGCATCTCACCCAATTCTCTTTGGAACATGATGAGAGCAAATTTTTTTTCTGGACCCAAAATAACATAACAATTATTTTAACATTGCTTTCCTTTTAGTGTTTGGCAGGATCTTGGAGCTGGCAAAATTTAAAAAAAAAAAAAATAAAGGAAATATAAAATTCTTGGAAAATAATATAAAGATATTGGTTTAATTATTTGACCCTTGAGCATGAATGACAACTCTTTTTATTTTTTTCCAAAAGAATCAAAGGCCAGCAACTTGACTGCTAATATATTTTTATTGCTATGTAACTGTTTCCCATTTAGATGTAATTAGGCCATCTCCTCCCTCACCTTCCCCTTGCAAATGCTCATTTAAACAGTACCCACAGGAAATCCACAGGTTGCCGTTTGTTTATAGGAAGGGGGTACTTTTTCTTTTATTGTTACTGTTATAATAAATGCTTATTTATAATTAAGATAATATCTTCTAGAATCTATTCGAACAGTTTGAAATTTCAGTTAGCTGCTGCAATATTTTCTGACAAATGATCTTTTTCCACACATTTCCTTCTGCTTCTCAGAATACATTAAGCTTAATTAGAAGAAATATTGCTGCTGGATCTGCACAAAGAATGGGATATATTGAATGATAACTTTTTCTCTCTCTCTCTTTCTTTTTCTTCTTTCCTTTCTCCTCTTTTTCCTCCTAATTCAAGGAGGGGAATATATTGGCTGATATTCCAGTTATCCATCCAGCTGGTGAGGATCTCGTTTCACAGGATACAGAGCTGTCATCTTCAGCCAAAGAGGATAGTTTACAGACTGGATTCCTGGCAGAAGAAATACTCTCCGGAGATGAATATGAGTGTATATCACCTGATGATATCTCTTTGCCACCGCTTTCTGAGACACCAGAATCCAACCTCTTACATTCTGAAACAGAGCTAGAAGGGCAGTGCTGTTGTAGTTCTCATAGTCTGCATGTCAGTTCCTATAGCTTGCAAATGCAGAAAACCACAAGTATGAAAAAAGTGACGGAAGTGTCTGATCTCTTAACAAATTCTGCTTTTGCTGATGCTACAAATAATAGAATGGAAAGCCCATCAAATCACTCTGAGAAGTTTTGTATCTCTTTAACAGATTCTGGTGCAAAAGTCAGAGCAGTATCTCCTTTGACTTGCAGTTTACAAGAAATATCTGAAACTAGCACTGCTTCCTGCACTGTTAAAGCCAAACCAGAATTTAGCATGATGAGTGAAGTGTGCAAAACACATTTACAACACCTTGAACTTCATAAAAGCATGTCAGAAGCACAAGAACAATTGCATGACTTGAATAACTGTACTAAAACCCAGGACAGGCTGCATGCTTTGCCCGATGCATTCTCAGGTTTCGTGTTTCAATCAGACGCCACCAGAAGCTGTCAGAGGCAGATGGTTACCCGAGAAGAGATTAAAAGTTCATCAGAAAAGAACAGTATGGCCAGCCTAACTGGACAGGCGCCTAACTTCTCCCAGCTTCTGTCTAACAAAACAGTCATGGAAGGTTCTCCGGTAACTTTGGAAGTAGAAGTAACGGGATTCCCAGAGCCTACACTGACATGGTGGGTAGCTTACAATGAGAAGTAGTAAATACACCCAATAGCAAGGCACCAAATATAACCAAAGTTATAACCAAATCAGTTAACCTAGAGACTAGAATAAATGGCTTGTATCCTTTCTACTTCACACTTATGCATGATTTCCACCTTCAAAATTGTTTGTGACAATTAACCAATTTGAAATAATCTCTCTTTACTTAATTTTATGAATGAGAGTATCAAACTACTGCAAGCATATCGAATTTTTTTTAAGGAAGTACATCATATAGTTTTTATATTCTGGAATATGTCATTTCACTTGTTCAATGATTTCTTAAAATAATTGCACACTGCAGGTTTAACATAAATAAATTCACCTGCATTTTTCCAAGATCTGGGCACTATGTCTGCACACTGAAGTGCTTATATGGTGACTACATACATATGGAGACATACATGTACACATATGTGAGAGCCAGTTGTCAAAAACAGCAGGGGTTGCAGATTAAAAACCCACCTAAATATTTATTCTAAGAAAATCAGTTTTATATGACATATTTGTGTGCATTCTCTCTCTCTTAATTGCTACATGTCTATTTATATTACTTTATACTGCATTTGTGAGACATACAGGTAACATAATATGAACAGCTTTTAAGATGACTCTAAACTTTCCCTGCCAAAAGGAATAGCGACTAAAAGAGGGGCGGGGTTTCAAGATTTTGGTAGTAGTTCTATATGTTTTGGCAGGTATTCCTACAATTTTACCTCATTTACCTTTTCTCCACTTATCCTATTAGACCTTCACAATGGAGGCTTTTCTTTTAATGTATTAAAATTAAATATGCTTCTTACTGGAAAAAAATTTTATGTTACTATTATTACACATTTAAGGAATTAAGTTATAAGTTTTTGGTAAACCGAAATTTCTTCTGTGACACTGAGAAAAACACTGGACATTGCAACCTTGGTGCTATACTCTCTTGGTAAATAAAGTTACCTTGTTTTCAATCCCCGTATTGTACAGATTGAGCAGTATTATTGTGTAACAAGAGGTACCTTCACTTTATTGTAAGAAAGCATTAATTTAGATTAAAAATACATATACTGTTGATATATTGTCTTTCAAAAAAAAAATCATTCAAATGGAATAATTTTGCAAAGTAGAAATTCATGGAAACAGAAAAAAAAATGTGGGTTTTTAAATTAAAAATTCACCAATAACATGTATTTTGTACTGATATACACATTTTATTGGATATACACATGGAAAAATGTTTCTGTGGCTGTGTTATGTTAAATGTAGCTTATGCTGAAACATCATCTGGTGAGAAGAGCCAGAATTTTCTCTAATTTCCAATATGTAGATCAGGATTCAATAGCAATACATAGTGACAGGTCCTCAAGTATTAGAATTTGACACTAATTCTCTGAAGTAACTCCTGATGCATTGTTCTATCCTGTTTGAAGATAAGAGCTAAGTGTTAAGTGGGCTGGGATGGAGGAAAGTCTGTCCTTTATACTGAAGGCAGAAGACCAGAAAATTTGTAAGTTGAGCCTTAAGAGCTATTCATGAGTTGGATATGGATTGACTCAAGACCTTACTAGCAAAAATATTTCAGTGCAAAACTGAGGGTCCAGGCCTTCAAGTTACCTCTCTAATACTGCAGTGAGATGACTGTGACTTGTACCTTGAAAACCATTTTCAGAATGGCATTTTCTACTGTTAAGAATATGTTATTTTGCATTGTTCAACTGTTCATTCATATTGACAGATTAAAACTGAGAAATGAGAGGACAGCAGTGAGCTCTGTCTCTTGCTGTCAGTGTAGTGTGACAGGGGTTGTCTGAATTTGTGAAATTCTGCGTGGCATACGGTGATATAACTGACTTGAAAACTGACTCTCTGCTTCAGGTACAAGAAGGGCCAGAAACTGACTGCAGATGAGCACTTAAAGCTTTTACAAAAGGAGACAAAGCATACTTTGTTCATTCAGAAGGTGTGTGATAAAGATGCTGGCCTCTATGTTGTTCGGGCTAAAAATTTGAACGGCACTATGTCATCCAGTGCCATTCTTCACGTGAAAGGTAACAGGCCACCTATTACAAGAATAGACTGGATTATGCTGTGTGTCATCTATATAAGCGTATCACTAATGTACTGGCTATTCGCAAAATAAGTACAATATCGACTGCATCAGACTTAATTCTCACATGCTAAGACAACATTAAATTGATTTCCTTACACTGCATCATTCACAGTATATACCAAACCACTTTGATGGCACAATGAATATATTGCTTGTTTCTTATTACCAATATTATGTGCTTAGTTTACTTTCTCATAGTCATGTTGACATAAAAAAAGTTACAAAGATTTCCTGGACTCTAAGGCTGAGTTTTGCTTTCTAAAAATGTTGGCATTGCAAGGTGTTGGAAACAGTTGTACATTTTAAATGTCAAGACACACCCAGGTAGAATGTTTTGATCAACGTGTATTTTGTGATATGTCTTTTCTTGGGATGGGGTGTGGAGGGTGTTGAAATTTTTTTAAACATAGAATGTATTATTTCCAACTATGTATGTTCTCATATTCTTTAAAAACAAATTATTTGTAGAGTAAAGCTTCTTAGTAAAGAAATTATACCATTTTTGATTGAAGTGATATAGATCAGATTTAATCTAAGTCCAGCATACAGTCTCCACAAAGCTGCAGCAGTTCCAACAGAGTTGTGATTGTCTGTGCTGCAGAACTGACCCTGAATCATCAGGATTTGTGTAAGTAGCATCTAGCACACAGTAGACCAAAATTGATTAAATGTTCCAACATACCAGACAGCTTAGGCAGATGGCTGATACGTTCTCTGCCTTCTTCTAAAATTAAAGATATACATATTTAATAACCCTCTAAATGGTTAGTATAAGACCAGAAAGCTAATAGTTTATGAAGTAAACATTTATGTGTATTTAGAATTTTAACATACTGATTTCCATCAGAATCAGCCAAATTGGTGGAATATTCAAAATGTGCTCAAATTTTAAAAAAATAAAATCAAGTAGAATTGGCCTGTTACTTCAATGCAGTAAATATGAACCAGAACTTTGTTCACCTGCAAAGGTGAACATTTCATTCTTGACAAGGACAACCACAAATTTTTTTTTTAAATTAAAGTTCTAATTTGTTTAAATATTTCATAACAATGACGTAACTGTGCCAGTGGAAGACTTAATTTATAACTCCTAAATATAACTTGCTTCTTTTGCTTCAGTATTTGTTGTATTTGCACAGTAAAAAGAGTTGAAAAAGAGCTACATGATTTTTCCTGCATCTTTGATTTCCAGCTTTTACTGGTGTGGAAAATTTCTAGATAAAAAATATTTACCTCCTTTTGCATAATTTGCCAAAATGAAGTAAGCCTTTGACTGTGTAGCATGCTATAGCAGAATGAATATTGCACAATGCTGGGGTCAGAGACATGGAAGACTGACATTTCGGTATTTTGTCCCAGTGACTGCAACTTATTAAAACTCTTGTAACTTTGAAACAGAAGTTCTCAAGATGATGTGACCTCACACCAATCTGAGAGGGAGCAGAAGGAGGAGGTGGTGAGCAGATGGGGGGGGGGGAAAGTAAATTCTAACTAAAATGGGTATCACCATTTAATGAACCACTGTCCTAAGTTCAGTCATCTCCAAAAAATGTACATTCATAAGAATTTTCTCAGGGGTAAAAATAACCTGTTTTCTTAACATGTACTTTCCATTTCACAATAAAGCTAATTTTAATAATTATTATGGTTTTGAATGTTTCAGTTACTATAAAAATAAAATGTGACTTTATGTATGATTGTGATAAACACGCGGTGAAGAACTTAGGTGAGCAAACTGACTTGCATAAGTGGTACATTAAACAATATTTTGGTAAGAACAACCCAAAAAGTCTGTCCTACATGCTGTAAAGTTTTTTGCCTTCTGCAGAGCTGCCAGTGCTTGGCAATTTTATCCTGTTCTCATAACATTTATTTTCTGTTCTGAAAGATGAGTCTTCTAGGTCATGGCTGCCCTTCAATCCTGTTTTTGCTGAGAGTTGCCATCATTCAAAAACTAAGTGACCATGGGTGTTCTTTTGACATGTTCCAAGTAACTTTATATAATACTCAGGTAATTTGTTTTCAGACATTTTTGCTTTCAGTATTGAGGCTAAGTACATGTACATTAAAAAAAATCCCAAAACAAAACACCAAGCGTGAAAGCAGAGATGTGGTTTTTCCTCTTCTGCTTTGCCTCTGCTGGAATTAGGCCTTTACATAAAACATTAGCTGTCATAAGGCTTGTGACAGGAAGAGTCATCATAGCTCTACAGATTCTGGTCTTGAAGCCACATCTTGGTTTTAATTTGTGAATCCTTCATCCTGAAAACTATGAAAAGTTCAGGTTTAGAATGATCATGGTTCTTTTTCATAAGGCCAATGTGTGCATTCAGAGATATGCACTTGACTTTTTTAGTCGGAGGAGAGGTATTTCCTGAGCACAACAACACTATGAGGTGAATTTTTGTCCTTGAGAAACCAAGACTAGGACTAGGATTTCAGCCCTGCTTGGAAAAAAACCTGTCCCAAACTCACTTGTAGTTCTATCAAAGCAGGAGAAAAGGGTATGGAGTTTTCATCATGTCATAGAGCAGGCAGTAGAGGTAGCTTGGATCTAGATTTGTAGTTGGATCTGAGTTCTTGCTGGCACTTAACAGTAAAGCTGCTTACTGTTTATGATAATCCACTCCATGAGTTACTAAGGCAATAGGCACAGAACTACTGGATGAGTGTATACAGATTATGGCAACAAATTCTTCCCCTTCTCATAGTATTTCCTGATGTACATCCAGGCTCCTAGAATATTAAAAAGGAGTGGGTATTCAGATCTTCTCCATTATACATATTTGCATTAAATGTATTTCTCTTAATTTCATTTAACAGACTTTAGAACTAGCGGGAGAAATCTCGGTTATTTGCTTTATGTGAGATTTGACAGCCAGAATATAAGGCCAGTTTACAAAATAATGTGAAAGTAAGAGATGAAGCTTTGAATCCAAGTGGTATTTATTCCAGTGTTTAATTAATAAAATTTAGAAGCTAGCCAGTGATGTAGCCTTTTATTGACATTTGACTTACACTCCCAGTTCCAAGCATCACAGGGAGGACTGTTATCTTTCCTCTAAGAGGCAGGAGTTAAAGAGACCCCTCAGATTGAGAGTATATTTTATTGCAATATTTACAAATCTATGCTACCAGTGCCTATGAAAATCAATACAATTCTGGGGTTTTTTCTTCTGAATTATGGTTTAGTTTAAAGTTATTAAAGTTTGTATTTTTCCTATCTATCCTTTCCTATCCTATCTTTTTTCATCGTATGTTGGAAGTACTATGTGTTTATACGTGTACTGAATGAGACATAAAATTAATTTATCTTAATGAACTTCTTTGAGGTGGTGTGCTTTGAGAATGATTTTGTATTATATGTTCCAGAAAGCTGCTAAACGAAAGCAGTCCTCTGCTCACAAACTACAACAGCAGAATGATAGTGAAATTCCACACATTTGGTGAGCTTAACACTAATTTTCTATCTTGAACCATAAATGCCAGTTGTAACTGACAAATTAGGTAGGGCAAATTTCAACAGACCCTCACAGAAAAAAGAGATATCAAGGATGATCTTGTCTCTGAATATGTCAAGGCAAAACAATATTATTCCTCTGGGGAAAGGTAGGTTAATGCAGAACTCATCATATATACTCTGATTAAAATTATATAGGTCTAAAGCTTACATGGAAAATTTCAAGAGATTGCCTGTCAGTCAGGGAAACTAGCTGCCTTTCTGTGGAAAGAGAGTCTTAGTTTTGCTATTCAGTTTAAAAGCAGCTGGAGTAGTTTGTGACCTCCTCCTCTCCCAATGCATCCACCTTAATTTTGACTTGAACATGCATTCTGAGGAAAAGTAATCTTCCTACTAGTGGATTAAATTCCGGAATTGGCTTCCTGTTTAAAAATTAAATGAGATTTTTCAAGTTTGACTTGTGAGAATAAAGTCACATGCCAATAAATCCAACTTTTAAAATATAAATACAAGATTTCAAGGGTACACACAAGCACAGTATTCATGCTATTGCTATACAACAGGCACTGAAATAAGGTCAAAAGAAACACCTTGTCACTTTTGAAAATATTGTCATTTTTGCGTAGTCAGTTATTATAATTATTCAATGCAAAAAGATGTAAATATAAGTCCAAAAATTGCCTTAGCATATCTTTAAATCTTAATAAATCATTGTAGAAGTGCATAATACCTTTGTTTGATAAATATTTCCTCTGAGAATTTGAATAGTTTGTGAATTTTAGATTAACAAAACTTGAATTTTTTTTCTTTTTTTTTTTTTTTTCCTGTATGGTATTGCATCTGTTTTCAACCAGGAATAGTTTTAAATGCAGGTTTTAGTGGGTGTGTGGATACCAGCCCCATTTTTAATTGCTGCCAGAAACAAGATTTTAAAAAGAGTGATTAGAGATAGTAGAGGCACAGCAGGACACTGAGACTCTCCTGGTTTTAGTGCTTTGCTTTGTAAACAAAGATGTACTCAACACTGATTACTGCTGTGTTGGCAGTCTGGGTTTAAATACTATTTATTTAAGGCCTCTAATGAATAATAAAAAAAAAATATTTACTGGAAATTCCTGCTGTTTGCTGTTCAGATAATCTAAAAAAAAAAAACTAAAAAAAAAAGAATGACTAGTATAGTCTCATGATGCACTACTACTTCTCTAAAGGAAAACCACACTCATCTTGTTTCAGTAATAATTTTACCATGATGATCCATCCCTGTGGGTTTTTTTTTATAGTTCATGTTATGCAGGTTCCTCTTCCTCCTTCGTTTAACCAGACTGTAGAATCAGGGAATACATCTGCGTGTTTTGTCTTGTTGTGTTCTTTCTTGTTTCACAGTGCTGATTTCCCCTCATCACAGTCACAGTTCTGACCCTATATTTGCTTCAACACCCCAAAATGTTTACATTTTCCTGATTGCTCTCTTATAGAGCAGATGTAAGTCTCAGTCCCTCCATTCTTACAAGAAAGACATCAGGCATATAACGAGCCTACACTGCCCTCCTTCTTTTCCATATACAGACACCCACTAAGAAAGTGGTGAAAGATATTGCCTGACTACAAGATGTGGAGTAGTGTGAAGAGGTGTTTACACAAGGTGCATAAATTTGGAGGGAGAAACAGACTAATTATATTCATTTTTCAAGGGAAGCAGCCTGTCTGAGGGCCCAGGCTTGAGTCAATGGGCAAAAGGAGGATGAGTCCAGCACTCTGCTTGGCTTTGGATCAGGTGTGGGTGGAGCTGCAATGGAGAAGGTGACTTCCCCTAAAATGAATGGTAAGGTATGCCTACTTCTGGACCTCTCTTTGGAGACTTTTCTAGGGTAAGCTAGTAATTTTTGTGTGTATATTGTCTTTTGTGGTCCAGAGGAACTGTGTCTTTAAAAATTACTGCCAAGACTTTAAAGAGGCTACATATGGTATTCAAGGAGTTCAGGATTATGGATATTTCAGATCAGTTGGGTCATGAGACCCACTTCATATTCCTTAATAAAGGGATCCTTCTATTTGTGTTAGGAGCCTGACTAAGACAAAATCCCTAAACTATAAAGTGCAATGTCTTAATTTAGAGCAATGATGAGCAAATCCAAAGTCTATGAGCAGCACAGTGGGAATTTGCCTAGCCTAAACTTTTCAAGACAGGGGAAGTTGATAAAATTGCTAATATCACATTTCAGGACAGCAGAGATTGGAAGTTCCATGTCCAGAAAAAATTAAGAGTAACTGTGAAGCAAATAAATAAAAATAAAGGCTGCTGAAAACAGTTTGGCTTGACCCGTGTGTGACAGAGACAATGGGGTAGGAGTGAGCTCTCTGTGATAAGGACAGATGATCTCTCCACCTGCAGTTTTTACATTGCTCCAAATTGTTGAGTTTTCCATGCTGATTTCGCAGTTTGCAGCAGAACTCTGCTGTTTCCGACAAATAACTCGTGATATTTAATATTTGATAAACTTACTGTCTAAAGCCATGAGAGGGATTTCAGTACCACTGACTATCTCTTTCAGGGTTTTTTTTTCTTCATAATGCAGGAAAGGGTCTATTATTTCTAACCTTTGCAGTTCGTGGGATGTCCAGCCAAGAAATAATTTGTAATTGACGTATTGTCTTAGGTTATTCTGAGGTTTCTTTATGATATCATGGGAAAAACCATTGATGGAATATAACCATCCAATGTCTTTTGAAGGTTGCTGTCAGAGGATGAACTCTTCTTTTACAGCAGACTGTTTCCCTGTTGAGTTCAAGCCTGTGCCTGAAAGAATTGTAGAAACTGTCACTTCATGGTTTTATTTGTGCATACTTTTCCCTTTGCTCTCTAGAAACTGATCATTTTAGTTTTTATGTTCTGCTGTCTTACTGATACAAAGTCAAGATGCTGTCTGATCATTATCAGTATCAACATTCCACTCAGATTTTTTTTTTTTAATGGTAAAACCCATCCTGATATGAGATGCAACCTGACTTCACAAGGTAATACAAACTGCACAAATAATGGAATCTAGCCAAAATTATCACAAGTGGCTGATGCCCACTGAATGTTTCCTCTGGAATACAAGCTAATCATGCTCTGTTTATGACCTGTTGCTAAGTGTCTGCAAAGAGTAAGCAGGGGCATAAGCTTTGTTGTCTTGCTTGAAATGAAGCTGCAGATCTCAAGTTTCTCTGCTTCAGGTGCATGCAATGCAATGGTGGTAGCAACTTGCACATGCTAACTTCCAACAGCTCAGGACTGGGCTGTTTGAGCTGCTGGAACTGGTAAATACAGACCTTAGGTTAGCACAAGCATGGGAGAGTAAAACTTAAATTCTTCTGCTTTCCATTGTGGCCTCAGTCCTATAGAACATGGGAAAAACAGAAAAGCAGCTAAGCTTGAAAGCTTATTGCAAGGAAGAGTTCACCTAAACAGTGGACTTAGTACAGTGGGTCTAAATGTCTACCTCATCATACCAGCAGGCCCACACTTTGCAAAAATAGGCTTGGAATCAATATATTTGGGTTTAGAAGTTGATGAGCACCTATGGGAAATATGTTGATTTTTGTTTCATAATAGCATAAAGAAAAAAAATTTATCATAAACCAGTGTAGTAATGTTGGCATAGCAGTTTCAAACTCTCTTATTTAACACACATTTCAGTAGCTTTCTATTTCTGTGAAGGCTGGTAATAGTTTTTGTTATATATTACAGAAACATGCTACAATTTATATTAGCAAGGATATATATATCACATGCTTTATGTGATAGGAATACAAAATTTTCATTTTTGATGTAGTATGTGTCTTTGTGTGGTCCTCTGTGTGTTAATATCTGTTGCTTTGTATCTCCTGGGTCAAGAATAGTTAGTCTGAATTCTGAGGTTGTATTCTTTTTTTCTGTGGTCCTGGAGGTGCAATGTCAATGGAACCTCAGGTAGTAGTACAGTGATTCAGTAAATCCACTTGTACAGCTCGTTAAGTTACAAGTCACAGTAAGCAATACTTTTATTCAATACAAACTGATGCTGATGATTGAAATGCCTTCAAACAATTTTGATGGGTTAATTTGTATTGGTCAGGCCTTGTACTGGCTCATATGCCATCTGTCCTTCCGCAGCTGGCATGAAGCTGGCACAAAATCAATCTCATGTGCTTCGGGTGTTACAGTAGAAAAGCAATTATTTGCCTATCCTTGATCTGAATCAGATTTCTACTGGATGGTCTGGTACATGGTTTCAGCATTCATGATGGCCAAATATCCAGTTAATGGTCTTTGTCAAAGTAACAGAGTGGCCACATTCTGACCTTTGTGTTGCTGCAAATATAGATCAATTTTTTTAATCTTTTCAATAACATTTTTTTACTAAAATAACGGGGGAAGGAGGGGGAAGTGAAGAGTGCACAATGCACTAAGTGCAAAATTTTGCCCTCATGACTTTGTCACTTTAAATTTTCCACATTAGCTTTCTACATTGACTTTTCCACCTTTACTGAAACATAATAATCCACATAGTTTTGCCTACTACCTACACAAAGAACATAATTCTTTAGGATTTCCATGTATCTAATATCATTCTGCTGATTCATGAAATTCTTGGCTACTTAATATTCATATTTTTCAGCAAATGTTATATTAGACAGATAAATGATATCTGCCTACTAATTGCCTACTGTCTTGCAAAGAAGTTATCCAGAGTTCCAGGCATCAATAAAGGCTCTCTTCGTCTTTCAATGTGGTGAACTTTAGGAGAACAGATTCATTGTTTGGTTGTTTTAGTTGTGCCTTTTATAATACATTGATGTTAATTATTTTTTTTTTCAGTACAAGGAAAACAGCCAAACTTCATACAAAAATTTGGACATAGAACTCTACAAGAAGGAGATTTAATCCTGCATTGCACTATACATGGAAAGCCCAAACCACGTGTCTGCTGGACAAAGGATGATAGTCAAGTGGTAGCTGGTGGTATCAGTGTATGTTCTAATGTTCTTGAATTTTTTCTTGGGAGGAAGCTAATTTATTTTACTTTATGCTACTAATAATCTCCTATTATTAGTAAAAAATAATAAAAGGCTCCTATGTGCCTTCTCTTTTACAGATTGAAAAATTAAGAGATACCTATTACCTTTTAAAAAGAAATGTAGTCCTTGCTGATACTGGGAAATATATCTGGGTTGCCAGCAATGAAATTGGAAAGGCACGCTGTTCTGCTTTCGTTAACAGTGATAGGTGGCTTCTCCTGCCAGCTGCATGCTTTTCAGCACCTTGTTGCCATATTAAATGAGCAATTTGTTTCCACTAATGTACATATTTTGTTACAGAGCAAAATAAAACCCCAGAAACTTCCAGTGTAACTTAGGCTAAACCAGAATGGAAAGATGGATACTTTTCAGAAGTGGATGTTACCAGGACCGAGCTAGTACCAGCCCATGACACACAGTGTGAGAGAGATCAAAGACATCTTCCAGTAAAGTGATTCGCAATTTACTCGCAATTTACAACTTGAAATGCTGCAATAGCTGTGAGTACCTTAATTTATAAAGCACAAATCAGACACTCTTCCTAATCCTATGAATTTTGGTATAATGTAAATAAAGTGCATAACTTGTGACTGCCATTTTCACTTAATTCTTCATCAACAGATATGATGAAAGACCTTGTAATACATTGGAAAATCGAGTCTATGCAAGGTATTTAGGATTAGTGAAATAACTCTTTTGAAATCCAGGTATCTTAATCTAGATATTAATGTAAGATTGAAGAGCTCAGAGACAGAAAGTATTCCAGAAGTTTAAATTCATGGAACTCCCTGAGCATGAAGTTTCAATAACAGAATATGTAAATAAAGTTTTCTACTAGGTCTTATTCAGGAGAATAAGTAGTAGTACAAACAGCACAGGAACAGTCATTGTTCATTAATTGATTAAATATAACAAACCTTTCCACTGTGCAATTTCAGATTAAATAAATCAGATAAAAGAAGTCACCAGTCCTTGTGGTGACTTCTAGCACAAGCTGAAATCTTACCTTCTGAATTTAGGCTCTGGTAAAAAAGAAAGAGCAGTCCTATTTTGTCTTTAAGTTCCTGAAGTTTGTCTGTCTAGATGTACAAATAAATGAAAAGGAAAATTTTTGCATATGTTGATTCAAAAGCTTTGTTTGTTTCATTGTGAGCTGCCAGCACACTTTTCTTCACGTCCAGCTGATGAAGCATTGATTCCACATGTTTTGTTCAGATTCCATTTTTCTATACTGCTGTGATATGGCAGGTATTACTAAGCAAAAAGGAACGAAAAAAAAAAGACATGCAAGATCATGGTCGTTTTACTTAAAGCATATAGAGAGTTGTGATTAAAACATGTGGACCGTACAGAAAGGTCAAAATTATCCTAATTTTTTCTCATGTCTTCTGTTCTTTACAACTAAAATGCCTTCCTGTCAATAACATGAGATTTAGGATATTTTACGTTTTATCTGAAATCACTCTTTATTTGATGTCTAGTCTCATAGTCTCAGGACCACAGAGAACTATCTATGCCACCATTAAAAATACAGGCAATATTAACTAACTTTTTTTAAACAGGTTTCAAGAGAAACTCTGGCTGCAAGGAGTGTGTCTTGAACTTGAGAGGCCACAAGAGACTGGCTTCAATTTGAGACATGATCCCATTCTTCTGCGTGATGCAGTGGAAGAGAAGATGGACTGAACGAGAAGATGCCCAATTCCTGAGGGTGTTCCTATTGTTTGCTGTGCCCATTAGTAGTTACTGGCCATGAGTGAGGAGAAGATGAATCTTTGAAATACTATCCAATATATTTCTAGGTTACATATTGTATTTTTTTCTTTATTAACAAATAATTTTTAATATTCACCTGTGCACAGCATTTCTTAGACAGTGATTTATAATTTTTTATGTTTTGTTCTGGTTTGTTGGACAAATCTAACAAGGGATAATGATGGAAAAAAGTAACATTAGCCCTTAAAATTGCTTATCTCCTTGGTCATTCATCAGTACCCACTATTTTATCCTTCTACAAATTCCATCAGTGCCATGAATTCCACCAATAGATCTTCCCACTAGCTTATATATAGAATTAGGATTTAAACCAAAATGAGTTTATAACTACAGAATTCTTCATTTTATTAAATATAGTGTTAAAGGGCTTTAAGACGTTTTCAGGAGGCTGGGCACCAAACGGAGTGGTTGTAATATTAGCAACTCTTATTTAATGCTTGATTAATATGAAGAACGTAGCCGGGGAAGAGGAAGTCTCTCTAGGGCAGCATAATGGAAAAGTCTTCCACTACATTGCTTCTGCTTTCAGGACTCAATTAGTGTGACAATGTAGTCCTTCTCCTGTTGGTGCATGTCTTTACAGTCCAAAGGAGTGGTCTATGAAGGGATATGCTGGTTTCAAAGCACATTTTTGGTTAGGCCAAGGACTTCTACGTAATAGAATTCCTCAAGAACCACAAAACCCATTAAGACTATGAAAAAAAAAAACCTCTAAACTGAAACTGAATCTTTTGGATTATAGGGAAGTCATTAGCATGATGAAATCTTTGTTTCTGTCTCCTGAATTCAGAGTTTTGATGTCTTTTTCATTTCACTTCAGAGCATCTTGCAGAGAAAGATGAGGACTTTTGCAGTGTCATTCATTTGCAGCAATGAAAAAGGCAGTTCAGAAAATTCCCGTTTGAATGGCTCTTTGACTGCCACAACAGCCAACAGAACAGCTAGTTAGACTTGAGAATAACAGTTCTACAGCTTGAGCCTTGTGATTCAGACTTTCAAAGTCCTACCTAGCAAATGATTCATGCTACTCAGACTTCTGGTTTAGACTCAGAATGGCTTGGCCTAAATCACAGATACATGTGCATTGTGCAGCTACCTGTCATCCAACATTCTGTCATTCTTAATATGCACATTGATTAGACCAGCTCTAGTTTTGCATACCACAGCAATGCACTCACACTGCTCACAGAGAGCAGAGAGAGGTTTAAGCAGTGCAGCATTTTTGTGCTTCATGCAAGTAGATGCCATTTGTGCAAAACTGGGACTGAAATAACATGTTTGAGGATTGCTTAAATTATATTACCAAAACATTAATCTTTGTCTCATTCAAGATGCAGGTTTGATGGTAGAAACTTAAATTTATCTCCAAATTAAAGTATAGGCAGAGAGAAAATGAGCTGAAAAAAAATATCATGTACATGTCTTCACCTGACCGCATAAATCACTTGCTTGACGTTATGGAAAAGTCACTGGCATCCTGCCCACAGAGGAGTCACAAGGCTATGTATATGTGCACATAAATATAGTAGCTGAGGACGGAGGTACTTGCTCTGTGTATTTGCCCTGTATCTCTCACAAACAGGTTTTTCCAAAATGAAATTAAGACAAGTATTGAACATCTAAAGGATCCTATACAATTACCTTTCCTGACTAAGCCCCTTCTTTGCACATTATTTAGATTTAAAGATGTCACAGAAAATATTGTGATTCTAACTGTACTCACATTCAGAGGACTGACAAAGTACGTATTACATATCCGCTCCCCTCTGTACCCCACAACCTCAATAAAATAATTACAAAACCCCTAAAATGAATGTTCTTTCCTTGGCTGAAATATGTTAGTATGTCATATTTTCCTACTTAGAATTCCATGCTTGCTGATCTTGAATGCTTATCAAATTTAAGGTATTGAGGTATTTTTGCTTTTCCTCTTGATGGTTAGGCGAAAAACTTTAATATTTGAGGAGGGTTTTTTTCCTCTTGATTCACCAAAAACTACCTAGGGAAAAAAAGTGTTAATGCTTTTCTAAATAGTACACGGAGCAAAACAGAAATGTTTATACCTGTTCTTACCCACAGTTTTCTTACAAAATAGTGGACAGTGGTGTTTATAAATAAATAAAAAGCCCAGGAACTTTCTTTTGCCAATGCAGAAGCAGATACTATTCCAAGTGTTCCCAGGGAATGGAACCATTATGAAATATGGTTAAGTGTGTTTGTTTCTTTTCATTTTACAAATCATAGATGTCTGTGAATTTATTGAAAGGTTTCCAAAATTGACAGAATGTATGTATCTCTTAAATGCTAAGGGCTGTCTCAATGTTAGATAAACTTTGTCTCCAGTTAATTACAGTTAATTACAGTTTTGTGGAAGGAAGTGGAATATTCTTTACTCAGGGGCCAGGTATTGTAGTAGGGCCCTAAGCATTTCTAAGGTGAAATGCTGAGTAAGTAATGGTTTTATTCCTTCCTTGTTCCACATATGTAAATATGTAAGGATGATAGATAAAGAAATAATATACAAGGAAAACTTGTCAAAAGTGACCTCTGTAAATCTTATTCTCAGGTATCCCCAAGGAGACTATAACTATCAACATGAAGTATGTGAAAACTTAAAAGTTCCCAGTAAGTTCTTTAATATGAAACAGCTAAAGTAGTTTCAAAAATTACTTAGTGCTTTACTTATCTTTTCTGCTTTTGAAGCAACAGACAATGTCTTCTTCAGTAACAATTTTTTGCAGACAGGTTTTAGTTTGTATCGAAAAAGATTAATCTTCTATTATTTTGCATAATCACAATGGCTCAGACAGGAGTTGTTAGCGTCTGAAAATACAGCAGCTCTTCAGAAGCCAGCTGCAGCAGACAACCATGGACGTTCTTGTGAACATAATTCAATTTGTAGCTTTATTTAAGGTTCTTAAGGTTTTATGACACAGTACTGTTTGCAGTATTTGCAGGGGAAGGGGAGTTGATGAAGGTGGTGGAAATCTATTTGATTTCAGGTCAGGATTTATTGGTTTAACAGTTAAGAATTTTTTAATTATTTCTAAGTTTAAAGAAAGAAAGTGGATGGGAGAATGGAAAGTAATATTTTTTTTCAAAAGTATACTTGGGAAACTGGAAATTCAGCAAGGATATAAGTACATCTTGGATTCTGTTTTGTCAGTTCTTTAAGGACTTAGGATAGCATCTTATGAGTGAGAAGTTTTATTTCAAGTGACTAAATTGTTGAATTCATGCTCCTTTTGTTCTGTGCATTTAGTTGGAGGACAGAGCAAAATGAGAATAGTAAATGAAAGGAGAAATAATCATTGTATAAGAAAGAGCAGGACAAAAAATTAAGGGTGTGAGGGGAAATGTAAGTAGAGAAGGGAATGGGAGAGACACTGATTCTTTTTGGATGGTTTGTAAGGTAACATGTGTAGGTAGACTAAGGAGATATTAGGAGATTCCACTCAAGCACGTTGAAAACTTACCAAAGTGGCACTTTAAAGCTTTCAGTATTCAAAAAAGAATCACTTCTGTCTTTCAGCTCTGACTAGAGTCTTCAGCTTTTAAGGCATCTTCATGTGTGCTTATTAAAGTAATTGTTCCTTTTGTGGAGCTCCAGTCATCAAGTCATTAGGATTATTAGAATTAATCAAGGTGAGTCACATACAAAGAGATTGCTGGTATCGCACCACAATGTTTTACTGTGTTGAAGATCACCTGCTATTCCATAGATGTGTTGTGGCCTACAATGAAGTGCATATATTATAGTAACATTGGCAATATATAATTTATACTTTAAACTGTAGCAGACTGAAGCAAACACTGAAATTTTCATAACTATCCCCAATTTAAATATTGACCTAAAAAAAATTTCTTTGTAATTATCTGGATCTGACTTTTGTTTGAACCTGGAGCAAAGAAATAATGTAATTTTTGCCAGCAGCGTCTTTGCTACACAAGAATAGGACTGAAGTCATACTTCTGCTTTTTCTTGTGGATACACTATGTGACACTAAAAATGTAGAAATCATGTGATACGAATGTGGCAGAAGGCATGCAGTTTAAGTAATTCATATTTCCTTGAGGACGTGAAATAAATATTTCACTGTTCAATTTCATCATTTCTATATTCAAAGTTAAGAAAGTACAAACTTCTGTTCAAGTGGAAGTAGATTTAATGAAAATTAAAAGGAAATGTAAAAGCTCAAACAAAAAAGGAACTTAATTTTAAAAATACAATATATTTAATGTATTTAATGCAACAATTCTTTTTCCTTGTAACTATTATTATCAGCCATTGTTGACTAGATTGAAATAGAAAAATTTGAACTTCTGACCATCTTGTAACTTCATGACAGTTTGTATATTTCTCTCATTTAGAAATCATCACATGTTCATAAACTTTTTAATTGTTTCTTGACTTAGACATCATCATTAAGTTGGCTGCATTTTTTAAGTTTGCAAATACTAGCCTTTGTTTTTTCTCCAAGTTTGATTTAGAATTAGGAATTTTATACCCTTTGCACAACTGTCTTTGGACATTTTGTGTCTTTTAGTAGAAGATAATTTGACCTCCCCCTTATTGTGTAGAGTTGCATTTACTACCATACTAAGTCTTGTACAAAGTGGTTAAGCTCTCTGACACCTAGGTGCAATAAAAAGTTAAAAATTAGCTAAAGAACTCTAACTTTGAACTTCTGTGAGAGTCCAGGTAGTACCAGAGTAGAGACTATTTCTCCAGTTTGTGCTTCAATACTGCTGCGTACCAAGAGTACACATGAAGTTGCTACCTTATGGGATGGATAAATTGATGGGCAGGTCAAATTTCTGAAGCTATTTTATGAGATCACAGCAATACATAAGTTCTTGTTTCTTTTAGATGTGCAACCTGGGGTGTCCATACTCCCTTGCAGCACTGGTAGTCTCTCCTTGGCATTTTCTGAATCTCCTGCTAAGAGGTTTCCTTCAGGTTGTTTTCAAGCACAAGTGCAGCTGATAGTACAAAACTTCACTCTGTGTTTACCTCTCTAGGTATCCTCAGGGAGATCCTTTTCAATGCAGAACTTGGTAACAGCAGACTGAATCAAACCAGCTACACACATGCTTGATTTTAAGGACATAAGTAGTCTTATGAACCAGTTATGTGCTTAAAGAGTTTGTGTGATACGCATTACAGACATTCCACTTCACAGAGAAGGAAAAGGATTTTTTTACATAAAGGGAGGAATGGAAACACGCAGATGTGGTGTTGTGGTAAACATCTCCCATTGCAGCCATAAACAAGCCCAGTCTTCTAACTCTGTTGTCTGTTTCAGAAGGAACCTAGTGGTACAAATAGTTGCATAGTGATGGAGCTGGGCTAGTGGAAGTTCACAAACTTATATTCTGTTCCACGGTTGATTAACTCTGTGGTCTTCACAAGGTCTACAGAGGTCTAGAAAAAAGCTGTTAGACTTAAAATCTGGGGGTTTTTTTTACGAAATTACAGTATTTGGCTATTTTAATTTACTTTCACATAATTTGTATTTCTGCACATTGTTTGCTACTGTTTGTTAAGCTTAACTACTTAGAATATTCAACAGAAAAAATGTGCAGGAATCAACAAAAAAAACCCACACCAAATCTATGTATTACCAAATACAATTTTAGAATTCAAAGTTATGGCAAAATTAATTTAAACAGTATATTCTAATAGTGTGCAGCCACATGTCTGAGCTCAGCTTACTTATTTAGTCTGTGATTGACAGATGCATTTGGTAGCTTCTTGGATGTTTTATAATGAAAGAAAGTAAGGCTGAATCTCACTGATAGGATGACTTGTGACTTTTCCATATGCTCTGCTAAAATGCTTCTTTATTACTTTTTTTGTCTTGTGATTATGACTTAGGAAATTTGCACTGGCTTGTAAACTGCGCATTATAAATGAAATTGAATTATAAATCAAAAGCTTTGGAATGACTGAGCTTTCCCCAGTGAATCCCTTTTGTGTCTCCAAAATTAGCACTGTCAATCAAACCCAACAGGTGGTGTATGGTTACAGAGAGTGAATCCCCTCTCACAAGATACTTTCTCTTAGGAAACCAATCAGGACTGGACCTGATGTGACGAGGCAGACCTGTCAGCAGACATGGGGTATATAAAGCGAAACAACTATGTTAGCACTTCTGAGCAGTCGTGCATTCCCCGCCTCGCCTCGGGTGTAGGGATTGCAAAAAAACAAAACTACACTGTCAAGACTGTGTAGTTTTGTTTTTATGATTAGAGGCTCTACAATTCTCATGCTGGGATTGTCTAAAAAATCTTACTCGGGATAAGGACGTCGTTCAAGAAGATTTCGTTGGGCTTAGCCCACCCTTGCAGGCACTTTGAGAAATCAGGTTAGTAGCATCTTTCTGCTGGTGTAAAAAGTGTTTTATCAGTCATTAATAATCTTGATACAGTCTATTATTTATGAATTTGCTCACAGGGGGATACAGATTTCAGAGTATAGACCTGGAGCACTTAAATTCTCTGTCAAGATTGTATCTTAAGTTACTGGAGTAAGCTTTGTTAACTCTCAGCAAGAAGTTTCTTTCCAGTCTATTTGTTTGTTAAAGACTATAGAAATTAAGGTTTTAAAAGTGCATGGAAACATCTGCTTAACTTAAATACTCCTTTCTCTTGGGAGTGTTCAAGGTTATGGTACTGAGAGATAAACTGAGAAGCTCCAAGAATAGCTCTGATAAAATGCATATGGTATCAGCTAAGCGCTGATGACTTTTTAAGGGAAACAACTGCTGGGGTATCAGTTACATGGCAGCTCTGGAACACTTGTCTGCTGTCATTCAGAGCTGCAAAGGTTATTTCTGGAACATGACATTTCAGACACATACTTTCAATTCTAATTATACAAGAAGCCTTATAAGATCAGATCTTCATCACCAGAATTTGCCTAGACGATGAAATATATACACTTTGTGTGAACTCAGTGACAGTTCTTCTTAATTTGTTTCTGATCTATTCTGCAGTCAGGAAACTACATATAAACAAGTTTCATAATGTTTAATTGTATTGTAAAATTATTTCCATATATTTTATCTGACCTTCAAAATGTAATCATAACTGCAGCTGAAAATCCCAATACAATATCCAGTTCTGGCCTTATGCACTTAGTGTATGTATTCATCAGGCTCTGATTTCTATGAAGGAATTCATGTAATGAAGAAAACTTACCCCTCGTGAAAGGTAGAATAAATTTGGATCACAGTGATAGAAACTTTGCTTTCTCATTTTTGAGTTAAGCTTGGGACTATCATAAAATCAGGCACATAAGCAAAAGTAAACTGAAGTAAATATGTGAGTAAGATTGGCTTGATAAAATTGTGGGGTTAACCATTTTTTGTTAAGACCTGATCTGCTCTCAGAGGCATCTTATAATGAGGGAAAATGTAACTTTAATAGATGTATAATACTCCTAAGAAGATATTGGTGGCATTTTTAAAAACCACACAATTTAACATCAGTAAATAAATATTTTCATGCAAATAAAAAATACACAGAGGCTTCTCTAGTAGCAGTGTGCTATTTCAAAATAGGATCTTGTGGCATAGCAAGAGAAAGCAAACTTTCTTTCAGATTTCACATGGCTCTGCAGTTGTTCAAGCCATCAGTGTCAGTGGCTACCTTATATCCTAGCTCACATTTCCAAGGTGGCTGTCTTCCCATATTCAAAATTCCACTGAGATACTCTCTAAGAAAGACTAGAATTTTATCTGTATCTTTAATGTCAATATGCTTCTGTAAAAAGAAATAATTCACTACTTACAGTCTGCTTTTAGAATAGTCTCCTGGCATTTTGTTAATTATTACAAGACAAATGCATTGTAGACATTTCCATTTTTTTCAGCTGCTACTTAGTGACCTAGTTATCTTCTCACTGGAGAATGCAAATGCTTTGCACCAACAAAGCATTTTAAAAAATTATCCATGGAAATTATTTTATCTTCAGAAAAAAAAAAGTTAACAGGCAAATAGAGGCTGGATGACCTGTGGAAGGTCACATAGTGAATTTTGTCTCCTGCTGCATACTTGCAATGCCAAAGCACAGATCTACTAAATATAATAGTTTCAAATCCAACTCAGCCAAGGATGCTCTGAGAGCAATTTGCTATACAACTTTGTCAAAATCTACAGTCTTCACATTTCACCGGGTCATTCTGATTTAAAACTTAAATTTTTCTGAAAATAATTACAAATATTCTTAAAATATAGCAAGAAGAGTGTATGTTTAATAACATTGTCACTGTTGATATCTAATTATGGTTTTTTTCTGCTTGCAGAGTGCCTGCCAAGATGACGACTAAAGCACCAACGTTTACACAGCCATTACAAAGTGTTGTGGCACTGGAGGGTAGTGCCGCAACCTTTGAGGCTCATATTAGTGGTAAGGTTTTGATTCATTCTCCCAAGGTTTATTAGTTTGTTACTATTTTTTTCCTAATGTTTATGCTAAGAAAAATATTGCACTTTTCATAGATCATAATCTATCTGATCTGGATGAGTAAAGATGAGTGCTGAAACATGGATATATATCCATATCATACAGTACTGACCAGCACTGTGAGGTGCTCTCAGATATCTACATGGTACATAAGGTTACAAGGCTGACCAAGCAGTAGACAATCATCCTGCCATGCCACTGGTGTCTAATCCTCATGTATGTTAGAACCATCAAAACTGGGGGAAATACCTTTAAAATATACTCATAAGAATACATACTCCGCTAATGTGGGAACTTCATATGGGTGCAGAGAGAATAATCTTGTTTGGATGATGATTGGAGGGAATGAGAAATGAAGCTGCAAAAGGCAAGGCTTGTGCTAGTTCTTCAGACCTTGTGTTAAGCCTTACTCTAGCCAAGCTGTATTTCTGCCTTCTGGGCCCTTAAGTTTACTTAATTCCACATTTCTAGCAACAGGGTTGAAAGCACAAAATCTAGGTACACCTGGTGACTGAGGAGGGTAGAAAACCCCACTGCGCCAGATAATAGTGTGTGTGGTGATCATGATGGTAACACAAGGCTGGATTAATATAATTTAAGTTGTTAATGCAATTTAAAGATGCCACGTAATTTAAAGGATACTTCAGTTGTCCTCTCTACAAGCTTTTCAAACACCCCATCTTGTGCAAAACCCCATGCAAACCCCAAGCCCCTGTGATAACGTTACCAGATAACCAATACCCTGTTCTAAGTGTGTCTCTGACCTCGGCAGTGACTAAGGAGAAATGACATGTGTTCCCTGCCGATGGAATTATATTGTCTTACAGGCATTAGCAATGTGATGATCCACATACCATAAAACACTACTCAGATGCTCTGTGACAGGTGCAAACACATGATCTGTCCAACTATAAAGATCTCTGACATCTATAATCCACTGTGGTTCATCCCTTGGTTCCTTTGGATAACATTAGCTCACACAAGGTGTTTGAACATGTCCTGTAGTCTATATTCGTGATATTTTTTTTTTTTTTGCCATATTCTATTTGGCCCTTGCTCTTCAGCGAATTCCCTGCTCTTCTCTTCTTACCTGTACACTGAAAGTTTTCTGTGAAAGGTTTTTTCCCCACTGATGATTGCAATACTTACTATTACTACAAATACATAAATATATTGTCAGAACAAGATAGGATGTTAATATTATGACTCAATGTACGATATTAGCTATTTTCATTTGTGTAATACCATGGAGCACTTGGGAGAGGAACACGATTTCTCAATAAGTGAAGATACATCAGGTTTTTTAATAACATATACCATTTTGGATGTTAGTTTCAAATGTCTTGTAAATCAATCTTTTGTTAGCTTTTGCTCACATTGTGAGATTCTGGTATATCTTTCCTGCCCTAAAAGCACCCACCAAGTTTGAAAGATCTAATAATGGATTGGCATTTAGTTTTTCTGAGGCATAAAAAAATAAGGAAGTTTTATTTCTTGAATGAATTCCATAAAAGCTTTATTCTGCTACAATGTCTGCCCTTCCAATCCATGAAGAAATATTCTGAATTTGAAATTCAGAATTTCTTTTTATCTCTGATAACACTGCTCTTTTATATTCAAGTCAAGTCCTAATACAGAGCTACAATTCAAATGTGAAGAGCTCAGTTAATCTAAGGGTATCAAGAAGAGCTTAGCCACCACCTGAGATGCAATTTTACTGTGTGTAAACTACAACAAATGAATTGCACTCTTGTATTAGACTGTGAATTAAGTGCCACATTGCAAAGGTTTAACATCAGACAACAATACCCAGCAGGTAACACAAATCTCAAAAAGCACAGAACACACAAACCCTGTGATTAAAAGCAGTAAATGCCAGAGCAGGTAGATGTCATCGCAGGGGGAGTCCTGCTGGGTCAGCAGTGACTGAGGGGTTATGAGACAGGAAAGTCAGAAGTTCTGCTGGCATTAGAACTGTGCCCATCCTCATTTCTCCACAGTACTGATCAAGTCTGAGTTTTTTTCATAAAGAACTAAACTGTACCCTGCTTGCCTTTCTTGGAACTTATATTTTCAGGCACTGTCCAGTGCAAGACAGCCTTTACACTCTGCCTATTGTTGAAAGCAGCACATGGATCACACAGGAGTTGGCAGTTCCTCTCACGTCATTGTCAGGAGAATCTCGTTGAATTCAATTACTGAAGTAGAGGATTTGAGGCACTTTGGGTTGATTTTCTTCTTTTTGGCATTAACATTCAAAAACCCTCAAGGACAATTTTGAAATGAAAACGATTGTCCTAATAATTAATAGTGAAATGGTGGTGTAATTTGGCACACATTGAAGTAAATCCTTACTCCACATAGACCAGGCAAAAATACAGTCTGAAGTAGATTTTATCTTTTGGAGACTAGATCAGTGGCATGAGACTTAGCAGAGTGCTAGTAAATTTGTGGAGGTGAGTTTTATTATAAACTTGGGCTTGTATTTTCAAAATGGCTTCTAACTTTGGATCCCTTGGATATAGCAGTTTGAGACATCAAAATAGATTCCATTTTAAAAATGTGGACCTTTTTCAACCTGACACATGAACTCTCATGTTTGCTAATTGTCATATAATACTGCCCCAAGAAAATAAAACATTCTGACAGTGTTTCAAGAAATTCACTATTGAGGACACGTTTTTGGTCGTCTAGCTTCAAATATTTTGAAACTAATTTCCATGTTGTACACACATAGCTCTGAACAAAATCACTGGGATCTGCTGGATGCCCCGTGTTTATGGTGATAATGCCCAAACCATCCTACATCAGGAGTACAAAATTGAATTATAACATTCCATCAGGGCTGTTTGATAACTTCCATCTGTGAAATTAACAATGCTTAAAAGTACTCTCATGCTTTTGATTTATCATCCTTTCTAAAAGTCTCCACATTCTCTTTCTCTGTGTGCGAGTTTCTGTTTGATATGTGGCTAAATATCAGTATTTTACTATGAGCAAAATTTTGAACTTTCCTAACCATCTGCTGTGACTGCAGTCAATCACTAAAAGCTTCAACATACATATTTCAGCTTCTCTTTCATTTCAATCTCACACATTTTTCTGTCACATTAAAATCCTTAACAATTTATTGTTTTTTAGAAAAGAAGCAAAATTCTGTGGCCATGGGGTTTTCCAAACTACAGAGTAGAACTGGGAAAATTACTTCAGCTGTAAATACAGTCTCAGATCTCATTCCTGAGCCCCTGTGCAGTTCAACTGGTGATTTGGGTTGAGTGGAGAAGTACATGAAGTGAATTTGTGGGGATTTTCATTTTGGAGAAATGGTGTTCTAGGACTACAAAAAAGACTGATCTGGAACCATCTCCTTAAATTAGCTGTTCCTCTTATGTGGCTCATATACAAATTTTACTTATTCATCAAATGGATTTCAGTTGCTCAGTAAATTTGTCTGAGTAGAACAATGGGAAGAGAATTTCCACTGGCAATCTAAAATCACTATTTAAAACTAAAAAATAGCAGATGTAGATATAGATGAAATTTTTCTGATCAGAAGAGTCTTGCTCATGACTGTGATAACAAAATAATACATTTGAACAACAAAAGATAGTCTGATTCCAGATGACTGCTGTCAACCAAATTCCAAAAATTTGAGAAAAAAGGAATCAAAACCCTGAAAACTTTGATAGCTCTTGATTCTAAAGTCTACAGCAGCCACTTTTTCTGTCACTTCGTTTCTAAAAGCATGTACTGTAAGAACAAATACTTAAATTGGTGGGAAGTGCTGATTTTTACGTTTTCTCCAAACTACTGGAATGGATAAATTTCTTAGCAATAAGCAATGCTAATTAGATACTAGGAAATAAACTTTTTAAATATCTCGTATTCTTTAATCGATCCCCATCGTGATTTGAATGCACTTTTATTCCTTCATAGGATTGCCTAACACTACAGTCCCCTCATTATTCAAGTGATTTCCTAAATGCAGGAGCCTGTGAAGCTGCCTTATTGCTCTGTGCATTTTAAAGACATTTCTAAAGTTCTCTGACACTCTTTCACTGGACTTAAAATCATATATCAGTGCATATGCCATTATGCTCCACTATAACTGCGTATACATGAATGTGTTTTATGGTAATTTTTGATATCCGGCATTTCACAGCATCTTAATCTCCATTTGTTTTCCTTTTTTCTTTAGGTTTCCCAGTTCCTGAGGTGAACTGGTATCGGGATGGCCAGGTTCTCTCTGCTGCAACTCTGCCCGGTGTGCAGATCTCGTTTAGTGATGGCCGCGCTAAACTGGTGATCCCCACCGTGACGGAAGCAAACAGCGGAAGATACACCGTACAAGCCACCAATGGATCTGGGCAAGCAACTAGTACTGCTGAGCTGCTTGTCACAGGTATAGAGCAGCTAAGGAGAGGCACCTCTGTCTGCTAGCAGTGTGAGAGAGAGAGTGATAGCAGAAGAGTCACAGACAGTGAGAAAAGTTCAGACTTGAAGTACATGATCAGCAAAATATAGCAAATCACATTCCTTTTCCTAAAGCAGCCCAGAATTCAGCATATGTTCCCACCAGTAATATCTACACTTTTAACTGTATAAAGTTTAAGCTTGATCCTATAAACTCTTATTCAAGATTACAAGTTTCTGGCTTAGGCCTGTATACCTCCAGTTGTGATCTGTCACATTGGCTATATTCAAACTACTCAGAAAAGAAAGAATAAAATTCTGCAGGATGGAGCTTTAGGGATATTTAATGATATAAATTATATTTAACAGAATAACTCACATAAAGGGCCATACCAGAGAGACTTACTTAATGCCTATGGTTATAATCAATGTGTCTGTAATTCTAGAAACATTTGCAATCATGGGCATAATCAGACATATCAGAAATTTTAAATGCAAGGAAAAAGTTAAGGGTGTTTGCATTCTGGCAAATCAACTCCTAATACTTTGAATATTTTAGAAGGTACTATCATCCGTCAGTAGCATGTGAAGGAGAAACAGACCTTTTGCGTGCCTAGTAATGAAAGTATCCAGTCCTTACAGTTCTTTTTAACAGACTATTAACTAAACTATTGTTTTTCTATTTACTTCTTCAACAAAAATGCAGCTGGAACAGCGCCACCAAACTTCTCACAACGACTACAGAGCATGACTGCAAGGCAGGGAAGTCAAGTTCGACTTGACGTAAGAGTGACTGGAATCCCTACACCTGTGGTGAAGTTCTATCGGGATGGAGTAGAAATCAAAAGCTCCCCCGATTTTAAAATTTTACAAGAAGGAGACCTTTACAGCTTAATAATTGCAGAAGCATATCCTGAAGACTCCGGTACCTATTCAGTAAATGCCACAAATAATATGGGACGTGCTACTTCAACAGCTGAATTGCTGATTCAAGGTAACAGAATTGAACTTGCAAGCCATGACAATAGGAGAGCACTCATTGTAGTGGTACAATATGCACTGCTTCATCAAAGTTACATCACTGAGTTAATTTATAACTTCTTTCTGAAGAGTTATTAACTTGCTGTGAAAAAAATATTGTCTATGAAATTTGCCAAAGATTTTTTGTCTCAGATTTAAAAGGACCTTTTCTCCAAAATAGGTCTTCTTTAAAAGGAGGATACAATAGGTAGAAAAATGCGTGGGATACTTTGAGTTGTTCTCATTTTGATGTGTAGGTTTCTCAAAGTTGTATTTGTAAGCTGGCTTTGATACAATACATATATTAGATTGTACATGCTCTTGTAAATGAGGCAGGTGAGGACAAACACAGTTCTTAGACAGAGAATTGTAGCAGTGAATCATATGTTACCCTGAGTAGTCTTGCTTGGGTTTCACCCCAGTCAGGCTTCCAGACTGTGTAATCATTTCAGATTAGGGACTGATATGAAGAATCTGCAATAAATTTGTTTTGTTATGGTGTTTTGGGGTTTTTTTCCTTAATGACTTGGTAATGTAGTAAAATTGTTTCAAATGTTTTCACAATTGTCTGCCTATAGATATGGCAGAAAAAAACAGATGGTTGCTTAAGTACTTTTCTCTGGTTTATATAAATCTTTACACCATTGGAATTGACCATCCACTGATTTCTGCAACTCTTTATTGGTTGTTGCCATATGCAATTCTTCTGACCATGTTTTGTCTTCCAAAAGGCGAGGAAGAAGCCGTTCCTGCTAAAAAGACAAAGACAATTGTTTCGACTGCTCAGATTTCACAAACAAGACAAGCCAGAATTGAAAAGGTATAATTTTTAAAAACAAAGCATGTAAGGCTAAAATGTGGAAGATTACTTCTACAGTATCTCACCCTAGTATTTTTCTCTTGTTTTTCATTGTAGAAGACTGAAGCCCACTTTGATGCCAGATCACTTACAAGTGTTGAAATGATTATAGAAGGTGCAACCGCCCAACAGCTCCCACACAAAGCACCTCCACGAATGCCTCCTAGACCTACTTCAAAATCACCAACTCCACCAGCTGCTGCAAAAGCACAGATGGCACGACAGCAATCACCATCACCTGTAAGGCAATCACCATCACCTGTAAGACATGTCAGAGCACCAACACCCTCACCAGTAAGGTAAAATTACCATTCTTTCAAATAATATTGCTTTTTGAATGACTTTTACATTAGCAATCATGCTCTGGAATGAGAGTATAGTATAAAATGGAATTTATTGCTCACTGAGTTTATTCTGGTGGCTAGTTATAATGTGTTATATCTGCCACTACTATAGAAGTGTGTGCCTCCTGTGTAGACTTTCTGTACTGTATGGAAGAAAATCCCTTTTGATTGCTCTGCATAGAGCCAAAGTAGCACTCACAGCTCCAAGTTCATGATGAAAGAAGAAAACAGGAGAGCAGTTAGCCCTTGATTATTTTAGATGAACAGAGAAAAGAGCAATGACATTGATCAGTGACAGACATAATGACAGGGTATGTAAAAAACTGTGAACACATGTTCCATGTGTGTACTGGTAATGACTGCAGAAGTAATGTTTTGAAGGTAGGCAAGCTAAATGTGGTTATGGAAAAATGAAGTTTAGCTCTGCTGTATTGAAGTTCTTGGGAAGGAAACTGAGTGATTTGAAGAACAGGGCTCGTGATCTCAGAGACCCAATGAGGTCTGTGCTGAGAGGCAAATAAAGAGAAGATTGCCTTGAAAGTCCTGCAGTTGCAGTATCCTGAAGAACCAGCATCATGGAGGGAATATCTCCAAGCTGAGTGCTCAGAAGAGCCCCATTTAAGTTTGCCCCACTGAGAATAACTTGCAAGGACAGGAAGAAACTGATTGACAGTAATTAACAATAACTAGCGAACTGCAAACAAGAAGAAAGAATTCAATAGTGCCATCTAGAGAGCATATGGAACAAGAAATTTGTACTGCTTTGCTAGTCAGACCACTTTTAGACACACTAGAAAATATATCTAAAAAGTAACATGATGATGCTGCCCCCTGCTGCTGCTGTTTGGTAATGTTCTAAAACTGTCTGCTAAGATTAGCATTGAATTTTTGGAATATCAAACTTTAGAAACTAGCACTTTCCAAATGGCTACTAATTACTGTGGCTGAGATTTGTAAATAGAAGTATGAGGAAAAATAAAGGTATCGATAAGAAGCTTGCCTGGAGTATGAGTATATGTATGGATGGGACATGGAAATGAGATGTGGTACAGGAGTAGATACAGTTGTTTTTTTAGGTGCTTGCCAAATGATATTTTTACAAAGATTGATTACATTAGTCATCCTTTCTCTCTACAGAGATTGGACCACAAATGTAAAATGTGATGCTTACAGACTGTAACCCTTTTATATTATCCCTTGTAGGAGAATTAGGACAGAGCAAATGGAAAATCATGATGTATTTTTATATGAGTATGACAAAAACACACATTAGGCATATTGTTAGGCACACAGGTTAGGGTAATTTACAATTACCCTGTAAATTTAAAGGTACTCTATAAGTTTCCAATAGGGTAATTTAGGGTATATTGTTAGGCACATAGTTTAGAGTAATTGAATTTTTAAAATCAAACTCCATATTACTGAAGATATCCTAAATAGGGAGTGAAATCGAGTTCAGGCTGGAGTTGTTTATATAGTTGTCATTGTCTGACACTGGATTAATTATGTTAATACTATATTTTTGTCAATAGGTCAGTCTCTCCTGCTGGAAGAATCTCCACCTCACCTATTAGACCAGTGAAATCTCCATCTCCAATCCGCAAACCACATGTAGTGACAACGGTTGGGGCTGAAGTCCTTCCTCCTTGGAAGCAGGAAGGATATACTGCAACCATGGAAGCTCAGATGAAGGAAACAAGAGTATCTACAAGCACTACCCAAGTAACAGAAGAGATATGGGAGGGGAGACACGGGGTCCAAGAACAAGTTACCATTAGTGGTGCTACTGCTGGCGAGGTGGCGACTGGTGCTAGAGAGGTAAAGTCTATTATTGGAAAAAACTTTGGGTTTGCTTTCTGTGGGGTGTCAGTGCTGCTGACTAGATCTACTAAATGGCATCTGAGAGGCATCTGTGTGTGAAAACTAGGGTATCTGCTGTTGAGAAGAGTTCTGCTGCAAACATGGAAGTGCTTCTTTGCAATGTTCTGTCTCTGTAATTGTTTTGTGCTTCTTCTGAATGTATGCAAAACATGAAAAAATGTCTTTTGATGTGACTAATGTAGGTGAGAAAGGACAGTGAAAAAACAGCAGCTGTTGCTACCGTTGTCGCTGCTGTGGATCAAGCCATGGTGAGAGAACCAGCTCCAGGTGTTGTAGAGCAAACTGCTAAAAGGACAGCAATGACTGCAGTCCACGTTCAACCTGTTCAGGAGCAGGTAGAAATAGAGCACAGACATTCTCTGATTTCCCTTTTATTCCTTCATCCAACATGCAAGCAAGGCATGACTGACTGTGAGGAATTAACCAGATATTACCCAACGCACTGCAAAAGCATGCACACTCATATAGAGAATCTAGACTGTAAAGGAATGCTCGTGGTTCACTTATCCATTGCATTCCATCATAGCAGGATTGAACTAATTATTCTTAAACTGTTTTTAAGTTCAAGAATGCCTTCTGTGAAAGTGATCCTGTATTTCCCTTTTTCATTTGTTTGCTAACATTATTCTTACAATGATTAAGTTTTTTCTCTAATACCTCATTTATAATTTCCCCACTAGGAATAAAATCATTCTCCCTTACTATTTTTCCTTCACTTGCATTCCTCTTATATTTTTCCTTCTCCTCTTATTTTGATATCAGTTTGTTAAAATTAATTTTAAGGCTTTGGTTTTTTTGTTTGTTACTATAAAAATCAGATGAAAAAGGAGGCAACAGTAGTAGTTACCAGTGATAAAGCCACAAAACAAACAGTGATATCGAGAACTAGAGAAGGAATTGTTACTTCACAGGAACAAAGACACATCTCTCATGAAAAGGTGAATACAGGTGTTACCTATGATTATTATACCCTACCTTGTTAAAAAACCTAACATCTCATACAGAAGACAAGCCTATGAACAAGACAAATGATAGATAGACCATTGTTATTTTCCCCTTTTATAAATGTTCAGTCTTCCTGTTTACATTGCTATCATTTTCCTGTCTGTCCTTCATGATCACAATTTTTTCCTTTTTTATTTCACTTCTAGTATTCATACCTAAGAATGTGATAGATAAACTTGCAAAACACTAACTTGAAAAAAACTCTATTTTTCTTATATTGTGTGGTAATTTACTAGGTAGCACTCTCAATCATTTAAAGAATTGATGTGTAGGAAATACTTCTTAAATTTTGTTGGGTTTGTTTTGATTTTTTTTCCTTATTTTGTTTCTAAGCTTGCTCTTTGTAGCCTGCTTTGTTTGTTGACGGCACAGTGGGTCAAAAAATGGAGAAAAAACTCATTCTGCATTGAAATCAATTTTGAAAATACCAATGAGAGATTTGAATTCAGACTGGCATTTAGAGAGAACATTAAATTTGCATTGTAGTTGTAATGTGTGAAGAATAAAGTGTAACCTCTGTTTAAAGCACTGAGAAACAGGATTTCACCTGGACATTATACCTGAACTTCTCATCTGAAATCTTGTCAAAGTGAAAGTTACCTAAAACTTGTTTTTAATATCGTACCCTTTCTCAGACTGATTACAATGCAGGACAGTTTTTCTCTGAGCCAATTTTTTTTTTTATTACTGCTTTCAATATCAAAGCAAGAATATAATATGTTATATTATTTTTATGTTCAATGTTTTATACAAAGTCTGTTTATGCTGTTGTAGTTTTTGTTGTTTCCAGACTAGACATTTTTGAAATAGTTTGACATTTTTCCTATCTTTCTATTTTTATCCTCTTTTCCAAATGCACTGAAAATCACATGCATTATATTTTAAAATAATATATAATTTAAAATTATTTCTTTGTAAATGTCCAGGTGAGAAAAGAACCAGAGAAAACTCCAGTGCCCACAGTAATAATTGCCACAGACAAAGCCAAAGAACAAGAAAGAATATCAAGAGCTAGAGAAGTATCTACCCGACATGAGCAAGTGCACGTAACTCATGAAACGGTAAATAAATGTTACTATGTTTAGCTCACTGTGATACTCTAATAAGTTTATAAAATCTTCATATAAATTCTTCATCAAATGTGCTATATAACTTTGCTGTCCTTCATTATGAAAAGAAGATTACAAAATGACAGCTTTATAAGGCAAGGTATTCCACAGATAAGCCCAGAACTGCAGGTCCAGTTCCACTGACCTCACAGCAGCTCTGCCCTTCTGGCAGATCCTTTGGGCATTGCGGCTCTTATTGCCAGGGTACACAGAATTTCATCTGATGTTTAGTGACTGGTGGGTTGGTTTTTTCTCTGAAGGTAGATTTCTGAATATAAATTGTAAGGGTCATCTTTCATTATAGGATACTTGGTGTGGAGTTTGATTTAATGAAGTTCATACATGTGTGAGGACTGAATGCATCTCTTAGACCATATTGTGGAACCCTGTTGACTGGAGTAACTGATGAAATAGTTCCATCTACTGGGAATAAATATTAAATCAGTAATACTAATTTTTGTTCAAACAGTTTCTACAAAACATAACAATGATACATCACAATTAACTAGGCAGTGGGAAAATCCTTCTCTAATTCACACACAGATTAATGCAATATATTAATGACTTTGAATGAACTTTTTTCAGCTGGCATGTAAGATGGGCTATAACTTGGTTACAAAAGAATTATTCCAATTCTGAAGTGATGTTTATCTCTTGTTGGTATATATTCTGTAACCTTATCCCGTTTTCCCAAAAAGCTGTGTAATTTTTGACAACTGGCGAAATTGATTACTATTATTTTTCTTTACCATAAAAATAGATAAGAAAGGAAGATATGAAACCTTCTGTACCTAAGGTAGTTATTACCACTGATAAACCTAGAGCACCGGTCACAATATCGAAAAGTAGAGAAAGAATTGCTACAAAACAAGAAAAAATCAGCATAACACATGAAAAGGTGAACAGCACTATTATAACCATAATTGGTTTTTATCCTTTCTTCTTTACAAAACTCATGTTTTCCTCAAAAAATACTAACTACACTTTCCCAGCTCATTTTTTTCTAAGATTATTCCACTTACAAACTTTTAGACCTACTGCTAATTAGACTAAATTATTTCACCTCTATATTCCTCTTCTATTTTCATTAATAGGATGTTTAGAATTATTTTTTGGCTGACCTTTGGAATGGACTGACTGACTCCTGAAAGGCATTTTAACTTTTTGGTTTTAAAATAATTATTTTTATTTGAATAAATGCCAGTGTGTAACACTACTTATCAGTATACATATAACACAGAGATGTGTGTAATGCACAAGGATCTAACCACTTAATCCTCCTTCCCTGTTCCCATTCCAAAATGTTTCCTCGTTGTTCAAATATCCTTCAAGATCATATGTAATTGAAACTTTCATTTCTGCTATAAAAGCTGAGTTAAAAAGGAAGCTAAGAAAACTACTATAGTTCCAAAGAGAATTGCCACTGGTAAAACCAAAGCGCCTGTCCCAGTGTCCAGAACTGGGAAGAAATTACACCCAATGAATGCACTGTTACAATCTGGTTTATCTGCAAACCTCACCTCTTAAGAGCTATTTTGGTACAGCAGTGCTCTCAAACTAACTCCTGATAACATCCCCACTAAGTGGGATGATTGTCAAGTGAGTCAGTATGGTTACATTTCTAGTGATCAAGAGGTTTATGTCCCACCCTGTCAGGAAATAACACTTTTAAGGCTGCAGTCAGATTTCTCTATGACAGCCTATTAGTGACTTTTAAGTAATGTTTACTTGTTCAAATTTCTGACTCTGCAATCTCTCTATCTACAAGATGATTCCTTGTAACTTTATGGCTGTCAGGTGAAACAACCTCTCTCTATAAAGCCTTGAATTGTTCTCTGTACAATACAAACTTTCTGCCCAGGTTATTACTTCTGACAATCAGACACTTGTTGACAATGCTTTGTTCAAGTAGGATTGCCACAGTAGAAAAGGCCTTCTATTATTAAAACAACTAGGAAATCTCATATATGGGAGAATACCATAGGTACCAACAGCTTTTATTTAAAATCTATCTATAGTGTAGTATATTCATGCAATACCTTTATAAAACATAAGTAAATGAGCACAGCATATAAAATACCCTCAGAAGAGTCAGACTGCTAAGCAAATTCAGTTTAGGGCCAAATTCAAGTCAGTATGAACAATTATTTTGAAATTGGCAATGAAACTGCATAAGAGGTCGTTACTACCTAAGATCTACTTCAATAAGAAAAAGAAAATCCCTGTAAACAATCACATTTTGGCCTCACTTAAGTTATTTTAGTTTAAGTTGATAATGATTACAAAACAAGCATGAAATCATCTGTTAGGTTTTTTCCCATTTACAAGGCATACATTTCATGTACTCTGTTGCTACATCCAGGTCATTTATGACAATACTAGTAAACACTAGTAGTAATTATCCTATTACATACTATTGGCTGTCTGGGCAGAAGTTTGGACCCTGATAACATACAATTTTATAGTATTTATCAGTCATTAGAAACAAATAGAAGTTCTGATGCAAACACATTATTTCCAAATTATCATAAATCTCACTCTCCCTTCTTTTGTAAAATCCTTTAAAATAGATTAGCACTGAATTAACAGATAAACCAGTGAAAAAAAATTTTGTGGATATGTTTCTTAGTAAATACATTTACATCAGATGCTGGACACATTCCTTACATTTTTTTCTAGCATCTAACAGTTATATATGGAGCTGCTGGGCATACTTTAGAACCATGTGCATACTCTTAGACTTGGCCACAAATGTGACTATTAAGTATTAAAAGTGGGCTTGCAGACAAATACTGGTATGTATGAAACAGACAAGCATAGATACATTCTGCATGTGCAGAGATAGTGCTGAAAGAAAAAATACATATTTGAATCTCCTGATCCTCAGGTGTCTTTACAGGTGTATGCTTGAGCTTTACATCATTACCTTTGCATAACTATACGCTCTGTCTGGAAGATACTTTACTGGGCATTATAGCTATTTGTCATCTATGCAAGTTTTCAATATACTGACGAATATTTGTACAAATTCTGCCAATGTTATCTGTAGACTGAAGCTGGAAAAAAGGCTGAAGCTGTAGCTACAGTTGTTGCAGCAGTCGATCAGGCGCGTGTTCGATCACCCTGGCAACCAGAACAAGCAGATGAAGCTTTTGTAAAGCAGAAAACTTTGGAGTATGGCTATAAAGAGCACACTGTAGCAGACCATGTTTCTGAGGCCCCAGCAGAGCATCACGTTGTCACTAAAGAAGTTAAAACTGTCTACGTTCCTCCTGAGAAACATATCTCAGCTGCTGAAAAGCAGAAAGTTCATATCTCAAAAGAGGTTAGTCTCAGTTTATATTGCATTCTTTTCCAGAAACCATGTCCCAGTGAAATCTGTTTCAGTTTTGAGGACAGCATCACGTTCTCAACAACTCTTTTTCATTGATTTGTGTAGATAAAAAGAGCAACAGAAACTGAGAAAATAATTCATGTTGAACACCCACGACCTCGCACAGCAAGTCCTCACTTCACCGTCGCCAAAGTTGCTGTTCCTAAACCAGATCATACATATGAGGTAAGTTAAAGTTGTATCCAAGAAGACCATTCTGTATGCTCATATTCAATACCCAGTGGGTAACCCATTCCATTTGGCTTTTCCTCCCACTCCAGTGTGACGCTTTCCCAAGAAGAAGAGTTGTATGCTCTCTATTTTTTTTTTTTTGGCTTTTTTGACTAATAAAGAATACTGCTGTAAACAGACAGATGAATTGCTAAAATGTGATTTGTATATAATTGTTAGTTATTTAACCAGTCTTATAATCTGTTTGAGGATGCAGTTTCAGTACTTCATGGAGTGAAATTGTAGATACTTGTCATGTTAGGTTTCTTAACCAGCAGAGGTATCCCTCTTCAATCTTATTATGTGCATCAGTTCCCTAGAAGACTGGAATGCAGATTGATACATACTAAGCTAATTTTTTAAATAGAAAAAATCCAGACTACATAATATGACAGCATACTTTTAAAATGTTATTCTTTCAATTCTTTTGTTTGATTCCTTCACATAAAATTAAAATTTCCTAGTTAATTCGAGCGTACTTTCTCTCTTCATGTGGGCATTAAAAATAATTTTTACCTAAAACATAATTAAACACTGTTAAAAATATTTTTATTTAAATATTTGTGTGTGTTTAAAAAAAATCATTTCACCTATAATAAGATTTTGAAATCTCCTCAGTTATTGTAATCAGTGACGGTTATGTAATTAGTAGTATTGTTTGTTGCAGCATCATTAATTAAATGGAAAGCTAAGGCCTTAAGTAAAGGAGGAGAGGACATGTCTTGTGTTGCACTTAAGAACTTCTTAACCATTTAAAGATCAAATTGTAAAGTAAAAAAGAAAACATTTGAATGTTAGACACATCAAAATAATACAAGGATATTATATAGCTGGTATTTTACTGCTGCAATCTAACACTAGTACTCATTTTTGTATATATTGCTTTTGCAGTGTAAGGGAGCAAGTGCTGCATACGCAATCTGCTCAAGAAATATACTCTCTCCTTTGAAAATAAAACAACAATAAAGCTGTAACATTTCTGTTCCTTAGGTTTCAATAGCTGGATCTGCCATGGCTACTCTGGAAAAAGAGTTATCAGCTACTTCTGCCGCTCAAAAGATCACCAAGCCCGTGAAGCCACCCCAGCTGAAGCCACATGAAGTCAGGATAAAAGCAGAGCCAGTTGCCCCTCCACAGTTTCCCTTTGGAGAGGCTTCTGAGACATATAAAAGTCACTACGATATTGAAACTAAAAAAGACACAACCATTAAACATGAAGCAGTGCGGAAAGAACATTTGGTATTCCAGAAAGAAGGTGAAGCAAAGGTATGTTATTAAACAATTTAGATCACATTGACTGATTTTCATCTTAAAAATACAGATTCTTTTGCTGTTTTCTTATTGCAATTTTCCATTTTTAAAGCATTCTGCTGTCTTTTATCTTTTTGCTGTTGCACACAAATCTTTGTAAGGACCTAATATTTACCAATGACAAGCAAAGAATTTACATTACCTGATTTATTTTCTTATTTAATTTGTGCTGTTTATGTCTTTGACTTTGTTAGGTGTTTATTAATTGTCCTTTAAACACCTTAGGTGGCAGAAACTGCCAGAGTTCCTGTGCCTGCAGAAATCCCTGCTACTCCACCTACCTTAGTCTCAGTAAGTAATTTGCATGTAAATTAAGGGAGTTACACTATATTTTCACCCTTTTCTATCTACTTTTTATCTCTGAAAACCTAACCATTGAAAGTTGGCTTTATCTAATCATTTAAACTCTGTATTAGACTTACTCAACTGTATAATTTATCTCTGATACAAACTCTTCTGGTTGCCTGTTACAGGTGTGATTCTTCACAATTATGTCACACCAAAGGTTGACATAATGTGCATAAACATTATGACCATATGTGCATAAACATCAACCTGCCTCTTCTTTTTGTTAATAGCATTAATGTTCAGAGATCCTAAAATCCAGTTTCCAATACTTGCCTTTGGAAAAATCCCTTTGTTTTCTTGGATACACTGCTGAACAGAACACAGTTTTGAAGGAGACAGTAAATTTTCCATTCAAATAGATTTTGCTTACTTAAATGTCTGTTTGGTAGCAAAAATATATACTGACTGCAGTACTTACTCCTTGTCATACAGGGCCTAAAAAATAAGACTGTGACTGAAGGTGAGTCTGTCACTCTGGAGTGCCATATATCGGGTCATCCTGCACCTACAGTGACGTGGTACAGGGAAGACTACAAGATTGAGAGCTCAATGGACTTCCAGATCACTTTCAAAGCAGGACTTGCTCGCCTTGTGATTCGTGAAGCTTTTGCAGAGGACAGTGGAAGATTTACCTGCACTGCTACCAATAAGGCTGGGAGTGTCAGCACATCTTGCCACTTACATGTGAAAGGTAAGTATCTTTATAAAATCATAGATTTTTTTAGGTTGGAAAAGACCTTTAAGATCCTTGAGCAAATCTGTTAACCCAGAACTGCCAAGTCCACCAGTAAACCATGTCCCTGAGTGCCACAGTATATGTCTTTTAAATACCTCCAGCCTATTCCAGTGCTTGGTAACTCTTTCAGTGAAGGGTTTCCAAAATTCAAACTAAACTTCCCTTGGCGTAACTGGAGAACAGTTCCTCTCCTTCCAAGAAACTGTAGGAAGTAATAATTTTGTTAGCTGTATATTACTTGTAATGTATCTTAGACATTTTGGCATTTCCCAAGTAGAACATACGCCTTGAGTTGTATTCTGGGGCTATTAGAATGGGCTGTAAGAAAATGAGGGAAAGGCCAGTTATGGGCAGATGGAGACTTTTAACTCTAAGCCAACTACTTATTTTGTGTCAACTAAACTCACTGCTTAAGGCCTATGAAAGTATTTTAAAATCCTCTATATTTGCCTTGTAGTTACTGAAGAAATTGAGACTCGAGAAACCATTTCTGAGAAGACTGTTAGAGAAGAGAAACGGTAAAGTTACTTTCCTAAACACTGTGCTCCTGCTGTGCTCTTGCTCTCTGTTTATGAGAACTTCAGACATCAGGTCACTTACCTGCACTCAAATCTCGTTTCAGCTATGTGGAGACAAAGGACATTGTAATGGAAGATGTCTCCGCTGCAGCAGAGGAAGTGTCGGGAGAGCCCGTACCTCCTTTCTTCATAAGAAAACCCATGGTGCATAAATTAGTCGAAGGTGGGAGCATTATATTCGAATGCCAAGTAGGGGGCAACCCAAAGCCACATGTCTACTGGAAAAAAGGCGGAGTTCCTCTAACGACTGGCTACAGGTACTTTGAATATAATGCACAAAAATGATGTAAACATAATTTTTAATAATATTTAATTGACAGTATTGTAATTTTGATTTCCGGACTGATACTGAGACAAATAACATCACTGACCTTTGTGACATTTTATTTTTTAAAATGGAAGAATTATAAGATCATGTCCTAATGTGTAACTTTAGAAAGCTGTGAAGTTTTAAAATATAAGTATTCAAAAGACCATAAAGTGAGATATACTACATATCATTAATATCATTATAAACAACTCAGAAAGAAGTTTTACTTTTGTTTTATTCTGTCTATTCAATGTTTGCATTCTGTCTATTCAAATGTTGTCTATGGAAAGCAACATGTTTTCTAGCTGAGAAAAAAATTACATTTGTAGCATTCTTTAAATAATCATGATATAATGACCCATATTAGGACAAGCTGTGTGCACACAGCATATACCATTATATTGTGTCTGATAACTAGACCTCTGGTATTTCAGTACTGGTGTTTGGATCCCATTTATTTAGTGACAATAAAAAGAAAGTAGACCAGTACTCTAGTTTCAGTATGGTTATTTTTCCTACACTGTTCTGCAAATTCGTTGAGTGAGAATTGGCTGCAAAACTTCCTCTTTTTGTGCCTTGTACAAGTTAGGAGTGATTCTCATTAACTATATAACTAAAAGCAAATTCACTAAAAAATCTGTTCATTCGAATTATAGAAACTTCTTGCTTTTCTGTTTTCTATAGATACAAAGTGAGTCACAAAAGAGAAACCGGGGAATGCAAACTTGAAATTTCCATGACTTTTGCCGACGATGCCGGAGAATACACTATTGTTGTTCGCAATACACACGGAGAAGCTTCTGCAACGGTCTCCTTATTAGAAGAAGGTACACTGTAGATTAAGGACATGGGGAAAATATTTCTTAAAATTAACTTTAAAATGGGAAAAAGGTTTTAAATCATGTTGCAAATTCTTTGCAACTTAGTTTATTCACTTCAAGAAACATAAAGGGAGATCTGGAGGCTCAGTTTCTACAATATAGAGTATCTGACATCAGGTTCTTGAAGTATTTTATTCTTTTCTAGAATGTGTAGCTATAGGAACTGTCTTCTGTTGACACCCATAGCAATCTACATAAGATATTGAGAGAGTGATGTGGAGAAATAAGGATAACCAAGTAATATATTCCTCTCTTAGAGGGAAAGAGACTCTCTTATTTTTTTCATTGTCCTGTAAAATGTACAAAGTTAGCAGGAGACAGAGTTATGGTGAAGAAACTGTAAAATAATCTCTACAGGTGTGTCCACTTTGAGAACTAGAATGCCTAAACAGCACAGTAAAACTTGTACCTGTTTATAAAGCTTATATGATGGCATCAGTCTTTGCATTTTATTGCTATTTGTACATATCAGAAAAACACATAGAAAATCTGCCTGAATCACCAAAACCAGTCAAATAAGTTTGTACTTGTTTCTCTGTTCAATCCAATGAAAACCACAAAAAACTTACCAAAATTAATGTGTACTCAATTCTTAGCTGATTACGAAGCCTATATAAAATCACAAGAAATGATGTACCAAACTCAGATGACTGCATATGTACAGGAACCTAAAGTGGCTGAGGTAGCCCCACCTATTTCATATGGTGACTTTGAAAAAGAGTATGAGAAAGAACAAGCTCTAATTAGGAAGAAAATGGCAAAAGATACAGTGATGGTCAGAACTTTCAGAGAAGATGAGGTATGTCTACCACTCCATACTAATTTTGTATACTGACATTTGCCCATACAAATAATTTATTTACAAAGTCATTTTCTGGCACAGAGAACTAATGGTCTTGCTTTTCTATATAGGAATTCCATATTTCATCTTTTGAAGAAAGACTTATTAAGGAAATTGAACTCAGAATTATTAAGACTACCTTACATGAACTACTCGAAGAAGATGGAGAGGAGATGATGGTTGATATTTCTGAATCCGAAGCTATAGAAGCAGGATTTGATTTAAGATTAAAGAACTATAGAACCTTTGAAGGGACTGGAGTTACTTTCCATTGCAAGACATCTGGATATCCATTGCCAAAGGTATCCCAAATCTCTATAATTTTAATTTTAAAAAAAAAAATCTTCTCTACTTGGAAAAAAATCCCTTCACATCTCATCATGAGAAATTCTCCGTTCTGCCTAGAAAACAACAACTCTCAAAGGAAATCCAGTGTTCTGTATTGATATCAAGCTTAATTTTCCTTCACAGAATAGTGTTAGGTTAGTTAGCCAGTTCAGAGGCAGGCTGGATTTACCAGTTAATTTGATTCTGCTTCTGAATGTTTCCAAGGTAGCCCAGACAAGTGGGGAACACAGCTGCAGTCCAATCTAGGTCACTTTGCTCTTCACCACAATGGGCTGTGTGTCTGTTACTAGTTCCAAAACCTGTGTTTCAGGCTACTGTGTGAACATGTTACTTTAGTCTTACATATTTCAAGTAAAAATGGTAATGTTTAACACATATACATGGGCTGTGATGATGCATAAGCTGAAAAATAGGAAGTCGTATTATGTTGTATGTATGGGTTGTTACTGGGTCTTTGTCCTTAGAAAAATTCACATAGCAGTCCTCTGTTTCTTTCCATGCAGGTTGCATGGTACAAAGATGGTAAACGCATAAGGCACGGAGAGCGCTACCACATGGAGGTTCTGCAAGATGGTAGTGCTAGTCTGCGCTTGCCTGTTGTTTTACCTGAAGATGAAGGAATTTATACTGTCTTTGCCAGTAATATGAAAGGAAATGCCATTTGCTCAGCAAAACTCTACGTTGAGCCAGTTGCACCGACAGCAACTCCAGGTTATATGCCAGGACCAGAAGTTATGAAAAGATATAGGTAGGTGCACAGTAATATAATTTTATGAGACTGCAATCGGCAGTGATAGACAGTCCAAAAACTCATTATTCAGCAGTTAAACAACTTAAGTTATTGGAATTTGCATACCTCTGGAAAAGTTCTAAATGCTGTTTTCATGACTTATATTGATGTATATGCCAACTCTTTGTCTGATTGGCCTCCTTAATGAGCAATGCAATTCCCAGAGCATTATCATTCCCATGCATATCCAGCCATAGTATCAGATTTACAATCTCAATTACCACATTTATTTCTTAAAGTACTCATGTTTTGGAAAAAAACTCTTCAGCACTTGGAGTTTCAGTGCAGTGTGCAACTATTATTTCCTGCCCTTGAAATTGCTGTATTTCTATGACAGAAAAAAGGTGAAATGTTGCCATGTTCACTTTCTGTGCACATACACACCCATGTACAAATGTACACAGGATTGCATCCCTATCTGTGCAGTATCCAAAATTTCCCTGGCTGTGGTATATCCTAATACTATTCAGCTATACAAATTCCTTTCAAAAACCTAAAGAAAATTGACTACAAATAAAAATTAGTTTTGTCACAATTTCTCACAAAGTTAAGTTGGCCAACCTCTTTAAAATAAATTATGATAAAGACAAAAGTTGAAATCTATTTATCATGTCAGCCTCCTGCTCTATGCCATTGCCATAGCCATCTGTGTTATCTTTTTCTTCCAGGTCTGTTTCTCCACGTTCTCCAAGCCGGTCTCCTGCCCGCAGTTCTCCTTCTCGTTCTCCTGCACGCAGATTAGAAGAAACTGATGAAGGACAACTAGAGAGACTATATAAGCCAGTTTTTGTGCTGAAACCTACATCATTTAAATGTTCACAGGGGCAGACAGCACGATTTGACTTGAAAGTTGTTGGCAGACCTATGCCAGAGACATACTGGTTCCATAATGGTACATCAGCCTCATTTTCATCAACAAATAATCATAAAAAAACACCTTACATGCCTTTCACATCTTTTTGAGACAACTGTTTTGAGTGCAACTGTTTTCTTTTCATGTGTATCTGCAGGTCAACAAGTGGTTAATGACTACACCCATAAAATAGTGATTAAAGAAGATGGCACCCAGTCATTGATCATTGTCCCTGCAATGCCTGATGACTCTGGAGAATGGGCTGTAATTGCTCAGAATAGGGCAGGCAAAGCTTCGGTCTCAATGACGCTGACTGTGGAAGGTATCTACTGTACATGCTGGTTTTAGGAGTCTGATGAATGTTTCTTATTAAAAACCATGCTATGTCATTTCCTGTTTTGATAACTTACCCTCTCTCTTTCAGCTAAGGAAGACCTGGTCAGACCACACTTTGTGGAAAGGCTGAGAAATGTCAGTGTGAAAGAGGGCTCTAGACTGGAGATGGCAGTCAAAGCTACTGGTAACCCTAATCCTGATATTGTATGGCTGAAGAACAGTGACATCATTGTGCCTCATAAATATCCCAAAATAAAGTAAGAATCTTTATTTTATTATTTGCATTTATTTTATTTACATTTAAATCTTATTCATATGTAATTTTGTTTTATTTAAAATACTTTATTTAAGGAAAGGATTTAATAGTCACCATCCTGCAAAGTGCGTCCTACAGTGTGCTGAATACTCTTGCTTTCACAGAAGGGATTCACTAATGGCTTTTGCATTACAGCAAGGATTAGAGATAGGAATTATCTTGTAGGATTCACTCCAATTTTCCACCTTGTGTATTTGTATAGTTGTATTCTACTAAGCCAATGCTTTTATGACAGAGATTTGGGGAACTTTTCTCTGCCTCCAGTTTTGAAGTCCTCTGCAGGTAAAACTGCCACTCAATTCAAGACTGGGTTTTATTATTCTTGCCTGTCTGATTCCTAGGCACTGCACTTGTGAACATGAATAAACAAAAACAATATGTCTATTACCTCCAGAGATTTGCCTTTGGAGGCTTTGACCTAATTTGGAAGGGCAAAAATGAAAAACAAAGAAGTGAAAAATAGTTAATTTTTTTTTTTTTTTTTTTTTTTTTTTGTATTTCAGGATTGAGGGAACCAAAGGGGCAGCTGCCCTTAAAATTGAATCTACTGCCAGGCAAGATGCTGCATGGTATACTGCTACTGCTATCAATAAAGCTGGGCGGGACACTACCCGCTGCAAAGTAAATGTTGAAGTTGAACATACAGAACCTGAACCAGAAAGGAAATTAATAATTCCGAAAGGAACTTACAAAGCCAAGGAGATTGCAGCACCAGAGTTAGAGCCTCTTCATTTACGTTATGGTCAAGAACAATGGGAGGAAGGAGATCTCTATGACAAAGAAAAGCAACAGAAACCATTTTTTAAGAAGAAGCTCACATCTTTAAGGCTCAAACAATTTGGACCAGCACACTTTGAGTGCAGGCTTACACCAATTGGTGACCCAACCATGGTGGTGGAGTGGTTGCATGATGGAAAACCCTTGGAAGCAGCTAACAGACTCCGCATGATCAATGAGTTTGGGTACTGTAGCCTGGACTATGGAGTGGCCTATTCCAGAGATAGTGGAGTGATTACTTGCAGAGCTACTAACAAATATGGTACAGACCATACATCTGCTACTCTGATTGTGAAGGATGAGAAAAGCCTTGTGGAAGAATCCCAGTTGCCAGAAGGCAGAAGGGGACTGCAGCGAATTGAAGAGCTGGAAAGAATGGCCCATGAGGGTGCTCTACCTGCAGTTGCACTGGACCAAAAGGAAAAACAAAAACCAGAAATTGTTTTGGTTCCTGAACCTGCAAGAGTCCTGGAAGGTGAAACAGCAAGATTCCGCTGCCGTGTGACTGGCTATCCTATGCCCAAAGTCAACTGGTACCTCAATGGACAGCTCATCCGTAAAAGCAAAAGGTTTAGACTCCGTTATGATGGAATCTACTACTTGGATATTGTGGACTGCAAATCATATGACACAGGAGAAGTGAGAGTCACTGCAGAGAATCCAGAAGGCTTTATTGAACATAAGGTGAAGCTTGAGATCCAGCAAAGGGAAGACTTCAGATCTGTTCTTCGTCGTGCTCCTGAACCCAAACATGAGCCTGTAGTGACAGAACCTGGAAAACTTCTCTTTGAGGTACAGAAGGTAGACAAACCTGCAGAAACAACAACCAAAGAAGTAGTGAGGCTGAAAAGGGCTGAAAGAATAACTCATGAGAAGCTTTCAGAGGAATCTGAAGAGCTGCGTAGCAAATTCAAGCGTAGGACAGAAGAGGGCTACTATGAAGCCATCACTGCCGTGGAACTTAAGTCTCGCAAAAAAGATGAATCGTATGAAGAAATGTTAAAAAAGACAAAAGAAGAACTTCTTCACTGGACCAAAGAGATCCCAGAGGAAGAGAAGAAAGAACTTCCTCCTGAAGGCAAAATCACCATTCCAACAATCAAACCAGGGAAGGTGGAGCTTAGTCCAAGCATGGAGGCTCCCAAGATACTTGAACGAATTCAAAGCCAGACTGTAGCCCAGGGAACAGATGTACACTTCCGTGTGAGAGTGGTGGGAAAACCAGATCCCGAGTGCCAGTGGTTCAAAAATGGTGTGCAGATTGAAAGGACTGATCGTGTGTATTGGTACTGGCCTGAAGATAACGTTTGTGAATTAGTCATCAGAGATGTGACTTCTGATGATTCTGCCAGCATCATGGTGAAAGCAATCAATATAGCTGGTGAAACGTCTAGCCATGCTTTCCTGTTAGTACAAGGTAATTTAAATTCTCTTACTCATCCTACTGCCCATTATAGTGTGCTAGGTCTATATGGCCCATGCACTGTTGATTCATTACATATTTTTTTGCAGCCAAGCAGTTAATCAGCTTCACCCAGAAGTTACAAGATGTTGTTGCTAAAGCAAAAGACTCCATGGCAACTTTTGAATGCGAGACATCAGAACCTTTTGTCAAAGTGAAATGGTTTAAGGATGGAATTGAGATTCACTCTGGAGACAAATACAGGATGCACTCAGACAGAAAGGCTCACTTTCTTTCTGTACTAACAATTGATATGTCTGATGCTGATGACTACAGCTGTGCACTGGTAGAAGACGAATCCATCAAAACTACTGCAAAGCTTACTGTTGAAGGTAAGAAGCTTGCAGCTCAGCACCATTCAATACTGTTAAAGTGAAATCAGCTTCAGAAAGAAACAAAGCAATTTAAACAGATGTCTAACACCCTAAGGAATGTCAAGCTGCTTTCATATTTTCTGAATTCAGTATGAAAGTTTGGAGATACATTTATGGAAAATTATTACACTATATAAATATTACCTTAGGCTCATTTAATAAGAAATGCTTTCACCAGGAGTATATAATCAAGCTTATTCACAAATGTAATTATTTTTGCCTGTAGGTGCTGCGGTGGAGTTTATTAAAGAACTTGAGGATATTGAAGTACCAGAATCCTTATCAGGTGAACTTGAATGTGAGGTCTTCCCAGAAGATGTGGAGGGAAAATGGTATCATGGCGATGTTGAACTCACTTCAGATCTTAAGTATGTGATTGCATCCCGCCGTGGTCGTCAAATCCTCACTATTAAAGATGTTAATAAAGATGATCAAGGAGAATATAGCTTTGTTGTTGATGGAAAAAGGACTCAGTGCAAACTGAAGATGAAGCGTAAGCATTTCCAATAATTTTATTGTCTTAATATTGTCTATATATAAAAGATTTCCAATATCAGAGCATGTATTATAGCTATACTATTGTATCCCATAATGCTTTAATATTCAATATTCTCCTTACCTCTGATAAGTATCAATTAACTTAATTTTTAATTCCACATTATTTCTGCAGCTCGTCCCATGGTTATTCTTCAAGGACTTACTGATCAAAAAGTCTGTGAGGGAGATATTGTGCAACTTGAAGTTAAAGTCTCCCTAGAAAATGCAGAAGGTGTCTGGATGAAAGATGGACAAGAAATTCAATCAAGTGATCGTATTCACATTGTGTTGGATAAACAGTCACACATGTTGCTTATAGAAGATGCAACAAAAGAAGATAGTGGAACTTACTCTTTTAGTGTTCCTGATCTTGAACTGTCAACCACTGGACAGATCACAGTGTACAGTAAGTCACTGTCATGGTTTTGAAGGTGTGCTTGATTTTTTTCTGCTTTAGGATTACTTTTTAAAGGCATAGTTTTTTCATGACGAATATTTTTTAATATGACAGGTGTGGAAATAGTGGTGCCCCTAAAAGATGTTCACGTTGTTGAAGGAACAAAAGCTATCCTCGAATGCAAAGTTTCAGCACCTGACGTATCTTCCTCCAAATGGTACCTAAATGACAACCAGATAAAGCCTGATGAACGTGTACAAGCTGTATGTAAAGGCACTAAACAGAGGCTAGTGATTACCAGAACCCACGCGTCAGATGAAGGGCATTACAAGCTAATGGTTGGCAAAGTCGAAACAAGTTGCAACGTCACAGTTGAACGTAGGTGTCCTTTCAGATGCACAGTTCTTTGTGAAATAATTTCCTTAAATACAAAACTGTGGAAACAACTAATATGTGTGTAATTTGTTCTTTTTATAGAAATTGAGATTATTAGAGGTCTTCGTGACATCACCTGCACTGAAACACAGAATGTATCCTTCGAGGTCGAGCTCTCCCATTCAGGGATTGATGTGATTTGGCATTTCAAAGGCCAACAGATAAAGGCTGGTCCAAAATATAAAATCGAAGCACATGGCAAAATATATAAATTGACAGTGGTGAAGATGATGAAAGATGATGAAGGAGAATATGTATTTTATGCTGGAGAGAAGAAAACATCTGGAAAGCTTATAGTAGCAGGTTAGAAGGGTTAAAGTCCAAGGTTGTCTTTATTTTTTTTTTTAACATTCTCCTTGGCCATCCTCTTATCTTTTGTGAGTGGTGTAATTTGAATTCTCCAAGTTTTTAAGTGCTAATATATTTTGCTAGATCGGAGTCATAGTACAAAATGTTGCAGTGTGCTTTTGATGTAACTAATGTAAAAAAGAGGGGTTTTGTTTGAGTGTTCAGTATAGCTGTACTGATAATAAAAATAACAAAAGATAAAAACTGGGATAGATTTAAGAAACTTCTCAGTGATTTTCAGGTCATATTCTATTCTTGACCTTTCATGCAGCTCAGATTGTCTATGGGCATGCTGCAAATTAAGGCAAAGAATTTCAGCAGCTACTTTTTATTTCTGTATGGGGGAAAGCTGACCACCACAAAACCATGTGCTTTTTCTTCCCAACAGGTGGTGCCATTTCAAAGCCTCTCAGTGACCTGACTGTGGCTGAGTCTCAGACAGCTGTTTTTGAATGTGAGGTGGCAAATCCTGACTCAGAAGGGCAGTGGCTACAAAATGGTAGACCATTAGCTATGACAGATCAGTACCGTGCTGAATCTGATGGTGTAAAGAGAAGGCTTACTATCCCTGTGGCAAAACTGGAGGATATGGGGGAATATAGCTATGAAATAGCAAGCTCAAAGACATCTGCCAAACTGAAGGTCGAAGGTCAGTATTTTTTATAAGTATCAGATGTCTTTAAGACTCAGTTCAGCATCATTCACTGTGTCTTGGGTCAGGCAAAATAAAATAAATCAAATAAAACAAAAACACAAGCAACCAAACCACCAAACCCGCCCCCCACAATCCTCTCAAAAAAGAAAAACCACCCCAAAGCATAAAGAACCTTCAACCAAAGATTTCTCATGGATCCTAAAAATAAAGGTTCCTTGTTGAGTTCCAAGCACACTACTTTAATGGGACTTGTATAAATCAATAAATGTATAAAATGAAACACCGTTATTCCGTTTCATTATTATATTTACTATAGGTTTTAATTTTGATCTGTTCTGTCAAGTTGTGGTTTTTTCATCTTCTTTCTTTCTTCTCTAGCTGTTAAGATAAAGAAAACACTAAAGAACTTGACTGTGACAGAATCACAGGAGGCAGTTTTCAGTGTAGAACTGACCCACCCTGATGTGAAAGGAGCTCTGTGGATTAAAAATGGTGTTGAACTCGAATCAAATGATAAATATGAAATCACAGTGAAAGGAACTGTTCACACATTGAGAATCAAACACTGTGTTGTCACTGATGAGTCTGTTTATAGCTTTAAACTTGGAAAAATAGGAGCAAATGCCAGACTTCATGTGGAAAGTAAGTCAATGTGCTTTGAATATCTGCTGTAATGCATGGTTTGAAATTCAAATCATACACACTGCTGAATCTTGCCAATTTTTTTTTCCTCAAGCTGTGAAGATCATCAAAAAGCCAAAGGATGTGACCGCTTTGGAAAATGCTGTCGTCTCATTTGAACTGAGTGTATCCCATGATACTATACCAGTCCGGTGGTTCCACAAAAATATTGAGCTTAAACAAAGTGACAAATACAAGATGATCTCTCAAAGGAAAGTTCATAAGCTCATGCTGCATAACATATCTCCTGCTGATGCTGGGGAATACACAGCTCTTGTTGGGCAAATTGAGTGTAAAGCAAAACTGTTTGTGGAATGTAAGTATTGGTAGTTTCTAAGAAAGTAATTATATGCATTGTTGCACCAACTAATATGGAACAATTTGTCCTGTTATCCTTGGTTTTTTGCAGTCTTCCATGCATGCTGACTTTGAAAAAAAAATCTTTTGTCTTTTTTCCTCCTCTCTTAGCCATACACATCACAAAGACCATGAAAAATATTGAGATCCCTGAGACCAAAACTGCCTCTTTTGAGTGTGAGGTTTCTCATTTCAATGTGCCTGCTGTCTGGTTGAAAAATGGTGTGGAGATTGAAATGAGTGAAAAGTTCAAAATAGTGGTCCAGGGGAAACTCCATCAACTCAATATCATGAACACAAGCAGTGAAGATTCTGCAGAATACACATTTGTCTGTGGAAATGATAGAGTCAGCGCAACCTTGACCGTAAAACGTATGTAAAAATTAGTTAACCAGAATAATTTACAGTTACAGTTATAAATTATACATTATACATTATAATTTACAGTTATAATTTACAGTTAATAATAGAGTTTGTGTGCATGGGCTTAGTGCAATTCAGATAAAACCAGCACAGCTGTAGAGCTATTTTTAAATAACACTAAACATTCTCAGTTGCATTCTTAAACAGGTCTAGAAGCAGTGAACTTGAAAGTCAGATCCTGCATTCTTCTCTTTAGGCCAACGTGCCTAAACTCCAAGTCACCATAGGAGACAAAATTTGGGTTCCTATGTCATTCAGTCATTGCAGGAGATTTAATTATGATATTGATTTGGACACAAAGAATATTTTACTATTGCCAAAACTGTCTTAAAGTAGTTGAAACATCTCTGATCTGGTTAACGTGCATTTAAAATAACATAAAACACAATGGGGAAAACCCCAATCCATGTCCATTTCTTTTCTTCTAGCCATCCTTATTACCTCCATGCTACAAGACATCAACGCTGAAGAGAAAGATACAATAACATTTGAAGTTACTGTTAACTATGAAGGTATCTCATATAAATGGCTAAAGAACGGCGTGGAAATAAAATCAACAGATAAATGTCAGATACGAACAAAGAAGCTTACCCACTCCCTCTCCATAAGGAATGTGCATTTTGGGGATGCTGCAGAATATACTTTTGTTGCTGGAAAAGCAGCTTCATCAGCCACTTTATATGTGGAAGGTATTTGCTTTCTTGATTTGTATATTTAGTGACTTCTAGTAGCTTTAATAACATCATGGCAACTCATCGTACTTTTTTTTCTGCCCTAGCTCGTCACATTGAATTTAGGAAGCATATTAAAGACATCAAGGTGGTGGAGAAGAAGAGGGCTATTTTCGAATGTGAAGTTTCAGAACCTGACATTCAGGTCCAGTGGATGAAGGATGGGCAAGAACTCCAGATTGGTGACAGGTAAATGATTGCTTCTACACCATATTAACTTTTGGTATGCATTTTCCCCAAGGTGAAAACTAGCTTATTTTCTTTTCTGATGTCCTCAGGATGAAAATTCAGAGAGAGAAATATGTCCATCGTCTCATCATTCCTTCCACAAGAATGTCTGATGCTGGTCAGTACACTGTAGTAGCAGGTGGAAACACATCCAGCGCCAATTTGATAGTGGAAGGTCGTGACATTCGCATCAGAAGTGTCCATAAAGATATTCAGGTATGACCTATACAGATGAATAAATATTTCATAACTATGTCACACAAAGAACAATGCAAGGGAAGAGCAACATCCAGGCAGTCCTAACACAAAAATCTTCAATTATAAGTTCAGGGCCTTCTTCTAGAATACTGGAAAGTGACACCATATGTAAAAACAAACATTATTTCTATTATTTATTCTACTTGTTTAAAGGTCATTGAGAGACAAAGAGCTGAAATTGAATTTGAAGTCAATGAAGATGACATTGAACCACAGTGGTACAAGGATGGTATTGAGATCAACTTCCAGTATGAGGAAAGATACCACTATGTGGCAGAAAGGAGAGTTCACCGGATGAGCATCTTTGAAACCACTTACTCTGATGCTGGAGAATATACTTTTGTTGCAGGACGGAATAGGAGTTCTGTTATTCTTTATGTGAACGGTATGTGTCCCTACAACCAATGTTCTCACTGTATTTATTACCCAGTGTTTTTCTGGGTTTTGTATAGCTTCTCTGGAATTCTAACTCTGAAAGAAAAAAAAAAATCCAAAGAGATCATCTGGAACACTACTGAATTCCCCATGCACGTGACTGTTTCTCACTCTACTGAAATAGCTGGCTCGCTGACAAAAATACCAGAGCAGTTCTTTTCCCACTGTATTTACTTAGAACAGAAAATTTCTTGAGTCTAAATAAAACTAATTCGCTCATATGGACAAATATGTCTTCTCAGAGAGAGAAACCTAGTGATTACTGGACACTTTTTTCCAGAAAACACACCAACAGAGCTAATTATGTTAAGGCTAGATCACTCCTCCCATATCAAGGAAAAGGATAGATGTTCATGGACACACAAGATTAGGAATAATCTTGTTTTTGGTGGCTGTTTCTTTATTTGTTTTGTTCTGGTTTTAATTAATTCATTGCAAATAGTTTTGAATCACTAATCAGTATCAATAATGAGATTTCTCACATATCAATAATGAGATTTCTCTTTTTTTCTTCTTTCTCCCCTCTCTCTTTGCCTCTCTCCCTCACAATTTTCAGCTCCAGAGCCACCCCAGATTATTCAGGAGCTAGAGCCAACTACTGTGGAGTCTGGCAAACCTGCCCGTTTCTGTGCTATGATATCAGGCAAACCCCAGCCCAAAATTTCCTGGTACAAAGATGATCAACAGCTTTCTCCAGGTTTCAAGTGCAAATTTCTTCATGATGCACAAGAATATACTCTATTGCTGATTGAAACTTTTCCTGAAGATGCAGCAGTGTACACCTGTGAAGCAAAAAATGACTATGGAGTTGCAACAACTTCAGCTTCACTTTCAGTGGAAAGTGAGTTTGCCATGCTCATGAATACCAATGTTTGAAAAATGAGATTGTCATTTTTCATCTTTAAAAATTGCTTCTTTTTCTTCATCTTCAGTCCCAGAAGTTGTTTCTCCTGAGCTAGAAATGCCAGTGTATCCACCTGCTGTCATAATACCACTACGTGATGCTGTTACATCGGAGGGACATTCTGCTTGTTTTCAGTGCAGAGTTACAGGGACAGGTGAGTTTAACAAAATCCTGTACATCTTTTCATGTCTCAGAATTTTTTATCTTGAACTCAGGAAAAAATTCAACAATACATGTGCTTGGATCAATCTTCCCCTAGAAGTACAGTTATTTGATACATACATCAAAGTGTTACTGACAATTTTCAGCTAAGGAAGTCAGAGGGCATCAAGCACGGAAGTTTTAAGCTGTCATAAACATATTAAGCATTTCTCAACAGAAGATCTGTTTCACAAAATTTGTCTTTGGAAATGTCTCTGTCTTTCAAATGCTAAGTCTTATTGGAAAACTATATCAGTGAGTAAAATGTAGTTTCATTTTGGAAAAGCATCACTGTGTTAAATGAATATGATGAAATTTCTGTTTACTCACATCATCATGTCAATTCACTAAACAAAAAGACTGGAACTGTGATTCAACTTTTATCCTAATATTTCTAAACATTTCATATCACTCTGCAAACACTAAACTGAGATTGCTTTTTCTTTCCTAGCATAAAAAGGTGTTTGCTCATTGTCTCTTAAAGTGTAGATTTTAGTTGAATAAATTTTCTAGTTTTAGTTATATAGAATGTTATTCTACAATTAAAATATTTTTTTCAAGTTAACACAAAGCCAAATAAAACTACCTTTTGTCACTTCAGTAAATGGTCTTGAGATGACTCAAAGTATTTATACAGTAAACTGCAGAATAAGATCCAGTTCAAATCCCAAAGGATTTACAATTATTTAAAGATAAATAATACTTCAAATTTAACAATAATCCTGAGTGACAGCTCCACAAAAATCCATGTAAAACTGGTAATATCCACGTATATGCAAATATGTATGATTTGCATTTCAGTCACGTGAAATAAAAATAAAGCCTTACAACATGTTTCTGCTTTAGAAGTGCTGCTAAAACTCAGAAAATATATGTTGGACTGGCCCGCTCTCTGTTCAATGCATGCAGGGTAACTGTCTTTTATAAGAACTGTATTTACATGAATGCGGAAGCTGCATTTACAGCACAGAATATAAGGATCCCTTCATCTAGATCCCCCTTCACAGAACCACAGAATCATCTAGGTTGGAAAAGACCCCAAAGTTCAACCATTAACCCAGTACTACCATGTCCACAACTAAACCATGTCCCTACATGCCACATCTACATGGCTTTTAAATACCTCCAGAGGCTGTGAGTCTACCGCTTCCCTGGGCAGCCTGTTCTACTGTTTGACAACCCTTTTAGTGAGGACATTTTTCCTATTGAAAATTTCCTTTATTGAACACTGTATCCAAATGTATTTGCATACCTCCCACTTGTGTTGTAAAAAACTTTTATATTAGCTTAGGTAACACATGATTCCAAATACAGTATTTTAAATGGTACACATTGTGCAACTGACTATTGAAAACACTCTTGTGATGACAAAAATAGCACACTATTTGTATAACAACATTTGGTTCATGACGTGGTATAATGACAGATGGAGAGGCAAGGCTACAGTCTGCTTCAGTCCTGTTCTTTCCCAAGTTTACAATAACCTATCCAAGTAATACACATTTTATATAGGAATTTTGTGAAAGTGCAAGCATAGGATCTTTCTTGATAAATATGATGTGTAAAACTTATAATATTTGCAACAAGAAGAGGCAAGGTACTGTGCTTAACAAAAGAATAATCTGTTTTAATTTTTTAACCTAATTAGTTCAAGCTAGAGATTTTATGGCCTGTTTAACTGTGCAATTGTCGCAAAATGCCATTTTAAAAAAAGAGAGTTTCTCTAATTTTATCAGTAGCAAAATATTTTGCATTTTTTACGTTAAAGAGAGGAATGGAAGAATTATTTTTACTCGGTAATATATCAGCACCATGATCAGTTTTCCCGTACAAATATTTCCAATACCCTAAACAAAACTTAAAGCACCTAGTAGGGCACTTTCTACTTATCATATTTTACCAGAGTAATGTGTACAAGGCACATTTAAAGTTAGATACTTGAAATTAAGATTTTTGACAGATATAAATATGAAAATAGCATTTACTTACTAGCATAATATCATAACTTTTTCTTTCTTTCTTTTGCTTGAGCAGATCTGAAAGTCTCCTGGTACAGCAAAGAGAAGGAGATCAAGCCATCACGTTTTTTTAGAATGACTCAGTTTGAAGACACTTACCAGCTGGAGATTGCTGAAGCTTATCCAGAAGATGAAGGAATCTATACCTTTGTGGCTAGTAATTCTGTAGGCCAAGTGACCAGCACTGCTACCTTGAAGTTAGAAGGTACACTGTGCAGTTAAAGAAGTTGTCTTGTTTAGGTCCTGTTCCAGTACTCATCTTACTATACACTGATAATTATATGTGAGTTGTTGTCTGTCATGTTGTCTCTTAACTCCATTAATTGCTACCATTTACAAAGTCCACAGCATACATTTATGTCTCCAAAACATAGGTCATCAACAGCAAAATGTGTTCACAATTTTGCAACGTTCCATGCTCCCCTCCCTTTTCATTTTCTCGTCTTAGAATCTGTCATGCACCAGAGATGGTAAAAACCTTCTTTCTAATGAACATTCTTTGCTTACACATTCTTTGATTTGGCTGTGATGACAATCTAGTAAGACTTTTTGTACAAAACAAATTACTTTGAAAGTGTTGAAAAACATCCTAAATAGATGTGTGTAGCAGATGTGTAGTAACTGAAAAGAAATAGTTTACATTCATATGAATTGACGAAGCATCTACCAAAGTTTTAGAGCAGAAATATTTCCTGGAGAATTTGCTGTCCTGTATTTCCCTTGATATTATCTAACCATATTTTGTTTTCTTTTTGCAATAGATTTTATAAATGATGAATGAGAATAATTCATGCTGTTAAGTTGCAAGTTAGAAAAAAAAAAAATCTTGAATGAGAAAGAAAATTTATTGTAGTGTAGGGTAAGAAATTAAAAGTTGGCATGCTTCTTTTCAGGATTTAAAAATGTTGAAGAAGTTACATCAGAGTCCCCTTGGCATGTTTCTTCATCTGTTTCACTTAAGGAGGAGTCTATTGGCCAAAGGCCCACCTTTATCCAGCCTATTTCAAGCTGCAGGGTATGCAGCGGGGAATCAGTCAGATTTCAAGCTAGAGTCTCTGGCAGGGTCAAACCAAAAATCCAGTGGTTTCATAATCAACAACTCATGTTGCCAAAAAAAGACTTAGTTTTCCATTTTGATGAGTCTACAGGCACAGCTACACTGATAATAGTAGATGCTTTCTTAGAGCATGCTGGCCAATACTCTTGCAAGGCAAGAAATAGTGCTGGAGAATCAACTTGTACAGCTACACTTACAGTGACTGCAGAAGGTAAAGCCCCATTTTTACTTCAGAGGGATTCAGTTTGTTGTATACCACACTTTCATGCTATTACTAATTGTTTCCTTGTTTCACACCTTTTCTTTCCCAGCTAATGTTAGTAGTACCTACCATCAGTAACCCAATCACTCTCATTCCTTCTGTTGAAGCTGTAACATTTGGAAACTTTCAAATTTATATCTCAATAGAGGTCAAAGAACAGAATAATTTTAATGAAGGCACTCAGATTTTTGAAACAAGTCATTAAATGATCTTGAGAGCATTGGTTGAGGTATTTTGCACTATCCTGTAAAAAAAAGCAAAACCAAACAATGCCCCCCCAAAGAAAGAGGAAAGAAAATACCTCCTTTAAAAGTGCCATAGTAAGTTTCCAATGCTAAAATGGATCATTTTAGGAAAAGACAAACATCAGCTGAGTATGCAATGCATGACTAGCTTAGGCATCACTTGTCATTCATAAATGTGAATGAATAATTTCTGTGTCAAGACAGTAGTGCATCTGGCATGCTGAGTTTTCAAATGAAGATCATTCATTTTCATCCTCCATGCTGTTTGATTTTGTTCAGAGCATGGTCCAGTGAAGTTCTTTAGATACTAATGTTGTTATTTTTGTTACTTGATTACACAGTGCAAGCCCTAGATAGGCAAAGTTCTGGGAAAGATGTAAGAGAGTCTATCCGGTCACAGGCTATATCAGAACTTCATGTTCCTCCTCTCACAAAGAAGAACATTGAAACTTATCAAAAAGAATTTAAATCAGTGAAACAACCATCACAGGAATCGGGTGCGCAGGTTTTTGAAAGCGTATCAAAAAGTTTGACCATGAAGGCTGCATCAGTTGAAGAAATGAAAGCCATGCACACAACAGTCCTTTCTCAAACATCTCAGAGCATGAAGATCTCTATGACCACCTCTCAGGAAATGAAAGATGTCCCTCCAAAGATTCTCTTGCAGCTCAGAGACCTAACTGTGAAACATGGTGACACTGCTCAGTTCATATGTGCCTTAGAAAATGAATTCTTCTATGAGTTTCTTTGGGCCCATGAAGGCAAAAGGATAGAATTGTCTGAAAAACTGAAGATATCACAAAATGGAAGTGTTCTTCTGCTCACAATCCTAAATGCCCAGCTAACAGATCAAGGACTGTACAGTTGTACTGTGTATAATGACTATGGAGAGACAACAACTTCTGCAATACTAACAGTCAAAGGTGGTTATCTGACTTTTAACATTATTACTTACCTTTCGGAACTTCATTGTAACTGCCTAGCGGTCACTCATATTTCCTTTATTACCAGCATTTAATTGAGAAAACCCTATTAATAATACTCTGCACGTGCAGTACTAGGAAGTTCTTATTGTAACTTTGTGCCTCTTCCCATCAAGTCACAGATGTCTGAGGCTTTTTATTCCTCATATCCTTCATGATATGCAGTGAGATGTAAAGCAGGAATTGTAGAAACTTTTCTATTTTGTTAATTCCTGAAGCTGAAGAAAGATAAGAATATCAGATAAGCAATGTTGAATTAGATACCTGGTCATTTCAAACTCCAACTTGTTTGAAATAAATCCAAGGTTTCATTTCCAAAGTTGGCAGTATAATTTAATGTACTTGAAAGGACTAATAGGTGCAAGTACTGTGTTACTGCAGTACTGAATTGTCTTCTACCCTTCACTCTCCTATTTATTTTTTGATAAGACTCTTTCCACCTCTTCCTGACAATATATTAAAATGGTAGTAGTGCTACCACTAGTAAAGACACAAAAATGTATTATAACCTCAGTAGACAGGTGATACTATCTCTCATGAATTCAAAGAAATCAAGAGCAGATAATAAGATGAATAATGAGAAAGGCATGGACCCTGTTGATTTGGTCTTAATTACTGAAATTTCCACTCTAGAGCTGCACAAAGCACTTTGCATAATCATCTGCTGCTACTTTCCAAATTAGGGCTTTCAACTAGAAGTAAAGATGTGCTTATATCAGGCATTGTGGGCAAGTCATGGTCCTGTGAATGTCCCATAGGCTTAACTGATACCTAGAATTAGCCTAGAGGGAATAGAGCTCTAAAATGTGCAATCACTCATGTTTAATAACATTGTTTTAGCGCTAATATGCTGGACATACTTTCAATACTAATTACTGGGGGGTTTCCCCCTAAGGATACTTTTTTATTCCTGCAAACCCTCTGACCTAATCCTTTTCCTAACTTTATTCTTACCTAGCAAAAGAAGCACAAGCCAAAGCAGTAACAAAAATTATTCTTGAATCAGATACTAAAAGCTTTAAAGCAGCCAAAGCTTGTCAGTTTAAAGCATCTGAAGTTAAGCAAGAATCTTCTAAGAAAACCTCAAGCTTGTTTATATCTACATCCCAAAGACCATATGAAACTGAGAAGCAAAGAAGCAGAGTATACTATCCTGATGTTGTGCCATGTGAAGACATCACAGAAGCTGATGCCAAAGCACCAGAGTTTCTTGAAACTCTGCCTTCAGAAACAACTGTAAAAGAAGGAGACGATGTGTTTCTCTTTTGTATAATGAAAGGTGTGCCTACACCTTGCGTAGTCTGGTTGTACAATCAGCTAATAGTTGAGGAGTCTGCACTGTGTTACTTAAGACATGATGGGCCCCTGTGCAGTTTAAGATTGTTGAAAGTTGGTCAGAACCACAAGGGTATATACAAGTGCAGAATAGTTAATCCCGCAGGACAAGCCGAGTGCAGCACCCATCTGAAAGTGACAGGTTGGCAAATGCATGTTCCTTCTAAGTGTCAATTCCTCATGCATAGCATCATTGCATTCCAGTACATTCATTCCCTGAGAGATGATAAAGAACGAGAAGCATCTCATTAGTCTGTGGATTGTTGAATGTTTTCTTCAGGGATTTACGGCATGATAAAGGCATGTTGCATTAGAAACTTTCCCCCATTCTGCAAAAAAGAAAGCAAATCTTATCTTATAGAAAAATGTACATTGCAAAACAAGATTGAAAATATTTGATTACTCTGTTCTCAAAATTTATCAAGTGTTTGAATTGTTTGGCATGCATTTATGTGTATGTATGTGTGAATTTCTGTATATTTGCAAATGAGACTGAATATTTTTTACTACATGAAGTGTTGATTGCCACATTTAGAAACCATAGCTCAAAAATCTTTATCTTTTTTATTTTAGCTGCTGAAAAAATTGTTCACGAGAAGCTTGAGGAAGAGGTTGAAATGGAAGTGAAAGGTACAATCACCAATAAGAATAATTAGTGCCAGTAATTAGTAATGTTATGAAAAGCTTTTATCTACTTACATGACGTGTTTGATGAGGAAAGAAAGACACTCAAAAGCATATTGGAACATGTTGCATGTTTGTTTTGATATGCAAAGGGTTACCTGCATTATAAGGTTATTTAAGTTTTAAAGTATATTTAAAACTTCAAATTTATAATTGTGCAACCATATTCTTAACTTTTACTTCATGCTTTGCAGCCGTTTACAGAGCTTTTATTTGTTCAATTTCCTTTTGAATGCATGGAATAGTTTACTTCAGTAGGAAGTTATACAAATCTTAATTGTATTTTTTTTAAACAAGTTAGCAGCCTAACATTAATCAGGTCAATGGACACTGTCGGATGGATAAATCAAGTATACTAGGGGCATTTGTTGTTTAGGCTATGTGAAAGCTACACATTCCCATTGATTCCTTGCACCTTTTTTTTACATACATTAATTCATCATTATACATCTCTTACCCTGGCTTGCAGATAGCATACGTGGTTCATGTTGCTTGCTTTTTTCCCTGTGCATAACACTGTGAAGTTAGTGGCTGTATTAGTTCGAATAAACGCCTTCTCATTTCATGTTACTTACTTTTTAAAAAAATATCTTTCAAAATATTTTTTCTCAATTGTTTGAACATTTAATCTACAAACAGAGGGGTCAGAAAGGGCGTTTATTCTACTGTCTGCAAGTCAGGTAAGATTTTCTTCTTTGCCACCCAAAGACACACAGCTTTTCCAGGCAGCAAAAACATACACGCAGAAGAACGTGTTATTTTGAAATTCCTTTTTGCTTGTTCAAGAAGAAATTTCCACAGTCTGAAGAAAGAACAGACAACGAACGATTTTCGTGTCAATCTTTAAAACAGAGCAAGGCGTTGCGTTTATTCGAACAAATATGGTGAGTGAATTACTTTTTTTTCCTGGGTGTGTGATGAAATCTGTTGCATGCCCATTTTTTATTTCAATATATTGCTATTTTTTTACAATCAGATGGTAGGCAGAGTGTGACATATTGTAACCTAGGTCTTCTTCTCTTGCAGAGCAGCACAGCAAGGTGAACCCCGAGGGACCTGGCACAGTGGCGGTGCTGGCTTGCCCCCAGAACCGTAAACCCACCTTCACACAGGGCCTGAAGTGTAGGTCTGTCTTGGAGGGGGACCCTGCATTCTTCCAGTGCAAGCTGGTGGCATGCCCGGCACCCCACATGGCCTGGTTTCACAACAACCGGCCCGTCCTCCAGGACTGCCGCAAGGTCATTCGCACGGAGAGTGAGGAGCACACCCACCGCGCCAGCCTGGAGCTGCGGGACGTGCGGGAGCACGACGCTGGCAGCTACAGGGTGTTTGCCATTAACAGCGAGGGCTCAGCTGAGTCCACTGCCTCACTGCTGGTGGCACGCAGTGGGGGGCAGCGGGGCTGGGGTTCCGCGGGGAAGGCAGAGTGGACGCGGCAGAGCTGGGAGTGCCTCCTGCAGCAGCGGCAGGAGGACCGGCTGCGGGTGGTGCTCCGCTGCACTGGCTCGCCCTTTGACAAGGGGCAGGACTCTGAGCTTGGGGACCTCCCAGCAGCTCGAGGCAGGGTACGAACCATCTATTTTCGGAGCCTGCCACTGGTGGAGGCTCACCGCCCAGGGCTGGCACAGGGTAGGGAGCACAGGGGCACAGTGGCAGATGCTGAGGAACTGCTGGATAAGGAGATCCGGTGGAAGCTACAGAGGCTGCGGGAAGCAAAGAGAGCAGCCCTGAAAAAGAAGCAGGAATCCCTCATGTCCATGCCCCAGGAGGGCCCTCGTGGGAAGCCCAGCCCAGCTAAGGTGGCTGCCAGGATTCGTGGCTCAGAGCCCCTCACGGTGCAGGTAGTGAAGCAGTACTCCAGGCCCAAGGCCATGGGGGAGAGATGGCTTCTGGAGCCCTGCCCACCCCTTTTTGTCCAGGAGGTCAAGGCCCAGGAGGCTGTTGAGGGGCAAAGATGCACCTTCTCCTGTCTCTTCCATGGCCGCCCACAGCCCACAGTCACTTGGTACAACAATGACAAGCCCGTGGGGCGCATCCGGGGCACTGCCGTTCACACCACAGAGTGCTGCTCCACACTGACCTTCCCATCCCTGCTCCCACAGCATGGGGGCACAGTCACCTGCGTGATCTTCAACCCACTGGGCACAGTCAGCACCTCAGCTGCACTCCATGTGAGGCAGCGAATGCCAGCCTATGAGTACACAAAGAAGGAAGAGGAGATAAAGGAAAAGGAGGAGAAGGTGAAGGAGGAAGAAAGGGAGAAAGAGAAGGAGGAGAAAGTGAAGGAGGAAGAAGAGGAAGAAGAAGTGGGTCTGGCCTTTGCAGCAGAGAAAGGACTGCCAAGTGCAGTTCCAGACTCAGACTTGCTGTCACTGCCTGTGGAGATCAAAATTACTGCCCCCACTCCAACGCCAGAGCAAGACACAGAGATAAGGGAGACCACACGACTCCCTCCAGACCAGGCTGCTCCCACCATAAAGCACAAATTCAAGTTTTCATTTGATATGGGAAATGAGCCACCCCAATTTGTGGCAGAAGTCCCAGCACGCATTCATTGCCATGAAGGAGAGGACGTGGTGTTGGAGTGTGCTGTGTCTGGGCAGCCTCCACCAGCTGTGGCCTGGTCCCTGAATGGCCAGAGCCTCTCTGCTAGTGAGAGGCTGAGGTTCGAAGACGGCAAGAATGGCATATACCGCTTACACATTCAAGGGGTCTCTGTCACAGATGCTGGGCAATATTGTTGTGTGGCCACAAACGTGGCTGGAATGGCACAGACTGCCTCTGAGCTGACAGTGCAGCCCAGGGCACCCAAGTTGTACAGCAAGGATGGAGGCGCTGAGGAACTGCCTACCATGGACCATGTTTTGCACTTCCAAGGTGTCAGCATACTTGGAAAGGATGAAGAGGAACAGATGGCATGCCCCAAGGAGGAGAAAGCCCACCTACCTTGGTCTCTGAGGCTGTCTCCATCTCCAGGTGAGCAGTTGGAAGAGTGTGAGAAAACTCCTCATTTCAGGGAAAGTGAGGTGGAGGAAACAATGGTGCTGGATATTACAAAAGTATATACAAGGCAAGAAATGGGTCATACAGAAGAAAGTGTGAGCATTACAGATGGTATTTCAGAGATGAAACAGCACAGGGGAAAAGCTGTCTCTGAGGAACACAGCTTTGAAATTGATACCATTGAACTGCACCCTACCATATCCGGAGAAGGGCATGAACTGGTAGCCAAGGACTCAGGTCACCTTTCAGAAGAGCTGGAGTCTGAAGGAGGCAAGGTGCTACCACATACAGATACTCTGTCCTGGGACATCTTGAAGTCACCATTTATGGAAGTGCAAGGGCAAACACGTGCCTCTGAGCACTCTGCTCTGGCAGGGGAGTGTAAGGATTCACCATTTGTGGAAGTGCAAGGGCAAACACGTTCCTCTGAGCAGCCTGTTCTGGAAGGGAAGTGTAAGGATTCACCATTTGTGGAAATGCAAGGGCAAACACGTGCCTCTGAGCAGCCTGTTCTGGAAGGGAAGTGTACGGATTCCCCATTTGTGGAAGTGCAAGGGCAAACACGTGCCTCTGAGCAGCCTGCTCTGGCGAGGGAGTGTGAGGATTCACAATTTTTCATTCCTATATCACCTGTGGTGCAAGAGAGAAGTGATGTTTGCACAGAGAAGAGTGATGCCCCTGCCTGGGAGGCAATGACTCCTGATGGGCCTCTTATAGAAGAGCCAAGTGTGCCCCACGTGCAGGACCACATTGTAAACATGCCCACAAAGGAGCAGTTTAGCTTTTATGATTACTGTATAGAAGAGCAGCAGGAGGAAGAGGACAAGGAGCAAGAGAGATCTGTTGATACTGAACAGGACATTGAAGGTGATGATCATCTTTGTAAAGAGGAAATGATTGATGAGGGTGATGCCACACACTGGGAAATGCACAATGATGGTCAAATGCTGCAAGAAATGAAGTCTGACACAGGCAGCACTTCTTTGGATCTAATCCTCACTCCCCCTGGCATAGCAACCTCAGGTCAGGTTTTTACTGAGGAAACTAAGGTTCACCTGGAAGAAGTGCATTTCAGAGAGCAGCTTTTGTTACCTGAGACTGATAAGACTGATATTGTATTTGATCTGAAGAAGTTTGTGGAGCCTTTCCTACCTGCAGAGACTGTGTACACAGAACAGACACTAACTCCCACAGCTCTGGAGAGCACAGAGGAAAGAGTGACTGGGCTCATCTCCCCTGGGCACCAACATGATGTGCTGGTGGAAGAGATGTCTCTGAGTGAGGAGCTGCATCAGACCTACAGGATGCAGCAGGAGGAGGTAAATGCCCAGGAAGAGGCACAGCCAAGACAAACCATAAGGGCTGATTTGCAAACCCCTAATGGGGACCTTGGCAGTGTCATGGTATCTGCTGAAGAGGGACCTTCTGCTGAAGAAAGACCTTCTGCTGAAGAAATTCATGAGTCAGAGGTGACTGTCTGTGGGGAGGACTCCCTTGAGGAACAAATTCATGAATTTCTGGTGGAGTCCACAGCAGATTTCCAAAGAGGAGTTCAGGAAACTCATGTGTGGGAGATTGGGGAACGAATGGAGACCACAGACTCCGAGAGTGATAGCTTCATCATGGACTTGAAAAAAGCTGCACATAAAAAGAAACTCCAGGCTGGGCATCAGGCTAAGGAAGATGGTGGTTCTGGGATAGAAAAGATCTTTGAGTCAGCAATGAGCAGCATGACCTGTGAGGTAGAAAGCACAGATTCCCCTGAGGAGAAGCTCAGGGACACACAACAGGAATCAAACACCGCCAAGGGCTTCTCTTTTGGGCAACTCATACTTGGCTTAGTAATGGATGACCCTGTGGCACAGAAGGAGCAAAGGAAGGACTCTTGGAATGAAAATAGGACTGAGGAAGCCTCTGAGAATAGCCTAGATGGGGAAGGACTCTGGGAGGATACTTCTCCAGGTCCAGAGCCCAGTGCTGTTCAGGTCTCGGAGCTGGAGCCTGATTTGTCCCTGGCCAATTATTTGAGATCCACTGGGATACATGAAACTCCACATCTCAAAGGGACAGTTCAGAAGGAGCAGCAAGAGATTATCACTTCACTGGAAGTGGAGGAGGTTACCTTCAGCATGGTTTATGATTATTACAACAACCATCAGGAACTTGCCCGGCCCTTCTCTCCTGAATCAGAAATGTCTATAGAGCTGGAGAGTGGGAGCAGAGAGGAGTCACCTGATTCAGACCGCTTTTACACACCTCCCTCCTCAGTGGAAATCTTTGAAACTGCTTCTTCAGCATCCTACCACACACCACTCAGCACACCTGAGCGCTACTCCACCCCATCTGGGGGTTCAGGGTACAGCACACCCCCTGAGCGCTACTCCACCCCATCTGAGGGCTCGGGGTACAGCACGCCCCCTGAACGCTACTCCACACCCTCTGAAGGCTCAGTGTACAGCACACCCCCTGAGCACTACTCCACACCCTCCAAGGGTTCAAAATGCAACACACCCTCAGAGCGCTATTTCACACCCTTTGAGGGACCCTACTCTGCCTCAGGGGACAGCACACCACCAGAGCGCTACCGGACACCTACTGGGGAGTATGTGGATGCCCTGACCACACTCCCCTTCTTTGAGAGGAGGCATCAGTCTTCAGACCAGCCCCAGGCTGATGTGTTTAGGACCCCCTGTGAATCCCTGGAGCCATCAGGCAGGGAAATGCCACCTGCGTTCCTCAAGGCATTGAGCAGGAGAAGGTTGTGTGAGGGCAGCACACTGAGATTTGAGGCCGAGGTGGTGGGTGTGCCCAAGCCAGAGGTGAAGTGGTATCATAATAAGTCTCTGTTGGAGCTGGATGAGAGAGTACAAATAGAGAAAGATGGGGACAAATGTGTTCTGGAGATCACTAATATCCAGAAAGCCGATGGAGGACAGTATCTGTGCCATGCAGTGAACATTGTCGGGGAAGCTAAAAGTATTGCACAGGTGGAAGTTTTACCTGAATATGGGAGGTCACTAGCACTGCCACCCCCTGTTACCCACCAGCATGTTATACACTTTGACCTGGAACAAAACACATCTTCAAGGTCACCTTCACCACAGGAAATCCTTCTGGAAGTGGAGCTGGATGAAAATGAGGTGAAGGAGTTTGAGAAGCAGGTCAAAATCATAACCAGTCCAGAGTTTAGCCCAGATAAGAAGAGCATGGTGGTTTCCCTAGATGTTCTTCCACTTGCCTTGTTAGAACAAGCTGCAGGCTTGGCTGCAATGGAGAATGAAGATGTAAAAATTGATTTTCAGGTAACTGAAATGCCGCCACGCTTTGCTGTGCCCATTGCAGATATCAAGGTGACAGAAGGCTTGGAGGCAGTGTTTGAGTGTGTGGTAACAGGTACTCCTGTCCCAGTAGTTCAGTGGTTCAGAGGGGACATCCCCGTGACTCCTGGTACGGGGAAGTATGTTGTGAGTCAGAAGGAGGAACTTCACAGTCTGAAGGTCCAAACTGTAGGTCCTTCTGATAGTGGCTGGTATCACTGTCAGGCAGTGAATAGGCTGGGAGAATGTACATGTAAAGGCTTCCTTGCGGTCACGGCTCAGCAGGGAGCAAATGCTAAGGCAAGTAGTGAGACAGTCACGCGCTGTGAACCACACAGGCCCCAGAAGTGTGACTTGCTTTTAAGTAAGACTGTGAGCCCAGGCGACCAGTCAGAAATTGAGCTGGAGTTTGAGTTTGAGTCTCACAGAGATGACTCAGAAAAAGCAATCCAACTGCTTGCAGTGACACAACAAGAGCAGGAAGCGGAAGGGGAAAAGTGTGTCAACATTAGTTTTGATGTGTTTGCAGAGCCATCTCAAGAGGAACGGGTTGAGTTTAGGGCAGAGGACTCTGAGAGCTGCAGCTTTGAGTTCCACGTCACAGAAGCTCCTCCCAGATTTGTCAAGCTCATTTCTGACTACAGTACATTTGTAGGTGCCACGGCATGCTTCCAGTGTCTTGTGACTGGTTCCCCCCACCCAAGTGTCTGCTGGTACAAGGATGGGGTGTTGCTGGAAGGGGATAGGTACTGTTTGCAGGAGGAGCAGGACGGCTCTCGTAGCCTTACTATTGAAAACCTGATGCAAAGTGACAGCGGGCAGTACAAATGTATAGCTACAAACAGGGCAGGAAGTGCTGAGACTTGTGCCATGTTAACATTATACTAAATTACCATAATTTATTTCAAAGTCTCTTTTGAAATAACAAATGTTCTTATGATGTTGTTCGCTGCAGGTAAATGAGTGCAGGTAGCACTCATTTTTAGGGGCATTGTTTTTCATCTCTTTAGGGATGAAAACCACTCTGTGGGCATATTTCTGTCTCACTTAAACTTGCCTTCTTTGGGGAATTTAAGTGAGATTTAAGCTGTGCATAGATTTTGTGCACATTTTCTGCACCAAGGTATATTTCAAGCTCCTTACTCATTCTTGTAAAGATATTTTACCTGACACTCATGTATGTAGGACTAATTTTTTTGTATAATGTGCATATACCTGTGTGTTTGGAACCGTGCTACCACTATTGTTTTATGTAGGCTAGAAATCACTTAAAAAGGTAGACAACACCTTTTTCTTGCGACCTAGAGGTATGGAATACTAGCTTATGCTTGCTGTTTTGTTTGGGTATAGTTCTGTGAGACAACTCCTTAAATTGGTATTTCCCCTTCTCACAATGTTATGTCAGAACATGTGAGTTTCACTGATTCAAATCCTGTGTTTACAGTTTCTATCACTGCAAAATTCTTACATCCACGGCCCTCATTCTACCCACTCATGGAATTAAATCTCTTTTTTAAGTCGAGGGAACTATGCTGTTGCAAAGAAAAGCAACACAATGGGAAGAAAAATGAAAGTTTTGCATTAGTAGAGACTGGACGGGATTTTTTTCTCTATTACCAAGTAATAAGCATGAAAACATATTTTGTACTGTATCTTTAGAAGTTAAAGGGAAAGGAGAGGGAGCATAATAATAAATCAATGGTGTTACTGTAAATTCATTTAAATAATTTTGGTTGTCCCTGTATTCCAGTGTCATTTGTAAAAAATACATAGTAGTAAACGAGTAAGGTATTTTTATGCAGTATTCTTGTTTCACATTAGAACTATATCTCTACATATTCCTTTTAAAAAAAAAAAATAGTAACAGTTGTGTGCTATGTGTCAGGATGACCAGAAATAAATGGAATACATTCAATTGTTAGCTGTGGCATTCTCTCACCAGAAGAGATTTTTACATTAATGTTCTCAATGTGAATATATATTTTTGCATTTAAAGTAATGCTAATATTTAAAAGGAGGAGTCAGCAGTAACTGACATAATTAAATCAGAACTAAACCTATCTTACATAAACTATGATGTTTATTAAGAAAATCTGTGAAAAGTATTAAAGTTATTGATTAATGTTTATCAGAAGTTAAATAGCTCTCTAATGCATGTACCAGCTTTCCAGTTACCTATAAGTCAAGGTGAGATCTTGAGTTCAAGAACCCTAAACAAAAATTATTTTTACTTTGTTTACCTGTTAATGAGGTACTTCCAGTCATTTACAAATTTCTCTCAGTTGCCTTGCAAGCAGCTTTAGGTAGTGTGATGATTTTAGGCATAAAAGAACTATTCCTGTAGTATGTTCAGCTATGTTAATACAATTTCTTATTTCTGAGTTTGATGTGTCCTCACACTGAGGTCAGCATGCCTCAAAAAATTGATAATCTTTTAAGACTATCCCATCACTCACCTGGGATAGCGTATTTTGATCAAAAGATTCCCTTCGCCCAATTGTGTTGCCCGATATAAATTTAGTCCAAGCAGCAAGTTCTAATGACCTAGTACCTGGCCAAAATGACTGAAGTGTTTAGGCTGATACCAATGTGTCACTTAAGTTTCTTCTGTCATGACCTTATGAAAAATATTTAAGATTTTTATGTTAAAAGGCAGAGATAATTGTGATTTCTCATAGTTAATGGTGGTAAGAAGGAGAAGCATAAGTGTCTGACCCAATGTTGTGCTGGGAAAGAATTACTTCATGACATGTCCTTAATCCATTCCTTGTGTAAGTGTGTAGCACTGATTCATTAGTCAGCAGAGGTCCTTAGGGAAGTTGGCATGAATTGTCTGATGTTCTATGTCAGCTGTGACATGAGGGGTCTTTTAGGTCCAAAGCCAAAGAGGTCAGAGGCCCTTTGATTAGGTCCTACACAATTGTTATGTGCGTTTATTTTGCGTGTAAATCGGAATTTTTTTAGCAGAAACAGGCCCATAACTTGATTCTGAAGCCCCAAGCCAAACAGGTCCAAGTTCATGTTCAGATCTGAAATATATGGCCAAGCATCTCTATCTCTACCTGTGTAGCAGTGTTTGTGGTTTATGTAAGGTAAAAGTCTTGATTTAAGTTTCACACATTAAGCAGGAGCATGATCATGTGCTTATAAGTCTCATCTAACTCACAGTTATTACACATGGAGTAATCCTAGGTTGGAATGAACTTACTCTGGGGCAACCGGTATAGCTTGACTATCTCTCTTCAAAATCTTGTGCTTTCATAAGAATCAAAAAGCTCACAAATTTATTTTCAGGTTTAATGTTGTCTTCATTTTTACAAAACAAGTATTTTAAAAAAAGGATGGATTATGTTTGTTTGTCATCAATGTGTATTGAATGTTAACATGTATGGCTAATTTGTGAAATAAACATGTAAATGGTTTAAGTCCATCTTGTACTTTATTCATTTCATAGACATCTCTAAAATATGAAAAGGAATCTGTATAGTTTTTCTGTCATAAATATGCAGGAACACACAGAAGTGCATTATTTTTTTGCCACACTCCTGCTATAAACTATTCTCATGTGCATCAGCAAGGGTTTCATTCTGAAATTTTTATATTTCATATTTTTATATTTTATTTTATGGGCGGAATTCTGTCACCCATTCTCAAATTCACTTGCATGATTTATTACTGCTTTAGAAAGGTTGGTAAGTAATACTGAAGGACTGATGTAATCTTCATTTTTTACCTATGCATCTCTTCTCTGCAATTAATCATTGTATGAACTGTGCTGTGTCATTTACATTCTGGCATTAGTGGCAAGACTAACAATTTTCAAACTAATGAGAAAGAATTTGGTGTGACATAGTCTCTTCCTTTTTGTTGGAGTGCAGCAAAAATTATTGTTGCTCAATAAGTTTTTAAATTTAAGACACTGTAATTGAGAAGCTTATCAAGGTTCTCCATTACAGTGTCTAGAGACATTTATACACTCACATTTATTCTTTTTTCTAACTCTCATATCATTTCATGTCAAATACTGCGGGCCTTAAATGAGCAAACTTTACTAAGTGAGGACAATAGTATTTGATTTCCAAAGATTTTCTTTGCATCATGCTTTTCATGGATTGCTTATTCCATTCCTGGAAATCTCACATTTCATTGTTTCTATTGTCAAGCATCTGCAGAGAATGGCATGTTCTTGAGCTCTGCTTCCTCTCATTTTTAACTGCAATTGGAACTACAGTGGTCCAACACATATATATATAACTTCATAAAGACAAGAAAAAGAAAAATTTTGAAGTGCTCTGTCTGCTTTTCCTCTGTTATTTTGGTAGTTTTAATATGCCACATTGTGACAGGGAGGAATTGAAAAGCAGACATTTAAATCAATGATATTAAATCAAGGGTGCAGACTTGTGATTTTCATAATAATGTAAACCTAAGGCTGGTAAGGCTAGAGGTAATCTCTTGGTGTATTAGACAAAAGACAGTTTCAAGAGATGGACTATGTATCAAAAGAAGAGCCAGTGTGCTGAAAAGATTGTAGGTCTGTTGATTGGTTTGGGGGCTTTTTGATATTTTTTGGTGGGGTTTTTTGTTTGGGGGGTTTTTTTGTGTTTTTTTTTTTTTTTCCAATTCATATTCTGGCATTCTGCTTTTTTCTTGGTGTCTTGCATTAAATCATGGTTTTAGCACTGTTCTGCTCTACTTGTTTGCATTACCGTACATACGAGTATGTATGACACATACCACTTTAAATATACCTGTGAAATGCATCAACGTTGCTTGATTGATCCTTGCACAGTGCACCCTGGGGGGTATGCCTAACCCATACTGTGATGTCAGGTTTGAAGAGACACCCATGCTGATCCAGATAGGAAATTCCTAAGTAACCTGACAGCACAGCATGTCTTGCTGGTTTTGGTAGGTGTGTATGTGATAGCAAGGGGACCTCATGTTCGTTGCTAGCTGTTGTACAATACTGGGAAAGCCTCCAGCTATAGAAAAATAGTTGCCCTAACACTGTTTATTGCTATCTATGAGTGTTCTCATAAATATTCTAGTAAAACTAAACAATTTTTTTCCATACAGACATCGCTAGGTCTCTTATTGCCTCTTCTGAGGAAGGAAGAAATGAAGGCTACAGCAGCGGCCTTCAGTTGCCTGATAGAGAGAAAACACTTGAATTTGAGCCTGGAAAACCAGTTTATGTCAGCAAAGAAAAGATGAAAATGGAGGAGGAGGGCAAAGCCCCTGTTTTCCTCAAACAGGTGTCCAGTGTTGAAGTCTGGCAGGGAGATGTAGCTAGGCTCTCTGTTACTGTTACTGGCAGCCCCACACCCAAAATCGAGTGGTTTTTCAACAGTATGAAGCTAACCCCATCCATGGACTGTAAGTTAGTGTTTGCTGGCAGTGATCACAGCCTCATCCTCCCGTATGTGGGTGTGCAGGATGAGGGTGAGTACTTATGCGTGGCCAGCAATGTGCATGGGGACAGCACATGCAGCACCCACCTCCACGTGCGGCAGCGGATACCAGGATTCCCTTGCTTTACCAGGGAGCCGCACAGTGTGCGGTGTGCCCCGGGCTCCACCGCAGTCTTGGAGTACACAGTGGCAGGGAATCCTCGCCCTGACGTGCTGTGGTTCAAGGGGAGCGAGCAACTCTTCTCTGATGCACGCCATTCCATTGCGTACCACCCTGACGGCTCAGGCTCCCTGACAGTGTGGGACTGCATGGAGGAGGACACTGGGCTCTACACGTGCCGGGCAGGGAATGCTCTGGGCGAGGCCACGTGCTCTGCTGAGCTCCTTGTGCTGCCCGAGGAGCATGCTGTGTGCAGGCAGAGCCCAGCCTTGCAGCACTCGGCAGTGGCAGAGGACCAAAGCCCCCTCTTCTATGAGGAGGCTGATGAGCTTCCTGCGGTGGAAGGAGCACTCAGTCTTGAGACCATCAGGGAGCCTCCAGCCCTCCTTCATCTCCAGATGAGCCAGGCAGTGCACACGTTGCCCCGGGAGGATGTCTTGCCTGGCTTGCCACTGACCAGTCTGGCTGTGCAGAGTGTTGAACAGATGCTCCCCCAAGTTGCCATAAACCAAGAGAGCAACAGGCTTCTGGCAGAGACACTGCAAAACCTCCCAGATGGCCCCCAGGGAGCGGTGCCTGCAGCAGCAACAGAGGCACAGCTGCCCGGCTGCCTGGGGACTGTAGCTGCACAGATACCCTTGCTCAAAGAGAAAGTCATCCCTAAGGCAACAGAGCAACTGGCTGCTCTGAAGACAGAGGCTTCCCAAGCCCTTCTACAGGTGTCAAGCACCACTGAGAGCTGTGCCATAGATGGTGACCAAATCCAAGTCTTTGAGGGCTTTCAGACAGCGCAAGGTGAGCTAAAGGCTGAACCCATATTCCCCTCGGAATTGGCTTTCACTGAGGGCCAAGCTGTCCCTCTGGAGAACATTTCTTCCCTGGAAACAGCAGAGGAATATTTTGCTGCAAGAATACATGAGGGACAAGCTGTGAGATTTCCCTTGTTGCTAGAAGAAAACCAGTTCCTAGAGGAGGAACATGTTGTTGATCTTTCCAGCTCACTCAGGCAGTGGAAAACAGAGAGACAACCCCATGAAACAATGTACTATGACCAGCTCCGGCCCAGCCAAGTCCTCAGCAAAGATAGTCAGTTCACTGCTCTGGTTCCCCAGAGCTGCAACTTAGACATAAAGTCTCAAATTAAGAATGCACTGAAAGTTGCAGTGGTAAGTGAGAAAAACCTCTTGTTTTCAGAATGGTTGGCTGATAAAGAAAATGTTGAAGTACAGGCAATAAATATCAGCAAGGAGAATGAACGTACCTTTTGCACCTATGTTGTGACCACAGGAGGATGCAGTCCCCTAGAAATCCCAGTCTCCTTGGGAGAAGTCAACATTCAGACAGCTGACCAGAAAACAGTTTTGAAGGAAGCTTTCTATTCTCTTTGTGAAGATAAACATCTCTTGACAGATGAAAAGTCCAAAGCATTTCCATTCTCTCCCAGTCCACTTCTCTCAGGAAAATCCTGTGATGAAACCTCTGAGCTGGAGCCCCAGCAGGCTGAGAGGACTGTGGAGGCAGAAATACCCCTGGAGCAACCTTTGTCTGCACAAGTAATCCACACTGTGACTGGGTGTGGTCAAATCAAGGATGTGGGTGCAGCTGTAGCCACTACTGATGTAGCCCCTGCAGGTCTTCCCACTGAGACAGTTGCAGAAATATCGAAAAGTAAAGAGAAAAGGGAAGAAATATGTGAGGAAGAGGGCAGAGAGGGTCTGGAAACTAGAGCTGGGAAGTTACAGGCTGAGCTAGGCAAAGGAAGTTGTCCCATCATACAGAGCAAACTGGTTGACACTGTTGTGGAGGAAGAGGAGAGTGTCAGGCTGGTGTCTGTCATAACAAATGTCAGAGAGGTGAACTGGTACTTTGAGGGTAAACTGGTATCTTCAGGCAACAAATTCAAGTGTTTGCAAGATCAGGACACATACACACTAGTAATAAACAAAGTGTGCGGGGAGATTCACCAAGGAGAGTACACCTGTGAGGCGCTGAATGAAGGTGGAAAAAGAGCAACAGCAGCAAAACTCACAGTTGTTAAAAGAGGTTGGATTATGGGGACACAATACTGTCTTTTTAATACACTTCTCTACTAATGAACCTGTCCTACTATGTGTCTGTATCTTTGGATACAGATGCAATAATATTAATGCCATCATGCCACTAATCAGAGGGCTCCCTTTCTCTCTGGATTGATGGTCTCCTTTTACCACTTTGCAAAGCCTCTCACTTCCATTACCCCAGTCTTTGGTCAGGAACTTTGTTGCTTCATTGCACAAGCATGGTCAGGACAAAGCTATATTTCAATCTCAACCACTTCCATTGTTGCCTGGGAAGTGGACCTACTCTTCCCATTTTTCCCACTACTGCACCTTCTCTCACTCCTTAGAGTCATTTCACAGATTCACCACAATTTCTCATTCACATTATAATTTGTCACAACTCCGTGACAGTGTACTATATGTTTATGTCCCAGCTATTGTGCATTGCTATTTCACTGTTTTTCCAGTATCACCACAGTGTTTCCTGATGTCATTGTGCACTGTAAGACTGTCTGCTGAGCCTAGTACTGCTTTCATTTCTTACAGATATTTTCTCTTTTGCAGTCACTTTATGTGAATTGCAAGTATGTCACCTTTTCCTTTTTTTTTTCAGTCAGTCACTTCACTGTTATTTTTTAGAATGTCAGCACACAGGGTTTTGAGTTACTCTCTGCTTTTGATTTCAGTTGCACCTATCCTGAGGAGAAGGCTCGAACCCCTGGAGGTGGCTGTAAATCATGTGGCCAAGTTTACTTGTGAGGTAGAGATGGCTCCCAATGTCAAGTTCCAGTGGTACAAAGCTGGACGAGAGATATATGATGGGGACAAATACTCCATTCGCACTTCCAACTACCTCTCCACGCTGGAGATCCCGAGGCCTCAAGTTGTTGACTGTGGAGAATACAGCTGTAAGGCTTCCAACCAGCATGGCAGTGTAAGCTCTACCGCTGTTTTAACGGTAACTGGTAAGTACAGACTTTCAAGCACTTCTTCATAAAATATCTTGGTGTATTGTAACACTTTCAGTGCTGTCCTTACACTTGTAGGGTTCTTGATTGCCATTATAACACATAATCCATACCTAATTTTGTCAGTCATAAGTATAGAGAAGGAATAACTTTTGATAATGCTGCTCTTTTGTTCTTTCTGTACGTAGGAGAAGGGAATCATTGTGAAAAATATCAGAGGGGAAGAAAGAAGGGGAAAGAGAGCAGGAGGAACTAGATTGTCAACAAAATAAGATTTCTTTCTGAATGCATTCTTGAAGAAGGTTTATTTAACTTACAGACCGCAAGAAATACACTTTTACATCTGATTTCTTGGTGTAATAATCACTGTGATTATCCTAGCACCCTATACTTATCCTGCAACTATAACTGCGACGCGGGTTGTGCAACTCTGCATACCTGAACATCTTTGTGCTGTGGCCAAAGGGGATCTCTGTGATTGGGCAAATAGATCTTCTTAAGCAAACAACAGGGCGTTTAAAGGGTTTCAGTTTGCAAACTTTTTGTCTATTAAGAGCTATACAATTCTTTTTCTTTAAACAACAACAGCAAAAAAAAAAAAAAAAAACAAAAAAAAAACAAACAAAACCACCACAACAAAACAAATATCAAACCACTGTCTTTTGGGCATTTAGTGTATGATGATTTTTTTTTACTCTGACTTTTCTCTTTGTGGGAGGAGTCTTTATGGGGTCTTTGCTAAGTGCTAGCTGCTAGAGACTAGTACAGGATGTGAATTGTGAAATGCGTGCAAACTGACCCGTCTTGAGAGAACAGTGAGCAAACATATCAGGCTTGGGGGAGGAAGTTCTGGCTTTTGGTTTATTTTCCTTTAGTTTGTATATTGCTCCAGAGATTCGCAATGCCTTCAAGCTCTGGAGCAATACATAGAACGAAGTAGCCAAAATTTACCATCTTTAATGCCTCTTATCTCTTTCGCTGCTGGTTCTTTTGCTTAAGAGTGTCCAGTGGCAAGCTGGCCTCTCTTGCTCTCTGCCCCTGGCAAATGTGGAGAAAGAACATAAGTTCTGTTCCTCACCTCTGGATAACACTGAACCTCTTTGTTTTGCAGAAGCACTTCCACCAACATTTCTTACCAGACCTGAATCGATCACTACTTTTGTGGGCAAAAGGGCCAAGTTCCTGTGTACTGTTTCGGGCACTCCAGTCATCGACATCACCTGGCAGAAAGATGGCACAACCATTTCACCTTCAGACCACCATAAAATCTCCAAAGTGGAAAATAAACACATTTTAGAAATTTCCCTTCTCACCACCAGTGACAGAGGGGTTTACACTTGTAAGGCTTCCAACAAGTTTGGGGCCGATATTTGCCAGGCTGAAATGGTCATTATAGACAAGCCCCGCTTCATTAAAGTTTTACAGTCAGTGCAGTCAGCAGTTAACAAAAAAATACGTCTTGAATGTCAGGTAGATGAAGACAGGAAAGTAACTGTAGGGTGGACAAAGGATGGAAACAAAATCCCTCCAGGCAAAGATTATAAGATTTGCTTTGAAGACAAAATAGCCTCACTTGAGATTCCTCTGGCTAAGCTGAAGGATTCAGGCCATTATGTGTGCACTGCCACAAATGAGGCAGGAAGCAGCTCCTCTTCTGCCAGCGTCACAATCAGAGGTAAGATAGTTCTATGCTCCCTTTACCTTTCCTCTTCTTGGGTTCCCCATTACTTCTTTTTCAGGCAAAAGACTCCTTTGGGCTGAAATTACACTGAATTCTTCTCAGACCTATTACACTGTCTGTTCCCCTCTAACTCATTTCCCCTGCTGCTTTCCAGTGCACCATGTGTTACTTCAATATTTCTTTCACCAGAGAAATGCAAGAATGGTTCCTGCATGCAGAGGAGAGAAGAACAAAAAGGGCAAGCAGAGCCACAGGAGCTGCAGCTCAGCAAAGATTATGCTGGTCTCTTTTGAAGACATATTTTATTCTTGTTCAAAGAACCAATCTTTCAAATATTTCAGCCTTCTTTTCTTTTTTTCCTTTTCCTTTTCCCTTTCCTTACCCTTTCCTTTTCCATATTCTTCCCCTTTTTACCATCTCTTCCTGTCTCTTCCCTTTTCCCATTTTTAGAACCACCATCTTTCGTGAAGAAGGTCGATCCATCTTATTTACTGACCCCAGGTGACTCTGCACGCCTTCAATGCAAAATCAAAGGGTCTCCTGAAATCCAGGTTACTTGGTTCAAGAACAATAAGGAAATCCATGAAAGCAACATTCACAGAATGTCCTTTGTCAATTCTGTGGCTGTGTTAGATATTTTGGAGATGAAAGTTGATGATAGTGGGACCTACTCCTGTGAAGTTGTAAATGAAGTTGGAAGTGACAGCTGCGCCACTGAAGTGGTTGTCAAAGGTCTGTCCTTCTTGTTGCTGCCAGTCACATTCTTGAGAAAAAACTTCCCTTCCATTTTTTTATGGCATGGTTGACTAATTCTTTCTTGCTGCTTTTTTAGAGCCTCCGTCTTTCATCCGAACACTCGAACCTGCAGAGGTAGTGAAGGGCACAAACACCGTTCTTCAGTGTGAGGTTGCTGGCACTGGACCATTTGAGATTAGCTGGTACAAAGACAAGAAACAGATTCGCAGTAGTAAAAAATACAGGTTGACCTCTCAGAAAGCTGTTATTTCTCTGGAGGTGTCCTCATTTAATAGTGCAGATGTCGGTGAATACGAGTGTGTGATAGCTAATGAAGTCGGGAAGTGCATGTGCAGTGCCACATACATCTTGAAAGGTCAGTGGGAGAGAGAAAACTACACTTACTGAAGGGATTGGCAAAAACCTCTTATCTCTTAAAATGTCTTTTCTTTGGATTTGTGGGTGGCCGAGGAGAGGTGGGGACGGAATGTATCTTCTTTTTAAAATCTTTGTATATCTTCACTCTTGTCTGACCTAAAACCTATGAATATGAAGGACATTAAGATTAAAGGGCCATGCATTAGCTCCCAGCTGGAGAACGCAGCTCTTCTACTTGCTTACTCTTTTGTTGAATTGCGACAATGCACATACTCTCTTACAATACTGTCTTGAAGTAGCAGATTTCATGGGATGATGTAGTAGCACATAAATACTTTTTCTTCTCTCTCTTCTTTGAACTAGAACCACCATCTTTTGTTAAGAAAATCGAAAATGTGACAGCTCTGGCTGGAGATAGTATTACGTTACAGGCTGTGGTGAAAGGGTCAGAGCCTATTTCTGTGATGTGGATGAAGGGCAAAGACATTATTAAAGATGATAATAATGTGAGAGTGACATTTGATCATGGTCTAGCAACACTGCAAATTACTGGTGTCCAGCTGAGCTCTGGTGGCAAATATACCTGCGTGGCTGAGAATGATGCAGGAAGTCAGTCCTGCTTTGGTGAACTAGCAGTGAAAGGTTAGTGGAGAAGTGCTGTGATCCCCACAGTCTCCCAGCTGAGAGGAAGAACAATTTCCTTTTGTCCTTAACATGAGTTGTTTAATTCTGTTGTAGAACCTGCCAAAATAATTGAAAAAGCTGAAGTGATCCAGGTTACAGCAGGGGAACCAGCTCTTTTGGAGTACACTGTCACAGGTACTCCAGAGCTGAAAACCAAGTGGTTCAAAGATGGAAGGCCACTACCTGCCAGCAAAAAATATAGGATCAGCTTCAAAAATAATATTGCCCAGCTCAAGTTTTATGCCACTGAAATGCCGGACAGTGGTGAATACACCTTTGAGATATCCAACGATGTGGGCATCAGCTCTTGCACTACCAGCTTCACTGTGCTAGGTTGGTACTGACCCTCTGCAAAGAGCCCTGTTGCTCTGCTCTGCACCCAACAGAGCCAGAAGCAGAAGACCATGCCTACTTTGCTCATATGTTCATTTCTGTCATTTTTTTTTCAATCTCAACAGATCGCACTCTCCCTCCCTTCTTTACTAAACCCCTGAAGAATATTGACAGCATCATTAGCACCTCGTGCCGCCTAGACTGCAAAATTTCAGGTTCTCTTCCAATGACCGTCTCTTGGTTCAAACAGGACACTGAGATCACTTCAAGTGCCAAGTACACAGTACACTTTGCAGAAGGCTCAGCATCGCTGGAAATAAAACACCTAGATGCAAGTGATGCTGGGGTCTACATTTGCAGAGCCACAAACTCTGCTGGTAGCAAAGAGAGCAGTAGTACTTTGTTTATAAAAGGTTTGGCAATTTGTTTCACTTTTCTTGAAGTTTTGCTTTTCGTGTGATAATACTTTTCTTTCCCAAAATGCAGGCCATGTGTCTTACTCTTGAAAATTTTCTCCTTTCAATGCAATCTAGAGCCGCCCAGCTTCACTGTAGAACCAGAGTCTCAGGATGTACTGCCTGCATCAACCGTACATTTCAAAAGCACATTTAAAGGCACAACACCACTGACAGTGAAATGGTTTAAAGGTGATACTGAGCTGGTGACAGGAGGAGCCTGCTACATTATGACAGAAGCATTAGCAAGTTACTTGGAGCTTTATGCAGTCAAACCGACAGATTCTGGAAAATACACCTGCAAAGTCTCCAATGTAGCTGGTTCAGTAACATGCAGTGCAAACTTGTTTGTAAAAGGTTTGCATTCTTACTCTCTTTTAAAATTCTAGCTGCTGGATTGTCCCAGTGACACTCTTTCCTGACTTCTTTGTCCTGAACACTCTCCTTAAATCTGCAGAACCTGCTGCCTTCAAGGAGAAGCTAGAGCCAACCCAATTGGTAAAGAAAGGTGGATATGCTGAGCTGACCTGTGAAGTCACTGGTACTCCTGAGATTAAAATCACCTGGTTCAAGGATGATAGAGAACTAAAAGAGAGTGACAAATACAGGATGTCTTTTTCAAAATCTTTGGCAATACTCCATGTTTCAGAAGTTGATACTGATGACAGTGGAGAATACATTTGTGAGGCCAAAAATGATGCCGGAAAAGATATTTGCAGTAGTGTTGTTACAGTCAAAGGTGTGTGTGACATCCAGCCACACAGTTTGTCTCTTTAAACTCAGTACAATGTTACAGGCTTCGAAAGTATGACTAATACAAATGCACTCTCTTTTTGCACTGTAGAGTCACCTTATTTCAGCAAGGAGTTTCAATCCATGGAAGTCTTGAAGGATTCAGATGTGGTTTTGGAGTGTGAGGTGCTTGGCACGCCTCCCTTTGAAGTGTTCTGGGTGAAAGATGATAAACCCGTGCGGAGCAGTAAGAAGCACAGAATAAGCATAGAAAAATCTTTGATTAGTCTCCACGTTTTCAGGTTTGATGCTTCTGATGTTGGCGAATATCAGTGTAGAGTAACAAATGATGTTGGGAGCTGCCTCTGCAGTTCAGAGGTCACACTGAAAGGTTAGTGCAAGGTGTAGAACACCACTAGCATGCTCTTAGCCCACTGTGGTGTCTATGCCACAGTGTTATGCACCAAACCCATACTCACATACCCACTTTCTTCCTGCCAGAGCCTCCACAGTTTTTGAAGAGGATAGAAAACATTAGTTCCCTTCGAGGGGGGACAGTTGTGTTTCAGGCTGCTATTAAAGGCTCCTTGCCCATCACTGTGTCCTGGTTGAAAGACAATGATGAAGTGATTGAAGACAACAATATCAAAATGACCTTTGTAAACAATGTTGCCACTCTTCTGGTGAGATCTATTGAGCTGAAACATGATGGAAAGTATTTCTGTCAGGCTAAAAATGAGGCAGGAATTCAGAGGTGTTCGGCTCTGCTGACTGTCAAAGGTTGGTCTTATCCTGAGGGCTTGCAGTGATCTTAGATGGTTCCTTTGTCATTTTTACAGGTGCTCTTAACACTCTATCTCCTTGTTTACAACAGAACCTGCTACAATTGTGGACAAGGCTGTGTCAATAGATGTGACTGAGGGAGACCCAGCAACCCTGCAGTGTAAATTTTCTGGAACAAAACCTATTACAGCTAAATGGTTCAAAGATGGCAAGGAACTGACATTAGGCCCAAAATATAAGATCAGTGTTACAGATACTGTCTCAGTCCTAAAGGTGCTTCATGCTGAAAAGAAAGATAGTGGAGAATATATTTTTGAGGTTCAGAATGACGTTGGGAGCACTAGCTGTTCTGCCAACATTAACGTCCTAGGTGTGTATGGGCTTTCTCTTAATACTGTTTTTAGATGCAAAATCTTTTCTCCTGAGCTGACATCTGCCACAGTCAAGGTTGAATTTCATGCTTTGTTTTTTTGCTCTGTCTTGGATAGATCTCATTATACCACCTAAATTCACCAAAAAACTCAAGAAAATGGACAGCATTAAGGGGTCTTTTGTCCACCTGGAGTGCATAGTGTCTGGTTCACATCCTATAAGTATCCAGTGGTACAAGGATGGCCAAGAAATAACAGCAAGTGAAAAGCACAAATACTCTTTCCATGATAATACGGCATTTCTGGAAATAAACAATCTTGAAGGCACAGACAGTGGTTCTTACACCTGTGAAGCAACGAATAAAGCAGGAAGCAACCAGTGCAGCGGGTTCTTAACAGTCAAAGGTTTGAGTTCCTTCTTTGTCTTGTGTTAGGTCTCTCATGCATAATTTGGGATTCTCCTGTCTCAGAATAATCCCCTTTCTTCTTTTTTGCATGTTATAGAACCGCCATATTTTGTGGAAAAACCCCAATCTCAAGAGGTTGTGCCCAATGCTAGGGTTCAGTTCAAAGCACTGGTGAAAGGGTCTACTCCTCTACAGATAAAGTGGTTTAAAGACAGCCAGGAGCTCCTGTCTGGAGCCAATCGATCTGTCTGGAAGGATGACACATCTAGTGTACTGGAGCTCTTCTCAGCTAGGACATCTGATTCCGGGAACTACACTTGTCAGATAAGCAATGACGTGGGGACTGCAACTTGCAAAGCAACTCTCTTTGTAAAAGGTGTGCAACCCAATCTCCTTATTTTTTGGTTCTGATTTTTCTGTGCAATATTGGTGGGAGGGGGAGGAAACCTTTCTATTTTTTTAAATTATTTTATTCCCACCTTAAATATTTTAAAACCTCAATTTCTCTGTCCATCTTCTAGAGCCCCCCAGATTTATTCAGATGCCAACTTCTGTAGTAGCTTTACGTGAAGGACAGTCCACCACTTTCGAGTGCCAAGTAGTAGGCACACCAGAGATCCACATTACATGGTACCTGGATGGGAATGAAGTGACTGACCAAGCTAAGTACGGCATCTCCTTCATAGATGGATTAGCCACTTTGAAAGTCACTCAAGCCAGAGTGGCAGATAGTGGGATTTATGTTTGTGAAGCCCACAATGACGCAGGTAGTGAGAGCTGCAGTGTCGAGCTGAAAGTAAAAGGTTGGTTTTGAACATCTTGTCAGCTATGCCATATATCTGGGGTGAGGAAGTAGGAGATACTTCTTCTCCCCTCAAAACTGTTTAAGTTTATTATCTACTAAAGGTTCCTATCACTCTTCTTTATAGAGCCTCCAACCTTTGTTCGGGAGTTGAGTCCCACTAAGGTAGTGAAGGGTTCAGAGGCAACACTAGAGTGTGAAGTGACTGGTACTCCTCCATTTGAGGTGAAGTGGCTGAAGAACAATAAAGAGATGTTCAGCAGCAAGAAATACGCCATCTCCACCAAAGAATCAGTATTTACTCTTAATGTGACTAATTGTGATGTCTCGGATGTTGGTGAATATCAGTGTATTATATCAAATGAAGGTGGGAGCTGTTCTTGCAGCACAAGACTCAGCTTGAAAGGTCAGTCCTCTGGGAGGCATACTTCAAACATTGTATCCCCTATCTAAACTGTAGTGACTAGGATTACTTTATATGATCTCTCTCTCCCCTCTTCCCTTTCCATGACTTCTCTTCCAAACAAAACTCACACAACAGAACCACCATCCTTCGTCAAGAAGCTGGAGAATGTCACTAGCATTTTGAAAGGTGATGCATTCTTTCAGTGCGTCGTAGCAGGTGCTCAGCCCTTATCTGTGTCCTGGATAAAAGATGAGAAAATACTAGAAGATGATGAACACCACCATATTACCTTTGAGAACAACGTGGCCACACTGAAGCTTGCTAATGTTGACCTCAGCCACAGAGGGAGATACACCTGTCAGGCAAAGAATGAATCTGGCTTGGAGAAGTGTTTTGCTTTGCTTTTTGTACAAGGTGTGTACAAGGTGTGACCTTGATGAGTATTTGGAAAGTCAGTCCCCTATCTATGTAGCTAACTACCATATTTATACTCTTTATACCTCAGAGCCTGCACAGATCATAGAAAAGGCTAAGTCTCTTAAAGTCACTGAAAGAGACCCCGTGACTTTGGAGTGTACTGTGGCTGGGACACCAGAGCTCCGAATAAGATGGTACAAAGATGGCAAACAGCTCCTGCCCAGTAGATACTACACAATGACCTTTGAAAACAATGTGGCCAGTTTCAGGATTGAACCTGTATCAAAGGAGGATAGTGGTACATACAGTTTTAAGGTTGAAAACGACTTTGGAAGTAGCACCTGTGAAGCTGTTCTGACTGTGCTAGGTTTGTATTGACATATGGCAGATTTGCCAGTTCAGCAGGGAGGGAATGAAAAAAAAGAAAATTCTGTGAAAGATAAGCGGAAAGTTAACCAGTGTGCTTTTTCCATTTTTTGTATTGGGCAGATCAATCAATTCCTCCTGTATTTATCAAAAAGCTAACCAAAAAGGATGCCGTTCTGGGATCTTCTATCCAAATGGAGTGCAAAGTCTCTGGGTCACTCCCCATTATTGCAAAATGGTTTAAGGATGGAAAAGAGATAACTGACAGTGCAAAATATAGAAGTCTGTGCCATGAGAACACTATGTCGCTTGAGATTGCTAATCTAGAGCTGGCAGACAGTGCAAATTACATGTGCAGTGTCTCTAATGTTGCTGGAAACGATTCTTGCAGTGCTGTCCTGACTGTGAAAGGTTTGAAACTCTTTTACTACTTCTTATGTGTGATACATGCTGGGAAAATACCTTAAATCTTATCTGAATGCAACACTCTTATACATCTTAATGCTAAAAACTTGGTCTCCATGCTTGCCTCACTAATCTTCTTCATTCTTAGACATTTCTGATGTAACTGAATATTTCTTTTTCTTAAAAACTCCAGAACCACCAAGCTTCTTAGTAAAACCTGAAAGCCAACAAGCCATCCCAGAATCCACAGTGGAGTTTAAGGCCACACTAAAAGGAACGCCACCCTTTACAGTAAAGTGGTTCAAAGAAGATTTAGAACTTGTATCTGGTCCAACTTGTTTCATTGGGATTGAAGGTTCAACTGCGTTCTTAACCCTCTATTCAGTGGATACATCTAGGAGTGGGCACTACACTTGCCACGTTTCAAATGACGTTGGCAGTGACTCTTGCACTACAACATTGATGGTAACAGGTGTGCACTCTTTTTTGGTGTGTTGCAGTCTTTCTGTCTCTTTCTTCTCTTTTCTTTTCCCAAGCCCACCCTGGTGATCTTTGATACAGTGCCAAGTGAATTCCCTATCTTGTGCTTGCAACCCACAGTTTGACTCTTTCCCCCCATATTTTCTTTCCAGCATTAATTCAGACCTTTCTGACCCCACTTTTTTGGTTTTTTAGAACCACCCAAGTTTTCTAAGAAGCTAGAGGCAGCAAAAGTGGTCAAGCAGGGTGACTCAGCCCGGCTTGAGTGCAAAGTGAGTGGATCTCCAGAGATGAAAGTAGTGTGGTTCAGAAATGACCATGAAATTGTTGCCAGTGAAAAATTCCGGACATCATTCATTGACTCTGTGGCTGTGCTTGAAATGAATCATCTCAGCACTGAAGAGAGTGGTGACTACATCTGTGAAGCTCACAACCCTGCCGGCAAGGCCAGCTGTAGCACCAAAGTCACAGTGAAAGGTTAGCTGTTCTTTTGTTCTCTGACTGCATCCTATTTTTCCCTGGTGGCTGTATCCCTTGGAAATCCACAGGAACATGAGTTTAATTTCTTATTTCAGAACTGCCCTTTTATTCATGTCATGTTTGTTTCTTGATGCCCCCTCATCCTGAACAAGAGAGATGATGTTCTTAATGCAGAAGAGTTCTAAGCTAGTTGTTTCCCACTTCTACGTTTTAAATATCCAAGACAGATCATAGTGGGGATTGTTACATAAAAGAGCTGAAATATGATGAAAAAAGAACAGACCTAAACTGAGTAGTGTCAGTTTTACACTGTGTCTGGGAGATTACCACCAGCTAAATGAGACCTGTACCCTCTCTGCCAAGGGTCACCCCTCTGTTTGCCTTTTATACAGGGGAGCTAAGGGCTCTGAATGCTCACCTGTGTGCAAGTTCATTCTGTAATGTGACCAGAAAATGAGAGAAGTCCTTGCCTATTCTGTAGATATTCTCAGAAGTCTCATTGTTTAGAAGCTGGTGTCAGTAAACTGTTTGATAGTCAAGTAGCTCCAGATTCCTTTCTAAAAATGTTCCTTTCTTCCCTTGTTAGAACCTCCTGTCTTTAGCAGGAAGCCCTCTCCAGTAGACATTGTCAAAGGATCTGAGGTTAGCCTGGAATGTGAGATTTCAGGGACACCTCCATTTGACGTTGCCTGGTACAAAGACAAGAGACAAATCCGCAGTAGTAAGAAATACAAGGTTACAGCCAAAAACTACCACACAAGCGTTCGTGTTCTTAGTGTTGAAGCTGCAGATGTTGGTGAATATCAGTGCAAAGCACAGAACGACGTAGGAAGTGACACTTGTTTTTGCACTTTGAAGCTGAAAGGTAAAGTACTGGTACACGTGCCTTCTGCAGTGTTCCCAATGGTGCTGCATTGCTCTTCTTTACATGAACACTGTGAGTATTTACTATAACTGCGTATTTCTTCTTCAGAACCACCGAAATTCTTGACTAAAATAAACAGTATGACTGTTGTGGTTGGTGAACCTGTAGAGTTGCAAGCACGAGTGGAGGGCTCCCAGCCAATTTCTGTGCAGTGGCTTAAAGACAAAGAGGAAGTTATTAGAGAAAGTGAAAACACGAAGATCACATTTATGGAAAATATTGCAACTTTACAATTTTTGCGCACAGAGACAAACAATGCTGGAAAATACACCTGTCAGATCAGAAATGATGCTGGAAGTCGCGAGTGTATGGCTACCTTAACTATTCTAGGTTGGTAAAAAGCACAAGTTCATGAAAGTCTCTTTTAAAAATTAGAAACTTGGCTATTTAGTGTCAGCTCTATGCTCTGCTTATGCCCCTGAGTTCAAAACAATCAAAACAGAGAATCCTACTCTCCCCAACAAGGAGCAGTCAGGTTCCACATTGTCAGTCTTTCAAAGATAGAGGTAAAAGGAACCACTCTGTAACTGAATTTTAAAGTGGTGTCTTCTGCTCATGCCTGCTTGGAGAGGGACAGGCAGTTGCATTTTTCTCCTAAGAGATTAAAATATTTGCAGTTCATTATGTGGAGCATCTGAAATTTCCAGTTTAGGGTAGATAAAGGATGAAAATAAAAAATTCCACACTCCAACAAGACGAAATTTCCTTAGTATCAAATGGGTAAACTCCATCTCTTAGTGCTATAATACATACAGCTGGTACTAATCAAATCCTCCTTTCACTATACATGTTATCCATCTCTCTTTCCAGAGCCTGCAGTCATTGTAGAGAAAGCAGAGCCAATGAGAGTTACTATAGGAGATGCCTGCACTTTGGAGTGCAAAGTGGCAGGCACACCACAGCTTTCCACTGGGTGGTTCAAGGATGGCAAAGAGCTGACCAGCAGCCAAAAGTACAAAATTACTTTCCTCAATAATGTATCTACCCTTAAAATTATGGATGCGGAAAAGGAAGATGCTGGACTGTACACTTTTGCAGTGCAAAATGATGTGGGGAAAAGCAGCTGCACAGCATCAGTTGATGTTTTAGGTTGGTTGGGTATCTTGTCTTCTATCTTTTACAAAAGCTTTTCTTTGTTTGTGTTCTCTGTCCTTTCCTCCATTCCTTTCCTCATTTTCTCTCTAACCATGGTTTTATTATGTTTTCTTACACAGATCGAATAATTCCTCCTTCTTTCACAAGAAAACTAAAGGAAACCCCTTGTGTTCTGGGTTCCTCAGCACTGCTGGAATGTAAAGTGTCAGGTTCACCTCCTATTTCTGTTGCCTGGTTCCATAATGGAGTTAAGTTAGTCAGTGGAGAAAAACATCAAATCTCCTTTTCAGATAACCTATGTATTTTAGAAGTTAATTCACTGAGCAATTCAGATACTGGAACCTACACCTGCAAAGCAACAAACATGGCTGGTTCAGATGAATGCAGTGCTGTATTGACCGTACAAGGTCAGTATATGGTGGTCAGAAACTTTCTGAGCTGTTATTTTCTCTTTCTCTCTTGAAATTGCCTGTGGTATTTTGTAAATATTCTTGGGGAAAATTATTGACTGAAAAATAAAGATTTTGCTCTTTATCTGCAATAGATGTGTAGAAATACCAGAGTTATGCTGCAGCAACCTGTCTTACCTCTCTTTTTCTCATGTGTTTAGAGCCACCTTCTTTTGAGAGGACACCAGAGCCTCAGGATGTATTGCCAGGCACAAGCATCACTTTCACGTGTGTTGTCAGAGGGACCCCTCCTTTTAAGGTCAACTGGTTTAGAGGGGCCAATGAACTTGTGCCAGGGGACAAATGCAATATCTACTTGGAGGAGTCCGTTGTGGAGCTTGAGTTATTTGATGTAACTCCTCCCCAGAGTGGAGAGTATACTTGTCTAGTGACTAATGATGCTGGCAGGGCAAACTGTACAACACACCTTACAGTAAAAGGTTTGTAAAGACGGCATCTATCCAGTTACCTTAAAATACTGTTTCTTTTTCTGCATTTGGCATGTTATGTTCAACATTTGTGACTTCTTACCTTTCATTAGAGCCAGCTGTCTTTGTGAAGAAACTGAGTGACCAGTATGTGGAACCGGGCAAGCCCATTATCCTGGAGGGTACTTACTCAGGCAGCCTGCCCATCTCTGTGACGTGGAAGAAGAATGGCCACACCATCACACAGTCTCAGAAGTGTAGCATCACCACCACAGAGAAATCCTGCATCCTGGAAATACTTGACAGCACCAAAGAAGATGCAGGAGAATATACTTGTCATGTTGAAAATGAGGCAGGAAGAGATGTTTGTGAAGCTGTAGTCTCTACCCTAGGTGTGTGCTCACTTTTCTTGCCTTTTTTTCAAGTATATGCTTTCCAAGACCTGGCACTACAGTGAGCCTATCTAATTGCTTCTCTTTTTTAGAACCTCCCTATTTTGTTACTCACTTGGAACCTCTTGAGGTGTCAGTTGGGGATTATACAACATTGCAATGTCGCGTTGCTGGAACACCAGAAATTACTGTGTCTTGGTACAAAGGTGATACAAAACTCAGGTCTACTCCTGAGTACAAAGTGTTCTTTAAAGACAATGTTGCTACACTTATTTTCAACAAAGTGGTCAGCAATGACAGTGGAGAATATATCTGCAAGGCAGAAAACAATGTAGGAACTGCATCTACAAAGGCTCTCTTAACAGTTCAAGGTGATGATTTTGTATTAGCTTGCTAAAATTCTTTTTCTCTCTCAAGACTATAAAAAAATTTCTTTCCGGTGTGTATTTATCCTTTACTTGCTTTCTTCCAGAGCGCAAACGACCACCTTCCTTTGCAAGACAATTAAAGGACATGGAGCACCCTGCTGGCTTACCCCTTAAATTTATGTGTCGGCTCAATGGCTCAGAACCCATTACTGTCACTTGGCACAAAGATGGTGTACTGCTAAGTGATGACCACAATGTGCACACATCCTTCGTAGATAATGTTGCAGTGCTGCAACTGGTGCGAACCGAGATGAACCATACTGGACAGTACTCCTGCACAGCCACCAATGCTGTGGGCACTGCCACCTCAAGTGCTAGGCTCACAGTGGCAGGTGTGTTGGCTTACAAAACTTTTGCCTGAGTCACAGGGTCTTCTTTCTCATTTCACGCATGCGATGGTATCTGTGTGTGGTATAACTTTTCTGTGAGGTGTATTACATGGTTTTCCTATGCTTCTAGAACCCAAGCAAGCACCTGTCTTTGACGTCAAACCAGAATCTATTGATGTGCCTTTTGGAGAAAGTGCTGACTTTGAATGCCATGTTACGGGAGCCCAGCCAATACACATAACCTGGTCCAAGGATGGTCGGGAGATCCGAACTGGAGGAAACTTCAGTATTACATTTGTAGGCAACACAGCTCACCTTCGAGTGCTCAGAGTGGGTAAAGGAGACTCTGGCCAATATACCTGCCAGGCTAGTAATGAAGCTGGCAAAGACTTTTGCTCAGCCCATCTCAGTGTTAAAGGTATTAAGTCACCTTTGTTTGTGTGTTTTCTTTTTCTTGGGTAAAGAGACCTCTTTGCCTCATCTTCCACCATTCTAATTTGGAAATATATAAAAAGTAGCTTTCCAGACAGCAAACATAAACCATGAAGTGACTTTCTCCCATCATACTATGTAACAGTAAAAGCCATTTGTGCCTGCAAAATCTCCAAAGAGAAAGGTCCTTTTGTGAAGCTGTTGGTAGAGAGAGTTGCACTCACACTGCTTTTCACTTTATCTTTAGTAGTTAAGCTACAGTCACTGTGGTACCATTCATAGCAATTACTATATGAAAAACAGCGATAAGTAAATACAGCTACCTTGCACTTGTTGGCCAGCAAACTCTTTCTAATTTGCTGTAGATTTCAATGTTGATTTAATCTAGACTATGCATCATTTAATTTCTTCATGCAGAAATATACTTTAAATATGTGTAAGCAAGTGAAACTATCCTTACCGTGTTTCTGTTGCTCCTGGAGATGAAGGGCTTCTCAAATCTTTTATGCTGGCCTGGGAACCCTGTTATCCCTCAAACATAACAGCAAAATTTCCCTTTGATGGAGCAACTGTCCTTTGTATGTCTTTTATAGCATCAGCTGTCTGACGCAGCAGGGTCCAAAGCTGGCAGAATATAGTTTTAGTTGTTGTCTTTGCCTTCTTTTCTTCATCTTCTGTCTTTCCTTGAGAGGAAATTCTGGTTGGGGTTGCAGCCAGCGGTTGTAGCAATCTTACTTTGTTGTGCCACAATACTCTTGTGCCTTCCAGAACTCTTGCTCAGCACTCTAGATTTCACAAGGCAAACGGGTATACTGTCATTCTCTACATATTTATTCTGTTCTGCAGAACCTCCCAAGTTCATCAAGAAGCCTGAAGCTTTGCGATTTGTGAAGCAGGGAGACACAGTTCAACTTGAATGTAAAATCAGTGGCACACCGGAGATCAGAATCGTGTGGTATAAAAATGAGCAGGCCCTCCAGGCGAGCGACAGGCTCCACATGTCCTTTGTAGACTCCGTGGCGACGCTAACCATCTTGGGTGCCAACACTGAAGATGCTGGGGATTACATATGTGAAGCCCATAACTCTGCTGGTACAGCCAGCTGCAGCACTGCAGTTACAGTGAAAGGTTAGCAGCGTGGCTTCGCACACCACCAGAATCCCTGGCTGCCAGTCCCTGCTCCCAGATGCACACCCCCCTGGACAGGGAACTGCTGCTGCAGCACTTGGTGGCTGGTGGGACAGTGTCTCTGAGCTGCTCTCGCATTCAAATGCTGCTGTGTTTAAGCAGCAGAGATCAGGCAGGAAGCAGTGGTGGATGTTGAGCATTGTGCAGCCGCTCCCCTTGTCCCCTAATTGCAACCTGAACAAGGCAAGCTTTTCAAATCACAAGGAAAGCATGGACTAGATGGAACAGCAGCCATGGTGAGGGAGCTGGAAATACTCTTCAGCCATCCCTCTGCCTCCTTTTTATACATAGTGATCTGGACAGGAATAAAGTTTAAGACGGAAGAGGAGGCTGTGTAGCTGAGCCTCCCTGTAGCTTTCATGATTAGAAAGAGGGGGGAGGAAGCTGGAATGTGGTCCTGGAGAACAGGGAGCATGGCTTTTGGGGAGGGACACTGAACACTGACTGCAAACAGGTGCAGAAGTCATACTGAGTGCTGGGATTTTTTAGAGGTCAGGCCACATATTTAAAACTTAAATATGTGTTTACAAGAATAAATGTAAGCTCCCTTCCTGAATATGTTGCCTTCTGATACTATCCAGAAACCCATCCAGAGAAGCAGGCTCACACATTATGATGTGATTCTTTTTTTATAGAACCACCTGTTTTTAGCAAGGTGCCAAGCCCTGTGGACACTCTTAAAGGCTCAGATGTTATCCTCCAGTGCGAGATAGCAGGGACCCCACCCTTTGAGGTAGCTTGGTTCAAGGACCGAAGGCAGGTCAGGAGCAGCAAGAAATTCAAAGTGACAGCAAAGCACTCTGTTGCCAGTCTTCATATTCTCAATCTGGAATCTCAAGATACTGGAGAATATCAATGCAAAGCTATGAATGAGGTGGGAAGTGACACTTGCACCTGCCCAGTGAAATTTAAAGGTTTGTATGCTAGAGGATCAACATCCTCTTTTCTTGATTTCCTGGCTGTCCCTCTTTCAAGCAAGCATGCATGATTAACTGTCTTCTGCCTCCTTGTTTTTGCCGTCAGAACCCCCACGGTTTGCCAAGAAACTGAGTGACACTGCAATCTTCATTGGGGAGCCAACAGCCCTGCAGGCAGTGGTGGAAGGATCCCCACCAATTTCTGTTGTCTGGCTCAAGGATAAGGGTGAAGTTATTAGGGAGAGTGAAAATGTTCAAATGTGGTTTATGGACAACATAGCAACTCTTGAGATTGCCAGTGCAGAGGGAGCTGATGTTGGGAAGTACATCTGTCAGATCAAAAATGATGCTGGCATGCGAGAGTGCTCTGCTTTTTTACAAGTCCTAGGTGGGTATAGCCTACTTCACAGGTACTTTATCTTACAGCCTGCACAGTTGCCTCTACTGGCCTTTGTTCTCTGTTTATATCCAGTTGCTCACTAGTTTGGGGGTAGATTTCCTGGTGACACACAGATCTTCCTATTTCAGAACCGGCAGTCATCTTAGAGAAGACTGAGCCAATCACAGTAATGGCTGGCAATCCTTTTACCCTGGAATGCAAAGTAGGAGGAACTCCTGAACTTATCACAAAGTGGTACAAAGATGGCAGAGAGCTAAGGAGTGACCGCAAATACCAAATTACCTTTTCCAACAATATATCCACTTTGAAAGTCTTCTCTGCAGACAGAGGAGACAAGGGCTTGTATACTTTTGAGGTGCACAATGAAGTGGGGGACAGCAGCTGCACTTCTTCTGTTGATGTTTCAGGTCAGCTTTTTGTCTTTGTTGTTCACATTTGTCTTTAAAGGAAGCTTTCATTTTCCCCCCCTTTTCTTTCCAGTGAAAAAATAACCAAAACCCAACACTTCTCTTCCTGTTCTTCTGCCCTGTCCTACTTAGACCGTCTTGTTTCTCCTTCATTCTCAAGAAAATTAAAGGAAACAAAGGGGGTGCTGGGATCCTCAGTGCTGCTGGAGTGCAAAGTATCTGGCACATCCCCCATATCTGTGTCCTGGTTTCAAGATGGGAATGAGATTGTCAGTGGAGAAAAATATGAAATCTCATTCTTGGATAATGTTTGTGCTTTGAAGCTGAATGCCCTGGATGTCACAGATGCAGGGACATACACCTGTGTGGCAGGCAATGTGGCTGGGTCTGATGAATGCAGTGCCTTCTTGACTGTACAAGGTCAGTGGAAGGATACTGTGACACCCTCTTCTCTTTCTTGCCTCTGCTTTCCCATGGTTTCTTTTTCATGTTTGGGGTTTTCTTGGGGTTTTTTCCTGTGGTTTCTTTTTTTTTTTACTCAAACCTGCCCCAGTTCCCCCACCCCCACCCCCACAACTCTCCTATTAACATCCTTTCCCCTCTTTCACTTCTTTGCATGATCCTTAGAACCACCTTCTTTTGTGAAGACACCTGATCCCCAGGAGGTTTTGCCTGGAGCAAGCGTGACATTCACCAGCTACATCAAGGGTAGTGCTCCCTTCAAGGTGACCTGGTTTCGAGGCATCAGGGAGCTGGTGCCAGACAGCAACTGCTCCATCTCTCTCACTGAGTCTATGGCACAGCTGCAGCTGTACAGCGTGGAGCCAGGCCACAGCGGGGAGTATGCCTGTGTGGTCACAAATGATGCTGGCAGTGCCTCATGTACAACCCAGCTCTTTGTTAAAGGTGTGTTTGTGTGTGTACATGAATGCACAATTATCTTCATGCACACTCTGTCTGCAGCTCTTCCACATCTGTCCGTCTCACTATTGATTTATACCTCCTCACAGAGCCTGCTGTCTTTGTGAAGAAATTAAGTGATTTCAGTGTGGAACAGGGGAAGTCCATTGTGCTGGAAAGCAGCTACATAGGCACCCCTCCCATCTCTGTCACCTGGAAAAGAAATGGCATGCCTATTTCTCAGTCTCCACGTTGCAGTGTTACCACTACTGAAAAATCTGGCATTCTTGAAATCCTCAACAGCACAAAGAATGATGAAGGCGAATATACCTGTGAGGTGGCAAATGAGGCGGGTGGGGATGTTTGCCACAGCCTTGTATCCATCTTAGGTATGCATCACCCCTGATAGCCCTAAGGCATCCCAGCGATGCTCTGTCTCTGCTCACCACACTCTCTCCTTCTGCAGAACCACCCTATTTTGTCACACACCTGGACCGTGTGGAGGTGAAGGTTGGTGAGCCCTTGACCTTAAAATGCCAGATTGGTGGTTCGCCAGAAATCAAGGTGTCCTGGTACAAAGATGACACCAAGCTCAGATCAACACAGGCTTACAAAATGCACTTCAAGAACAATGTGGCAACACTGGCATTCTCCGCTGTGGAGGAGAGCAACATTGGAGAATATATATGCAAAGCAGAAAATAATGTCGGCTTCGCCACCTCCACAGCTTTGCTGGTTGTTAAAGGTGATGGGCCAAGGGCCACTCTTTTCTGGGGTATTTTGTAGGACCTCTTTGTTGTCTACACAAAGAGGTTCTTATTAATTTCAAAGTTAATTAATTCTAGGTTGACAGAGTGGCTTCCTACTGATAGTGGTGATTATTATTGTTTTACAGAACGTCAACTTCCGCCTACATTCACCAGAAAACTAAAAGATATTCAGGAGGTGGTTGGTGCCCCAGTTACGTTTGACTGCCGTATAACTGGCTCAGAGCCTATCCAGGTGTCTTGGTACAAGGATGGGGTTCTCTTAAGTGACAATGATAACATGCAATCAGCCTTCTTAAATAATGTTGCAACTCTTCAAATCTTGGAAAGTAGTATGGCTTACTGTGGCCAGTATACTTGCTCAGCCCAAAATGCTCTGGGGACTGCATCTTCCAGTGCCAAACTTCTCCTTACAGGTTTGTAGCTCACACTTTAATGAAGATCTTTGTACGTCTTTGCTCTTTTATTTCCCCACCCTACCTGTTGTATGGTGGTGCGGGACGATGGGCATGATGTGGTGACAAGGGCTTGGTGGTGAGCTCTGCCATGCTTTCCTCTTTGCAGAACAACTACAACCTCCCTTCTTTGACATCAAGCCAGTATCTATCGATGTGGCGCTAGGTGAAAGTGCAACCTTTAAGTGTCACGTGACTGGTTCTGCTCCCATGAGGATTACTTGGACCAGAGACAACAGAGAGATTCGTCCTGGTGGCAACTACAAAATGACACTGGTGGAAAACATGGCCAGCTTGACAGTCCTAAAAGTCGGTAAAGGGGATGCTGGACTCTACACATGTACTGCCAGCAACAGTGTTGGAAAGGATGTGTGCGCAGCTCAGCTGGCTGTACAAGGTATTGCTGTGGGCTTTACTGTTCCTAAGGCTTTTTTTTTGCAAGACAGACACCTGGAAAACACAGTTTCAAATGCAGATGTGTGCATGTAACAGCCTTTACAAGAGACTACGCTCAGATGTCTTATTTCACTTAAATATTATTGTAATACTTAAATGCTTATTCATCTTTCTTCTTACCTGGTATAACACGTGATTTTTTTGTGTCAAAGGGATTCTTCCATTGAAACATTAACTCTGACTTAGTACCCTGTTGCGCCTTTGAATGAATGAATGAATGAATGGTCCTGTTGGTCAGAAAAATCTGGTTTTCTAAAGTCTTTTTCCAGCAGTGACAGTCACTAGGTTGCCCAGGGCAAGGAAAAAGTCACAGAAAAACTCAGCTCATGAGACTTGAAATTATTTTTACTGGGTGTGCAGCTCCTGTAAATAGTTTTGCTCTTTCACAGACTGAAAACATTGAAAATTGCTGTTCCAAACTGCAAAATTGGAGGATTTGAGAGCAGACTTAGTGACAGACATCTGTTCCACCAACACTTGATTTCTCCACATAGTGTGTGGACCTAAAAGCAAAATCTAAATTTATTCCTGGATCAAAATGTCTGGGTATGGGTGACATGTATTGGTGCAATTTCCTCAATGTAGGTGGGAATATATTTATAGCTGTTCTGGATATCTCATTCTAGCTGATTTTACAAAAGAAGTCATGTAAAATACACTGCTTGAGTTCAAATGTCCCTGTTGGTTTAGCACTGGGGGGGTTTTCCCCCCCTTTTTCTTTTGATTGAATTTTGGGGAAAAAATATTTCAGGGGTAAATCCTTCTAGGATTTACAGGAAGCTGAACTACCGGTAGCAAGATTTTGTATTAAATGCTTGACCAATGTTTTATTTGAGTATATTCTAGCCATAGGGACTTTTCCTGTTGAGAGTGGGAAGAGTGCATAGGACTGAATTACCTGGATTCACTAATAAGTAGAGGTGCTGTATTATGTAGCTTATCTTACAGAAAGCATTGAAAAATTGTAGCAAGAAATCTAATACCTTTAAAAGATATGAAGCTTCTTTCCACCACAATCACAATTCTGTTTATTATTAATTATAACATTGCTAATAGGTTTATTTGACCAGAGTTACCATTCATAAAATTATGCCAACTGACCTTATTTATTTTCTTGCTCTTCAAATCTTTAGTCATAAAATCCTGTTTTGTTTTGGGGTTTTTTTCAGGATAATTAATTTAATTTTTTGATCCTGAATTTGCACTGACTCTCACTTCAGGCCTTTAGCATTTGTACAGTTTCCCCAGGGCTGTTAAATTAGAGATGTTCATTGTATTCAGCCAATTTCTATTGAATTTAGAACTTAGAAGGGCAATCTCTTTGTGTGCATTGATTTGCATGTGTTTCATTTGGGCATATGCTGTATCACTTCTGTGGTATGCAGCCCTTTGTTTGTGGAATTAAGATCTTTTGTTCAATTGACCTTGAAAACCTCCCAGCTTTTTATTAACTTTCTCACTTTAACATCTAATGTTCCTAATCTGTAGTTTTAACAACTGCTTTGTGTTCTAGAAACACAAATATAAATATATACCTTATAAAATTCTAAATATATACCTTACTAATGTGTACATCCTCATTTTTTGAAAGGAGTGGAATTAGAGTGTGACTACTCAACACCTGTTAATATGCAGATAGGTAATCAGCTCTTTCTCAAATTGAAATCTGATAGTAAATTTCTAAGGTTCCAAGAGTCCCGATGTTAACAAGCCATTAAATATATTTTTAGAAACTCTAAGGAAGTTTTGTTTTTAATGACACAGGATGTTCTGCAACTGTCCCACAGGTTGAAGTAACCCACAGTAAAACAGATATTCTTCCTACACTTTACAGACAGATATGCAGAGGCACTTCATCCTGTTTTGCAGAGAGATTTGTTTGTTGTGCCCACGTTACCACCTCTTGGTTTTGCTGGTCATGTTTTTGATCCATGAACATTAAGTCTTGTGATTCTAATCATCCATATGATGCTTTTGATGAGAAGTGTCAAACATCCACTCCTTTCCTCTGCTTACAGAACAAAATGTAACCATCTGGTTTGCTTTTCAATCACAGGACATTTAACACGAACTTCTGTAATACCAGCCATTTCATAATTCTTCTCAGCATGATTATTTCAAAGCTCTTTTGTTTGCTACCTAAACTCCTTAACTTTCATTCCTTATATGCAGCTTTATGCTTGGCTTTGCATTAAATGTGCGAGGGGTTATAATGCAGATACATTTATTGACTATATCAATTATTAATCACATATGAAGATATAAAGCAGTTGCTATAATGCCCAACATAAATGCTTTTAATAATGTTTCTTGGCTGAACAGTTGGATTCTTGCATTTCCATCAGGCATTTTGATTACTCATGTATTACAAGAGGATATTTCTTAAAGAATAAGTAGTGACTATATACAATGAGAGTACAGTGGGTCGGCAGAGTAAGGTGAAAGTAAGTGAAATGCATAAAGAGAACTTGTTTGCTTCTTAATCTAGATTTTGAACTAACTTTAAATCATCTAAAAAGAATTCATAACAATTGCAAAATCAGATTTTTTGCAGTTCTTAAAGTTTACAGTTTCTGTTACTTATCTCCCTGATTATTCAAAGAATCAGTGCAGTTTAAAGCATCATCTCCCCTTTTTGGCTTTCCAGAACCACCAAGGTTTATTAAGAAACTAGACTCCTCAAAACTTGTGAAACAGCACGATTCTGTTCAGTATGAATGCAAAGTAGGTGGATCTCCAGAAATCAAAGTCACCTGGTACAAAGGTGAAACTGAGATCCATCCCAGTGAAAAATACAGAATGTCCTTTGTGGATTCAGTGGCAGTCATTGAAATGCACAACCTCAGTGTTGAAGACAGCGGTGACTACACCTGTGAAGCTCAGAATCCGGCGGGTAGTGCAAGCACCAGCACTTCACTGAGAGTGAAAGGTCAGAATCTCACTTCTTTCCTTCCCTTTCTAACTGTAAAAGTCCTTTGTGGAAAAGCTCTTAAAACCCACTTTCTTTAGTTAGAGAGCCAAAACCTGTCTGACTGGATGGCCAGTCTCTTGCTTGTTTTTGTTCTTTGTGGCAGATCTTTCTTATCTGTTGTTTATCTTTGCAACTCAGCATCAGAACGGCTACTTGAATCGTCTGTCCTCTTTAATCTACTTTGGTCACCTAACACAAATTGTAACTCTTTTTTTTTTCCAGCACCTCCCATTTTTACCAAGAAGCCTCATCCAGTCCAGACCTTGAAAGGGTCTGATATTCACCTGGAATGTGAGCTTCAGGGCACTCCTCCCTTCCAGATTTCATGGTATAAAGACAAACGAGAAATTCGTAGCAGCAAGAAGTATAAGGTCATGTCTGAGAACTACACAGCTAGTATTCACATTCTTAGTGTGGATACTGCAGATGTTGGTGAATATCACTGTAAAGCTGTAAATGATGTGGGAAGTGACTCCTGTATTGGCTCTGTAACACTAAGAGGTTTGTACCAAGATTGACACCTTCTGGGCATTTCTTTGTTCCTGTCATTCTCCTCCTACTTTTCCGCTCCTGGCATGGTTTTTTTTACTGTTAAATATCTTCTCTTAAATAGCACCACCAACCTTCGTGACGAAGCTGAGTGATCTCACTGTCGTAGTTGGGGAGTCAATTGAACTGCAGGCTGAAGTGAAAGGATCACAGCCCATTTCTGTTCTGTGGTTAAAAGACAAAGGGGAAATCATTAGAGAAAGTGATAATCTTTGGATCTCCTATTCCGAAAACATTGCAACTATGCGGATTGGAAATGCAGAACCTACCAATGCTGGGAAATATATTTGTCAGATAAAAAATGATGCTGGAGTTCAGGAATGCTTTGCCACGGTGAAAGTGCTAGGTTGGTAGCATGATATAAAAAACACGTTTTAAGATGATTTAAAATTTAATTATAATGATAACAAGTATTGCATTGTTGATTTAAAAAAATTTCTGACTTGCATTTCATTGCAGAACCTGCAGTCATTGTAGAGAAGCCAGGCCCAGTCAAAGTGACAGCTGGAGACTCTTGTACTCTGGAATGCACAGTAGATGGCACACCAGAGCTTACTGCTAGGTGGTTTAAGGACGGTAATGAGCTGTCCACTGACCATAAACATAAAATCAGTTTCTTCAACAAAGTGTCGGGGCTTAAGATCCTCAATGCAACACTAGAAGACAGTGGAGAATATACTTTTGAGGTGAAAAACAGTGTTGGCAAAAGCAGCTGCACAGCTTCAGTGCATGTTTCAGGTTAGTTGGCTACTCTTTTTGAGTCACGCCTGATCCTTTAGTTCCTTTAAAAAGCCTTTAGGTAACAAAGTGATTATTGTAACTGGGATCCTAAGAGACTCACTCCTTGTATAATCTTAGGAGTACTTGGTGTTCTACTTTGACAGGCATCAATAACAGATGTCTGCCTAAACTTTGAGGGGCAGGAGTTATTGAAAGGACTTGATTTCTTTGGCTGTAATCTACATGTCTTCTTGAACAGCTGGTACGTTATTGTTGCTTATGGAAAAGAATGACAAAAGTAAAGGTGTCCCTCAAAAATTGTAAATGAAAGCTCCAGCATATCTTTAATGATCAACTATCTGGTTTTCAAATACTTGGGTGTGTAGGAGCAGATTGCTAAATAGATATGGCAAAAGAAAGGTTGCTCATTTTATTATGCATGGAAAACTTCCTGCATTTTAAGACCTTGTATGGTAATTTTTTTCTTTTCTTAAAACAAATGCAGATCGTATTATACCCCCTTCTTTCACAAGAAAACTGAAAGAAACATATGGTCAGCTGGGTTCCTCTGCTGTACTCGAGTGCAAAGTTTATGGGTCACCACCTATACTGGTTTCCTGGTTTCATGATGGACAAGAGATTACCAGTGGAGACAAGTATCAGGCTACCCTTACAGACAATACCTGTTCTCTGAAAGTGAATGGACTTGAGGAGTCTGATATGGGAACTTATTTGTGCACAGCTACTAATGTAGCTGGGTCTGATGAATGCAGCGCCTTTTTGAGTGTTAGAGGTCAGTATCAGTAAGAAACCAGAGTCAGAGGGCACAAATTTATTTTCAGAAAGACTTGATTTTTTGCTTTGTTGCGTATTTCGAGTTCCTGTGCTCTTCAAAAGAAGTTCAAATGTACTTCTTCTCTGTCTATTTGTGTGCTTAGAACCACCATCTTTTGTGAAGAAACCTGAATCACTGGATGTTTTATCTGGGGAAAACGTAACCTTTACTAGTATCATAAAAGGTTCCTCTCCGTTGGAAGTTAAGTGGTTCAGAGGCAGTGTTGAGCTAGTACCAGGACACAGATGCAATATCACCTTGCAAGATTCAGTTGCAGAACTGGAGCTCTTTGATGTACATCCACATGAGAGTGGAGATTACACCTGCCAGGTCTCTAATGAGGCAGGGAAAATTTCTTGCACTACACATCTTTTTGTCAAAGGTTTGTCCAGACTACTGCTTCTTATGCTTCTAAAGGTGGTCTTTTGGCTTTATTTAATTTGTTTTCTTCTCATTGTTCATTATAGAACCAGCTAAATTTGTGAAGAAGGTGAATGATTTAAGTGTAGAGAAAGGGAAAAATTTAATCTTGGAATGCACATATACGGGTACTCCTCCGATTTCAGTGACATGGAAGAAGAATGGAGTAAAAATAACACACTCTGAAAAGTGTAGCATCACGACTACAGAAACATCTGCCATACTGGAAATCCCTAGCAGCAAACTAGAAGATCAGGGGCAATATTCTTGTCATATTGAAAACGATTCTGGGAAAGATAATTGTCATGGTGCAATCACAATACTAGGTGCGTCAAGACACCATCACTGTGTTATTTGAACTCCTAAAGCTCCTCGTGCAATATCTTTTTGTGCTAATGGTGTTTCTTTGTCCTTCAGAACCACCTTACTTCATTACACCCTTGGAGCCAGTTCAGGTGACTGTTGGGGATTCTGCATCCTTACAGTGCCAGGTTGCTGGAACACCAGAAATGATGGTATCATGGTACAAAGGCGATACAAAGCTGAGAGGAACTGCTACCATGAAAATGCACTTTAAGAACCAAATTGCTACTCTGGTTTTCAGCCAGGTAGACAGTAGTGACAGTGGGGAGTACATCTGCAAAGTAGAAAATAGCGTCGGGGAAGCTGCTTCGGCATCTTTGCTTACAGTTCAAGGTGAATATTTCAATTTTAAAAATAGGAATATGTCCTATTTCTCTTAAGTATGCCTTGCTGTTTTGAAAAACAAAGATTACCTCTTCCTTGTAAAGCACTTTACTGTTTCTTGATGTGTAAGATACCCTGCGGCACTGTCTTCTACTAACAAAGGCCTCCCAGTAAAGCGAGTAGAAATGTCACCACAGTTCTTCTGTAGTGTTACAAGCTTCTGCGTCTTCTTTCCCTACTGAGGATATTTCTTTGATGGTTTTCATCTTTAGCAGTGCTGAGCGTTAACTAGGCTCACTGGGTGTATCTGAGGGCAGAATGGTTATGTGTTTCCCTGCAACCATATGCACAGGGCTCTTTTCACATCACGTTCAAAGTAGCAGTAGGTGCATATCTTCTGAAAGACCTCACTGTACAATACCTGTTTTCTTACAGAGCGTAAACTTCCTCCTTCTTTTACACGAAAATTAAGGGATGTTCATGAAACTGTTGGCTTACCAGTTACATTTGATTGCGGCATTGCTGGTTCAGAACCCATTGAAGTGTCTTGGTTTAAAGATGGTGTACGTGTAAAAGAGGACTACAATGTTCACACATCCTTCGTAGATAATGTAGCAACTCTCCAGATTCTGAAGACAGATAGGAACCTTATTGGGCAATATACCTGCACAGCTACCAATGCTATTGGGACTGCTTCTTCTAGTGGCAGGCTTGTCCTTACAGGTTGGTGGGCTGTGTACTATTTAATGGAAATATCTTAAAAATAAGTTTTGCTTTATAAATGAATTTAGTATTGTATAAAAGATACTTTTTTCACAGAGTTTTAAAGTAAATTGGGATTTTAAAGTGATGCTTTTTTATTTCTTTCACTCTTCAGAAGGGAAGACTCCTCCATTCTTTGACATCCCAGTTACACCTGTGGATGCTGTTATTGGAGAAAGTGCTGACTTTGAGTGTCACGTTTCTGGAACACAGCCTATTAGAGTCACTTGGGCAAAAGACAACCAAGAGATTAGAACAGGAAGAAACTATCAGATCAGCTATGTAGACAACACAGCCCATTTGACCATCCTGAAAGTTGACAGGGGAGACTCTGGAGTATATACGTGCTATGCTAGCAACGAAGTTGGAAAGGACTCTTGCACAGCTCAACTGACTGTTAAAGGTACTGAATAGATAACATATTGTGTGTACATTTTTCTTTCTTCAATTATAAAGGAAGTTAGCCTTATTACTGCCCCATAACTTCGAGAAAACTTTTGAGATGTAGCCTGAAGTACCTATATGGAGATACGTATGGGTCTTTTAAGGGGATTAGGAAGGGTAACTAACAACAGTGGCAAGAGAAATTGCATATTTTCTTTGGCCTACCTTCTTTATAGGCTCTGGCCTATTTCTTTTTTATAGACTTTAGCCTACTTCTTAAGAACTTGACAAAACTCTTGGTGTTTTTTAAATGGTGCTCAGTTTAAATCAATGCAAGAGATTTTTTTTTTTTTTCAAATAGGAAAATTAATTATGACAGTGACTGTAAGAGCATGTTTTTTAGTAAAAGTATATATATATATTCACATATATTACAATTATATACAATCAAACACTATGAATCTACAGAACAAAATCCCAGAACAA
>JAWWMP010000171.1:23495957-23537768 GCA_035047865.1 Dendrocincla tyrannina | reverse complement strand
TGTGGAATACTTCCTTAGTTACAACCTTGCTACCAAGGAAGGCCTAAACCAAAACCAAGAAAACTAAACTACCACATTCTCCACCCCTTATTCCATACCATTCTTTTACGTAATATCTATATCCCGCGCTTATATAGTCCTTGTTCTTTGAGGCTGTCATCTTGTCACGGGGAATCAGCATCAGCTAAATTCGGATCTTTGGTCTTTCTCGGTCCTATTCACTGTTCTGGTTCTTTCGGGCTGATTCACAGGTTTGAGTTCTCATTAGATACCGGCATTAGCTTTGGTTAGGTCTTTCTCATCTGGTGACTGGTTAAACCCACTGTTTAACTTAGCATAATTTCACTTTAAAAATATATCTTCTTTAAATGAGAGCAAAAATTGTCCCAATGTTTAATTTTTTTCTTGAAACATTTTCTTTAGAACTTTTCATGTCAAGTTAGATTCATGGAATTTATGTTCTTTTTTTACAGAGCGAAAAACTCCACCTACTTTTACTAAGAAACTGTCTGAAGCAGTAGAAGAAACAGAAGGGAATGAACTTAAACTTGAGGGTCGTGTTTCTGGCTCTCAGCCTTTGACTGTTGCTTGGTATAAAAACAATCAGGAAGTCCATTCAAGTGCTCACTGTGAAATATCTTTCAAAAACAATATATTGCTTTTGCATATAAAGGTTGTAGAGCAATCAGATGCTGGTTTATATACCTGCAAAGTGTCCAATGAAGCAGGAAGCGTGTTGAGTACATCTTCCGTTGTTATCAGAGGTTGGTTGAAGTGTTATGTTAATTTGCTTCTTGCTTTTCTTTATTTTACTTAGCTGCAAATATATAACTTCTCTCTTATGAGCTGGTTATGCTCACCTTAGCAGCAGTAATTTGTTCTCAGACAGACATGATAAAGCTTAGTTAAACCACAAAACCTTTTAGTTTTGTGATTAAAAAACCTGTTATCTTTCAGGGAGAAGCTTGTTTTTCACTATTTGCTATTGCTGATTTAATGTTGATATTGAAATCTTTGTGACATTTCTGTCGAATTTTCAATCATTCTCTTCCCATAGAATAACAGGGGCTTTGTGCAATTACATCAAAGTTTAGGCAGTGTTGACAGTGTGTTGTGGCAGCATGACACTTTATCATATGTTTTTTTTCTTTAGATTCTTCTATAGTTTGCAGCCTAATAGTGCTTTAGTTCTTACCCTATTTTTAGCATGTAAATACTCTTGCTGAGTGGATAAAGATATTTCTTGTTTATTTGTACAGGAAACATGCTCTCAATGCTCTCTTGATATTTATTACATTTTCTAACATTACGACCGATATTCTCAGACTTCTATTTATCCTCCTCCATTCCTTGTCTTTGTGCTCTTAAGAAACACATTTCTCTTTCTCTTATATTCTGGATCATACTTTCCCGAGTATTCACTCAGGTGTTCTCGTATTCCAGAACCTGAAAAGCCTCCAGTTTTTGACCAGCCTCTTCAGTCAGCAGCAGCAGAGGAAGGTGATACGCTGCAGCTTAGCTGTCATGTCCAAGGATCAGAGCCAATCCGGATTCAGTGGCTAAAGGCAGGGAGAGAAATAAGAGCTTCAGACAGATGCCACTTCAGCTTTGTGAACGGAGTAGCTCTTCTAGAACTTGCTGCAGTTACCAAATCCGATTCAGGAGAATATGTATGCAAAGCTTCGAATGCAGCTGGCACTGACACGTGCAAATGTAAAGTGACAGTTAAAGGTACAGTAACACGGAGAAAACCAAGGCATATGATGGAAACATCAACCAAAATCCTATCCCACTTTGTTTTCCAAAAAAAACAAAAAAATTTTATAATCTCAAAACAAGTTCTTTAGTTCTTTGTAAAACTGTACGATCTGGTAAAATAGTATATTTAACAATAATTTATATCTAAATAGTGACATAAACAGTTGGAGATCAGGGTCAAATCAATAGTATATTCTTACTAAAAAGATTAAGAATTTGGTTTCTAAATATAAGCACCAAATTTAAGAAAACCAAAAGCTAAATGAGTGAAATTATTTATTAAAGGAAGGTACAGAAGGAACTTGATTGAGCTTATGGCCTTAGAGGCTAGTTGTTTCAAGACTGTTACAACTCTAAGACATTTAAATCTTTTAGCTGAAAGCAAATACTGTCCTTCCTTGTAGATCTAGTTTTACTGTTGCATAAAAGACACAGGAGTTCAGTAGTGTGTACAAACAGTATCTTTTTCACTACACAGGCTAGGTACTAAACAAAAAAAAAATTAATCTAACAGATCACTGATAAAACTATGCAAGTAACTCTTATGGTGTAATATCCAGAAATAGACCAAAAAAAGAGTATCTCACTAAAAACTAACCCATTTTAGAAAATGAGGCTTCTTATTTGTATATCCATCTATGAATTTGCATCCATGTAGAGTATAAATTACCTGACTGAATTTAATGAACAGCACAATATAATCCACAGTGTTCAGTTTCATCTGGAAAGTAAAATTCAAATTGATTAAAACATAAAAGTATTTTACATTTTTGTCACTTGCATAGTGCTTTTTTTCCATCTCAGAGATTGATTCCTTTTTTTTACGATTTCTTCTGAAGCGTCATCACGCATGGACATAAACTATTACGTGAAATCATCTGTTATAACTATTTGACTCTCTTTTCGTAGAAAAACCTGCAGCTGCACCAACAGCTAAGAAAGCAGAAGTGGAAGGCAAACTTTATTTTGTGTCAGAGCCTCAGAGTATCAAAGTCATGGAAAGTAAGAACTCTTTTCAAAACAGTACATTGTCTTCTATTTCCCTTCTTTTGTTTGAGATTATGTCCCACTGTCCTAAAGAGGTGGACTTAGCTGCCTCATTTGCATCTTTCTGCAGAGACTGTTGCAACATTTACTGCAAAAGTTGGAGGAGATCCAATTCCAAATGTTAAATGGATGAAGGGAAAATGGAGGCAACTCAACCAGGGAGGCCGCATTATAATCCAGCAGAGAGGAGATGAAGCCAAACTAGAAATAAAGGACACAATAAAAACTGATTCTGGCATGTACAAATGTGTAGCTTTTAACAAACATGGTGAAATTGAGAGGAGTGTAAACCTGCAAGTCGAAGAAAGAAAGAAAGAAGTTGTTGAAGGGGATCTCAGGGCAAAACTAAAAAGGTATATTGAAAGTTTTTGTAGATTAATTTGCTATCAACACAAAAGAAACTTTTTTAATTATACATCTCAGAACAAGATATAATTTTAAAATATTCATTACGTATGAATAGCTGTGCTGAAAACAGAAGCACCTGACTAGACTAGACTAAAGGATTCCACTGCACAGGACAGCTCTAAGGTGATTTTTCATCAAACAGCTTTCTAGGAATCAAATGCTGTATATTTAACTTATGTTGTTGATTTGAATAGCACTCCAACAAAAAAGAAAGAAGAGGAAGAGCAACCTATTGATATCTTGGAACTTCTCAAAAATGTAGATCCCAAAGAGTATGAAAAATATGCTCGCATGTATGGAATTACAGATTTCCGTGGCCTCCTTCAAGCCTTTGAGCTACTAAAGCAAACCCAAGCAGAAGAAAGCCACAGATTGGTAAGATACAGTGTGACTGCAGCATTGGCTTTCTTAGAAGTAACGTGGTTCCTTTGAACAGACCTGGTGTCCACACTCTCAAGTTAGCACGTGTGCAGGAATTTCTGGGTCCTCTTTAGACCTTTTACTGACAGATCTCAATTTCTTGCATGCTCAAATCCAAGAAGAATAAATGGGCCTTCTGGCTAAGTGTGTTCTGTCTTCACAACTTGACTGCAACTGTTAAGATGGGTAGATATGCTAGTTACAGTACAGTTAGAGAAAATTTGATGTAGGAATTAATTCTATGTTGGATAAACATGACGGCGTGACGGCTTTAGTATCCTTTAATTTTTGAGTATATTCTGCATTTTTATAGGAAATTGAGCTCACAGAGAAAGCTCAAAGGGAAGATCAGGAGTTTGATGAACTTGTAGCTTTTATTCAGCAACGACTCTCACAAACTGAGGTAATTTGTTTTTGGAATAATTTGTGAAATATTCAAACCCAGAGCAGGGAACTTGAAACTAATTTAAACTAATATTTTTCAGCCTATTACTCTGATCAGAGACATTGAAAATCAGACGGTTTTAGCAGATGAGGATGCTATCTTTGAATGTGAGATTAAAATTAACTATCCAGAAATTAAACTTTCATGGTACAAGGGAACCCAAAAACTGGACTCCAATGACAAATATGACATTAGAATTGAAGGGGATCGCCACATACTGAGAATTAGGAACTGCCAGCCTGAGGATCAGGGAAGTTTCAGAATAGTGTGTGGACCACATATTGCCAGTGCCAGGCTAACTGTGATTGGTAAGTGTACTTTTGAAGTATGAATTTGAATGAATTTACACTTTGTTTATTCCACTCTCTGATCTCTGCTTAAAATATGTGTTTTAACATGCTAATAGAACCTGCAGTTGAACGGCATCTTCATGACACTACTTTCAAGGAAGGAAAAACATGCACACTGACTTGTCAGTTCTCTATCCCAAATGCCAAGTCTCAGTGGTATAGAAATGGGAGACCCATTAAGATAGGAGGGAGATATTCAACACAAGTCTCTGACAAAGTCCACAAACTCATCATCAAGGATGTTAGAACAGAAGACGAGGGACAGTATACCTGCAAGCTTGACAGTCTAGAAACAACAGCAGATCTGGCCATTGAAGGTTTGTAAACATATAGAAACTCTTTATTACAGTAGTGATAGATAGTTTCTGGGGGTTCTGTTAGCAGAACAAATGAAAATAAAAAGAATGAGTGCAAGACATGTTCCCAAACTTGGAAATGTACTAAATCAGAAATTTTGCTGTCCTTTCTCTTTGAACAGTATGTTATACACTTGGGTAAATTAGTATTTTTGACTAAATCGTCGTTAATAACGTCCCCTCACCCTCAAACAATCTGAGTCGTACTAGCTTCTATTTTCTTTGGTACTCTTATATTTTCTTTCAACTTTCTCTCTTTCTTATTTATTCTTTATCTTTAATTTCCATTATGGCTGCTCTTATACAATGTATCTGCACAGCACTCTTGTTATAGTTATACTCTTCTCTCTTCTAATCTTCATTCTTATCTATAAAACTTCATAGAAGATGGAATCTGTTTTTCTTACTGTACTTGTTCAAGATCTATTGTTATTATCTCATTATTCTAATGTAACTATTATGATAAAAATTATGAGAAGGAATTAGCAAAGGTAGATGATGTGGTGGGGAATAAATAACAATTGATATATTTTTTGTTTCTGAAAACAGCGGAACCAATTCAGTTCACGAAGAGCATACAGAACATTGTTGTGAGTGAACACCAGTCTGCAACCTTTGAGTGTGAGGTGTCCTTTGATGATGCAGTTGTGACATGGTATAAAGGCCCCACTGAACTGAGGGAGAGTCCCAAGTACAGCTTCAGAAGTGAAGGCCGTTGTCATTACATGACTATTCACAATGTTAATGCAGAAGACGAAGGTAAAAATGCATGGAATATTTGTGGCATTGTTTTATCTGATTTTGTTGTCTGGTTTTGAATGACAAAAGCACATAAATACCAACATTCTTGGCTGCTGCAGGTGTGTATTCTGTAATTGCTCGTCTTGAACCAAGAGGAGAAGCGAGAAGCACTGCAGAGCTCTATCTGGTAACCAAAGGTTAGCAACTTTTCTAAATAGATTTGTGATCATAGCCATGTGGAAATTTGTTTGTTTGAAACTCAGTTTTGGAAAAATCAGTAGTCCTAAAAGAAATCTAATACTCTTTTGCAGAAATCAAACTGGAGTTGAAGCCACCAGGTAAAGTTCATGAGCAAGACTTGCACAAGGTCATGTCCATACTCTGTCGTAGATTTAGTGAATTGATCTGCTTTATTATTTGATTTTCAAATCTTTTTTTTCCTGGTTATAGTAAGTAAAACTTATATCCTAAAAAAATATTGCTCTTCTATAGGTATGTGGAACTATTTATTCTCACAAATAGTGGCAGTGAGTACTGCAATAACTCCATCATCAGTGGCATTAAGAGGGACCCTATTTTGTACATTTGCTAGATTCTCTAAAACACAAAAGTCTATTTTTGTTTGAATTACTATGAAGTACAACAATGAAGAGGTACCAATTAATAGATATTATGTCTTCTGCACAAATGGAAAAAAAATAACCGAGGACATAAAATGGGTAGCAATCATCTTATGATATGTAATGGTCTTCTATTCTGAATGTTCCTAAGAACCTACTCCAAATATTGCAAGAATTATTTAGAAATAAATTGGGGCATTGTATAGTCTGGCCAGAGAAAGGTTAATCCAACTAGTAGTCTATTGGCTGACTGTCTTATTCTTGAGGAGGCAGCTACAATCCTTGTATGTTACCAATAAAAAAATTAAAGTACCTTGAATTACTATTCTTGGGGAGAGCATATTGAATTTTTTTATTACTAATATTTATTAAGTCAACTAAACATTTTGATTTTCTAGATGTTCCTGATGCTAAGGTTGCAGTTCCACCTCAAAAACCAGCTGAAGGTAAGGCAATAAACTGCACTTGTTCCATGTTTTCTCTGAAGCAGAAGGCCAGCGGGAACCCCAGAGAAAAATATTAGACAGTGATAAGACCTAGTTAATTGCCCTTGTGGAAATACAATATGGACAGGATTTGGCTTGGATAGGCTTCTTTGTTGTGTAGAAGGGGAAAACTCCACACAGGTAGTGGTGGGAATGAAGCCTTTTAGAAAGAGTCAGTCCTTCCATCATGTTTTTCTATCAGTCTCTTGTTTGTTTGATCTTCCTTCTATCTTCCGCTCTGCTATTTTTTTTGTTTTCATCTCTTCTTCTTTTTACCAAAGAAATAAATGACTGTCTAAATTACTGCTCTTAAAAAAAAAAAATCTTTTAAAGCCCTACCTTGTATTGCATATTTATTGCAAATGGTCTCTTCCCAGGCTTTTGTATTAGACTACAGACTACAAACAGTATTTATACATCTGTTACATTACTAGCTTACTATGAACCTTAGAAACTCAATCTTCTTGGGTTTATTTTCAGGATCCTTTGGTAAATGTTTGCATTTCCCTGCAGCAGGCAGGGAAAGATTTGATATTTAGATGAATTACTATCAGCAAAGACAGGAGAGTGATGGCAGCAAAGAAAATAAAACTGAGAAGGGTCAGGGTTCAAATAAGGGTAGAATGGGGATTCCTTCTCAAAATACATTTATTCAGCTACTGTAAACTGTCAGAATGAGCACCATGTTTGCTCTTACTCTGTAGCTGCAATAAAATTGTATAATCTATTTTTTCAAACCAGGATTTTTCTTCATACTCAACCTTTTTCATATCGCACTCAAATTATGTTCTAAATATTTCATTTTTTCTACAAGCTGCCCCCATTCCTATTCTTCTACCTCTTGTTACACCTCCAGTGGAGAAAAAGCCGGGTAAGAATACTTACAGTATTTGAACAGTGTGTACATGTCTCATGGCTGTTGGGTTTTGGTTCTTTGTTTGTTTGTGTAGGGGGGTTGTTTGATTTTTTTAATTCAAATTTTAAATATTTTATTCTTAAGCAGAAAGAAAGGTTCCACTAAAGAAAGTCCCCCAAAAGGTGGTTAAAAAAGGTCCTGAAGAAGTGCCACCGCCTAAAGGTATCTTTTCTCCTTTTTTAAAAAACCTTTTTTAAAAATAATAAAATTACTGTGGGGAAACAAGGTGTTTTGTTTTGAAGTACCTTGAATCAACCACAATTGTTTGATTTTTGTCTTTCTGTTAAAAACACATATTTAAAATCCAAGCTGATTAGGACTGCTTGAAAAATAGTCACTTCTTTAAACTGTCCGTGATGGTGAAGTAACTTAACATTAAGTGTGAACATCCATGCCTTGCAAATTCCAGGCTATGATATGAATAACCAAGTTTATTTTTTTTTAAGTTCCTGAGGTGCTGCCAGAGAAGCCCAAAGAGGTCAAAGTAACATCTATGGCAAGGAGAGAAGAGATCCATGAAGAAAAGAAGGAAATATATGAAATACCCAAAGAAACTTATGAAGAATGGGAGGAAGATTATGGTGAAGACCATGATTATTATGTCAAGGAAGAAGGCTATGATGAACAGGAAGAGGAATGGGAAGAAGCTTATGAGAAAAGAGAAGTGACTTATGAAGAAAAAAGAGTCATTCACGAAGAAGGTATTTTAATTATCATACCATTTTATTTTTTCTCTTTTCTCATATTTATTCTTAAGGCGTCAATATTTTGAATGAAGCAACTTTTGTTTGGTTGATTGGCTGGTTGTTTTGGTTGTTTTTTTTTTTTGTTACAATAACTGGAACCATAATACACTGACAAATTTTAACTGACACTTGATGATAAGCTAAGGACTGGTATGGCGAGGTATAGATGCAGATAGGAACGAATGCATTATAATATAATTTGATTACAAATGGACTTAAAACCTAATATGAGATCATAGTTTATAACGATATGTGTAATTTTTAGTTGTTTAGATATTTCTTCTATCTTTTTTTATGTGGTATCTTTTTTATGTATGTATCTTTTTTAGATAAACTTGATATATGTTAAAAGTTTTACACAATTCTTAATGTTAGTGGCTCTATTTTTAAATTTCTTGCATGCTATGTCTATCCTAGGTATCAGTAACATGTGATGAGAAACCATCAAGCAAAACATTTTACAGCAATGATTGGATCTCCAATCATTTGTGGTTTTCAAATTCATAAAATTATAATGGCATAACTAATACCTTCCTGTCTACAGAGCCTTTAGACAACATATTTTTTTATCACTGAGTGATGTTGGTTTTTTCCAAGTCGTTGCAGTTCCTAAGAAACCTGTGCCTGAGCGAAAACCACCAGCAATTGTAGCTGAAAAGAAGGAAAAGAAGGAAGTAACAGTTCAAAAAGGTATGACTGTCCTGCAAAAATAACAAAAACATGCATATTAACATCTCTCATGCATCTCCTTCAAGGTGAGTGGTGCTGCTTATTCACATTTCCTTGGAAAGGAGAAAATTCTCTTAATGTTGGACAGTGGCATGAGCAAGGGTCATGGCAATCCTTCCTCTTTTCACACCTTATATTTCTACACTCTCTGCTCCATGGTGGTAGAAACAAACTAAGAATCGATGGCAAAATCAAACTGATTTGATTCAATTATCCTTTCTCGTCCCTGTGTATTAGCCTTGGCTGTGGGTGTAACTATTGAGACCATAAATGCTGCACTTCTGAGAACTGTCCTCAATTTAGATCACTGCATATCTCTCAGGGGAGGGTGGGCACTGCACAGTGCACAGGATGCACAAAGCTTGTAACATCCTAAACATGGAAAGAGCCAGTTCTACCTGGTTTTGTCAGGAAAATAATTTTCAGGATTATTTAGACAAAACATCTATCTGAATTACTTGCAGTTGTCAAGAAACCTGTTGAGGAAAAAGTGGAAGTAACCACTCAGAGGGTTGCAGAAGAAAAAGTCAAACGAGCTGAGGGTAACTACTGTTTAATTCCCTTAATGTCATCTCTACATGAAAGTAGCGGCTGTTGTTACTTAGCTGATCTGTATATGCTTTATCTTTACTTAACAAGGGTCTGACCAACTTTTCAGTCTTTGAAACCTCTAATAAAAGCTTCCGCTAAATTCTTTTAAAATAAGATTAAAAGCTTTTTAGGGGAAAATACCAAATGCAGATGCTAACTACCAATGCTTTAAGAAAGGAAGGGAATATAAAATTGCACTGGGTGAAACAGTGTGTTTCACACTAAGCTGAAGATGGGAAATTCCCATCTTGCTCAGATTTCCATCTTGACCATCTACCAGGATATCTTGGTTAATTGCTTCGTAATGAAATAAAGATGTACCCTTGATCTCTTGGTAACTGCTTCCTTCTATATAGCGTTTCCCATTCTGCAGCAGGATTCTGTCAGCTGCAATTCCATATATGTCAGGAAATTACCTGTGTGCTAAATGCCCTGATTTACCCAGCGCCTTTGGAAGGTAACAATAATAAGAAAAAACAGGATTCCTTATGCTGCTTTGCGTGATTCCGAGATGCCTGACTTAGCTACTGAGTTAGCTTCTGTTTGTCTTGCTCCTTGTATTTTCAGCATCAGTGCTAGGCAGTTGTAGACTTATTTTGATCTCTCTGCTAAACGTTTGACTGAATAACAAAATTCTAATGCCAACAGTTACCAAGAAAGTTGCACCACCAAAGCCTACACCAATGGTCATTGAGGAAAAAGTTATGAAAAAGGAAGGTACAGATCAGCATCTTTCCATTATATTTTACTTTTTTTCCAGCACCCTCTGCAGTTCTGTGCATCTTGAAAATATGTAGGCCCTGTGTATGTGGACCTGTTGTACTAGTCATGCTGTGACTACCTCAGTGTTTGAATGGTACATGTATCATGCTTTAGTCTTTCATGAAGTCTGTTTGTAACATGTTTGTGGCCAGCCTTTTGCTTCGTATTTAAACAGCCTACTGAATATTGTAGTGTGATTCAGCGTTTTCCCCATCTATTCTGTCAGCTGGTTTATCCTTGCATAACAAGCATAACTGTGTCCCAATACCCAACAATACCTTTGAAGAAGTGCCTTTGGAATTCTTCTGATGTACTGTTTCCAAAAGCCTGCGCATGTTTGCAAATGTTTGGGTTAAAGGTGTTTGTGTCTTTAGTCTTTAACAAATACTAAATATTATACTTGTGTGCTTGTTTTGTGTTCAGTATTTTAGAATATGGATACTGACTGTCTAAATATGTCTAGTACTTTAATGTGCAATACAAATAAAGATTTGATAAAAACTCACATGCTGACTACCACTAATCTGGATCTAGAATATAAAATACTAAAGTAAAATCCTATCTTTAAAGTACCTACAGTAGAAACATGGACTGTTTCAGAAGAAAAGATGTCAGTTTCTGTCCACAAAGAAGAAGAGTATTCATATGTTACAGGTATGTACAAAACCAAAAATCTGTGCTCCCAAATCAAAACAATCTCTCAATCCTTCTAGTCTTTCTTTTGAACAATTTTTATGTATGGCAAATTACATATTTAGACACATCTTATATTTGTCTTTCAGTATGCCTTGCTTCTCTTTGTTCATTGTGTGATGTAACCTTAGTTTTCTTTAGCTTAATAGATGGCAATATTTCACCTATTTATCTTAATATTGTTTAAATGCTTTTCTTTGAAGAGCCAACAGAACATGAGAAAACAGTTGAAGAAAGATTCTATGAAGCTGTTTACCCACTTGAAGGTAGATTGATTAAGGATGAGAGGCTAATCAATAATTAAGTTTCTATTTGTTTGTTTGTTTGTTTTAATTTGAATCAAAATTCATTGTGAGATTTTCACATGCTCTGAGTTTTCTGGATTAAATTATTTTTTGTATTAATGTAAGTGTTTCAGTGACCATTGTGTACTGGACACACATAATATCTTCTTAAAGTTTTCCAGATTTACTATGGACATTGATATTTCCTGTCTCAAAGTTTAATATCTTTAAAATTCCTATTGTAGCACAAAGAGAAGTGGAGGAGGAGGAGGAAGTTGTTTCTACAGAACTGGAGATCCCTCATGTTGAAGGTGAATAAAGTCTTTGCATCATCACGTGCCCCATTTTTCTGGACTTTACCTGTCTGTAATACTGTTTACCAAAGAATAACATAAAAGAACTGAGATCTTTCCATTTTTCTATGGCTCCACTCTCAAAGGTTCAAGCCCTACTGCAATTCTGAATCTTATTATTCTTCATCACTAAGTAACTCTTTTAATAGCTTTTTTTGAGGTGTACATATTGTATCTGTTTCATAAAACAGCAGGTTTTGATATACAGTGTTTGCTTATACACCATGCTAAAAGCAGCTACTGTGATTTACCAAGTATTTTAACTGTCTTCTAAATGATCACCACCTATCTTTTTAAAGTGCCTGAGGTACCAAAGAGGCGTGTTCCAGAAGAAAGAAAACCTATTCCGGTCCCTAAAACAGAAGCTCCACCACCTAAAGGTATTTCTACTGCCCTAGTAAAAAAAAAAAAAAGAAAAAAGCAAAACCCAAACAAATTGTCTTTCATGGTATTATTTTTCCTGTTTTCTTGAATATTTATGAATTTACTGTCTATGTGTCTCATTGCATTATCTCCATATGCATTATTTGATTTTGCATTGTCTCCCTTGCACACTTCCACTTTTTCAAATGACAGGTTACAGCTTGAATTTGTCTCAGCTTGAGCCCTTCCCTTGTCTAACAGTCTTGTGCTTATTCTTTGTTATTTGCGTTGTGTGGCTTTTGGAGGCAAGGGTGGTGTGTTTTTACTTCAGTAAAGTCAGATGGGAGGTGACAGTGCAGTGATGGTAGCACTAGAGCTTTACTGTATCATAATGTCTTTCTTGTGTAGTCCATACACGTCCCAAAGGCTGTTCTTTGTATTGTGTTGGTTTGCAGTGCTCAGCTCCTTGCCTGGGCACTGTGTTCTATAAAAAAATCTTGGATTACTGAAATTTTTGTAAGTGTTCCAAAAGCTAAAGATCTCTTACTTTGACAATGTTTTTCAAAGTGCCTGAAGTCCCTAAGAAACCTGTTCCAGAAAAGAAAGTTGCTGTTGCTAAAAAGGAGGTGGCTCCCACAGCAAAAGGTACAGTATCTTTTGAATGTCCTGTTTTCCTAACTTCTATTCATTTCTCAGCATAAGCACATGATAAATATAGTCTTTGTGTATTTTCTTGGATGTCTGTCCCCATCTAAGACATTCAAAAGCCTTAGAAAGATTACTTAAAAGAATTTTAATACCTTTAGAGTTTCTAATGTGCTAAAAAACTTTTTTTTTTTTTGCCTGAAGCAAAAGCACATGTTCTTGTTCCCAAGGAACATCTGCATGCCAAAGATATACTTACTGATGGAGTGTACATTACCTGTTGAATTTTATTTTCCTGTTAGTCTGCATGTGACCATGTTTGTGTTTATGTATAATTCAATGTGCATATATGAGAGTTTTTAAGGCCAGGTAACATATTTGAGCAGCTCTTTCTTCAGTAAAAAAATCAGTCTTAAATAGTCTGACAGTCTTCACGCAACTGGTTGGATTTTTTTTCCCCCAAACATATACAAGATACTCTTGTCTTGTATCTTTCTATGTTAAGTGTATGAATGTGTTATGTGGTGTGTCTTGGTATTCTTATAAGTGGATTCATGAGATCTATAATGCTCCAGTAAATCTTTGAAATACAGAATTCAGTTACCTTATATTTTATCTTTTTTAAGTGCCAGAGGTGCCTAAGAAAGCTCCCCCAGAGAAAAAAATTGCTGTTCCAAAAAGAGAGGAAGCTCCAGCACCTAAAGGTACACTTAAATAAATAATGTTCTTTTCTTATTATCTTAAGACTCTTGTTTATGTGCAATTTTAGTTTCTATCATTAAGTGAATCTGGTTTTATTTGTACTTCATATGTTAGATATGTATCTTTTGTGTCAGGTTTGTGGATAAATGTACTATAGGTGCAGTTTTGAAGCACCAGTTAATTTTATCTAAGAATATTATTATTAAAATCTTTGAAGTGCCAGAAGTACCTAAGAAACTGACTCCAGAAGAAAAAAATACCATATGTTGCTAAAGTAAAAGTTCCCCCTGCAAAAGGTACAATATAGTTCACCGTAATATCATTTACTGTAGTCTTTAGAACATTGCATTTATCTCAGCTTGCTCAACTGTCATGTTTTATAAACAAAACATATCCATATGTAATCTTTTTGAACAACACTTTTCTCTTACGTGATGCATTTGCCAGTTTTAACTTCAGAGGTTCTAAAACAAATACTTTTTTAAAGTGCCTGCAGTTCCTAAGAAACCTGTCCCTAAAGAGAAAGTATCTCCTGCTGTTCCTAAAACAATTGAGGCTCCTCCAGCTAAAGGTATGCTTTCCAGTAGAATGCAAGAACATGCTATTTCTCAGCTTCTGTTTAGATGTGCTGTATTGTTATCAGTTGTTGATTTGTGCTTCCCCTGTGAATTCTGCTGTTTTGATTTATTGGCAATGAATCATGACAATATGTTGTATATGTTGTGCAATACTTATAACACTGTTCTTTCTAAATATTGAACCTCTGTTATATCTTATGTGCTCAGAATCCTTAAGCAAATCTTTGGAAACTTAGATTTAGCATTTTGCAACATTGCTTTCACAATGGAATTGGAAATACATACATTTAATATTATTATCTTCCAAAGTGTCTGAAGTGCAAAAGAAAGCCACTTTTGAAGAAAGGGTGCTTATTACAGAAGAAAGAATATCTGTTGCCATTCCAGAGGAAGTCCCACTACCTGAAGGTACACTATAAACAGACAAGAGTGAGAAACTGCTTTGTCTACAAGTCTGTTGTTCTAATACCAAGATAAAAATACACAAAAAAATTGTGCTAGTTATCTTATATGAGTTTTGAGTTAAGCATTTTACAAACTAGCGGGCAGTTAAGAGCCTCCTGAGTGCCATTTACAATTTCAGTCTTGAATGCCAGGATCACACTGCATCAACAGGAATGAAAACTCTACCACTGAATACAATGATTTTCAGATCAGGCTCTCATAAGATCAGAGTAGCAAATATGAACGTGTTGTTTTGTTTAGACTCTTCTAATTAGGGCTGTAACCATTCATCAGTCATATTCCATAGTGCAGCCCTGCAGGTAACAATACTGTTTCACTCTGCACTGTCAACTTCTCACCTGCTTTCAGTTCACATTCTCATACTCAGGGAAGATTCAGATCAGTTGTTTTAAGTTATTAACTCTGCATAAGGCAACTGAGATCAGCATTTTCTCTGTTTTTTTATCCCATTAATAACCATCCAGTCAAGACAATTTATATTTCCCATTAAGAAGCATAAATGAGTTTTCAGAAGCAAATATGGACATTTTCTATCTAAAATACAAACTTTCAAATTATATTCCTATAGGTATGTGCAGGGTTCATTTCTGTTTGTCTCCTGCAAATTAACTTTTTCCCCAGAACAAGTTGATGTTTCCTCTGACACAGTCACATTTGTTGATGTGCACATGCCAGGCTTTCCTGTCAGTTCTTGACCTATCCTTCTTGTCTTGTTCCTTTCCTTCTCACTTTCATATACTTGGATCAAGGAGCAACCGCTGATTCTTTGACTCTTGTTTCCTCCACCTCAGCTGTTGTGATGGGGAAGCTGAGGCATTCTGATGAACTGGCAGTTGACCCCTGAATGGCATTAGAGAGATACAAAACTACACAATAGGGTACACGGACAAAACATAATTTAGAGCAAATAATATATATGTGTGTGCACAGCACTTTCTGTATTGTATGCATATCTGTCATTGTCATATGGAGCCTGTAAGGATTGGTCTTCATCTTCTTCATCCATCAATCCCTCCCTCTCTCTATCCACCAAAAATACTAAAACTAATAATTTTCTTTAAAGAACCTTCAGTTGAAGAATGGTCTGAAGAAGAAACAGAGGAAGTGTCTATTTCCGTTCACAGGGAAGAGATTTCTGAAGGTATGACAGCAATTCAGGAATACTAGGCAAAAGCAAAAAATAGTGATTTTTGTTTTGGACCAAAAATAGTGCAGATTAATATCTACTTTAAGGAAAGATTCACAGCTATATAAATGCATTTCATAATTTATGAATTTTAATACTAAGAATGTTTACAATTTCTATTACTTGCTTTTGAAAAATGTAGTAGTTAATCCTGTGGTGATACAGTGAAAATAATGAGGTATGCCTTGGATATTGAGATCTATGAGCCCCATTTTTTTTTTTTTTACAAAGATCCTCTGTTGGAAGTTTCTCTTCCACCAGGTTGCTTGAATGAAATAAAAGTCCTTCACAGTACCATGGTGTGCCCTGGTTCCTCAGAGAATTTCATCATAAAATGGTTATATTGTTTCCACCTGTAAGTTTATTGGCAGTAACATAATGCTGTGAAGAACAGTAGCTAAGACTGATTGACTCAATTTCTGTTAAAAGCGACACCATAGAAAGATTTTTCCAGGGCCAGCTTTAGTCAAGGAATTTTCTCAGTACTCGGGAGAGAAGCTTTCTCAAAATGGACAAATTCCATCGGTAGTGAACTGGTGGACAGTGGAATGCACTGAGCATCTTCAAATTCCACACAAATACAAGATGAGAGATCAGTCTCTCTGTTCCCTTTAAGTTGCTTGAAAGGTTTCCATTGGCCTCAGAGGGAGCAGGATGGTTTGAAAGTGGATTTTGTTATCCCCGAGGTGTCTATTAGTAACACACACTGCTTATTCTTGTCTTACAAATTTTTTGTTGCTTCCCAGGGCAACCATAAAGGCAGAAGTATATGTCAAACACTTAAGTATTTTTATATTTTACTCTTTTAAAGTGACTGAAGAAGAGTCTTACTACATAGAGGAGGCGGTAACAGTTCCTAAAAGAGAGGAAGCCCCACCCACAAAAGGTATATGTTCTTCACACTGCAACATATTGGTTGTTTCATTACTCTTAACATTATATTGCCACTATATGTTTATGTCCATTTGTGGTTTTTTTGTATTAAAGAAATGTGTTCATCTCGTAGTGATGCTACACCTCTGTGTAAAACTATGTATTGTAATTTTTTTAAGTGCCTGAGAAGTACAGGAAAGTTGTCCCTGAACCAAAAGTCCCAGCTACTCCTAAGGAAACTCCAGGAGTTAAAGGTATAAACAAGTTTCTCAGCTGGCTGATGTATCTTCAAGGGAATTACGTTTGTCTTACTGCCTTGCTTGTACATGTTGACATGAGTAGTGTCTGCTTACAGTGGTCAGTGCTTGTCTCAAATTCCAGCTCGTACTTTGAAAATTATTGTTCCTTGTACTATGAAAATGGCTGTGCTAACTTAGTAGAACATGTTGCAAAGTAGTAGGCAATTGCAAATATTACACCTTAGTATTCTTTCTCATCTTCCTTCTCATCTTACTCATTTTTCTAAAGTTCCTGAAGTTCGTAAGAAAGCAGTCCCTAAAGAGAAAGTACCTGTCCCTGTGTCTAAAAAAATTGTGGCTCCACCAGCAAAAGGTACATTAGTGGTTTGTTCCTGTTGCAAAAATAAAAAAAAAAAAAATGCTTTTTTTGATGTATTCCATCTTTAACATATTTGCATGTTTATGCAAAATATATCTCTCATTTCAAATGTCTTCAACCTTAATATCTCTCATTTCAAATGTCTTCAACCTTAAACATGTTTGTTTGTCTACCGTGACACCTGTGACCTGTGCTGTCTTGATGAGATTTATGTTATTTCATCTTCTATCTTATGCTTGTTGATGAAATCAATCAAATTTTCTAAAGTTGCCCAATCTTTTTTAAGAACCTGCAGAAGCACAGGTGCCCACTTTTGAGATAGAAATTGAAGAACCTGCAGCAACCAAAGGTAAACAGAATATTATTATCACAGAGATTTTTGAGTTTGGCCTAGCAGGATGTGTTTAGGCATTTTACTTAAATACAGTTTTGTTTGTTAACCTTTGTCTGGATCTTCTCTGTCTTTTGACCATTTACTCCTTTTTGTGCTATGGCTGTAAAGTACTCTCCCCTGCAGGGTCTCATTTTTGTTGCTGTTGAAATTCACTTAGACTTTCTTTCTAAACAATCAGAATAAGTAGAAGAAACTTATATGTACCTGTATTTCAAATATTGCAATTAAATACTCTTACACATTATTTTTAAGTGACTGAAGTGCACAGGAAAGTTATCACAGAAGAAAAAGTTGCAGTTGCTAGAAAAGAGGAGGCTCCACCCAAAAAAGGTATATAATTTTTCAGAGTTACACAAAAGTAGTCTTGTTTCAGGGTAGTGGTTTATATTTGTGTCTAGTTATCTAACAAAAACTGTTTTGTCCAGTGTTTGCTGTCTTCTTTTCTTTTTTAACTTGAAGAAATGTCAAGTCTCTGCATTTTTGTTTTGTCATCTGATTATGTTCATACACTGTGATTAATTCAGCATCTTTTAAAATAAACTCTTTTTAAAAAAATGCCAGCAGTGCCCAAGAAACCTGTGCCAGAAGACAAAGTACCTGTTCCAATTTCACGAAAAGTGGCAGCTCCACCAGCTAAAGGTATACAAGTTCTTCTGAAAGTAGACATGTCTTCTAAGTGTTAGGTGTTCATGTGCATCATACTCACCATGTGCCTGGTTAATCAAATCCGTCTCTCCTGATTTGATTATAAACGAAAAGGACCTTTGTCTTCTCCCCTGAAAAGAATGCAGGGAGTGGCAGAGAACAGTCATGCACCTGCATTCCTTGCCTTTTCTAGCTACTGTTTAACTTCATTGATCACTGGGTGCTTTATTTACTCAGTGAAGAAGTTAAATAAATTTGAACATATTTATAAAAAAATTATCAGTGTTTTATACCATTGTCAATATTCAGTGAAGGGTCTCAAAATAGCAAATGTGTTCTCTGTTTCTGTGCTTTCCTTGTGTTGAAAAGTGATTTTGTTGTGTGCCCCATATGTGTGGTGTTCTGTGGTTTAATTGCATTTCTGAAGAGTCTGAAGGGAAAGTATTTACATCTTACTTCCATCTCAGTCATTCCATCTTCCTTCACAGTATGTGAATATTCTGTTTGGTTTTGATTTGTTTTGGTCTATATACTGTTACTCTAATATTATATGTATTGTAGTAGTATGTATTATTTTAATATATAACTGTATTTCGGCTGTTACTAAAACAGTGTTTCAAAGTGCCTCATTTATCAGAGGAATTTACTTCTGCAACCCGCCAAACTAGTGGTATTCAAAATACTTAATGCATATCTAGCTCCTGGGCATTAAAGCTTCAGCTGGTCATTTTCTCAGTGAATTTACATGTCTTTATGTTTGCATGTCTCGTCTGATTGTTGTGTTTATTATATTTTCTATGTAATAGTGTACCATTTTTCTTTTGTATAAACTTCAGAAAGCGTGTGATTTCTTTTAGAATTTAGTGTTCTTAAAATTACTATCTTTAAAGTGCCAGAAGTGCAGAAGAAAATTACCAGAGAAGAAAGAGTATCCATTGCTGTTCCAAAAGGGAAAGTGCCTCCACCACCAGAAGGTACTCCTGCCCATGGATTAATCTATGGGCATATTGTCCTCACGCAATACTGCCAGAATTTCAAGTCTACTGATCTGGCATCTTTTTTGAGGTTCAAATTTTGAATCACAGAATCATTTAAGTTGCAAAAGACACTTAAGATCATTGAGTCCTATTGTTAACCTAACACTACCAAGTCCATCTGTATGGTCTACCACAATCCCAGGGGAACGTGTAGAAGTCTTTGAGAAACATTTTGACCAATTACTCTGGGTATGGGAGGTGTCAGGAAATAATACTTATTTGTCTAGGAAACTCCAACTGGGATATTTATTATTGTACATGATATTGCACCAGAGCTAAAAATATTAATGTTAGACTCTGTCTTTGAAGTACCAACAGAAGAAGAACACTGGGCTATGTCAGAGGAAGTATCCATTTCTCTCCATACAGAAAAGGAGATTTCATACACAGGTATGAAGACTGAAAAGATTCTGTGTCCAAATTTACATCTTGTCACCTACTTTAAAAAAGGGGGGGCAAAAGAACAAAAAAAAACCAAAAAAAAAGAGAACAAAACAAAATTTCATGTCCTTTGCTTATTGCCAGTTTATCATGAAAGTGAAACTTGTAGAATAGCACAAGACAGGATTCCGTTCTCATAAAAGGCTTAATAATAAAAGGCTCATAAAAGGCTCTTATCTTATTGCTGCTGTCACAGTAGAAGCCCAACAATTTTGCTAGGTCCTCCTTTACAAATCTTGCCACGTGTCTGACCTTTGGGTGGTGGAAACGGGGCAGCCTTTTTTTCTGAAAACGAAGCCTGTCCTTCCGTGTTCTGTAAAAGCAATTCCTACCTAAATCTGCAGGTCAAATTAAAAAATCCTTAGCTCTACTGTTGCCTACGTGGCTGAAACACTTAGCACAATCCTATGTAATGAATCTCCCTGCTCAAGGGCTTTGAACAAAGTCAACAGCCTTTAAAGGAAATTCATTGCTTTTTCACTTTTGGAGACAATTTATTGATTTGTGAAAAATGACCCACAAGATGCCTCACACTTACTGCTTTTAGACCCGTTACTGTTGATAAACTGTTGATAATCCATATCATGAAAGATTGATACAATCAAATCAGTGTGCAGTTAAATAATCTGTTTAGTCTCTCAGTGGTAGGCAAGCATATCATGGGTACTAAGAGAATCTTTGACTGGTTCTCTGTAAGGCAGGTGTAATATGCCAGCTGGTCTGGAAAAAAACAAAGCAAAGCAGAGGGACATGAAATGCAATGGTTCTCCCACGAGACACCAAACAGATGTGTTTTAGCAGAAACAAAAGAATGCAGAGGAACCTGAGCTTTCTGAAAAGTGCACTCATGCACAGTGTGGTTTTTATTATCAAATCCACCAAAGTTACCAGTTCCAATCAGTTCTAGTTTAAGATTGCAAATGTAATTGTACCTGGCACTTTTAATTAAATATCAAGCAGGACTTTGCCAGAAAATACTTCAAGAGCTAGTCAGTCTTCACATTGCCCAAAAATAACACCCACTTAGCCAGCGTCGAGACTTGGAGCAGCCACTCATCTATGCTCATTGTAGCTTGTCATGGAGGAGGCATCTGGAAACTCTCAAGTCTGGCCAGAAATCTTAAGATGGTGTGAAAAAAATCTCCAATTTGTTAAGAAAATGCCAAAGTTATCCTCTAACTTGACAAATCTCCCAGGTGTTAAAATGCCAGGGTAATTTTCGTGCGGTTTCCAGCTATATTGACATCTGCCTCAGAAGACAAGACCCTTGCACTTCTGTAAAAGAGAATATGCTACTTAAACGGAGCATGCATTCTTTCCTAAATAAATCTTAGATACTAAACATACCCGCACCTTAATCTTCTGGAATTTTTCTTGCTTTTGTACGGAATGGCTCCTTGCCATGCTTGAACAAACAAGTCACTTCGTAAAGTAATTGACAGAAGAGGGAAAATACCAACTTCACTGAGCAATTCATTCTTTTGCCTTTAAGACCAGAGTTCTTATCTATTGTTAGTCACTCTGGAAGTTTTTCTCCACATGCTTCCTCACCTTCATCTAGAGTTTCCCGTGCAAATCTTTTGTTGCCAGTGACTGAGGACTCTTAATCCATTCCTGAGGTAGTGCAAAGTGTCACTGCTGTGGAGAGGGGCTGCTACAGCGGACAGCAAGATTTAGTGATTTTGAAATTGGATGAATTTGGATTTTGCATTCTGCTCAGCAGCAAGTTTAGCCCCACTGTTGGCAGCAGTGGATGAAGCAGGAATCATATCAGCTGCTTATCATGAAAATTTTGTTCTTTCTTAATTGAAAAGTAGCCTAATGACTCCCCTAACTACATGTCCAGTGTCAGTAAGCACACTTGTCTTTTACATATCAGATATGTATTTGTAAGATATCTTTTTCTCTTTCTTGCCAAGAATGTTTTTGCTTTTAAACATTACATCCAAAATTTCTTAAATGTAATTGTAATGTGTCTTTTAAGTGCCTGATGCACCAGAGAGGGCTGTCATTGAAGAAAGAGTACCAATTTATCCTCCTAAAAAAATGGCAAGACCACCAGCCAAAGGTATACTGGATAGAGTATTGAAATATGGTATAAATGTTTTTTGTGTCTCGTATGTTCCATGTAAACTGTGTACTGATTTGTGTTCTATGAATGTTCTTCCTTTGGTTGATTCTTGATTGACAATGCCTTGTGATCCTAATTATAAATAAGATCTATGTGCTAAATTTTAAGATTCTTTTAATTGGTATCTTTTTAAGTGCCCGAAGTACGCAAGACAGTTGTCCGAAAAGAGAAAGCATATGTTGAAGTTCCTCAGTATGAAGAGGAAGAAGAGATTTCAAAATATGAAGAGGAAGAAACCACCAGATATGAGAAGGAAGTAATCCATTACAAGGAGGAAGTTCACCATTATGAAGAAGTTAGTCACTATGAGGAAGAAGCTCCTCAGTATGAAGAGGAAGAAGTCACACATTATGAAGAAGAAGCTGCTTATTATGGAGAGGAAGTTGCTGAATATGAGGAGGAAGAGGCAGAAGTTCCTCAGTATGAAGAGGAGGCTCCCATACCAGTTAAAGGTATACTTTAGGGTTTGTGTGAGAAAAAGTAGTGTCTTTTCATTCTGTTAAAATACCAAAGCTTGCTTTTAAAATGTTCTGGTGTGCTTTGCAGTGTGCTTTTCTTCAAGATGTTTATTGGTCAGTATATAGTGTAGAAAAACTGTGATGACTGTACATCTACTCTTTACTACCATCTCTGTAAATTTAAATGTTCCATGTCATACATGTTCATTCTTCTTTTATAGGAACAACTTTTCAGTAAGAAAATTTAGCTGAGCTTAATTTCATCCTCATATGGAATCCAATTTATCAGACTGTGCTTGAAGCACTTAGAAATGCTTACATGAAGTCTGCAATCACAGACAAAAAATATATTTATCTAGAAAATAGATAGAGTACTTGACAATAAGTGATTTAGGAACACAAGTCACATTACATTCCTCTCCGAAATCTTGGACAACCCTGTGGTTGGTGTTTATTTCTGTCCTAAAGGGACAGATATTGTATTTTCATGAAAAAGAAAGATACAAAAGTTTTATTACATATTCATATTGAAATACTCTTAGTTTGAGGATTTTTCTTAGGACTGATTTTTATGGTGCTGGTATAAATTTTCTACATTTTTTGCAGAGGATGAACATAATATTCACTACTTAGGAGAACTAAGTCATTCCAAGACTAGTATGATGCATCATACTATAAGGTTATAAATCATCTATATCTGAGTTTCCAAAATTACATAATCATCCAAGGGTACTTAAAAATGTAACCTTTCCACACCTGATCCAAAATCATTCCATAGTGTCTTTCCCCCCCAAAGAAGTTCAGAAATTCTTTTGACTAACTATTGACTGCCAAAACTATACTTACCCCAGTCTGCAGTAGAATTTTGACATATTGATGAGCATGTTTTTCATAGTTGAGAAAAGATGAGGCTGCACACTGCACAAGCCAGGTTAATCCTGAACTGGAAGATTCTTGTTGGCTAAAATTTCCTTTGACTAGTCAGAGTAGCTACTTTTAATTCACTCTAAACTTTCTTTAGTGTGCTTGGTTTTTTGCATGTAGAAAGCTCTTGGAAATTTTTGAGGAAGAAAATGTAATCAGCAATTTATATTTAAGACATATGCAATATTAATATGAGATTCAACCTATTAAATGCCTGAGTGGCACAGGGATCATCGTTCTAGGGAAAAATATGGAAAAATAGTAAACCCACTAAATAACTAATACAGACATTCAGTAAATGGTTATTACAATGTTTGTGATAAATATCAAAGAATTGGAGAAAAAAATTGTATTTTTGCAAATTTCCCACCCTGTCACTTTATAATCGTCTTTAATAGCTGGTTCTACAAAGTCAAACTCTGTCTTAGTCTTCTGATCAGCAAAAAAGCCCTTGAAGTTAAAACCACTTTTATTGATGGCATCAGTTTCCTACTTTATTCTGTCTTAACAATGAAACCTTGTTAAATCATAGCTGTGTGTTTTGAGTATGTATTTGTATGTTTGCTTGTACTTTATGTTCCCACTGGTATAGAAGTAAATACCTAAAACATTAATGGTATCTTTCAAGTGCCTGAGGTTCCCAAGAGGCCTGTTCCAGAGGAAAAAGTACCTATTATGAAGAAAAAAGAAGCTCCTCCAGCAAAAGGTATACATCATCTCTTTATGTTAGCAGACATTCTCTGAATACGTAATTCACATTATTTTTCAGACGTCTTAATTGATTATTACCTTTTTCTGCTCTTTTTGGAGGGGGGTCTTCATATGAAATGTTTGTGTTGCTGTCCTTTTTGTTTCTTTTCTGTTTTGAGTAGCTCGTGGTTTATTTTTTAACCAAAATGATGTTTTTTAAAAGTGCCCGAGGTACCAAAGAAACCTGTACCTGAAAAGAAAGCCCCGGTGCCGAAGAAGGAAGCTCCCCCAGCTAAAGGTATATGCACTTGTAATTATTTATGGTCAGAAAAATTTCCTAAGAGTTCTTTTGTCTTCTCACTTTTTTAAAAAACTAGGATAGTAAAAGAATTTTTACTCTTAGAAATTGTGGTTCTTTTTGTTTGTGTTTAATTGTTTGGTGTGACTGGCTTATATGTCACATTGTTTAAGATTCTCATGCCAAGCTCAACTTTCAATAATATCTTACTAAGTTCCAGAAGTGCCAAAGAAACCTGTGCCAGAAGAGAAGGTTCCTGTTCCTGTACCAAAAAAGAAGGAAGTCCCACCAGCCAAAGGTATATCAGCTCTTGATTGAGTGTGTTAAAAAAATAATTTAAAAGTCAGTCTTTGTTCATCTTTCCTCTTATAATGTAGAGTGAAGAAAGTTTTCCAGTCTTGACAGTTTTTGTCATTCCATTTTATTGATTCATATCAATGTTCTTTACCTTATGGTTCAAAAATTAAATTCTTAAGCTACAATAATATTTTTTCAAGTGCCTGAAGTACCAAAGAAACCTGTGCCAGAAGAGAAGGTACTTGTCCCAGTGCCTAAAAAAGTGGAAGAGCCTCCGCCAGCCAAAGGTACCCCAAGTTTCTTGTCAAACTGTGTGATTCTAGTTTTGTCTCTTCAGCTTTGGGGTTCTGCCAGTAACAGCCCCATTCCTTGGCCCAGCGTGTTTGAGCCACGCACTGACCTGTGTCTGAACAGGACACTCTTGTGTTAGTCGTGGGTGCTGCACTTGGTCTATGCTTTGAAAATGTCTGTGTTTGTGTATTGCATTGTCTCTGTCTTTTGGATCTTATGTTTCTAAATAATTTTAAAGGACTTGCTGTTTCGAAACCAGACGCTTCAAAAGAGAAACAGTGTACCTAAACAGCCAGATCTACCCTTTAGGCTTACTGCCACAATTTGTGATGCTGTAGTCTGTGTATGTTTGTGAGTTTACATCTGTGCATAAATCTGTGGGGAAAATAACGTTAACTTTCATGCACAGTTAGATTTTATCATATTTGCATGGTTATCTTATCAGTTTGCCATGTCTTAGGTTATATTGAAAATTAATTCCTTAAATAAAAATGTCTTTTAAGTGCCTGAAGTTCCCAAGAAAGTTCCAGAAAAGACAGTTCCTGCCCCTGTACGTAAAAAGCCAGAACCTCCACCAGCCAAAGGTATTGATTCTTTTAACTGAACATGCAGATGGTGCTTCTTTGTTTGTGCAGTTTGTGACAAATGTACTTGCTAAGTCGTACTCTTTAGCTTCTGTGTAAGTTGTCTCTCACTTTCTGATGTTATGTCTAAGTTTTCCACAACTAAACACTATCTTTAAAGTGACAGAAATACCAAGACCTCCCAGGGAAGAGGTACCTAGTTTTGTTCCTGAAGAAGAAGAGGAAGAGGAAAGTATTCCAGAGATACCAGCAAGAGGTACATCATTCCTTCTTGAAAACTATGAGAGCTGTGTTCAATTCATTAAGATCTTCATCACCATTCATTGTTTTAAGCTTGGTGTAAACCTTAATTAACCTTCTGAGGGGAATTTTCCTGTTCTTCTTGGTCTATGGGCTTTTTTGTTCTGTGGTTTCAGTAGTTTTGTGTAGTAGTTCACACTTTCAGTAGTTCTAAAAGCAATTAAAAATTTCTTATCACAACAATATCTTTAAAGTGCCAGAGGTGCCCAAGAGAGCTGTCCCAGAAGAAAAAGTACCCGTTGCGGTTCCCAAAGTAAAGAAAATTCCACCATCTAAAGGTATATCACATTGTGGTGTATGCGGACAATTACTCTCCCTCTTATTTTCATATTTCAGTAGCACTTAATATTAAAATCAATCTTTACTCCTGTAGAGTCAGATCCTTGGTTCTGGCACCCTGCTGCTTCCCTCTAGGGAGCAGCGCTTGGGCTCAGACAGGGCTTCATTGTCTGTTTTCTTATTGGCTTCAGCAGGCTGAGTATCAGGCCTTGGGTGATCTGCTTTTTTCCCCTTCTAAGTGTTCACTGTGAATTAAATAATTCATATTAAATAATTCAGAACTAATTTTAAAAATATTTTTAGATAAAATTAATTAATTTTAACTAATTTTAAAATTAATTTAAATTTGGTTTAAACAGAAACAAAATAGCTGAAATAAAAGGTTATTTTTACCTGGAAATTCTTCAATTCAGGGAGCTCCCTCTTACACATACCTTGAGAGTGTGCTAAATTCTCAAGGTTTTTAGCCAAACTTCTGCAAAAGTAAAGCCAACTCTCAACTAATTATACAAACAAGCAGATGATATACCCTAAATGTGAAATTCAAAGACCATCGCAAAGGCCACCATCTGGTGCCAAGCAAATTCTACCTCAGCAGCTGGAAGGCTTTTATGTAAAAAAACCCCCTGTATGCTAATAATCTTCCTTAACCTCTGTTCTGTAGCGTATCTTGCTAATATTTTCTGTTTACAACAACACTGAAATTAAAAATTGGGCAAAAAGAGCTCAGCCTCATATAATCCTTGTAACCCAATCGCACATTGTTGTTTCCAAGGAGTGAAATAGTTTCCCCTATTTTTATTACTATTTAATTACTGTTGTTACTTTAAAACTGCTGTCCCTGTGGTTTTTGTTACAAATTTTTTTGTGTGATGTTGTGAAAGTAAAGTTCTTAAAATAATATCTTTAAAGTGCCTGAGGTGGCAAAGAAAGTTGTGTCTGAAGAAAAGGTTCCCATTTTTGTTCCTGAGGAAGAAGGAGAGGAAATTATTCCAGAGGAAATTGTACCAAGAAAAGGTACACGATCTTTTCTTGCAAGTTACTCGTAACATCTTTTGTGTTCTTGTTCTCAGTTTTATGTAAATCTTAACAATCTTTTGGGAGGAGTTTGTGGGCTGTTTCATGTCTTTGTCTTGTTTCATGTTTTTCATGCTTTTACTGCTCTGAAAGCAATTTTAAAATGTGTTTGCAAAATAATATCTTTAAAGAGCCAGAGCTTCCTAAGAAACCTGTTCCAAAAGAAAAAATACCTGTCCCCACTGCCGAGAAACTGGAGCTTTCTCCAGCAAAAGGTACATAAAGTCATCCTTAGGAAAACAATGTGCTGTTATTCTCATTCAGTGTCTCCATCTAGTTTATTTTGTTTGTTATTTACGTTAGTTTTGTGTCCCTGCTGCCTTTTTGTATTGATGTCTCAGAGTGCCTGTCAAATTCCTAGCAAAAAATAAGCTCTGGAACGATTTTACTTCTTCTAGAAGTATGCTTGAGAATGAAAACTGTCTTTTGTTTTAATTTCTGTATCGTCTTTAAAAAATACATTCTGCAGATCAGTTCTTATGTCATTATGTCTGTTTTGTGTATGTTTTCTGTTCTCTTTCTCATACTACTGGTGGATGACGTTCTTAAAATAAAATGTCTTTAAAGTGCCTGAGATGCCTAAGAAACCCATTCCTGAAGTAAAAGAACCTGTTCCTAAAAAGGTGCCAGCTCCACCAGCCACAGGTATTGCAGTTTGTCAATGCTGTTGTCGTTACCTGATAATATTCTTCACACAAGTTGAGTTTAGCAAAGGACATTTTCGTGTCTCTGTCTGGTAATACATTTGTCACTACACTGTTTGTTTGTTTGCAAGTCTCTGTTCTGTTGTTTGTAAGCTTCTGGCTTTGTGTCTATTTATAAATTATGCAAAAGAACACTGAAGTCAGGTCCTATCTTTAAAGTAACCAAGATGACTAAGAAGGTTGCTGCTGAAGAGAAGGTGCTTGTTGCTCCCCCTGAAAAAGTGGAGGTTCCAGCTGCCAAAGGTATATGTAGTCTTTATAATTAATATTTATGCTAAAAATACTCTTGATCTTCTTCCTTTTAACTTTTGTCTCTGTTGTAAGAGATTTCTGTGTGAATTTATGTTAAAACTCTTCATTTTCAATGTTTGCATTGTAGAACCATAAAGCTCTGTTTCTTGTGCTTTTATGTATACTGCTCTAAGGTTGTTTGATTTTTTTAAAATTCCTAAATGAAATCTGTATCTTTAAAGTCACGGAGGTGCGTAAAAGAGCTGTTGCAGAAGAGAAAGTGCCAGCTGTTGTGCCCAAACCCAAAGAACCAACACCAGCTAAAGGTACAGATATATTTCTTCTCATTTCTCCCAAAGATTTGTTTTTCTTCCTCATTCTAAAATCTTTTATAATATATATATTTTTTCAGAAGAATGGTTTTATAATTTAATGTAACTTATGCTTGTAGTTATCGTGTACATTTTTTTTTCTTTGTGAATTGTCTTGACTAACTAAAAAAAAGAACAAAATTTTAAAACATTTGTCAGGTAGTAACAATAATACTGTTTCTAAAGCACCCGAAGTATCCAAGAAACTTGTCCGGAAAGAAAAAGTCTCAGCTCCTGCTCCTGCGGTGGAGAAGTATGAATACACATACGAAGAGTATGAGAAGTATGAGACATACGAAAGCACTGAGGAGTTTGAGCAGGTTCAGGAAGCTGAAGAAATTGAGGCGTATGAGGAACCTGAAGAACCTGAGGGATATAAGGAGATTCAGGAACAGGAATATGAAGAGGAGGGTGAGGAGAAAGATGTCTATGGAGAGTATGAGTTTAAGGCGAAGGAAGAGATCTATGAGAAATATGAGGAGGTATATGAGGAGGCTTACGAAGTCCAACCAGCAGTAGGTAAATCAAGTCATGATTTCTTTGTTCTTATAAGATGTTGAGTTTCCGGTTGCTACTTAAGCCTCCTGTGGGTGTTTATTTATATTTTGCCTTGTTTGTAGTCCTATGTCTGTCTGTTGCTGGTAATGAAAAATCAGTTCAAAGATTGTTTCTGTCCTCCTCCTTCTTAAGGAATTCTTCCCTTCAGAGTGAAATGGGAGGGTTCTCCATATGACTGCCCAAGACTGAGTTAGTGTAGATATGACAGAGGCAGAGAAATTGATAATTTTCTGATGTAGGTCAGCTTCAACCTGAACTATTTTTTTTTTTTGCATTAATATTTGATCCTTTTGCCCAGTTGAGCTCCTCTGAGTTACAGAGCATTGGAACTCATGTAGAACCTTCCTTCCCACCACTTAAATTTATGATCCCTCATGCCAAAGAGAAAGTGCATCTGCAATGTACCAAAAAGATGCATGCTGATACTTCTTAGTTTCATTCTCAAGAATTCCGAGGTTACAGCTCAATTTTTTTCTATTTTTTTTTGAGAAAATTATGAGATGGTTCCTCTGCAAATGAGTGATTGCAGATTCTCTGCAAATTGAGTGAGTGAGTGTTTATTATCTTTATACCTGTTTTAATTCCTCATAAATAACTTACAATCCGTAATGAAATATTTTTTGAAGTGCCTGAGTTGCCCAAAAGACCTCTGACAGAAGAAAAAGTACCTGTTCCTAAAAGAGAAGCTCCACCAGCTAAAGGTACATCAACTATTAGATAAAGCTAAAAACACAGCCTTCTGCTTGAGTCTCTGCCAAATCCAGTCATTTACCTATTCTAATTTGGCTGCTAGACCTTTAACTTTCTTTCACAGCACAGTCAAACAGTTACGTTACTGAAAAAAAAAATTCTTTAACAAATTGCTTTCTGGAGGCAAAAGGAGTGAGGATAGGACCTTAATGTAATTTTTGCCATCACAATATGTGACATTTTACAGCTAACCATTGAGACTCTAGTTTCCTGCAGAATTCTGAAAAACTAGAACTTTCTTGAACCTAATGAAGTGCTGGAGTGTTTGCAATCTTAACAGGTGTTCTCTGTATCAGGCTCTACAAAACATAAGTGTCATGAATAGCAATTGTCAGTGGATGCTGGTAGTGCAGAGTTTTGTAATGTTCTGTCCACAGCACTCAATTGGCCAGATACTCATTTTGTGCTAACTGTGAGTTGTTTCTCATATGAATTGTCAGAATTAAGTCAGTGGGGAAAAGTGGATTTGTTTGCTTGTTTGTTTGTTTTTGCAGAAAGGCTTAGTTGATAGGAAGTTAAAATCTCACTGAATTCCTAGCTGCCATTACTTACAGCTGATAATTCATGAAACCTAATTGTTAAGGATTATTTTAGCCAAAAATTAACCCAACAACAGCAGTGTATTTCTTTCACTGAATGCCAAATCTCTAGCTATGTCAATCCAAGCAAAATAGTCCAGCCAGGTGGCCTATTTTGTATTATATACATGTATATATGTATTATATATATGTGTGTGTGTGTGTGCGCTAAGCTTTCCAACTCTTTGCAGTGCTTGCTTTTTGTTTAACTTCTATTCTTATGTAATATTCATACTGCAAACATTCTTTAAAAAACCACCAATGTCTTTAAGTGCCAGCAGTGCCAAAGAAACCTGTTCCAAAAGAAAAAGTGCCACCCGCTGTTCCTAAAAAGGAGACAACTCCACCAGCTAAAGGTATACTTCTTCTGCATTGTCCTCATGGTATATTAACTCTAATTCCAGTCTTTTGTCCTCATTATTTGTTGAGAAACGTCCATCTGTTTTGTCCCTAGAGTGTTTTTTTTTCATCTGCTTGTGACTGAGATTTTGCCTGTTGTTTTCAAGTCATTTGCTGAAAACATGTGAGAGTCACTTTAAAAAATGTGTGTTTTGTCATTAAGCTGCACATGAAAGTAGTTCAGAAGGAAATAATATTTTTAATTCTTCTGAAAAAAAATCTTTCAGGAATATATATTTTTAATGTTATTTTTCTGTCTAATCTTCAGAATTAACATCAATGTTCTTTCAGGAAGTATTTCATTCTTTCTTGTTTCAAGAATCTTCCTTGTTAGATTTGCTCTTCTTCTTTCTAACTTCTTCCAAATGGCTTTGAAAGCCCTAAAAGTAAATTATATCTTAAAGGGCCAGATGTTCTCAAAAGAGCTGTCCCTGAAGAAAAGAAACCTACACGTACACCTGAAATAGAAGTTCCACCAAAGAAAGGTAAAGGAGCCTTTGATATGAGATTTTATGGAAAGGAAATATTTGTGCCATGTTTCCCAGCTAACATCTTTTACAATGATTGTCACGTCCTTTACACCACTGCAAGACTACCCAGTCTCCAAGTGGAGATTCAGCTCTCGGTGATAAACCAAAACTCTGAGACAAATATTTCAGACATGTGCTAGACAGTAAATCATTGAATTATGAATAAAAACATGCTGAGGAGGTATTTCTAGTTACATTACCATTATGTAAACCTTCAGTGCTTTTATATTTGTAATATATAGTTGTGAATGTGGTTTAAACTGGGATTTTGAAACCGATACATGAGTCATGAAATTGTTGAAGAAGTAATAGGGCAAGAGCCGGTAAAGACATTAAAGACATTAAAGCTGTTACAGCTATCAGAAGGAAAATCATGACACTGCAGTGAGCAAAGCAAATGCTCTTGGAAAGCAGAAATTCTATTTTTTTCACATAATTCATTGTTCCAGCAAGACAATTCTAGAACTGCATCGTATTTCGTTCTCAAAAAGGCATGCTACCCAAGGCCTCAAAGTGACTTGGTTTATTGGGTTTATTTCTCTTTGGAATATTAAAAATGGAAAATTATTTTGAGGTTACTAAAAGAAAGCTATTATCTTTGAAGTTCCTGAGTTTCATAAGAGAGCTGTCCTTGAAGAGAAAGTACCAACCATTATTCCTAGAGAAGAGGAGCCTCCCTTCTATGAAGGTACATCAGTGGCACATCTACCAAACAGTAAATTGCAGAGGGCATATCAATTCATGCTCGAGAGTGTTCTGTAAAATATGAGACATTTTCAATTAATTTTTAAAATTATTTAAAAGTAACTTACATCCATGTCTTTTAAACCACTTCTCTCCCCAAATTTAGATGTAGTTCAGCATTTTATAAATTTAAAATATTAAACTAAATTTAAAAATGGAGTTTAGCATTCTAAAAATTCTAAATTTTTCTCCTCTGATAATGTAAAAAATAAATGTAAGAAATAAATGTAAATTAGAGAGAAACTACGTTTCTAATCCAGGAAACTCTTTAGTCACAGTGGAGCAAAAAATGAACTTAAGTAGACCACGGTTTAAGAGCCATCCTGAGCAACACTAATTTTTGAGCTGGGATAAAGATAGTTAATTCCAAATGAGGATATATGAGATTCAGTTACAAATTCTATCTAATACATTGAACTAAGTAACTAGAAAATAAATTTAAATGTTTCTGTAAACTTGTATTTTACTGATTGGGAATGGTCACATCTATCAGGCTGAGGTAAATGATTAGGCTGAAATGAGATATTCAAATAACTTATGTTCAAATAGTTCTTTGTCCATATGCATGTCTGCATTTTTGCATTAGAAGTTGTCTTTCTACTCTTGTCTTGTAATTAATATTAAAATATGTAAAATAAACTAATATCTTTAAAGAACCTGAAGTTTATGAAGAAGTTCCAACAGAAGAAGAGGTCCCTTTTGTTATTCCTAGAGAACAAGAAGCTCCAGCAGCTAAAGGTACACCAGCTCTTCAAGCAATCTGTAAAGCAGCACATTCCCCACAAATGACTTACTCATCTTCTCCATCCCATCTGTGTGCTAATCTGTTATTGGATGTGTTCATTCTCATGTTTCCTTAGACACTGTGTGTCTGTCACTGCTTCTTTGTTACTTACCCTTTGTGTATTACAATGTTCTTTAAAAAATATAATCTCTTTGAAGCACCTGCAGTGACAAAGAAAACTGTCCCAGTTAAGAAAATCCCCGCTGCTGTACCTGCAGAAGAAACTCCTCCAGCTAAAGGTACAAATCCTCCAAATGGATTTTCTCTAACCTCTTCCAGAAGTGAGGTACCAAGTGAGAAACCCAGCACGACTAGGTGCCACAAACACCTTGGAGTTCTTATTTTTGTTTTTGTTAGCAGCTGCTCAAACAGATTGAAAGATTCAATCAAGAATTTAAATTTTAGAAAGGCTAAATTAGACAAAGTAATTTAGTAGGCAGGAGATTCATTAGCAGAGCCAGGGATTAGCCTTATATTTTTTTGACTTCATGTCTCATGTTCTATTTCCAAAAATACTTTCTCTGACAATATATTAGAAAAAAAATTAAAAGGTTGTGACAGAAGCTTGATGCAGAAGGACTCTTTGCAGTCTTAACAGGGACTTTAAGAAAGTCAAGATTAAGGTAATCCTTTAAACCAGGACAAAATACAGAGCCACAAAAATTTTTTCCATAGAAACATAATTCTGTAATAAAATTCCAGCACTAAAGAACTCTATAGATTTTGGAAGCATAATCATTTGTCACTTGCACTGGAGTTTTGCCTTGCTTTTATGGGTAATTTTGAAATTTCAAAAAAAAAAACCCCTTCAAATTGCCAAAATTCCTAAAAAACAAACAAAGAAACCCAAATCAAATCAAACAAAAGAACCAACACCCACCCCCTTCATTCAAGCGAACAAAAAACCCCACCAAAACCCACCAACAAAAACAAACACACGTGTCCCCCCCAAAAAATAACATACACAAGAAAACCAAACATACAACTAAAACCCCCTACTATCTTTTCAGAGAAGAGCATATTCAGACCTGTGTTAGGAGTAGAAAAACAATGAACTTCAGCTTAGAACATATTTTTCATATTGTTCTAGTAGAATTTTTTATTGTTTTACAAAACTGTATTACTTATTTTATAGTGCAAATTTCTAAAATAAACCCATATTTTTAAGTTCCTGGAGTACCAAAGAAAGCTGTCCACAAAGAAAAAATACCTCCTGCTCTGCCTAAAGAAGAACCTTCACACTTTACAGGTACAAGAAATTTTGAGTGGCATTTGAAGGCTAAAAAATAAATTTTTTATTATTTTTGACAGCTTTCTGTTTATCATGAACTAAGGTTTACTTAACAGCTTTGGTTAGTTGCAACTAACCAAAATGAAAATGAATTGTTCTTAAGGGGAAAAGGAGCTGCTACTTGAGGTCAGGCCAAAGGTAAACAAAAAAATAAAACAAAAATTAAACAAAAAGTGATGGAGCTTAGATAGACAAGGCCTATATCTTTGCACTAATGGTAGTAGCTCAGTTTAGAACATATCACACATCTTTCTCTTGACAAGCTGCAGAGGTCAGATCAGTGTAGAATATGAGATTATTTTCATTCCTTATTTGAAAACATCCAAATTTTGGTGGTGGATACAAAATAGACATGTGTCTTAAGAGGAGTTTGAAAATCTGTTTATATTTGTTCTTTATCTTCTACATTGTCTTTTTTTCTGATGATCTTCTAAGTTAACCTAAGTGTTTAAACTAATATCTTTCAAGTACATGAAGTGTGTGAGGAGGTGCACATAGAAGAAGAAATTTCTACTATTCACAGGAAAGAGGAGGCTCCAGCACCTAGAGGTATATATCTTCTTCATCATCTCTTCCTGCAGTGTACAATGTCATGAACTCCAGGAAAGTTAAATTATTCTTGTTCATGGTTTAGTTCTTGCTCAAAGTAGTTCATATTTCTATTCATTATTTTAGTACCTTACTTATATGAAAAACTTGAGATTTTTTATTATTTATATTTCTATTCTTAAAATGAACTACTATCTTTAAAGTGCCCACGGTCATTAAGAAAGCTGTTCCAGAAGAAAAAGTGCCTGTTGCTGTTCCTAAAAAACCAGAGCCTACTCCTGTGTCTAAAAAACCAGAGCCTACACCTGTGCCTACAAAGCCAGAGCCTACTCCTGTGTCTAAAAAACCAGAACCTACTCCAGTGCCTAAAAAGCCAGAGCCTACTCCTGTGTCTAAAAAACCAGAACCTACTCCTGTGTCTAAAAAACCAGAGCCTACACCTGTGCCTACAAAACCAGAGCCTACTCCTGTGTCTAAAAAACCAGAGCCTACTCCAGTGCCTAAAAAACCAGAGCCTACTCCTGTGCCTAAAAGACCAGAATCTCCACCATCGAAAGGTACTTTGAGAGCCTAGTAGAACTGAGGTCTTTTGCTGAGAAACCTCTTTACTGTTGCTGACTTAGTTTCTGATTTAATAGTTCATGGTCCACTTGTGTCAGATTTGTGGCATTTATGTTGTATGTATGTCCCTTTTTGTGTTTCTCAATTTGTATTTAAGTCATAAAATTAAAATCAGTAAATACTTTTCAAATGTGTGGATCGCCTAAGAAAACTATTCTTGAAGAAAAACCTGTCCTGCCTAAAAAGCCAGAAGGTCCATCTGCCAAAGATGTAGGTCAACATATCCTTTCTCCTTTTCCTACAAGTCTCATCTGTCTGTTGTATTGTTGTGGTCAAAACATGAAAAATTAACTGAGTTTATCTATGTCTTCTACCCAAGAGTAATCTAGAAATTGTATCAAGCTAGTCAAAGGCACCAGAAATAAGGAAAGCTTTGTCTGGGTTAACACACAGTGAGATTTAGAGAACAAACATTTTCACTTCATGGGTATTGTGAAGAGCCTCAGATATTCTATCAATACTCAAGCTAGAAGTTTATACACTTCCTGTTTCACATTGCTCATGTTAAACTTCAGTGTCAATGGATTTAATTTTGAAATAGAATTGGCTCAGAAACCAGTTGTCACAATTCATCCAGGTATTTTAAAAGTGTGTCTGAACTAGCAGGTTCTGTGGCATGTCACCACTGCATGACAAAAGTCACTTCAAACTTGTTCTTTGCCAAAGAGATAGAACCACGAAGACTTTTCGGAACTTGTGACTGCTGTCAAAGCATCCTTATACATCTATTTGTTTTGTCTTATTTGTCTGTACTAGATGTTTTATTTTTGTAATTTTGAAAACTACACTAATGTCTTTAAAGCGTCCAAGGTACCTAAGAAATCAGTAAATGTTGCTGTGCCTAAAAAGCCAAGACTAACACCACCTAAAGCTTATATGTCAATGACAGTGACTTACTGAGGAGATTTCTCTTTCTCTTGGGCATTGGTATTTAGAGTGAAACTAATTTATAAAAATCCTAGTAGTATATAATAGTATATAACATTTTTTTGCATGTCGTATCTCTTCATATCTTTCATTTCTTTCTGATGTACTTCTTGTGATACTCTTTCCTCTCAGTAATTTACATATTTTAAATGCCTTAAATATTAAAAAAATGAATGCTGTTTTCTTTAAAGTGCCAGAGGTGCCCAAGAAAATTCCAGAAGAGAAAGTACCCACTGCTGTCCCAAGAAAACCAGAACCACCACCAGCCAAAGGTATGTTGCACTACAGAAAACTAAAATTTGGAAGAGGAAAAAAAACCTCTGCCTTGATTGTGCAGATTGGTTATTTGATTGTGTTTTCCTGTTATTTTCTGTGCCCACAGTTCTTACATATGTTAATGTTTTAAAAATTCTTCTTTTTTGAATCATAGCTGTAATCAGTGTACCAGTGTGTTAGAAATATTGATGTGGCTGGGCAGAGATGGGACTGATACTTGAGAAAGGCAGGAATCTTAAGAGAAGAGAAGAGAAGAGGGCCTCTGTGATGTGAAATACTCCTGGCTGACAATGAAATATTAGCCCCAAAAGAGAGTATAGAATAATGATACAGATGCCTAATACGGGAGAAAACCCTCCATGTATAGGTGAAAAACTGATACCAGAAAGTCATCACATATAGAAGGTGACAAGGATGCAAAATGGATAATGTCAGTCTAGGTCAAATAGAGATCTGGGAGATGGTTGAATAAAACAGAAAAATAATCTAACGTAGAAGAAGAAGCAGCAGAAGACTTTGAGGTGTTTTCTCAGACTTTACAGGGACATAAAATAACCTTAAGGCAATGAACATGGCAAATCAAAGGCTTTATTAAGAACCTTTGCAATTTCTACTGAAAAGTTTTGAACATAACTGTTAAATTTTATGTAATAACTGAAACTAATCTCTTCCCTAAAGGGCCTAAGGAAGTTGTTGAACAAAAGGTCAGGGTTGCTGTGCCTAAGAAGTTACACCAGTTAAAGATACTTGACATTATGACAGAAGTAGCAATCAAAAAATCACTCATTTAGTGTTTTAACAATATAGAAGACAGTAATTGAGACCTTTGTTAGCATTTTCTTCTGTTGTCTAAGGTTTTTCAAATGCACAGATGTGTGAAAAAGATAGTTCTTTGTAGTTGATGTTTTCACTAATAGTGATCTGCTGTTATGCTTTAATGTTGTTTAAGAAATTCTGATGGTATAAAGTTATTGATATTTGTCATGTGCCTGAAGTACCAAGGACAGTGGTCCTAGAAAAGGCGTCAGTTGGAGTATCACAGAAACCAGAGCCTCCACTGACTAAAAGTAACTGCAAGGAGAGAAACCCCCTGATTGTCTAGGGGACCATTTCAAAATAGTGGTAATTTACTTTAACTATAAATGTGCTGTAAAATATTTTTGCTTTTTGAATCTGTACCTGGGTGAGGCAGCAGAGAGAATTTTCTGCAGGCAAAGAGAAAATGACATATTCACATACAAGACCACTGATGCTTTTCATGTCCCAGAGATTTACTTTTTCTTAGTGTCTGAACACTGCAGACATAGCTTGGAAATGTATAAAAATAAAATTAATTACTTTCTTTAAAGTGCCTGAGGTGCCCAAGAAAGTGGTTACAGAAGAAAAAATGCACATCGAAGTTCCTAAAAAACCAGAACCTCCACCACCTAAAGGTACATGTTCAATTGTGATAAAATTGCATGCAAATTTTAATCTGTTTATTTAAATATTATCTTTCTTAAGTTTGTGTTATCTGCTTTTTTATACTCTAATATTTATCAGTGTTACAGATTGTATTGTCTTCTACACTTGTCAATAGCTCCCAGTGAGCCACAATGGCTATTAATGGAGTGCATAAAGAAATATTTTAAAAAAAACCAACAAAACAAAACAAAACACCAGACCACTTATAGGGGTGGGATTTTTTTCTGATGCTGTGTGATATTTTTCATCTTGGACCTATTGTTACCTTTTTAATTCCTATTCTTCAAATTCCTAAAATTAAAACAAAAAATATCTTTAAAGAACCTGAGGTGCCGAAGAAAGTTGTTCCAGAGAAGAAAATACCTGTGCCTAAAGTACCAGAACCTGTGGTTGTTCCAGAACCAGAGCCTGCACCTGAAGAACCAGAACTACCAAAGGAAGGTAAATTTCAACACTAATAAAATAACAACAGCAATGTTATTTCTCTTTTCTTTTACATTGTGATTATCCAGGCCTTTTTTTTCCTGAGATTCTAAATTATACTTGTTCTATCGTCTGCATGTGTGTGTGAAACAGAGACACATGGTTGGTTTTGAAAAATAGAGGCAAATCTTGGGTCTGAATTGCCTGGATATGATACTTCAATTCTTCTTATTATTTTCAATTATTATTCTACCTGCTTGAGTTCGTGAAAACAACCACAGCTAATATCTTCAAAGTTATAATAGAAGAAAAGAAAGTACCCATTCTAGTAGTTAAGAGCAGAAGATACCAATGTAATTGAAATACCAGAAGCTCCACCAAGACAAACTAGATGCCATCACTCCTATTTCTTGAAGGAGTCTTCAACTTACTGCCTGCAATGCTATTAATCTCTTTTGTCCTGTCCCTTCTGCTTACAATTATCCTGGCTGTTACTTATAGCTGAAGTTACACTAGCAGTGCATGTGTGCACTTCCATGTTGGGGGCATGAGTTTTGTGAGGGGAGAGTGTGTGTGTTTACATTTGAGAGAAAAGAGAGAAAAGCCAAAATGTCTTATATTCATCATTAAAAACACCAACATAAATGATGAATACCTGGTATGTTTTTAATATTTTCTTTACAATTGTGTTTTTATTTTTTATGGTTGACTTAATTTTGGTATGTTTGTCAGTGCTGTTGTTAAACTTAGAACTAATATCTTTCATGTACATAAAGTGGCCAAGACAACTTTCCCAGAAGAGGAAGTACCTGTTCCTGTTTCCCAAAAACCAAAGTCCACTGCAGGACCCCCAAAACCAAAGCTGCAAGAGGTGGAACTGCAAGAACCGCAAGTGGCTAAAGTGCCCCAAAGGCAAAAGACTGTAGTGGCAACTCAAAAACTAGACCGTGTTCTGACACCTGAGGAGCCCGAGACTGTTTTGGCACCCCAAATATCAGAATCTGTTGCGGCATCCCAGAAAACAGAGCATGTTGTAGTGATTGAGAAACAAGAGTTTGTTGTGGTACCTGAGGAACCCAAGCCTGACGCAGAACCCCAAAAATTAAAATGCGGTGTGATATCCCCAAAACAGAAGCCTGTTTTGGAACACCAAAAAACAGAACATGTTGTAGTGCTTGAGAAACAAGAGGTTGTTGTGGTACCGCAGGGACCCAAGCCTGATGCAGAATCCCGAAAACTAAAACGTGGTGTGATGCCCCCAAAACAGAAGCCTGTTTTGGAACACCAGAAAATAGAACATGTTGTAGTCCTTGAGAAACAAGAGTTTGTTGTGGTACCTGAAGAACCCAAGCTCGATGTGCCACCCCAAAAATTAAAATATGGTGTGATGCCCTCAAAACAAAAGCCAGTTCTAGAATCCCAGAAACCAGAACCACCTCTGGCCCCTGAGGAACCTGAGCTCACTGTGGTGTCTGAGGAGTCAGACACAGTTGAATCAATCCAAAAATCAAAGCGTGTTTTGGTGCCCCCCAAAACAAAACATTTTGTGGTGACCCAAAAAACAGAGCTTGTAGAAGCCAAAGAAACAGACTTTGCTGCAGATTTCCAGAAGTCAGTGCCTATTGCAGTGTCCACAAAATCAAAGCCTGTTGTGGCACCCTACAAGCCAGAACCCGTCATGGTACCTGAGCAACCAGAAACAATTTCAGTACCCCAAAAACTAGAGCCTTCTATATCACTTCAAAAACCAAAGCCTGAAGTGGCATCCAAAGAACCAGAGCTCGTTTTGGCACCAGAGGAACCACCACCACCAGCCAAGTTGGCCGAAAAGCAAGAGCGTGTTGCTATAGCTAAAAGGCGAGCAGCTGCACCATCCCAAGGTACCTCTTACACAAAGGGTCTCTTTTCCTTCTCTTCAGTATGTTATGTTTCACTGCTCATTTTAAAGCTTAATACACGTAACTAATATCTTTAAATATGCAATGCCTGAAAAGCTGTCCCAGAACAGAAAATTCCTCTAGCTGTTCCTGAAAAATCAAAACTTCCATCAAAGCTACGTGTTATCATGAATACACAGCACACCTAAATCTTCTGTTAAGCATTATATTAACATCTTCTGTCTGTCATTTTGGATCTGTTTTAAATGGCGCTTGCTAAACAAATCACACTGAGTATGAGTGTGTGCTAAATTTTACTTCAGAACATTTCTGTTGTCCTCTGTGTTTCAGTCTCTGTACTTATATTGAGTTATATTCTAATTGTAAAATGAAATGCACTAATATCTTTGAAGTGCCTGAGGTGGCTGAGAGGACTGCTCCAGAGGAGAAAGTGCCGCCTGCTGTATCTAAAAAACCAGGTGCTTCACTTGCTAAAGGTATATGTCACCACTATTATCATCCTAAGGAAGGGTGTTGATTGTTGGGTTTTTTTAATGAATCTCAGTTTAAATTGATCTTTCACTGTATACTCTGGTATTGAATATCTGAGAGACGTGTACCAAATATGAATTGCTCTGAGGGGTGGCACACGTTTCCTCAACTAAAACCATCCAAACTTTTGTTATACTAGGTTTAAGGCATATCAAGAAGATATGATGAACTTCTGTCTACGAAAAAATGCCAAAAACTTATAGATGGTAACAAGAGAATGAATTCAAAGAGAGTTGTTCACACTATTAGCAGGGATGGCTTAGTATGCGGTTTAGTGGGACGTGGCAGCATTAGATTTACAGTTAGACTTGATAATATTTTCCAACCTAAATAATTCTATGATTTTATGAGAAGAGACAAAATAAACAGAAACTAAAGGGTTCAGCATAGACCAGTAGCTTTAGCAACTAGAGCAAAATATCTTTATTTATCTCTATTGCCATGGGTAGCATCATGGAGCAGAATATTTTCTTTAAACTGTTGTTTATAATTTGCCTGTATTTTGGTCATATGTAAACATTTTCTGCTATGTGATTTGAAAAGTTGTTACTTTATATAAATAGCACCAAAGAGCTGTAAAGTTACTGTAAGCACCTAATACCCTGAGCCCTGTAAAGTATTTAATTTATAATTGAAATACTGAAAGATCACTTAAGACATGCTAAAACTACACGCTGTAAATTGATGCAGTGATGCATTACTTCATTTTCTTTAGAAAGTCCCAAACACTGGCCAAAGAAAACGTTCTCTCTGCCACAGATTCTCACCATCTGAAATATGGTGACATTCCTCAAGTCAAGTGCCACCTCAAAGTAATTACATTATCGTTTAAATAATTTTAATTAATATAACAGGAAACAGTCATCTAGTGATTAGAGTGGAACTCAGGAGATTTTAGAGGGAAAATATGAGAAGTTAGAGAGGAAACATGCAAAGACAGGAAAAGAAAGGTGACCTCAACCTGAAGGATAAATATAGTGATATTATCCAAGTGACAAGTAAAAAGATTACAGTGACTGCCTAACCCAGCACGGAACACACAGTCATAAATGAAACATGGCTGATACACCAAAACAGTAGGATTTCATATGTTTTCTACATTTTCAACTTGACTGAGAAACAATGTGACACCCTGGTCATTCCACAGGTTTGAAGCAAAGCATAACTGATGACTGAATGTGACCACAGCACTTTCTCAAAAA